>CM069920.1:22671001-23271001 GCA_036172225.1 Cryptocoryne crispatula var. balansae
ACTAGAATTGCTAATATGGTCGTGCAATTAATAAGATTCAATCACAAATAGATTAATTGGATTCAATGTTGTGTAATTATGGCTAAGTTCTCCATTGATATTAATAGGAAATCATTTGGCTTCTTTGGGAGGGGAGCTCTAGAGGTCTCAAGCAAACCATCTCTCTGCTTTTCGTCTTTGTCGTCAAGTTCTAAGCACCATGTGAAGAAAGTATTGGATGGGGTATAGATGTTGGAGTAAAAAGGAAACAGATCACACCTCCAATTTACAGGTGACACACTTCAGTTCTCGCTGATTATTGTAAAAAATGCGTCATCATAAATATTTTGTTACATTTGTTAGAAGTTGTGACAAGTCTAAAAATAAATCTGAGGAAAACGTGAGCTGATTGGCATAAATGTGCATGATTTCCAGAAAGAGAGGCTGCAGTAGAACTTTGGCATACCCTAGACATCTTTGCCTACCAATTATCTGGGGTTGCTTTTACCTGATAAGGGTAACAAGAGTGCGAATTGACATACTCTGGTTCAAAAGATGGAAGGGAAGTTGCAAGACTGCAGAGAAGAATGTTATCTGTTATCGGTAAGTAGCAAATGGGTACTCTCAAAATGTATTCTTCGAAGTATCCCATATACTTATTTTCCATTCTGAAAACTCCCAATGGTGTCTATAACAAATTGGAAAGCTTGAGAGTTAAGTTCTTCTAGAAGGAAAAGGGGAAGACAGACATTCACCTAATGAAGTGAATCATGTTTGGTGATGTACAAGGAAAGGAGGTGTTGGCCTCAGACATCATTAATAGTGCCTCTTACAAAGTGGTTATGGAAACTCAGTCACAACAGCAATTCCTTATGAGAAAAAATAGTGTGCTCTATGTATAGTTTAGCATCATAATAAATAGATTAAAAATTTCAAGAACCATGGTAGACTTGGAATACTTCAGAACTAACACTTCCCTTCAACTTGTCCATGTCCATTTCTATAGGTGATGGCAAGAAGACCATGCTTTGAAAGGATCACTGGATTGGCCACACACCATTGGCTGATTTGTACAAAAGACCTTTTCAGGATTGCTAGTAACAAAAAAGCAAAAGTTGAGTCTTATTGGGACAATTGTGATTTACCAGACAAGTGGTCATTTTTCTTCAGCAGCAATTGAAAAAGGAAGTCATTTACCTTATAAACTTAATGAAATTTATAAAAGATGACAAATTCATATAATCCCAAGAAGATAATTTGTTATGAATCCGTAGTAAGAAATATGCATTCTCAGTTAAATCAGCAATAGCAAACTTTAAGTTGAGTGTGAGAGGCATTGAGGTTTACTGGTGGAAAGATGTCCGGGTTCCATCAATTCCTTCAGAAATCAAATTGTTTATGTGGAAATTTTGCTAAGGCAGATTACCTATCAAATCATATTTACAGAAGTCATTCCTAATGCAATCAATGTGGTGTATATTTTGTGGGATCAACTGAAAGGACATCAAACATTTGTGCCTTCACTCTGGAATCATTAGCTCTCTTTGGTGCACGCTATTCGGAGGTTGGAATGTACCATGGGTGGAACCAAAGAACGTAACCGCTTGGATATAGCAGCGGAACAATTGAAATCCATGAAATGATGATTTAAGGCTGTGGAGTCTTTCTCGTCTCACATTGCTTTAGTCTATTTGGAGGACTCGGAATCATAGTTGTCAAGGTCCCTACCTAGGCGGGGCCAAGGTGCCTTTTCTCAAAAGGTGCCCGCCCTAGGCAACGAAGGTCGATTTGTGAATCATGGCCGGCCATTTAATGATAGTGAAATCATATTAAAATCTTTCACCATCACTTATATTATAAAATATCTTTAATATCTTTAATTATAAATATATACTTAAAATTTTATAAAAGTTCCCTCTCAAGTGGTCATGCCTCTTTCCTCTCCCTCTCACTTAGTTTATGAAGATTATAACTTTTCCAAAAAAAATATACACACATGCACACATAATTACATACATAAAACATATTTACATACATGCACACATAATAAACAAATTCAATTACAATATACAAATATGTACATTATATGTAAAATTCTCTTATACTAAAACTTTTTAAACTCTATATTTTTCCCAGCTCATTCACTCTCTCTCTCTGTCTGCAGTACTATCATAATTTTTGCCATTTAGAGGACACCTAGGTAGACATCTTTTCACCTAAGTGGAAATTTCACCCCTAAATGCCTTAGGCACATTGTCATCTTGATAGCTATGCTCAGAATAGAAGTGTCCTTGCCATGGATTGCAGAATCGCCGGAATCGGATCGGAATCGGCCGATTCCGGAATCGGATCGGTGGATTCCATGCGGAAGGACCGATTCCAGCGGGAATTCCATGTAATCGGTTGGAATCGGTCCGAATCAATCCGATTCCGGCGATTCCGTCTGGAATCGGTTGATCCCCGACCGATTCCACGGAAGACCAGTTTGCCAATCCGGTTCGATTCCCGGTTCGATTCTGGACCGGGAATCGAACCGATTCCGGCCTGATTTTGATTCTGGCGATCCAGACGGCGGCGAGTGCTCCAGCAGCGATTCCAGGGCGATCTGAAGCTCGGAATTGAGGATTCCGGCGATTCCGGCATCGATCCCAACTGTCTGCGCCGATTCCAAGGCGAATCCAGCAACGATTCCGGCGATTCCGGCGGCGATTCCAGTGATTCCGGCGATTCCAAGCTAATTCTTCAAGGGATTCTGCTGATCCAAGCTCCGATCAGCCTCGATTCAACCTCTTCTTCGATCCTTAGAAGGTTATTGGAAAGATTTCTTCGCCGAAAACTTCGTACGTCCATTCTTTCTCGTTTCCGACGAGTCCGAGCGTCGTTAAACTTGGTGA
Source organism: Cryptocoryne crispatula var. balansae (assembly GCA_036172225.1). Lineage (NCBI taxonomy): Eukaryota > Viridiplantae > Streptophyta > Magnoliopsida > Alismatales > Araceae > Cryptocoryne > Cryptocoryne crispatula. The sequence continues at coordinate 22,673,875 of CM069920.1, forward strand.
TTTCCGACCGAACAAGTCCGTTTAAGTTTTAAACTATTCGATTGGATGTTCTTTGCACGGGAAAAATTCCGGATATCCCATACGCCTATTTTTACGCGTTTCTGACGACTCCGAGTATAGTTAAACTCGGTGATTTTTGATCGAACAACTCCGTTCAAGTTGTAAGAACATCGATTGGATGTTCTTTGTATGGAAAAAATTCCGGATACCCCTACGTTGATTTACGACCATTTCCAACAAATACGTAACCCTTTAAGCATACCGAATAATGTGTTTAATGGGTTGTCTGCTTCCCGAACAACGCCTAAAGCAATTTTTATGTTACCTAATAATTTTTAGTGCATTGTTTACAATTTTTGCAGGTATAAGCAATGGCCGATCAAGGTGATGCAGCACCAGCACGTCCTTCTAACGTGGGTTGAGAACACGGGCATATGGTAGACCCGGTCAGAAAGAGAGTACAATACAAATGGTGTGGGAAGGAGATGAACGGGGGAGTGTTCCGGCTGAAACAACATATTGCCGGAACAAGTGGAAATGTAAAAAAATGTGATAAGGTGCCGAGGGAGAAGAGTGAGGAGATGAGAGGCTACATGACAGGTAGAGCCTCTTAACGGGCTGTTAGGATTGAACAGAGGGAGTAGTTGCACGACGAGCTACTCCAGAGGAGGAGGGACCGAGATTTGCCTACCTGGAAAGGGAAAGGCACCAGCCGAGCCAGACCCAGAGAGCGAGGAGGAGTCCACAGACTCCGAGCTTAAACATGCTAGGCACGCTAGCAAGCGTGCATTTGCCGAGGACGAGGACAAGAGGAGAGGAGTAGGAGGGTCAAGGTACAGAGCAGACCCAACTCTTGGCCGATCAGCATCGGCTCGCCCTACCCGGGAGACGGAGGGATGGAGACATGAGCCACACCGCCATTCTGCCAGTACTCGATTTACGCCGAGTGATAAGTACCTATTTAGGAAACAAAGTGCTGGGCAGATGGGTATTAAACAAGCTATGAAATGGGTGAAGGCAACAGAAACGGCTACAAAGAGAGCCGTTCGCCACATTGTGAAGTGGTTCTTGCATGCAGGTATCACTTTTAAAATGGCATTTATGTGTGTTTTATGTACTTAAGCTTAATTTTTGCCAAATCCAAATTTATTTTTTAACTTGATGTAGGCATCCCAGCACATGCAGCCACCAGCCCCTACTTCCAGACGATGGTGGATGTCGTGGGTGAGACTAGACCGGGTTTGCAAGCCCCGAGCAACAAGCATATATACGGAACTGAGCTGGATGAGGAGGTCCAGGAGTTGAAGGAGTGAATGGATAGATTTAAATTGGTGTGGAAGGAGAGGGGTTGCACAATTATGTGCGACGGGTGGACAGGTATCACCAAGAGGAGTATGATAAACTTCTTAGTGTATTGTTCTGAGGGGACCACGTTCTTGAAGTCGGTAGACGCTTCTGGGAAGATTAAAAATGTCGACTTCATTTTTTCTTTGATGGATGCGGTGGTGGAGGAGATCGGGGAGGATAATGTGGTTCAGGTTGTCACTGACAACGAACCTTCATATAAGGCGGCTGGGAGAAAACTGATGGAGAAGTGGAAGCATATGTTCTGGGTGCGCTATGCGGCACATTTTATTGATCTCATATTAGAGGATATAGGCAAGGAGTGTATCCACCCTTGTCAAGCAGGTGCAGACGATCACGTCATTTATTTATTCGCATCCCCGTCTGCTACATATTATGAGATCACACACAGCAGGGCATGATCTGGTTAGGCCTGGTCCGACTCGTTTCGCCACGAATTTCATTGCATTAGAGAGTTTACACCGGCACAGGCATGCATTGGTTAAATTCACGCAGTCCGAAGAGTATTATAACTTGCACAACAAGAAAGAGCAGCTAGAAATTCTTGTCAGGTCTGAGAAGCAGATCACTGACAAGAGATTTTGGGAGAGGATTGCCTACTACTTGGCAATCATTGAGCCACTGGTAGTTGTCTTGAGGTTGGTTGACTTAGATGACAGGAACCAGATGGGCACGCTGTATGATGCCATGGACCGGGCAAAGCTGAAAATAAAAGAGAAAAATCACAGAGGTTACAAGAAGTGGTGGAAGATCATAGATGATCGATGGGACAAGACTTTGCACCACGATGTGCATACTGCAGGTTAGTAGGTTAAAAAAATATTTGTGCTTACCTACTTTAAGTTTATTCAATGATTGTCTTATTCATAATGTTAACTATTAAATTCTTGCAGGATATTTTTTGAACCCCCGCATCCAATATGGAGGACATGTGGTGAACGACAACGAGGTGATGCGGGGTACACTAGATGTTATTCAGCGTCTCTGCCGATCTCAACAGGACAGGATAGAGGCTGAGATAGAAGTAAGTTGGAGTTTATTCAATACTTAGGAGTAGCTAATTATTAGACAACTAATGATTGTTTTTTAAAAAAATTTCAGATGCAGAAATATAAGATGAGGGTCGGCGTATACTCAGATGCTGATCTGAGATATTCGTGCGACAAAGTGTCACCTGGTATATTAATTTATGATGAAGATTTTATTTTATTTTCATATAAGTTATTAAAGATGATGGGCTAATTGTTTTTCTTTTCTTTTCTTTTTTTACAACTGAGTGGTAGGTTCAGGTGAATACCAGAAGTGGATGGAATCCACTTGCTGCCATCGGTATCAGGATACTCAGCCAGAGTACCAGTTCCTCTCATTGTGAGAGGAACTGGAGTACATTCAACCTGATACATACACAAAGGAGAAACATGTTGACCTCAGACCAGCTGGAGAAGCTGGTCTTCTGTCATTACAATATGAGGCTACACATCAAGAATATCAAGGATCGACAGAAGATTAGTGAGGAGCGATTTGCATGGTTCGCAGGTGGTCCATACGAGCAGAGGCATACCTCCGCCACATCACCACCTGAGGAGGTAGACATGGATCAGATATTACAGGAGGAGCATGCACTTGCCTCTTGGATAGAGGAGAGGGCAGCCAGAGATCATCCAGCTGAGTTTGATCCCGATGACCATGCATGGGCTGAAGGAGAGTTGGATGGTGTTGAAGCCGAGGAGGATGCTCTAGCTCCAGCTCCACCTAATTCTCAGGCTCAGGCAGGGCCTTCTTTTGCCCCAACAGCTATGGAGCAATCACCTGCAGCTTTAGCCCCAGCTCCAGTCCCAGCCGCCGCTACCCAGCCCATTCGTAATTTAAGAAAAATGAAAACAAAAGTGACTGCACGAAAAATGAGCGGATTTGTAAAGCTAAAAAAATCTTTGGGTTCTGGTACTTTAGAGATAGCTGAAAAGGTGAAGAGAAGGAAGCTAGAGGTCAGGCGTCCTGTGAGCCCAGATGACAGTACGCAGGCTCCTTCTCACTCCTCAGTTGATGATGACGAGGAGTGCATACCAACGACGTAGCCATCAGCAACAGCCCAGTCACCTGATTCACGACATCCAAAGCCGTATTACACGCTGGATGAGCAGGCACCACAGCATCATTTTATAGAACCACAGTACCCAACATTTGGCGAGGCTCACCAGCAGTGGATTCCTCCACCACCAGCACTAGCTCCACCATCCTCTGCTTACGTCCCGGTCGTCCCATAGACCGATCCATACGACCTTGATAGCATGGCATCGGCATTATTTTCATATGGATATGGTCCCGGACAATATACAAGACTAAGCACAACTCAGGAGCGTCGACAGCAGCAGGGAGAGGAGGAAGACCAATATCTATATCCTAGATATTGGTAGTAGATTGATATGATGTAAATTCTTATTTTTTATATATTCATGATATATCAATTAATTGGTTTTTGAATCAATAGAATATGTACTTAACTTCAAGTGGAGTTCATTAGTAATTATTCGTGTGGTCATGTGAATGAATGCTAATCTTATTTTTAAAATTTTTTTCTAACTCATTTCCTATTTTTTAAAAAAAAATTGATTTTTTTTAATTTTTTTGATGAAAAAAAATTCAAAAAAAATCGATCCAGGCCAATTCCTGGATCGATTTCCTTCCCAGGAATCGGCCGATTCCGATTCCGGAATCCTTGGTCCTTGCAGATCACCATGAGAGCCCAATTTCTTCACTTGATGGTTTTGTTTGTTAAGGATTAGACTTTCGCTCTCTCTCTCTCTCTCTCTCTCTCTCTCTCTCTCCACAACATACATGGTGTGTGACAGCTTTGTTTTTTTAGGTGGCAAAGACCCCAATTCATTAAATGAAAAGAAAAGAGTAATTAGAAGTACATGAAAAAAGAAAATGTTACCGAGGTTGCAAGAGATACGAAAGAAGGTGGGCCGATAGATAGAGGAAAGGAACATCCGGGATAGGGGAGGTCTGGGAGGATATGCATGTGGTGAATAAATTTGAGGGATGAAGAAATAGGTGTGAATGATAATGTAAGCACAAGCAAGAGAAAGGTGGTAGGCACTAACACCCTGATGCAACTTACTATACTAAAATGATCCAATTGTTGAATCATTAGCAAAAGGACCATGGATTACTAAATCCTAAAGGTGCTTGCCGGAGGCACTTAATCCCAAAAACAATGAGAGGAAAAATGATGAGGAGGAAAGGGAAGGGAAATGAGAAAGGAAATTAAACAATTTGTTTGTCTTTAGCTCACACTTAGGATGGTCTTTTATAGGGCTGCGACTGTCTGGGCACTTAGAGTCAACATCATCGCATGCATGTCTCTTTTATTGAGTTTCCATCAATGACAGTTCCCAAATTGTTACACCTTCCAAGCAAGTCAAACTCAACAAGGAAACAATGACCAGAGCGGAGTGGATAGGCCGTTATCAGCCAACCCAGTAGGGTTTTAGGCTCACAAATCCAGCCCACGATGATCGGAAGTGGCAGCCAGATCAACCAACTACAGGAACCCAGATCAACCGGAGATTGGAAAATCAAGCCCAAATTTTTTATTTTTTACCTTTTTATTTTAATCAACTTAAATATTTCTAATGTTATTATAAACATCATCTTGGAGACTCAACTATACTAAAATTGAAAATTTCTACCTTAGAGAGTTAATTACAAATTTTATTTTTAACATCCATAAAAATAATAGTTAATGCCCATAAAATTAAATGAACATATAAAATAAAAATAGTATAACCAATTAAATTATCTATAACTTCCCCCAATCTCACATCCTATTAAATTAATCAAGTACTCTTTTGTATTTCTCTATAAGATATAGAAGGTACCAAATGTAACATTTCAATTTTCAATATGTGCTTTACAAAAGAAGAGGCTTAAATGTAAGATTTCAATCGTTTCTTTGTTATAGACATACTTTTTTGATATTTTTATGATTGTTTTAAATTACTTTTACATTAAAATATTAAAAATCAGATCCAATTTGGGTCCGTATCAAACCCAGATTGGATCTTTGTTATAGACATGCTTTTTTGATATTTTTATGATTGTTTTAAATTACTTTTACATTAAAATATTAAAAATCAGATCCAATTTGGGTCCGTATCAAACCCAGATTGGATCTGATTCGACCCGGAAAGGACTGATCAGTTCCCAACCCATGATCCTGCTTAACATGCTAAAAAACTTTACACTAAATGTGGCCAAAACTTTGAACTTATCTAGAAAATCGCAAAAGTTACAGAAGAGCAAACGTGCCTTTATTGGAGATGTTGTAATAGAAAAGGACAGTAGTTAGGTCCACACAGTCAATTCTTGATCACACCTGCTGTGTCAATCATGTTCCTGCCTACTTGTACCTTCTAATCATTTTTAATAATTGCTAGATTGCTATATTCTTTTTCTTGAAACATCTGATAAGGCAGCTGCTCTGCAACAAACATATTCCTGCCTACTCATATCTTCTCATCCTTTTCACAGTTCAGACATTTTCTTGTAGCACTTGATAAAGCAGATAAAAATACAACTAACCTTTACTCTAAATCTTTGTCACTCAAATAAAAAACTCAAAAAAGTAAAACATACCAGTGGAAGATCATATAATGGTCGAATACTTGCAGTATCATTTTCAATAGCCCAAATGCGAACCACGCCATTTGCAGCTCCTGATGCAGCAAGATCACTACCTCTGCACACAGTAACTGAACTAAGCCAGGACAGTGCAGAAGGGGGCCTATTGTCCTTGAAATTATTTATACCATTGCAGATGGCATATTCTGCAGAGAAGATTGCGATTGATAAATATATTGACAGATAAGCAACAAAAAAGAAAGGCAAGTCTAATTAATCAGTATCGAAGCCGGTACCCTGAAATCTCATAGAATTTTCCTTGAAATAGAAACGACAATGAGACAGACAAAAGCACATGCATATAAAGAAGGCAAAAGAATTATTTCCGAAAAAAAGAAAGCATAGCTACAGCACTTAAACTATACAATGACCAACAAATGTGAACACTGTTATTACCTCTCATCCCATTTGTAATTAGTCTGCTTTCTTCCATGTAAAAATTAGTACAAGTTGCTGGTGTACAGTGTGCATTTTTGACAATGAACCTAGGTTTTTTTCGCAAAATGCTCCACAACTCAATACTGCCATCATCTGATCCAGATAAGAATTCTTCATTGCTGATAAAACAACCACATTCAAGAGATGATGCAGGAGCTCTGAAAACCAATTGAGACTCTTCAGGGACCTAAACAAGAAGGGAAACTTTAGCAACAAATTTGACATTCATACTAAACTTCAATTTAATTGTTTAGACTGAAAACAAATATATCATAATTGAACCAACAGAAAGCATGCAGTCATCCACGTTAAAAAATAAAGCTCTATGGCTTAAAATTTGTGTCCTTGCAGAAGAAGACCCCATAAAATAAGTGTTAACCCCAACTTTTTTAATAATACTGAGTTTCAAGTTAGTGTGCCAGCTAAAAGCACTTCTGCTCAGTCCAAACACCTTGAGTTCTAAATGGGTGTCTTCAAGCTGATGGGAAGACCCCTTTGGGTACCTTGCCACTGGCTATGTCTTCAAGCTGACAGACTAAATGGTGGGAAGGCCCCCTTGGGGTAACCCTGCCACTGGCCATGTCTTCAAACTGCCAGATCAAATGGTGGGAAGGCCCCCTTGGGGTACCCTTTTCATGGAATGTGATCTCCCGAGAATCTCTCGAGATCTCCCGAGAATCTCTCTCTCCACGCATTCGAGAAATGAGATTACCAAAACGAGAATATCTACATAGTACCTCTAATACCTTGATTTTCTCCACCTATTACTACCCCTAACTTGTTAGACGGTCTCGTTAAGGTTGCTTCATATATTGTCCAATTTATGATGGAATCCATCCAAATATTTATATAGACATTATTGTTTGATAAAATTTTATAACTTAATAATTTTATGACTATATATGTACAATTAACTCAAAATGTCATCAATCTTATATCTATATTTTAGGTGTAACATAAAATTCTTGTATGTCTCATGTTAACAATAGTTCATCCTTTCTGTATTTGTATTTTATTTTAATTCTCTCACATCTTATTTTTAAGAGATTACATAACATTTTACACTTAAGTATATATATTGATTGATATTTTTGAGATCTAATCTCCCGAGATTTTTTTGAGATTTCTTCTTTTTTTGTCTCTATGAGATAAAATCGAGATGCAAGATAACAATCTTTAGGTAAGATACACTACATAAATAAAATCCGAGATCCGGTCTCAAAACGAGATTTTTCCGAGAATCTCACGAGATCTCTTCTCTTTAACCTTTCCGAGACGAAGCTGAGATCTGAAATAGTAATCCTTGACCCTATTGCTGGCCAGGTCTTCAAGCTACCAGACAAAATGATGGGGTACCCTGTCATTGGCCATGTCATTGAGAAGCCGAACTGAATAGGGAAAGCCCCAATGGGGTACCCTTCGACGGGTCACACTATCATGCCCATTGGGCCAGCCCTCAGGTTCTCAAATCAAATAATGGAGATGTCAACAAGGACGGATTGTTTATCATTAAGTTGTTAAAACTACATGATGCCCATGTATTGGTATTGACCATGGGAACAGATGCTTAATGCTCAACTTCAAACAATCCTGCTGAAACCCACTTGATATCTTGGATTGCTCGGGTCTAACTGAGTGTTACCAAGCCCAAAATGCTGCACACAACTACAATACATAGACCGGTTACCACTAATATAGCCATCAGATCAAGGAAAGTAGATGATTATCAAATAAAGAGAAAAGAAAGGAAATGCGATCACCCATAGCAAAATCCCACAATATCACATGTATCTCAAGCTCCACGCCTCCACTCAAAAGTATAAGAGAGGGAAATCTGGCCTCACTGTTGGATCAGCAGAAGATGGGTCGGTCCAGACTCCTAGTGCCACAGTCAGGTGAAGACAGTGGTGCTTAACCGCCACCTTACTCACTGAACAGAATCTGTCATCATGCCAAGGCTGCCCTTGCATTTGCCGAGAAGAAAATGACAAGGTGAAGAAGATGGAGAGACTAACCACTGCCAGCGTGCATCTGTACCAGAAAATGGAGGTGGTGGCCGAATAGAGCCAGAGGAAGGACACAGCAAGCAAACACAGGAGCTTCAAGAATAACTAGTTTCTTCCACGTGCTGGATGCAAGCTTGACATATCTGAGGCAGAACGTGGCCTGGTAGAAGCAGGAAGTGGAGGCCCTCTGTGCAGAAGTTTCTATGCATGAAGGGCCTCCATGCCCATGATGAAGCCTGCCTGTGTGGGGACACTGCTGCATTTTGCGCGGGTGGGTAATCAAACCTCAGTCCACCGATCAATATCAGAAAGTCACACACTTGACCGAGAGCAGGTCCCCAAGTCATTCTATGATAGCTCAAGCCAATAGAATCAATCAACTGCCCGATGCTCTAACAGGGGACAAGAGAACTAATTCCTTAACAAAATTATGAAGGCTAGTAACCCCCCAAGTACGATAAATCAAAAGACCCGAGGTTGATGCCACAACTATGGTTCGATGTGAATGGATCACTGTGTTGCATCCATCAAAAGCTGACAAAAGAATTGTTGCTCATCACCCTTTGGGAAAATTGCAAATGCCAAGGAATCAATCCAATGAGAGATGTTGAAAGTCACTAGGGCAAGCTAAGGAGGAGACAGGAGGTCGACCGATTCACCCTTCTAAATATTGCCCCAAGAAGTGTGTGATGTATGGGGACATAAAGCAAGGTCATTTGTTTTGTGTCATGTTGTTTTAGGTGCTAGCAAACCAGACAAAAATGAATCATTGATATAAGGCACCATCAAGCAGGTGGGGGACAAATCCCTAGCATATCAGATATTGCAACTAGTTGACTCAAGTTCTATTCCTCCTGAGTCACTCATGTTCCAGGGCACAATTTGCATAATATATCCGAGCAGGGAACAAATCCCTGACTCAAATTATTGCCATCCAGGTATAGTTCATAGAATTGGCTAATCCGGATTGGGATCAGCCCCTGCAGATCTGATTCCTCCCATGACTACCGATCGAGGATCGAGTCCAGAGGGAATCAGTTAGGAACGGGAGGATCACTACTGGATCAGATAGGGAATCCGCCGATCCCTGGAATCCAGTATATCTAGGACCCAATTCTGGTCTGATCTCCCCCTATAAGGGGGGATGGGACCGATCCTCCACTCACCCCCAAAACATCAGCCGATTCCGACTGCTTTGATCCGATTCGGATCGAATGGGTGCCCACTGATTCCAATTCCAATTTTCCCATCCTTAATACACATTTTTATATCTTATGAATTAGTTAATACCCATATAAAATATCACAAATATCACATATTTTCATAGTTGTTATAGCTAAACAAATCAAATTCATTTCCAAAAAGGTTGAGAGTCAAAATTTCAAGGTCACATCATTCCCATAATAAAAAAATAAAAGCAAAAGGCAAAGAAATTTGACAACTTATAAAAAGTTGACATATAAACACCCAAAAAAATAATAATAAAACAACAAATAATCACAAAATCTTAATGAAAATCAAATTATCTAAGAAAAGAAAATGAGAAATTCAAATTATCTAAGTAAATCAAATGACAAAAGACAAATCAAATGAATAAATCAAACCAACAGACATCAAATAATCTCCACAATCAAAGAATCAATCAAAAAATGGGTGGCAACTTAACAATACCATCAAGATAATCTATAAATATAAAACAAATGAGATCAAAAAATTAAATTTCATTTGGCCATGGGGATGTCTTCCAATCTATTTATACATTGTGTGCATGAATGAATTTTAATGAATGCATTGATGTGACAGTTAATCAAAGGTATTTGAGTAGTTACTAGATGAAATTAATGCCAAAATACTAGAAATTTGGTGGGGAGAGGCCATATTTTCAAGGAACTCAAATAAGCTCAACATATAAAACAATGTGGCTCATATTCACAGAGTGATAAGGTAATCCCCATGTCAACACTTAGAAGATCTGCAGAATCCACTTTGTTACGTATGAATATCACACCAAATGAACTAATACTTCTATGAAATAACAAATATTTTCATAGTTGTCAATACTAAAACAAAACAAACAAAAGAATTTTTTTCCAAAAAAGTTTTCTTTTCTTAAACTTATGATGTTTCAACACTCCTAAACCTTTTAAATTCTACTCTATTTTTCTTCTCTCCATATATTCAATATTATATGTATGAGTATATATTCATGTATGCATGTAGTATTAACATCTAATTTTACCGCTTAGGTGCCAATTGTCGCTTAAGTAGAAATGGCGCCTTTGGACACCTCAGGTGCCTTGATAATTATGGAATAGATGCATCAATACCTCATGAAGTACATCAAATCTAGCAAATGTTCTTCAATAGAAGATAGAGCTGCAACCAAAGATTACACTATGAGGCTCACACCTAGGAATACAAGGACTGATCACGCACTGAATTGGCACAACCCAATCTTGTTCCTGACTGGTACATGAGTCATGACTCCCTCCAACTCAAGGATTTCAAGGTTGGGATCAGCCATTCAATCCCAATATAGATCAAGAATAGATCACCTAAATTGTCTGATCTGCCTTAAAAATGTTCCCAAATGAGATGTATTAAAATTTCAAAAAATCAAAAAATAAGGAAAATTAGAAAATAGAAAAGAATAATTGTGCATGTATCATTCAATTTAAGCCACTTAACATTTATCCCGACAATTAAAATTCAGGCATGCTAAAAAAATTAAACATCAATGATGCCCAAGTACTTTAAAAGGGATTGTGTAGTAAAAATTAATTATAACAGGGTTACCATACAAATGCAACATAAAAATCGCCAAAAAGACAGAATAATAGGTAGTAGAAGAATCTTCGCAAGAATCTTGTAGTTGCATGGATCCAGATCCGTGAAGACATGATCCAGATCCCGATTAGGATTGACTTGTGACAACCCAATTTCATGAGGAGAGTCTACTATACTCTCGTATTCCTGCCCAAAACCAGAATTGACCTAAATGACCATGGATTGGGACCCACACAGTGGAAGCAGTGCCCTGTGGTGCTGCCTACACCATCCCCGCCGGGAAAAGTCTCTTATCGGGTCCATTGGACCCTGATCCAACATGTCATATTGGGTCTAGATTGCCTTGAGTTGGGAAGAGAAGGGAGGCGTGCTGCCACCACCCAAGTGCTATATCCTGCGCTGATTTGGGCCGAAAAGGGTCAAATCAGGGCAGAATCCCCCATGGAACCCATCTGCGTTATTTCTTTTTAAGTTTTCTTAGTTTTTTTTTTTTTGAAAAACCGATCCACGTCGATTCTAGATCATTTTTTCTCCACTTGAACTGGCTGATTGAATTAAAATCAGCAGCAGTCAATCCGGTTATTCACCACTCCGTTTCTGCCTTCCTTGACCCTGGATGATTAGTGCTCTCAGATGAACCAAGTAAATAACGAACGCTGATTTTCTGATGAACATGGACTTCTTTCGATCCTATGGCTATATCCCTGGAAGATAGGGAAAAGATCCAGTTTTGGGAAGAGAATTGGCAAAATGATGTTTGTTTAGTGGATAGACCATATTTGTACAATATTTTCTCTTGCAGGGATGCTAATATAAAGGATTTGAAAGACAACTATGGGTGGAACCATAGTTGTCAAGGCGCCCGAGGCGCCGCCTAGGCGGCAAGGCGCTTTTCCAAGGGCGTCTTGCCAGGGCGCCTTGTCTGGGGCCAAAAAGGTGCCCAAGGCGCCCGCCTAGGCGCCCAAAGCACCCAGGCAAGGCGCCTTGGGTATTTTTACATCATTAAAAAAATATTTTTGAGGGGTTTTTCCTCTTGATACCCCTCACAAGAGACACTTATTTAATGATAGTTTGAATATATTAATATATTGCACTATCACTTATACTATCATACATATTTAAGATTTATGATTATAAACATATATTATATACTTAATTAAGTTTTTTTTCAGCTCTTTCTTCACTCTCTCTCTGTCTCACTTATACTATTACATACTTTTTTGGGTTCGGGGGGCTTCGCCCCCCTGACAACCCCCCACAAGGGGCGCTACCCCCTTGACTCCCGCGACCTAACCGCGCAGGTCAATCCGCGACTACTCTGCGCTCCCCCCATTTAATAATATTATAATAATATTTTACCATCACTTGTACTATTGCACATATATAAATTTTATAATCATAAATGAGTTATATACTTAAATTTTATAAAAATATATTTAACTTTCTTCTCTTTCACACACACATCATATTTACTTATGTGCATTTATAAAACACTCATATTCAATTATAACATAAAAAATATAATTATATTTATGTTTATTTTTATATATAACAACCTCCCGACTCAGCCTTCTTTGATTACTGCCTTGACCGCCTAGGCGACGCCTAAGCGGCCGCCTTATCGCCTAAGCGGAATCGGTACCCTTCAACGCCTTGGACGCCTTGTCGCCTTGACAACTATGGGTGGAACATTACTTTCAAGAGATAAATGAATGCTAATGAAGCCTTCAGCTTTATAGAACTCTCCTACATTATTTGCAACTTCAGAAGCATCAGCAAGCTTGAAGACAAGCTTAAATGGACACTTGAAAAAAAACATCTCTATCAGATCAGCTTGTAAAAGAGTGATGTTGGAGAAAGAGAGGTGGGCTGGTAGAAAAGAGTGAGGATTCCTATGTTTCCAATAAAGATAAGGTTACTCCTATGAAAGAATAATGTGCACAGATTGCTGCCGGTGTACATGAAACATTCTCATATAATCCTTGAAATTAAGTGCTACTTCTGCCTGACCAACGAGGAGGACACTGAGCATCTTTTTTGTCAATGTGGTACAATCAAAGCTTTATGAGAGACTTTCTTAAGATTATCCAACATCAAAGTAACAGATTAATTCATCATCTTAACGGTGGAGAAGTTAAGGGCCTCACTTAATTCTTGGCCTCCAAGCAAATAAATTTGGGAATTCTTCCTCTTATCTATTCTATGGACCATTTGGAAAGAAAGAAATAAGAGGAGTTTCAAGAATCAAATGGAAAGTATCCAAGATAATTTGTCATGCATTATCCTTGGTCAAAGATTGGTATTTTGCACGTTTCAAGACTTATCCTGATGGAAATTTTATGCAGGAAATGAAAGGAGAGTGGCTGAAACTCTTCTCTTAATCCCATCACCTTTCTTCCATTTCCTATTGCCTTAATAGGAAGTAGATGGAATTTTACTGTGCTCCAGCTTTGTTTTATTTTCTGCATTTTCCTTTCCCTTGTTACTTGTACTTTCTTCATTCATTTATAAAATCAAACTGGCTCCGTTTTGGACCACCTTTGAAAAATATGATCTCAGATTTTTTTGTATCGAAGATGTTGTGCTCTGTTGATAACATATAACCTCTGTACAAGTTTTTTTGGAGGTCACACCGTTCTATTTAAAATATGAGTAGACCTCAAGTGATGGATACTAATAAAAAAGGTAGTAACTGTTGGCAGCAAAAAAAAAATTTTTTGCAATTCAAAAGACAGAAGCAAAGAAAGGAAGAAGTAAAAACCACTTTCACTCAAGTCCTAACTCACATGGGATGCAAATCATAAACAAATTTGGATCCAAAATCCTAAAAAGGGAACCACAAGCCTAAGCCAACTAAGATTCAAGTTCAAAAACGTGTAGGATATCAAATCCTAATTGGGATTCAAATCCCACTACAATTTGGATGCTATGTCCTATTCCAATGGGAATCTCACTCCAACCAGGATCCCATGCAAAGTTAAGTTTAAGACTTATTTAACCCGAAGTACAAAAGCTGGTGTATGCTTAGTTAAAGAAAATTGAAAGAACTCAAAGCTCTCAAATATGGAACATGCATGCCCAACCCAAGATCTGAAGCAAGCATGTTCAGCAAAGAATAATATGGAGACCTAACAAGTCCACCAATCAGCCAATCACTGAAATCAGCATGTTTAGCCAGGTATCTCAGGTTTCTACAGATCTGAGGTGGGCAAAGATGGCAGAAATCAGAATCCACATGTTCAGTCAATCATTAAAAAAGAAACTCAAGGCTCCTTACATCCAAAGCAAACTGCAAAGAAGGAGAATGTACATGAACCAGTCCATGACCAGCAAAAGCCCACAAAGCCCCAAGAATTTCACAGGTGCTACGACTTATACCACAGATCAGTCACCTAAAGGCCTCTAGACATAATGATGGAGTAGCCTAGGAGAGAATGATTAATCCATTTGTCCTCCCAAAATAGGCTATCATTGCCATTAGCAACGTGCTAGGAAGAAGAGAAATTGTTTTCAATTCTAGGTCCTCTTCTTGAAGTAGGACTCATCCACCCGCCTCCCATTCAAGTGTTAAAGGTGCTTTAACCAAACCACCTCAGCCAAATACTCATATCGCCTATCTACGGCATCCACAGCCACTTGGATGACAAGGCATTCTTGATCACCTCAAGAGGCACCAACATAATACCTCCCTCGGCAGCCATACTTCCATAAGATAAAATGCACATCTCTTCACTCAGATGTACCCTGCCAGAAGAAGTTAGCCTGAACACTCTCAAGCCTGTCACAAATACCTTTCAGAATCTGAAGGGTAGAGTAGTAGGCGAACTTTATCACACCCTTGGACAGAATCCATCTTCCACCTGATGAAAAATTTGTCCGCCCACCATTGAAGTTTTCCTTCCATGCTCTTGATGAGTGTTAGCTTAGCTAGTCGCTGTTTCTGATTCTTTTGTGGGATAGCGGAAGACCATAATATTTTATCATAAAAGAGCTCCATCCTTGTAAAAGATAAGAGGTAATGCTGACCTGGAGTAGTCGGATATGTTGATACCCAGGAGATCACACTTTCCAATTGATCTTCAACCATGTAGTGTATTCAAATAGGCTCATGAGTATCTTAAGATTGATGATTTTAGCCTTGTTTAGCTGAAGAAAAGTGGATGCTTAGATGCTATCATCTACAAATTGAAAAAGGGCGTTACTTTTCCAGTTTCTACCAAGATAAATGTCTTCCATAGAATTTGTCTCAAATCCTTATTCCACATCAGACACAACACTTGGCTCACTGAAACGAACAATAGAGAAGAAATGTGGTTGCCCGGCCAAGACCACACGTATTTTCAAAATAACCAAAGGACTCCCACTAATAATAACAGAAAAATAAGCTATCTAAACTATAGTTTGCATAATCAACCGATTTGGATCGGGTTTGACTGATTCTTGGATTGGATCAACATCTGCCAATATGATTGTCTTATTGAACAACCGATCCAAGGTCGACTCCTTAAGGAATCAGCCTGGATCGAGCAAACTGGCCATGGATCAACCGATCTTGTAGGATCGGATCGGGAATCAACAGATTCCTCATGAACCCGAAAAAATCATAATCAAGCTCGATTCCAATCCGATTTTCACACAATAAGAGAGGAAATCAATCGATCCCCCCTCTCTCACCCCCAATAAGGTTTAAGGCCGATTGGGGGGAGGCTTTCCCCCTCCCTCTAGTTCCCCCCTCCACAAGGGAAGCCGCTATGAAGTCACCCCTTGGGGTGACTATTTCATTCAACTAGTCACCCCAAATACACCCCGACGAAGTGATTTGTCTCCCCTGGCTTTGCCCTTTGGGAGTTGAAACCGGATCCTTATACGGTTGTCCCCCATGTCTGAAAATCCTTATTTAATATGAGTTCTATTTTTTTCATTTCTTACATGTGTAGGAAAATTGTTGAACGATAAGCAAAGTGCCCACCTCTACACATCATGATATTGGATGACAACATGGACACATATTAGATGTTGAAAAAAAAAGAGTAAAATATAAATAGCATGAGAAAAATAAATGGAGATGTTTATTGCCTCAAACAACACAGGTTTGATTTCTAGGAACGTAAAAAAGTGTGACAAAATATGGGAAAAGCTCAAAAAAATAAAAAGAATGGCAATCCGGGCCAATTTTGGAACGGCAATCCAGACCCATTGATCTGGATCTCAATTTCGATTTGTTGATCTTTGATCTAAACACAACAAAAAATTCAATTAATCCAAGTTGTATGAAACCACATGAGCTACGGAACAAGAGAGACAATGTCAATTGACCTTAACGCATAAATGTCAAGGAGAGCGCCTAGGCGCAAAGGCGCTATTCCCTTGATGCCTTATCACAACGCCTTTTAAGAAGCCCAAAAGGTGCCTAAGGCACCCGCCTAGGCACCTGACCATGCACACCAAACCTTCTACCTAGTTAAAAAAATATTCTTCCGAGGACGTTACTCGAGGATACTAGTGAGGACGCCAAGCATGGATTCGCTTTGATCCAAACCAAGTATACCGACATCATCGTCCGATCATAGACTCCTTATGGATCAGAGATGATTAGTGAACATTGAATATTATTATAAAATATATTTAGGCAAATTAGGTTAATTAAGGGTCATTGTTCATTTATAGAAAAATTTTGAATTTTATCTAAATTTTGTATCCTATCCCCCATATAAGGACCCCCACCTCCGTGTACGTATAAAATTTTAAATGAAAAAAAAAATTGAAAACCTTACTGTCGTGAGCATTTCCTTCCACATTTAGGTTTGATACCTCATCCCTCTACCTCCGGAAGTGCTCCTAGCCGGGCTCTCCTCCTTCCTCTCCCCTTCGTAAGAACACTTTCTCTCTCTCTCTCCCTCTATGTCGACTTTGCAAGAGCTTCATCACCTCGCTACACGATTTTGCCTCGTTGCCACCCCACTCTGGTGATGTCATCATTGTCTCCGCCACATGCCGCAGCCACCATCTCTCTCTCTCCTCCGGTCGCCGTTGTCGTCCCCGCCTCCTGCCATCGTCGCCACATCCTCCTCCTTCCCCGGTTATTGTCGTCGTCTCCACTTCCTAGCCCTACTATTGCTGCCATCTCCGTCTCCGCTGTCGTCCACTGCCAGCATTATCATCTTCCCCTCCTCCACCTTCTTCTCCCCTCGTCACCGTCAGCTTCACCCCACACTAGAGCCTGCCTCATCGCCGCCCACTCTAGTTGTCGTTGACGCCTCCACCCTCCATTGTTGTCGCTGCATCCAACCTTCCATGAGATTGGTGTCGGCCACTGCCGCTGTCTCCTTTGCCACAAGCAACTAACGGTCTCTCGGGGCTTTGATGGCCACAGTGGGCTCGCACACCCAAAGACTTCCCCTTGTTCATTGTAGATAAAAAAAACTTGGGAGTTACTCTAGCATAATGCTACAGTAGGTTACTGTAGCCGCTCGTATATAAAAAAAAGAGTATCAGTTCTCTTCGAAAACAAACAGCAAAAATAAAGAAATTGCTTATAAAAAAAGAAGAGTGAAGAACATAAAAAAATGAAGGAAGATTTAAAAAATAAAGAAATTTATGTGACATAAAAAAAGAAAAAAAAGAAAAAGAAAAAGAAAGAAAGAGTTTGTGAAGAAAAAAAACAGATATTTATTAAGTTTATTAAAAGAATTTTAATATTAATATTTTTATTTTATGTCGCAACAAATCAGGTCACGGCACTGTCATGTCAAGTCATACACGTCATTCAAGGTATTAATTAATATTCAACGAATTTAAGTAGTCAAGTTTTAATTGTGCACATATTTTAAGTAGTCAAACTCAATCGTATTCTTATTTTAAGTAGTCAACTTCAATTTGTATTCTTATTTCAAGTATTCAAGTTCAATTCGTGTACGTATTTTAAATAGCATTAATTACATGCGTAGTCAGTCATATCAATGTCACATCAAAACCAAGTCTAATCAACTCAAGTCATGTCAAGCCAAGAATTTTGAAATCAAAATCAGAATCGAAATCGGAATCAGAATTAAAATCGGTCAATACCGATCCGTTTCGAATCGGATCAGATCAGTCAATACCGATCCGATTCGAATCGGATCAGTATTGACCCGATTCCGACTGATTCTCAAGAAGAAAAACAAATCCGAAATCAAAATTAAAAAATTAAAAAAATCCAATTTGGACCAATTCCGACCGATTCAAGCCAATTCTATCCGATTATGGCCGAGTTGGCCTGAATCTTGTAAAAAAATCTAAAAAAGAAGTAAGAATCCGATTCTGATTCAACCAATTCAGACCGATTCCAACCAAGTCTGGCAAAATTCAAGTCAAAATCGGCCCTTCAAGTAGGAATCAGATCGGAATCAGCTAATCCCGATTCCGATCTAATTCAACCGATTCCGCGATCTGTGTCAAGGTCAAGTCAAGCCACATCAATCGACACATAGTTCGAGACATCCTAATTCGACGTACCTCAAGACACGCGTGATGTATGTGATTCCAGACAAGTTGAACCGACAAGAGAGCAACAAGAGAATCAAAAAGCTAGTGCAACATCAATTGGCCCATCAACCTATTAGCCTTCAACCAACATCTAGTATTGTAACTTGTTACCACCCTGCGAGGTGTGGACATGTGTTTAATTGTTGAGACGTCTGTTGTATAAGTCAATCAAAGCACTATAGCTAGGTGGACGACACTCACGCCACAACATAGAGGTATGTCCCTCACACTTTCTCTCTACATTTATTTCTACATTTATTTTTACTTATTTATTATTCGTTTATTTGCCGTGTCGCTCGTGAGAATAGGCACCTAACTAGTAAATTCAAAATCATTGTCAGTATGAGTTTGAGCGAACATATTTCGATTCTATTATAACGGCGTTTGAATTTGAGCGTCCTAAACTTGGGTAGTGGTCCAACTATCTCAATCTCGTTCACTTGTGGCCTATGTTATCAGAGGCAACCGCCTCGGTCGCCTAGGCGAGGAGGCGAGGCGAGGCGGCCCGGTCCCGCCTCAACTCAGCGGTGATCGCCCAAGGCGATCGCCTCCCCCGCCTCAGCTGCCTAGGTGGGGGAGGCGTGAGGCGAGGCTGAAGCGCCTCAGCCTCTGCCTATCGGATCCGGGCCCAAGTGCCGGATCTGATTAACTTAATATGGCCCCCGCGGCCTCTTCTCTCTGTCCCGCCCGACGTCTTCTCTCTCTCTCCCGCCCGACGTGTTTGAAGCCCCGCCGCTGCTGCTCGCCAGAGAAGCCCCCGCCGCCGCTGCCAGTCGCCGAAGACGCTGCCGCCAGTCGCCGGAGAAGCCCCCGCCGACACCTTCTTTAGCTGGAGAAGCTGTCCAAACTTTCCAGACCATCGGAGGAGCTCTCCAACCGGTCCGTTTTAGGGTTTTCACGTTTTTTTCTTCATTTTTTTCTTTCTTATTCATCATCCTTCTACTAATAAAAGAATCTTATTTGTTTTATTTTCTTCTATCTTGGTGTACATTGTTAGAAGACCGGATTTAGACGTACAAGGTACGTTCTTTTGATTTGTCTTCTTTTTTATCATTGTAAATGTGATTCCAATATTTTTATTATGCTATTGGCAACGTGTAGAAGGCGTAATTGTTGTTAACCAGGTTTGCAAAGATTACCGAACAACCCGGACATTGTCGGAAAGGTATAATTTACATTTTTTTCCGTTTTCTTCATACACACTTCTTTTATTTTGTTATAGTTGAACATACTTGATTAAGACATTCATACAATCTGATTTCTTGATTCTGATTTTTCGGAGATGTATTTGTTTTTCTTCAAAATTTATTTCTGTTTACGGTTGTTAATGCTAGTTAGATTTCTTGAATCTGATTCCTTAAATCTGATTCCTTGAATCTGATTTCTTATTGTTAAATCTGATTTTTTTTAAATCAGAGTTTTTGTTAAATCCGATTTATTAAATCAGATTTCTTATTGTTAAATCTTCTTATTGTTAAATCAAATTTCTTAAAAGTTAAAACAGAATTCTTAAATCTGATTTCTTAAAATAGATTTCTTAAATCTAATTTCTTAAATCTGATTTCTTATTGTTCTTAATGTATTTCATTTACAATCTAATTTTGGTGGATCCATTTTTTATTTTTTTTCTGATTTATACTATTTTTAATGTATTTTATGTTTATGTATTTTGTATGAAGATGTCTCAAACTGTGGAGCAAGCTTTGGAGACGGGGATCAAACACCCAAACAACTTCATCGGGCCCCATTATCTCAAGACATCCTCCTAAGTCAAAGGATATGTTGGTTGGAAGTATGAAATTTTGGTGAATCTGAAAAATCGGGATCTTGTTAGATGTTCATTTTGCAATAAGGATTACAAAGGTGGGATATATAGGTTGAAGAAACATATAGCCGGTTTATCCACCAATGTGACAAGTTGCAAGAAGGCTACACCGGAGGCCAAAGAAGAGGTTAAACAACATATGGAGCAAGCTAAACAAGCTCATTTTAAAAAGGTTGCAGTGATAAGAGAGATTGAAGGAAAAGACAACCTTCTTGATGTGAACACTTTGGAGACAAGCATGGAAGCTGAAGACACATTACTTGTTTGTGATCCAGCATTTTTGCCTCCTCATTTAAAAGGTCCTATGGACCGTTTTATGAGACAAAATCTAGAAGTTTCCAAAGAGAAGAGTGTGAAAGACAAAAAGCATTTGAAGGAAGAGAAGGAAAAAGTTGTGCAATACATTGCTCGGTGGATGTACCAAGTAGGTATTCCTTTCAACACCGTATGCTTGAATAGTTTTCAGACCATGTTAGAGGCTATTGGTCAATTTGGCCCGGGATTGAAAGGTCCATCATATCATGAAGTGCGTGAAAACTTGCTTGTGAAAGAGCTTCAAACAACTAAAGAATTAGTTGAAAAATAAAAAGGAAGTTGGGTGAAATATGGATGCACTACCATGTCCGATACTTGGACAGATAGAAGAGGGAGAACATTGATAAATTTTTTAGTCAACACACCTACAGGCACAGTCTTTCTAAAATCAATAGATGCATCTTCACAAGTCAAAGATGCAAGGTTGTTGGCTGATTTGTTGGGCAAAATAGTTGTTAAAGTTTGAGAGAAAAATGTTATCCAAATTGTAACGGATAACGAGACAAGTTACATAGTTGCAGGGAGATTGTTGATGTCTATGCATCCTCATTTGTTTTGGACACCATGTGTAGTCCATTGCATTGATTTGATGCTAGAAGATATTTCTAAATTGTCGGGTATCAAATCTACAATTAGGCATGCCAAGTATGTGACGACATTTAATTATGGGCATACAAAGGTTCTTGCCATGATGAGGAAGTTCACCAATGGAAGAAATTTGTGTAGGGCAACAGTCACAAGGTAAAATCTCAATTTGAAATGTATTTTTATAATGTTTCAAATTGGTTTGTGAATTGTGACTTGTGATAGTGAATGTCATTAACATGTTTTTTTTTTCGTGCAAGGTTTGCAACAAACTATCTAAATCTAGAGAGTCTACACAACTTGAAAGCTGAATTGAGAAGGATGTTTACATCTGAAGAGTGGACTAGCTCTAGCAACCGATGGGCTAAGCAAACTGAGAGAAAGAAATCATGTGACATCATTTTAAAAACAACTTTCTGAAGAGGTGTAACATATGCTCTTTCAATCTTCAAGTCTCTTGTGATTGTCTTACACCTAGTAGATGGTGAGAAACCAGCAATGGGCTACATATATGAAGCAATGGACCGAGCAAAGAAAGACATTAAGAGTGCCTTGGATGATAAGTTTGACAAATACGGTCCAATTTGGACATTATTGATAGGAGGTGGGACAATCAACTCCATCGTCCATTACAAGCAGCGGGTTATTATCTTAACCCCCAATTTTTTTACTCAAATCCGGATGTTGAGAGTGATGGAGAAATTAAACAAGGACTGTATGATACCATTGAGAGGCTAATTGAAAGTCCTGATGAGCAAGATTTGATTACCAAGCAACTAAATACATACAAAGATGCTGAAGGCCTATTTGGTAGAGATATGGCCATTAGACAAAGAAAAACTTCTATTCCAGGTTGACATTTAACTTTTTAAAACTTTTCATTTATACATTTCAAAGTATTGTTTTAAATTTGATTAATTCTCATCTTTCTTTTAGCAAATTGGTGGAAGGATTGGGGAAGCAAGGTTCCTCAATTGCAAAGGTTCGCCATCAGGGTATTGAGTCTCACTTGTAGTGCATCTAGTTGTGAACACAACTGGAGTACCTTTGAGTAGGTATGCACTAGTATCATTCATTGTTTAGCATGTTTCATATGATACTTTAAACTGATCTTCGTCCTTATATTATAGGTGCACACAAACAAAAGGAATAGATTGGAACAAAAAAAGCTAAACGATCTTGTCTATGTCCAATACAATCAAAGACTTCGAGATCGCCATTTTAGGATGGAGAAGTTCAATCATGATCCTATTTCTTTGGATGATATTGATGAGGCTGATGAGTGGATCACTAGAGAGGACGACGACTATGTGCATGAAGAAGAGGACCTCACATGGAGGGAAGTTGAAATAGCAACCGGTATTAATGAAGAGGAAGGTCCATTCACTAGAGCGGAGGCCTCTAAAAAGCAAAGGCTTGAAAAAGGAAAGAGTGTGGCCATGAATGAAGATACCTCAAAATCGGATGAAAAAATTCATGTTCCTGTTACTGATGATGATAACTCTTACTCTTCCGATTGATAATTGATATTTGTGTTAACTGATTGGAGACATTAAATGAATGTACCTTTTAATGTTGTTTTGAACTAATCATTATTTATGTACTTCTATGTTTGGTTTATCATTATTAATCAAATGTTGTCTACTTGATGTATTACATTTTTTGTTTTTGGTGATGTGTTCAATTTTTAAGCAAGCTTATGGAAATGAAATGAGAAAAGGTACTTCTTTCAACTTATTTTTGCAGTAATCATTTTATACAGTTTTAATGTAATTTCTGCTATTTTTTGTATTTTCCACAATTTTTTAGATATGTTCGGCATTTTTAGATAATTTTATCTGCATTTTTTGACATAATTTTTTTTACTATAATTTTAAATATATTACTTGCATTTTCATATATATTTCCTGCATTTATGATGCATTCCCTGTATTTTTTTATATTTTTTCACTTTCTTATATATATTTTCCAGTTATGAAAATAAATATCATAATAAAAAATTGTCGCCTCGGGCGCCTGAGGCACCCGCCTCAAGCGCCTGAGGCAAGGTGAGAGGTCCCTCGCCTCGGTCACCTCACGCCTCTGACTACATAGCTTGTGGGTCTCGTACCTTAGGTCACTTCTAGTTAACTTAACTATTAATTTTGAAGTCTTGCGAACGTCAATATTTTGGCACACGCAAGTATCGATTTGTTGATGTCCGATACTCAGCCATAGAGGTTGTCCAGCATTAGATACCCCATAAGGAGTGCTCCCCCTGACCCCCGTGAACTAGGCACACTGATCAATCTATGATTCGTAGTCACCTATTTAATAACAGTGTAAACATATAATATATTTTACTATCTCTTATACTATCTCGTATATTTAAATTTTGTAATAATAAATATATGTTATATACTTAAGATATATAACGTTCTCTTCTCTCTCTCTCTCTCTCTCTCTCTCTCTCTCTCTCTCTCTCTCTCTTAGGGGGTGTTTGGTTGGATGATAAATTGAGTTTTTGTTATAATTTTATATTTGTATAACAAAACTTATTAAAAGAGGTGTTTGACAACCATAACAAATTTATGTTTTTAAAGAGATTTTCTTCTTGAACAAAAAAGAGCTGAAACCCTCTTTTTTTATCTAGTGGTCCCCCCTCTTTTGGTCATCCATGGCTCACAATCTTTTTTGTTATCACATATCCTCAAACATGACAATTTTATGTCATTGGTTAAGTTACATTTTATTTCAATACAATTTTTTGCCATGAAAGTGTATAAAAATTTACAAGTCAACCAAACACACTTAATTTATCCAGATTAACTATTTCCCAAAAAAATATATATCCACACATACATAATTACACAAATAAAACACATTCACAAACATAACCACTAAATTATAATATACAAATATAATTATATTTATATATGTATATTTGTATGTATACATAAATATATAGTATTAATAACTAATTATATATATGATTGTATATATATTTATATACACATATATACATGTATATATAAATATCTAATGTTACCGCCAACCACCTAGGCGAGGTCTAAACGGCCGCCTTGACGCCCAAAAAGAATTTTGGCACCCTTGAACATCTTTGGCACCTTGTTGCCTTGACAACTATACCCTATCATAAACTTTATAAAGCCAAGTGTGAAGAATACACACTCCTATTTCCTGGTATGTTGACCACGGAGACACTCCGATGCTGCCATATAATTATCCAAGATGCATTGCTCTGAAATTAATAATGATTGATACCCATTAACATGCTAATCCAAGTGCCCCTTCAACCTATCAGTAAGAACTTTGTGGCCAACTTGTAGCTACAATTCAAGAGACAAATAGGCCTAAAGCTTTTTAAGCCTGCAACATTGTCCCTAGGATTAGGAAAGGACCTTCGTCTTATCAAATGGGATCATGTTTGCAAATCGACAAAAGAAGAGGGAGCAGGGCTGGCTTCCCTAGAAAACATGAACAATGCACTTCTATCCAAATGGTTGTTAAAGCTATGTTTGGGCCATAATTGTCTGTCCTAAGTATGGCATTGGGAAGAATAGCTCAGGGATCAAAGATTTCAAGGACAATGACATATTATCTCACATATGGAAAGGCATCATTTTAATTAAGCTTTATATCTTATCTTCAAATATTATGATAAGTAATGGTAGGAGCACCTCATTTTGGGATGCTGATGGATTGGGCATGCCCATCTAGGAGACATGTTTCATTCTTTGTTCAGACTGCAACCCTCGGGCAAATGTCTAATGTTGTTGCGAAGTTAGAGGAAAATGGTGTCTTTCCTTGTAAAGAGCTCTAAGAAAAGACGAAATCATGAAGCTATCTAACATGATAGTCCTTATAGTTCATTGCAGGTGCACCGATAACCAAGAGAATAAATTGGAATGGCTACTTTGTAAAAAAAGTCTACCTTCACGATGAAGTTAGCTTTACACAAATTGTCCATGTGGGTGTAGAAGTTCCGTGACACAAAAGTGTTTGGGGGACGCCTCAGGATATTCCTTTAGAAGATTGGTAAGCATCAACTTCCTACCTGGTGTTATCTCCACAACATTTTCCCTAATATCTCAACAGCCTGTGTTTTTTTGTGGTAGAATAGAAAAGACAATGAACCATCTTTTTATTCAATGCGGGATCATCAACTTTCCCTGAAAAGTCTATTCAAGAGTTTAAAAGTCTATTGAAAAGTGTATTCAGGAGTCTTCCTCCACAATCAGGACTCCTCAGGATATTCCCCTAAAAGATTGGCAAGCATTGACTTTCTACCGGGTGCTATCTCCACAACATTTTTCATAATATCTCCACAGCCTGTGTTTTCTGTGGTAGAATGGAAGAAACAATGAATCATCTTTGTATTCATTGTAGGATCATCAACTTTCGCTTGAAAGTCTATTCAAGAGTTGGAATTTACAGTGTACTGAGCCTGCCAACATGATGCCTCTACAGAAAGATTGGTTACTTACTAATCATTGGCTCTCGTATTTAACATTGTGGAAGGTTATTCTGTCTGCGATGCTTTGGTCTATTTGGCATACTAGAAATAAAAGAATTTTTGAACAGCATTTTAAGAATCCAAGATTGATTCTTCACCCTATCACGACATGTTAAAGGCCAGAAGTTCTCTCTCTCTCCGATTCTCACTTGAATGAAGTTTCTATCCGTGATAAATTTCAACAGTTCCTTCCTTCTAGTAGTCTTTTAGCTCCTCTACCACCTTGGTAGATAAGATTATTATCCTTTTTGTATCTGCATGAAATTTTTTTCATTTCATTGCTTTTGCTTTAACTCTGTTTTAATAGAAATATTAGCCTTTTGGCCTTCTTAAAAAGAACCACGGATGTTGCATCAAATGAACCACTCTTGAGCATGCTACGAATTCCTTCAAACCGCAATGAAACCTGATGTTTCAAAAGTGCTGATAAAAGCCAGAGGAGAACCTGTCAAGATGCAGTGACTTGTTAGGGCCCATACTTCCCAATGCCACTTTCACTTCCTCTTCTACAAAAGGATTAGTTAGATAAATC
This sequence comes from Cryptocoryne crispatula var. balansae, assembly GCA_036172225.1. Lineage (NCBI taxonomy): Eukaryota > Viridiplantae > Streptophyta > Magnoliopsida > Alismatales > Araceae > Cryptocoryne > Cryptocoryne crispatula. The sequence goes on from CM069920.1 coordinate 22,700,451, forward strand.
ATGTCTTCCTTGCATAGTCTGTCCAAAACATCTGTGTTTGGCAATGGTTTCTGACGAGTATTATATTTGAATACATCCACATAGAACCGCACAGTTGCCTTCCCAATCTATGTGGTCCCTACCTTGAGATTTTTTTTGTCTTGTTTTTTGAAGATGGTCCAAAAGCAGACCATGATTTTATTGAAACAGTAAAAAAATTACACTACATAACATAGCAGAAGAAACAGGAGATGGAAAGAAAGGGGAACGGCAACTCATTTACCAAGGTGGCAGAGGAGTGACAAGCAATTACAATTACAATAACAGTAAAGTGAAGTCCATAAACTTGTCTCTGAAAGATGCCACCCGCCACCTCCGGCGAACTCCCAATGCGAGCCAAATGCCAATCTCTAACATATTTAAGACATCAGAAGAAGGATTTGTTTTGGTTTGACAAAACAACCCTTAGAAATGTGTTTGTTCCTTAGCATGCCAAATAGGCCATAGCACGCTAAATTAGTGACTCCACAATTAAAAAAAAGATGATCCATACTCTCTTCCTTCGTACCATAAAATACGAAGGAGATCAGCATTGCAGGAAAGATGTTGTGTAAGTAGCTTCTGGTAGGAAGTTTATGCCAGCCAATTTTCTGGAGGAAGATCTTTATTTTAATAGGCACTTAGTTGTCTCCAAACCTCCTGGTGCCATGGCATTTCCACACCACCTATCATCATGTGAAGAGCAGATTTTACAGTGAAATTTGCTTTCTTGCAAGGCATCCAAATGAGTTTGTCCTCCTTATTGTCAATGCACCTGTGATCCCAGAATAGTCAGCATAGCAGAAAAATCGTTAATCTCATCATCTTTAAGGTTTCTTCCGAAATTCAGACACCAACTTGAGTTCCCATGCCAAGTGTTACTTATCTTAATGTGGATATTACAACACAAATTATAAAGAGAGAAATACATTAGACTTAGAAGCATGACCAACCTATCTGTCAAGTCAGAAAGAAGTCCTTCCATCTCCAAATTCAATGATAGAGAATGCATAGTAAACATCACAATCGTGTAAAATGTCTTTCCAGATGCTAGACAATCTACCATTATTCCTGAAGCCCCCAATCCAAGAGCCAGTCTCACCAATACCGTATTTAAAGCAAACTATTCTTGCCAGAAGAGCATCAATTGGACAACATTGTAATGTTGATGGACTCAAGTGATGCAAGACCCACTCCCCCCTTATTTTGTATTCCTGCAGACATGAGACCACTTAATATGGCGTGGCCCCTTCCTAACATTGGTCCCCTTCCAAAAAAAACTAACCCTGATACTCTCAAGTTTATGCCAAATGGTCTTAGGAACTCTGAGTATGGAGAAATAGTATAAAGGAATACTCTGAAGCACTGACATAGAAAGCACTCATATCCCACTGGAGGATAACATTCTACCTTTCCAACCATACAATCTATTTTCAGTTTTCTGGATCACACTTTGCCCGTCCTTACTCTTGGTGCCCTTACCAAAAAGGGGTAGACCAAGATACTAAATAAAAAGAGAAGCCCATGGCATCTTGAAAATGCTCAGCACTAGTTGTTGTTGAAAGTCATTCATATTCAAATTGATCAGCTCACATTTCTCTTTATTAATTTTCAACCCTGTAACAGACTGTAGCTTAAAAAAGATAATTCTCAAATTAAGGCATTTAGAAGAACTAGCAGATGAGAAAAGCAAAGTATGGTCTGCGAGTTGAAGATGTGTTATTGACACCAACTGTAATGCCTTAAATCAAATTATGTTGATCTGCTCTTTCCCACATATAGTTGAGGACTTGCCCAACTAGTACAAAGAGCTGAGGTGAAATCGGGTCTCCTTGTCTCAGTCTTCTCGATGACTTAAAATAACCAAAACTTTACCCATTAATGTTATAACCGAAACATTGTCCATAATGTTAATAGAGAATCTGTCAGTAGTAACACAATAATTAATCCAACTAATCCATTTGCTATTGAAATCCATCAAATGCATGATTCTGTACAGGAACTTCCACATGATCCTACCATAGGTTTTCTCAGAATCCAACTTTAATAGCATACATTGGTTCCTTCTACTTCTCTAGTCATGTAGGCATTCATGAGTATCAATGTTTTGTATTTTTTTTAAATAAGAATCCTCTTTTTTTTAGAATTTTTAATAATTTTTCTGAATTTGTACAACAAAAAATTTAAAAATGACCAATTTCCTTCTAAGGAATTGGCCGATTCCAACCAATTCGATAGAATCAAATCGGTACACACCGATTCTGATTCCGATATTTCCATCCTTGCCTCTCAGACTCTGTTAATGGTTGACATTCAGCAACATAACTGTCTCAATGACCTCCAGAAGTTCCCCCTCCGGCAGAAACTCAGCTGCTGCAGTGGATGCATCCTGCTCGGGCTCTCCCCGACAAATAGGCATGGATGACAACTGGTGAACAAAGTCTAAACCGAACAGTTGAGCAGCCCCTGAATTGGACGGGATGGTTAGTCTTGAACCAGAACTGACCAAACAGTCACTCCCACAAACCGACACACCGGATGGTCCAGCATGATCAACAGGTTGTGCAAGGTATAAGCTTGACATTCGCCTAGGCTGGTTCGATACCCGGTCCGAACTGATGGACCATGCTCAAGTTAAATGAGTCCAACTGATCTTGACGTGGTGATAAGTCCATGGGACCCAAAACTTTTGAACAGCACCCATCTTCCTTGCCCAACAAGTCCACCATAGTAGACACATCTGATTTCGGCATCCATTGCTAATCTTCCTTCCAGGACTTGCCAAAATTCTAGAATATGCCCGATTTCAATGCCTTACCAAAGGGAAGATTTAAAAGTTGAGGACGACGGGCCTCCATCATCTTTTCTCTAAAGCATGCAACCCTAGAATAGAGCAAGTCGAAACAGAGTAGGCGAGCTCCTGTGAATCAGGAACAGTGCGGGCACCCTCAGATGGGTCTGACACCTTGCATAAGCAAACTAAATACTGGTAATCATCAATTATAAACGGTATAGAAATCACCGAGTTAAAAGACATGCTGCTTTTTAGGAGAATGTCAACTGCATCAGACATAAACTAGACGCCCGAACTGGGAGATGATGTTGGTTGCCAACGAGACTCTGCCCACACAAAAACTGGCAAACCACAAACCTTGATCCACAACCAGCGTGGTTCTCCTCTGGTAGTACTTTCGGCAGGACACTCCTACCACGGTCTCACCCAAACTTCCCTAGCATCCTCACCTGGCCCTTCCACAGAAAAGCAGTTTCCCTCCAACGAAAGCCACCTCTTGAAAGAGTAATTTCTCACCATAAAATCACCAGAAGAGAGCACATCAATCAACCAGGACCATGTCTCTATAGCCATTTCAGTTTCAAGAAAGCATTGAGTATGGTCTTCCTCTCCTCGGAACTGTTCAGACCAGACACCACAACGCACATGCATTGCTTAAGCCACTGCTGCTTCTTTTTCATTCCAGGAGAAGAGAGGACACGAACAGCCCCTCCAGACCTCACTGGCAAAGGTGAAACCAACCCTATATGGATTGAATCGATCTGGGTACCGATTCCATTCTGACAATCTACACACCCAATTCTAGCCATTGAATCTTCGAACTCCTGAACTGAGTTTTCCAAGGAGAGTTGAAGATCCCATATTTTAAAAAAAAATGATCTAAGTTTTCTTCTCTCGTTCCACAAAAAACAAAAGCGGTGGAGATATCCAAGAAGATCTTATTGAGATGGTACCTGGTTGGAAGTCTTTGTTTGTTAATTTTCCTAAAAAAAACTTGATTTTCAATCAAGGACTAGATTTTTACTTCTTTTCTTTTAAGCTAGATGGGCAAGGGGTGAAAAAAAAACTATTGAGTGGGAGAAAGTTGATGCTTTAATATCACCCTGACCTCTACAACCTTGGTAGTAATACTTTTTCTTTCCGTTCTTTTGTACATACTTCTTCCTTTTATAATGAATTATGGCATTGCCACCTTCAAAAAAATATGGGTTTGATAGACTTCCTGGCCAATATGAAACTCAACATGTTGCATAAATGAAGGAAATGTTGCTTGGTAATTATACACTTAAAAATTCTGATAGATTGTAAACCCTTTATATCATTGAGGGGGCTTGCCATATTGTTCAGTATATTGTGAACATATGGATTACAAGAATAATTGATTCACGATTGTTCTAGTCGAATAAAGCATGGTTCAAGCTGAATCTAGAGTCGGACACGGCAATCTGATCCACAACTAGCTTGTATTGAGTCTAGAGTCATATGTGATTTCCATGCTTTTTCATTGCCTTGTGACTGTACGGTTGGTTCCCCATCAAGAATATTAAAATGTGAAACTGTATGATGGTTTATTCAAGTATTTGTTTTCACATGAAAACATGATATAAACTAATAATTGATGGTATATGTTAACTTGTTAGATTTGTCAGTACAATTATATCATTTATGTAAAAAAAATCATCATTGGAGTGATGTCACACTAAATAACAGCTTTATTATACCAAGAAAAGCAGTGTGAAACTAGAGCCAGAGAGTTACCAAATCCAGGTTCTCTAAGTAGTATTTTTTATCAGATCACCAATTTAAAAAGATATGCATCCAAATCATTATGGAACTATACAAATCAAATATCCACAATACACTTTGATCTGTTTAATTTACTTATCTCTAATAAATTAGATTCCAATAACCATTTCAAAGACATCACTACACAACTAAGGAGGTGCAAATTCTCCCATTTAGCATTTTAAGATAAACAAGGTAGACATTCTTTTGAGAGGAGAACATATGCAGAATATCTTACCTTCCACAATCGGATAGTCCGATCCCGACCAACAGTCAATAATCGCTCTTTTCGCAAACAGTCAATTGTTAGCACCTCACTTTCATGGCCATGTAAAGTGTCAATATGGCATCTGTCTTCTGCATCCCATAACTTGACTGACCGATCAAAAGACGCAGAAAAAAGCTGTGGAGAACCCTGTCTAAATGTCAAGCAAGACACAGGCCCTTTATGGCCCTGGAAAGCCTGTAAGCAATAAGAATAACAGCAAAGCAGAAGTTATAAATCAATGGATCAAAAATGTTTTCAATTACCTGAAAAGAAAATATCATAATGTTGGCCAACTCGTTATCAAATTGGCCATCTTTGTCTGTCGAACATGTCTATATAACGTACATTTTTAACAACTCATGTCACAGAAGAAACCTTAACCATGTATCGGAGAGCAAAAGACATACTAAAAAGATAGAGTATTTTACGAGATTTAAATTACCTGAACATGTTCTCTGGTTCTTGTGTCCCACAAGTGAATATGCCGATCCATCCCGCCCGTTGCCAAGTACCGCCCGTCAGAGCTGACAGCAACGGCCAAAATATGTTTGCTCCTCTTCAAGGACCTATTTTGTGGAGCCCTCGCACCATGCGAAACTAACACATCCTCCGAAGGCCATGCATATTTTTCCCTCTTCCCACTCTCCACATCCCAGTGTAAAATGCCCCCGTCCTTGGATGCGGAGAAGCCTCTAGCATCATCTTCCGTCAGTGCCACTGCAGTGACCGATTGCCGATGCCTGTGGACGACCTTGAATTCATCCAAAGCTCCTGGCTTTTCAATTCTGAGGAAATCAAAGAACGTGGAAGCAAAATGAGCATCAGACAAAATGTTGGAGCAGAACCTGATCCGTGTGCAAAAAAAAAAAAATGATAGCAGCATACTGGAGGATAAAGGTGCTCACCTCGACGCTATGCGCCTGCGGACGCGGCCACTGGCCTCGAGCTGCTCCTTCTGGAGAAGCTCCGCTACGAAAGAGTCCTGCTGCTTGCCCCTCCCCTTCTCGTCCTCGTCCTCGTCTTCCTCCTCATCGTCGTCCTCCTCCCGATGTTTTCTCTCCACTGCTCTCATCTTATCCACGTACTCGCGCGCAATGCGCAGCCGCTTCTCAGAAGCGGTCTCCGGCGCTTGCTCCTCCTCATCCTCATTCTGCTTTCCATCGCCATCGCCTCCAGATGCGCCTCCACTGTCTTCGTCACTGTCAATGATCTCGTCCCCACCACCCCGGCGGCGACGGCTGCGCTTGCCATTGGGGTCAGACTCGAAGAAGGCGTCATCACCGTCTCCCACTTCGCTGTGTCCGACGCGCGTTCGCCGGCGGTGGGGCTTCTTCCCGGCTGTTCCTCTCTTCCGATTCTTGCCGGAGTTCATGGCGGCAAGCAATGATGGTCACGCGACGGTAATCAGGCCTTGGCCGCCAGCCAAGGGTTTTGTAAGCAAGGTTTTAGGGTTGAGCAGGTTACCGGAGAACGAAATTGTTTCTTACAACATGGTGGTGGTGCGCGGCGGGCTTCGCCGTTCTACCGGTTCTCTAAACCAGTTTCGTTGGCCGACCAATCATATTTAGACACGTTTCTTGGTATAGTTAGCATCAGACGGTTTAGCTCGAATTTGAGCGGAGCTTGCTTCCTGTTATTTGTTATGTTAAATAATTAATTTTTGAATAGAAAAAACTTGACTTATTAACGACTCAAAACTTGAACAGACTCTTGATTCGGTTCAATTTGGTTTGATTTGAAATGTTAATTGATTTGATTTGATTTTTAAGATTTTTAAAATCAAATCAAATCAGAAAAATGAATAACTCAGATTAAATATTTTATTTAAGTATATTCAATACAACATTTTTTACATCTTTTCTTATAAAAAAATTTATTTCGAAATTTTGTAAAATAAAATCAATGAATTACATAAACATATACATTATACCCTATTGGATAATAATATTTAGAAGTAAAAAAACTTATCAAAGAAAATTACTAATACAATGGACGTACAACCAATGTGGTGATATGGTAAAATTAAAAATTGAAAATGAAAAGTTTGATCTCAGAAAAATATTGTTACAAATAACAGTAGTAGATTTAGAAAAATTATTTGAAAATAATTTTTCAGAAAATCCTTTAGCATTCTACGATGTAGGAAGAGATTATGCTCATATAGAATTAAAAGATAAAAATAAAATCATAAGAGTTAAGCCAATGAGATACAATGCTCAAGATATAGAAGAATTTAAAACATAAATAGCAGAATTATTACAAATAAAATAAAAAAAATCAAAAAGTCTGCATAGTAGCCCTTCTTTTATGGTAAGAAATCACAGTGAAATCAAAAGAGGTAAAACCAGAATGGTGGTTAATTATAAACAGTTAAATGATTATACAGTATTTGATGGATATTTTTTACCACATAAAGAAACACTTATAAATCTTACTAGAGGTAAAAGATTTTTCTCCAAATTTGACTGTAAATCTGAATTTTGGCAAATAAGATTAGATGAAGAATCAATTCATTTAATAGCTTTCAGCACACCACAAGGACATTATGAATGGCTGGTAATACCCTTTGGACTTAAAAATGCACCCCAGATATTCCAAAGAAGAATGGAGAAAGCTTTCGAATGTCTTAATCAATTTTGTCTTGTATATGTAGATGATGTCCTAATATGCTCGAATACCTGGAAAGAACATGAAGAACACTTAAAAATCTTTGCCGGAAAATGTAAAGAACATGGTATAGTTTTATCCAAAAAGAAAACAAAATTAGAAAAAGAAAAAATAGAATACTTAGGACTAACGATAGAGTCTACAGGAATAGAACTGCAACCTCATATATGCGTGCGAAAAAATATGTAACTTTCCGGATCAATTGACAGATAAACATTAATTACAAAAATTCTTGGTATGTTTAAATTATGCCGAATAGTTTGTTGAAAATTGTTCCAAATTAAGAAGTCCTTTACAAAAACTTCTTAAGAAGAATGTTCCAATATGGATGCATATTGTAACAATACAAATTATGATTAACGCTACATTCCGTGAAAGAACAGATACACCTATAGAATTGGTTCTATTAAACAATAGAATACCAAATAGGAAAGATGCTATCTTAGGAATCATACAAGGAAATTTAAGTTATCAAAAATTAATATTTCATGTTAATCCTAAATTTGGAATATCACTCAAAGACAAAAATATTAATCAAGTACTATCACTAATACAAGATTTTAAAAGAAAAGAATTAATGAAAGAAGGAAGTATGCCTTATTTAATAATCTATATGGTTTGTACTATCACTAGTACAATATTTTAAAAGAAAAGAATTTATGGAAGAAGGAAGTATGCCTTGTTCAGTATTTTCCTTCATATCTTTGTTGTTCATAGGATTCATAACTTACATCGGGTTTAGGCTCTCCAAATCCTAATGCTTTTGTTACATCCATTTTTAAATTTTCTTTGTCATCTTCTAATTGAAGTTCTATTTCATCAAGATCACTTGACGATATATCCTTGAATCTATTCTCTAACTATTCTAGTTCATAATCTTTATTCATCGCTAAGTTAATTAAACTCGAGCTTTCTAATTGTTCTAAATTTTTAAATATATCACTATGGTGTGTATTGCTTAGTGCATAACTAACCATATAGGTTATTGAATAATGCATATATACTTCCTTCTTCCATAAATTCTTTTCTTTTAAAATCTTGTACTAGTGATAGTACTTGATTAATATTTTTGTCTTTAAGTGATATTCCAAATTTAGAATTAACATGAAATATTAATTTTTGATAACTTAAATTCCCTTGTATGATTCCTAAGATATCATCTTTCCTATTTGGTATTCTATTGTCTAACGGAACCAATTCTATAGGTGTATCTATTCCTTCACGGAATGTAGCTTTAATTATAATTTGTATTGTTCCAATATATATTCAACCTATTTTTTCACCTTCTTTTATTTCTCTTATTCATTGTTGAATATCTTGTTTAGTTATTAATTCTATTATTTACATATTTAACATCTATTGGGAGTTCTTTCTTAGTTATACCATAATATAATATATGTTTTCTTCGTAATTCAGTTAATAGACTATTTTCAAAACCACTGTCTTTCTTAGTTATATGGTTTTTCTAATTTGCTTTTTGATAAGTTTTTAGTCATCTTTTCCATTATAAACTCTGCAAAAGCTCCTGTATCTATAAGTATTTGAGTATCTTTCCATTCTATACCATCATAGTATTTGCCTTTTAATAAATATTTTATCAGTGTACTCTCATGTGGTGCTTCTTGAGAAGTTGAGGGATATGTTAACATTAAAGAGTCTTTTCTTTCAAAGATAGATCCTATAGAATCTTTTCCTTGTAATCTTCTATTGTTTATTGTTAATGATAATCATAGTTTGTCATTTATTAATAAAGGTTTTTTAGTAATATCTATGTCATAGAAATCTAGTATTTCTATTTCTTCTATTGTAGGTTTATGAATTCTTCCTATTTGTTGAAATATTGAAAAAAAAGCATATGTTATATCATGGTATAACTAAGAAAGAACACCATGTGGATGTTAAATATGTAAATAATAGAATTAATATTCTATTAATAACTAAACAAGATATTCAACAACGAACAAGAGAAATAAAAGAAGGTGAAAAAATAGGTTGGATACATATTGGAACAATACAAATTATAATTAAAGCTACATTCTGTGAAGGAATATATACACCTATAGAATTAGTTCTATTAGACAATTGAATACCAAATAGGAAAGATGCTATCTTAGGAATCATACAAGGAAATTTAAGTTATCAAAAATTAATATTTCATGTTAATCCTAAATTTGGAATATCTCTCAAAGACAAAAATATTAATCAAGTACTATCACTAGTACAAGATCTTAAAAGAAAAGAATTTATGGAAGAAGGAAGTATGCCTTATTCAATATATGGTTAGTTATGCACTAAGCAATACACACCCTAGTGATATATTTAAAAATTCAGAATTTATTATGTTACCAACAATATTTCAACAAATAGGAAGAATTCATAAACCTATAATAGAAGAAATAGAAATACCAGATTTCTATGACCTAGATATTACTAAAAAACTTTTATTAATAAATGACCGACCAAGATTATCATTAACAATAAACAATGGAAGATTACAAGGAAGAGATTCTATAGGATCTATATCTGAAAGAAAAAATCCTTTAATGATAACATATCACTCAACTTCTCAAGATGCACCATGTGAGAGTACACTGATACAATATTTATTAAAAGGCAAATACTATGATGGTATAGAATGGAAAGATACTCAAATACTTATAGATACAGGAGCTTTTGCAGATTTTATAATGAAAAAGATGACTAAAAACCTACCAAAATGAAAATTAGAAAAATCATACATATTCAAAAAATTTGATGGAAAAATAAGTGAAATACATTATGAAACTATAGTACAAATAAAAATACAAGATTATACTTTTAATATACCATTAAAAATACATGGTAATTATAGTTGGCAAGATAGAGAAATACTATTAGGAACTAATTTTCTAATAAAAATGAATTTTTTTCAGATACATGAAGATAAAATAGTATTAACTTATGAAGGCAAGGAAATAATTCTATATAGATGACAAGTTCGAATAGTATCTATATACCAATAGGACTATTAAGAGAAAATTATGAAGTAGAATATATATTTGATTTATAGATAATGAATCAGGAATGACATTATGTAAAAAAGGAATTTTACCATAAGAATTAATCACTGATGTACTAGTTAAAAATGGTGTAGACATAGCTGGAAAAATTCATACTATGAATAAAGCAATAAAATATTTCAAAATACTTTTAAGGAAATACATAGTTAAAGTAAAAATGATATATGAAAGTAAAATAATAACTAATGATATGATTTTAGAAAAATGACTTATTTCACAATTTAAAGTTCATATTCAAACACCGATTTTATTAAAATTCAAAAGCTCATGTAATCATTGGATAACGATATTTAGAAGTAAAAAAGCTTATCAAAGAAAATTACCAATACATTGGACACAACCAATGTGGTGATAAGGTAAAATAAAAAATTTAAACTGAAAAGTTTGATCTCAGAAAACCATTGTTACAAATAATAGTAGCAGATTTAGAAAAGTTATTTGAAAGTAATTTCTCATAAAATCCTTTAGCATTCTGGGATGTAGGAAGAGATTATGCCCATATAGAATTAAAAGATAAAAATAAAATCATAAGAGTTAAGCCAATGAGATACAATGCTCAAGATATAGAAGAATTTAAAACACAAATAGCAGAATTATTACAAATGAAAATAATAAGAAAATAAAAAAGTCCGCATAGTAGCCCTACTTTTATGGTAAGAAATCACAGTGAAATCAAAAGAGGTAAAGCCAAAATGGTGGTTAATTATAAACAGTTAAATGATTATACAGTATTTGATGGATATTTTTTACCACATAAAGAAACACTTATAAATCTTACTAGAGTTAAAAGATTTTTCTCCAAATTTGACTGTAAATCTGAATTTTGACAAATAAGATTAGATGAAGAATCAATTCCTTTAACAACATTCAGTACACCACAAGGACATTATGAATGGCTGGTAATGCCCTTTGGACTTAAAAATGCACCCCAGATATTCCAAATAAGAATGGACAAAGCTTTCGAATGTCTTAATAAATTTTGTCTTGTATATGTTGATGATGTCTTGATGTGCTGGAATACCTGGAAAGAACATGAAGAACACTTAACAATCTTTGCCGAAAAATGTAAAGAACATGGTATAGTTTTATCCAAAAAGAAAACAGAATTAGGAAAGAAAAAATAGAATACTTAGGACTAACGATAGACTCTACAGGAATAGAACTGCAACCTCATATATGTGAAAAAAATATGTAACTTTCTAGATCAACTAATAGATAAAAACCAATTACAAAAATTCTTAGGATGTTTAAATTATGCCAAACAGTTTGTTGAAAATTGTTCCAAATTAAGAAGTCCTTTTCAAAAACTTCTTAAGAAGAATGTTCCATTTATATGGACAGAAGACTAAACAAAACAAGTACAGATAATAAAATAAAAATGTAAAAAATTGCCTCGACTAGATATGCCTTTAGAAGAAGACTTCTTAATACTTGAAACAGATGCCTCAGAAAACTATTGGGGAGCTGTTTTAAAGAAGAAAAAAGAGAAAGAGTAAAGAGTATGTCAATACACCTCAGGAACATTCACACCAACAGAACAGAACTATCATATAAACGAGAAAGAACTCTTAGTAGCAAAGAACAGTATCAAGAAGTTTGCTTATTTCTTATTACCAAAGAAATTCTTATTAAGAACAAATAACACTCAAGTAAAAGCATTCATTAGAAATAACTATGCTACAATACCAGAAAATAAATGTATTCTTAGATGGCAAAGTTACTTCTCAGAGTTTAATTTTGATATTGAAGTTATTGGAGGAATAAACAATGTTCTTGTAGATAGCTTGTCACGAGAATGGCATTGAATGTAGAAGAACTATGCAGAAGATTGGAAAAGATTTTCAAAGAATCAGGGAAAGCCTTAGAAGAAAATATCGATATTCAGAAAGATCTTGAAAGCTTAGAAAAGTATACAGAATATATTAAAACAAGAATATATAATGCTCTACAACAAGAGTTTAACATTCAAGCAGGTATCAAAGCACTGCAAGAAGACCTCAAGGCTCAAATAAGTAAGAGTCCAGTTCCCTCTGAGGAACACAGTACAACAAGTCCTTCATCACCTATCTCATCCTTTCAAATGGTCTAGAAATTTCAACCACAATCTCCCCTCGAAAAGAAGAAAATTCCAACTATTCCAAGACCAGATGCCATAGATGATTCAATTCTCTTTGAACTATACACTTCCATATTTAAAACTCTATACACTCTTGAATCATCTGTAACCATATATCCTGATCACTCAGGCATTTATCCTAGACTTCATTTTTTACAAGGAATATCTCTAGTTCTCGTCAGAGACATGTTTTCAATAGGAGCTATAGCCACAATTTACTTGAGTCAAAAAATGGAGGAGATTTCACTTCTTCCACAACATGTTCAAAATTCAGCCAGAGAATTTTTCAAATATAATCCCTCAGTTCAGAAAGATTCAATAGTCTTCATGAAGTTCTTCAATGCCGGACTAGATTTTGAAGAATAAAGATATTTTGAAGCAGTGCATATAATCCAATTTGAAATTATTACAGATAATTACAACAAAGTCGTTGATTTAGTAGAAAGGAAGGATTATCCAGGCATAAGTTACGAAGCTATCAGTTATAAAAGAGCCTTAGGACTCAAAGTTCTCGTTCAACAAACATAAAAAATGCTAAAGTATGGAAGAACTTGGTTACACTATCAAGGCAGGAATTGCCTAATAGTTTCCACAGGGAAGAAATCAAACGAGCAAATAGTTAAAGAACTTAAAAAGTGTAAGGAATCTTCCATAAAAATTTGGTGCAACGGAAGAGACGATTCCCATGGGTTCCTTTAGAATTTGTCTCAATCGGAACCGAATGACGAAAATCGAAAACCGATCAAATCGGGTTCGAGTATACCTGATAGGGATTCATATAATCCCATGGAGTGGAAGGATATGAGCTTCTTAAGCTCTTAAAACCGTTCAAGTGTCCGGTCTCCAGCAGTATCCACACGAACTTCATCCACAGCAGGTTCTCCCTTCGCGTCGGTCTCGAGAACTCTTCCTGAATGGAGCTCCATCAACCATAGACACCTTCTAGAGAGAGGAGGAGGTTAGGGACGTGATTTTCACCCTTGGCTGAAACCATTAGTATTTATAGAAAATTTTGAAATTTTTCATAAAAAACCAAAATTTTCATAAATTACGTTCTTGCCCCTGTACTTGTGGATAAGTCCTTGTGTGTGTGACCCACTGGCCCAATAACCTATTTGTTTGTGGCCTAAATAAAATAGAACAATTCTATTTAATTTAATTAAATCTGTTATCTGATAACAGATTAATTGGCCTACCGATCATGAAGGGTACAAGCCACATCCCAAGATCCTAAATGGCTATGTGGATAATCTTATCTCTATTGAGCCTTTTCATCATCAGTTACCGCATGGATATAAACCCTCATCCATCCAATGTCCCGATCGGAAAGGAGTACGGCATCGATTGTCAACTCCTTAGTGTACCGACTCTATAGGATCCTGTACTCGGAATTGGATCAATTGAAAAACTCTTTTTCCAATTATCCTATCTACCATGGCCAGGGATTTAGAGTACTATCCCATATGACATTCACTCTCACTTACCGAGAGTGGACGATCCCTTGTTATCTGCTCAATTACCTTCGTCGGGTTTTCCTTGTACTCAATCCATCGCTATACTATACCATCTAAACGGTGATCTATAAGTCAATGGTCAAAGCACAAGTTCCACCCAACAAGGTATCTTTGGCGACTCAGGTCAAAGGTCCAACCATGCAACCGTGATGATAGAAAACCTTGATTAACAGTTCGGTAAGATACCATTCAGGGTTTCTAGTTTTGTCATTTCAGTGAACTCATTCAACTAATGAGCACCTGTATTGGTATCTCAGTGTCTCCACACTAATGACCAATGAGATCGATCATTCTCATCAAATGAGAAAATATCACATACACTAGTCTATCTGGATCATTGATGTCCCGTCTCAAGTATCCTATGACTAGGAACATTTAGATCAATTACCTTTAGATGATCAATCTCATTATCATGATCTCATCATGATTTAATCATGATTGCATTTGATTAAGAACTTAGTTATGATATTCGCATCTAATAAGAGCTTATAATGAAGATTTGCCTAATTAATTGAATGAGATATTTCTAGAAATGTCGAATCATATCATATATGATTGGCTTGTAGGGCATACATTTCTATCAATCTCCCACTTGCATTAAAGCCAATCACCCATCTGGCTGATCTGCATCAGCTCGAGGTGAAGCTCAAACACTCTTTGAGTAACTGCTTCAGTCAGTGGATCTGCAATGTTATTAACGGTAGATACTCTATCTTTAATTATATCTTTATAAGTTGCAATCTCTTTGATTTTATGGTATTGCCACAGAAGTTTTAAACTTCTGATGAGACATTGGCTCTACCCCATCGTTTTCCCAAAACAATGATACACTTTCAGAGAAAATTGGGACAATCCCACATCAAATATGTAGATAAAAATCTTCATCTAGACTACTTCTCAAGTAGTGTGCAACCATTATGTAAACTTGTTTACATATGTTGTAGAATTTACAGTGTTCTATTGCATAGAACTCTTCCAGCTTACTGCACCACCATTATTCTGACTTAATATTAAACTTATTTGATTAGAAGTTTGTGTTTGTAAAAATACAAGACTTCAAGTCTTATTCTCCAGTGTATAGAGATACATTCTCAATGCTTCTCAAATACCAAATGATATATCTCTATGCTATCCAATGACTCTCACCTAGATCTTCTTGATGAATGCTCATAACACTTAGATCATTTATCACATCATGTACGTAGCATTAATTGATGATATACCCTATGATAAAGGCATAAGGGCTCTATTAATGTGATCTCGTTATCTCTCAAGAGGTCTTCAAAGATATCACTTTAGAGATCAACTCCACACCACATAGGTAAGAAACCTATCTTGGAGTTTATCATGTCAAACCCTTTGACTATGGTGACTACATACATTAACGGGGCATTGCTTTTAGATCTATCTCCATAGATCTCAAAACCTAAATTATGTTTGGAGGATGAATTTGATAGCTAGGCTCACTTATGATAACACACATACTTCATTCTCAATGAGTAGTGCATCATCCACATAAAATGTCAAGAAAGTAACAGCACTCCCACTTATCTTGTTGAATACACATGGCTCTTCTTCGTTCTTAATGAAGTTATAAGATTTAATCTCATTAAACCTTATATACGATCTATGGGAAGTTTTACTTCAGTCCATAAATGAACTTTAATACACACTCTTCTTGGATATTATTGGGACTTCATTCCCTATAGTTGTATCATATACACTTGTTCCTTAAAATACGTTAGAGGAATACTATCTTAACATCCAATTAGCTTATCTTATAATCATAGTGTGTAACAATCAAAATCCAAATGGATTAATCCATGGAATAGGTAAAAGATCTCATCATAGTCAACCATTTGACTTCGATAATATCCTTTTCAACTATTCTCACCTTTGAAGGTCTCTACCTTCTAATCTATTCTAATCTATTTATTAGTGATCCATTTATTCCTTATGGATACTACACCCTTAGGTGGATCTATCAAGTTCTAAACTTGATTAGAATAGATAAAGTTTATATCGGATTTTATTGTCTCTTCCCATTTATGAATCAATATCTCATATTGGTTCTATATAGATCCTAGGATCAATATCCTTATTATCTTATGCCTCATTTTATCCATCAGAGATATGTCTCACGTATCTCTTAGGATAAATGGACACAAGTAAAGACCTATCATTAGTCCTTGTGTAATTATTAACCGGTACCTTAATAGAAGTGTCATTGAGTTGTAGGACTGGAGCATCTTCCATATGTACCTTGCACCCACTATCTTTCTTAAGAAGGAACTTTTCTTTTAGAAATATAGTGAGCTGAGCAACACATACCCTTGTACATAAGGGTGGTATATTAATATCCATAAGTTTTCTTAGGATATCTCACAAGCAAACACTTCATAATCTTATATTCCAACTTGTTAGAGTTATACTTCTTCACCAGGTCGGACATTCCGAAACCTTAACTTACTTAAGGTCAAGTTTTAATTCCTTTTCCATATCCTATATGGAATGATCAGAATAGACTTAGAAGGGACCTATTAAAATCAAGTGGTTATAACAAGTACTTAGCCAAAATTAGACAAAGAGGAATTTTGCAAAGTTTGTCGTTGTTCATATTATGTCTTACATAATATGACTTCTCATTTTAGCTACTCAATCAAGCTAAAATGTGTAAAGATGTCCATTAGATTCTATTATCTTTCTATTATATGCAAATTATGTACTTAAGTATTCCCCTCCTTGATCTCATCAAAGAGTTCTAATACTCTTTCCATTAGTATCTCTACTTCATTCTTAATCTCAAATAATTTCTCAAAGGTCTTAGTTTTGTACTTCATAAAGTACATGTTTCCAAACCTAGAGACATCATCTTTGAAATAATGAATTAGAAATATTCTTCTTTAGCCTTACTAGATATGGGCTAACATACATCTAAATGTACGAGTTCTAATAACTCATTAACCCATTCTCCATGTCTATATAAAGCTAAAGTGTAGATTGATCTAAATCAACCCATTTCCTCTTAAAAGAAATATTCACACATAACATGAGAGCTAACATATCAAATATGATTAAAAATTCATTAAGCTCCCACTGGCAAACACTTTGCCATTCAATCTATTAGAACATCTATCATTTCCATAGCTTAGAATAAATCAACATTTATTCAAGTAGGAAATCATATAAAGTCCTTGTAGAAGGATATAATAGCAATATTAATTATTAAGACATCTCCATAAGGCTATTAAAGAATTGCACCTCCCACTAATAATAATGCAACTTTTGCACCATTTCATATGTAGGTCAATATCTTCTTTATTAAGCATTCATTTACTTGTCATCATCTACAACTCCTTGTAGATATAAGATGCATATATGGTATCTCATACCATCAGATGCATCCATAGTATCTAATATTATGATATACACATATAGTATCTAATATTATTAAGTGTATATTTAAAACAAGTAAGTGCCAATGACTTGGATACATGAAGCTTCTCAAGCTCCACCTTTGCATTATATACAAAACACTTTGTACTTCCTCTTCCACTTATCATCATCATGACAGTGTAAGAATCATGTCTTATTCTGGCTTTATTATCTTGACCGCCTTCTTTTACTATTAACTCTCTCGTATTTTTATCTAATGATTTTACTTCTTACTATTGGTCTCACCAACAAGAAGTAATTAAGATGTATTGTTGATCTAAGTTGCCCTTTAGTTAACTCATCAATATGAGCCATGATGGATCTCATATCCATCTATCCATGTTGTCTCTATAATTATGTCTCATAGAGACTAACATCTAGTTTAAGGCAAACAATGCATCTTGTCTATGAGATAAGATCTTATCTTTCTTTCATATCACTAGATAATTTAGGAGACACCTACTTCTCAAGTAGAATAGTTAATTGGTCAACTATGAGAACAATTCTCTTAGTTCTAAACCGATCTAAGAAGTGTGAGCCATTAAGCTATATGGCATCTAATATGCCATACTAATGGTGGTTTATTATCGTATTCTACAACTGAGATATAATTTTATCAATATAACATTGCAGATATTCATGAAATTAAGATATGGTCTTTCATCCTAATTTATGCTCCCACTAATTTTCGACGAATTTGCATAACCCTCATTATGCAAAGACGGGATATCACGATGAAATCCTAGTGGGGACTAAGACCCTATTAACTTTATGGTGACAACCTTGTGGGAAACACAACAAGTCATCCCATACTTAATAGGTAGGTAACTTTTACCAATTGCAACCCTTGCAATTCTTAGTCATTCAACCTCTAGAGTTATAACCTTGTGGGAAACACAACAAGCTATATACTCTAGTTAGGTCAAATCCGCTTGTTACGTTATGAGAATGAATTCTTAACATAGCCCTTGTGGGAAACACAACAAGGCCATGCAATGGTCCACCCCAAAGTTCGGCAAATGCCTTGGCCATGATCACCAATCCCTTGCCGAATGAGTCTTGTGGGAAACACAACAAACCCATCCAATCTAAGATTGGCTCATCAAGACCATAACAACGGAAGGCTACGTGAGTCATTCTTAATGTCACACGTTTATCAACCTAATTATGACAAGGAGGGATTTTATTTTAGTCTCATCAAGAATATGTGCTAAGTATATATAATACCTTTGGAATATCATATCTAAGGTATAACCAGTAGCACACATCCACATATCAAATATGCACAAATTCAGGTGATCATGGACTTAACCCTAAGCATGCACCTAAGGCACCCCTATAGGTGCAAGTCCTTGCTTCAAATGATTTAGTTGGTATGCTCCCACTTCAGAAGGGTGCTTCTCCAAGTGGTCCCGCTCTCCAACCTTCCACGAACTGGCTTCTAACTCTTACAAGCGTCTTAAGGGTATGCAGACCCCACAAATGTACATAACTCAATAAGAAACCTTGGTTTTAACCAAGGGGAGTACATTAATGGAGGGAGGTAGAATGTACAATCAGATTGTATAGAGAGAGAGGAGGCACACGCAGGCCCCATTTAATAACATAACCAACATAATTAAAAGCAATCACAAGCCAAGCACAATTAAGTCCATGATCACCTCCATACACACACTAACATTCATCACATGAACATAGAGCGCATACGTGATAATTATATGAGATATATCATATATATATCTGCATAAAATTATATAATTAATTTTGAAATTCTCAATTTCATGCATGTCGAATTTTCATGAAATAAATAACATGAAAATAACATGACAACAACATACAAACAATTTATATGAAATGAACATATAAAACTAAACTATTTAGAACATTCATGCATTCCCAATACTGTGCAAGGTCAGAAATTAATGTCCCAATTTATATTCTGTAAAATCTCATTTTACAGAATTAATTAAGACACTAATAAATTAAGTTAAACCTTTAAAATAATTTTAAAGTTTAACCATGAGTGAATCTATGTAAATAGGGCTAAACATCATCTAACATGTCACTAAATACTTTAAAACATGTTAAATAATATTATAGAATTTTTTAGAATTTTTATGGATTTTTATGGCAATTTTTTCGGAATTTTCTATGATTTTAAATAATTTAAAATCAATAAATAAAAGATCTGGCGCATTGCGCCGCGCGCTCCGGTGCACTGCGCCACGTCCGCGAGCGCTTGTGTGCGCCGTTGCGTGCGCCGGTCTTCCAGCGCGCCTGCGCCGACCGTCGTGCGCCGGCGCGTGCGCCGATCGCCATCCCCGAAACGGGGGACTGTTCATCCGGAGGAGAGTTAATCTCATTAACTCGGACATATCTCCTTATCCCGGACTCCGAAAAATCAGAAAAAATATGCGTTGGAATCCTTATCAAATAAGGAATCCAAAACAGTCGGCCTCATATCCAGGAAAAATCGCAGTAATTCTAAAAATGAGGAAGAAGAGGCGGCGGTCACCCAAATTCCGTAGCAGAAATCTCAATTTTGCATCGAGGATAACTCTTTATCCAGGAAGCAAAATATTCTCCAAAAATACAATTTAGAATCCTCATCATATGAAGTTTCCAAATATGTATATATATATTCAGAGAAAAATTCTATATCAACGGTAAATCAGGAAGAAACATGTCGGCGCCGCAAGACTCCGCAGAACCCTAGTTCGTCGGAAAACTCAAAATTTCTCATCCTCCGCCGTCGTTCAAAGCTGGATATCAAAGGTAAAGGCTAGGTAATCATATTACCCATCTCCTAAACCTTTTCCAAGTCTCAATTTCTACTGTGGACGGAGATTTCACAAAATCCCCAAATCCGGGTGTCGGTTCGGGCATGACAGAAACACCAACTTTTGAGGCTTCTCCCGAACACTACAGATATCCAAAATTCAAACGGTTTGCGTATTTAGAAAGCCCTATATCACGAGATTCTACCAAGGCTAACCAATCTATTATATGAGTCATACACAGAATATGGTGGCCTCGTCAAAACAGACGTTTGCACAGATTCGGGAACACATAAATAACATGAAATAATGTCGATTCGACGTCGGTTTCGACCGAGACTTGAACCTGGCTCTGATACCACTGTAAGGAATCGTCCATTAAAATTTGGTGCAGCGGAAGCGACGATTCCTATGGGTTCCTTTAGAATCCGTCTCAATCAGAACCGAACGACGAAAACCGAAAACCGATTAAATCGGGTTCGAATATACCTGATAGGGATTCATTTAATCCCATGGAGAGGAAGGAGATGAGCTTCTCAAGCTCTACAAACCGTTCAAGCGTCCGGTCTCCAGCAGTATCCACACGAACTTCATCCACAGCAGGTTCTCCCTTCGCGCCGGCCTCGAGAACTCTTCCCGAACGGAGCTCCATCGACCATGGACACCTTCTAGAGAGAGGAGGAGGTAGGGAGGAGGCTAGGGACGTGATTTTCACCCTTGTCTTGATGGGGTTTGGCTGAAACCATTAGTATTTATAGATAATTATGGAATTTTTCATAAAAACCCAAAATCTCTATAAATTACGTCCTTGCCCCTGTACTTGTGGATAAGTCCTTTTGTGTGTGACCCACTAGGCCCAATAACCTATTTGGTTGAGGCCTAAATAAAATAGAACAATTCTATTTAATTTAATTAAATCCGTTATCCGATAACAGATTAATCGGCCTACCAATCATGAAGGGTACAAGCCAGATCCCATGATCCCAAATGGCTATGGGGATAATCTCATCTCCATTGAGCCTTTCCATCATCAGTTACCACATGGATATAAACCCTCATCCATCCAATGTCCCGGTCGGAAAGGAGTACGGCATCGACTGTCAACTCCTTAGTGTACCGACTCTATAGGATCTTGTACTCGGAATTGGATCAATTGGAAAACTCCTTTTCCAATTATCCTATCTACCCTGGCCAGGGATTTAGAGTACTATCTCATAGGACATTCACTCTCACTTACCGAGAGTGGATGATCCCTTGTTGTCCGCTCAATTGCCTCCATCGGATTTTCCTTGTACCCGATCCATCGCTATATAGGACCATCTAAATTGTGATCCATAAGTCAATGGTCAAAGCACAAGTTCCACCTAACAAGGCATCTTTGGCGACTCAGGTCAAAGGTCCAACCATGCAACCGTGATGATAGAAGACCCTGATTGACAGTTCGGTAAGATACCATTCAGGGTTTCTAATTCGGTCAGTTCAGTGAACTCATTCAACTAATGAGCACCTGTATGTGTATCTCAGTGTCTCCACACTAATGACCAATGAGATCGGTCATCCTCATCACATGAGAAGACATCACATACACTAGTCTATCCGGATCCTTGATGTCCCGTCTCAAGTATCCTATGACTAGGAACATTTAGATCAAATACCTCTAGATGATTAATCTCATTATCATGATCTCATCATGATTTAATCATCATTGTATTTGATCAAGGACTTCATTATTATATTCGCATCTAATAAGAGCTTATAATGAAGATTTGCCTAATTAATTGAATAAGATATTTCTAGAAATGTCGAATCATATCATATATGATTGGCTTGTAGGGCATACATTTCTATCACAATACACTTTGTACTTCCTCTTCCACTTACCATCATCATGATAATGTAAGAATTCTGTCTTATTCTGGCTTTATTATCTTGACCACCTTCTTTTACTATTAACTATCTCCTATTTATATTTAATGATTTTACTTCTTTCTATTGGTCTCACCAACAAGAAGTAATTAAGATGTATTGTTATTCTAACTTGCCCTTAGTAAGCTCATCGCTATGAGCCATGATAGATCTCATATCCATCAATCCATGTTGTCTCTACAATTTATATCTCATAGAGACTAACATCTAGTTTAAGGCAAACAATGCATCTTGTCTATAAAATAAGATATTATCTTTCTTTCACATCATTAGATAATTTAGGAGACACCTGATAGAAATGTATGCCCTACAAGCCAATCATATATGATATGATTCGACATTTCTAGGAATATCTCATTCAATTAAATAGGCAAAACTTCGTTACTAGCTTTTATTAGAAGCATATATCGTAATGAAGTCCTTAATCACATGCAATGATGATTGAATCATGATGAGATCATGATAATGAGATCGATCATCTAGAGGTATGTGATCTAAATGTTCCTAGTCATAGGATCCTTGAGACGGGACATCAAGAATCCGGATAGACTAGTGTGTGTGATGTCTTCTCATATGATGAGAATGACCGATCTCATTGGTCATCAGTGTGGAGACACTGAGATACACACACAGGTGCTCATTAGTGGAATGAGTTCACTGAACTGACCAATTTAGGAAAACCTGATCGGTATCTTACCGAACTGTCTATCAGGTTATTCCTACATCTCAATAGCACGGTTGGATCTTTGACCTGAGTCGCCAAAGATGTCTTGCCAGGCGTACTATGTACTTTGACTATTGACTGATGGATCACTTAGTATTGTGGTCCTATATAGTTAATGGATTGGGTATATGGGAAACCTGGTGGAGGCAATTGAGCGGACAATAGGGGATCGTTCACTCTCGGTAGGAGAGAGAGAATGTCCTATGGATAGTACTCTAAATCCTTGGCCAAGGTAGATAGGATAATTGGAAAAGAGTTTTCCAGTTGATCCATTCCTGAGTACAAGATTTCATAGAGTCGGATTATTAAAGGGGTTGACAGTCAGTGCCGAACCCCTGACCGACCGGGACATTGTATGAACGAGGATTTAAATCCGTGTGGTAATTGATGGTGGAAAGGCTCAATGGATGTTATTTAACTCCCCAAAGTCATTTGGGATCATAGGATG
Source organism: Cryptocoryne crispatula var. balansae (assembly GCA_036172225.1). Lineage (NCBI taxonomy): Eukaryota > Viridiplantae > Streptophyta > Magnoliopsida > Alismatales > Araceae > Cryptocoryne > Cryptocoryne crispatula. The sequence goes on from CM069920.1 coordinate 22,723,982, forward strand.
TGGCTTGTACCCTTTATGATCAGTAAGCCGTAAAAGCGTTATCGGATAACAGTTTTGATTTAATTTAAATGAATTGTTCTTTTAAATTAATTAAGGCTTCAACCAAATTGACTATTGGGCCTAGTGGGTCACACACAATAGATCTGGTCAATGAGATGAGGGCATGGACGCAATTTATAGAAGTTTTGGGTTTTTGTGAAAAATTCCATCTTCTATATATAAATGGCTTATGAAGCCATACCCTAACAAGCCATAGGGCTGGAGAACGTCCAAGCCTCCTCTCTCCCTCCTCTCTCCTCTAGAAGGCGATCTCCCATGGTCAAGCATGGATCTGGGATGTTTCTGGGGGCCCTGAAGGAAGAGAGAACTCGTCTATTGAAGCAGATCGTGTGGATACCGCTAGAGACCGGACACTTGAACGGTTTTCAGCAAGGAGGAATGTCCTCTCTTCATCCATGGTGAGGGATTTGAGAAATCCCATGAGGTACTCTCGTTCTACTTCATATTCGGTTCCCGGTTTTGCTCGTTCGACATCGATCAAGGCTAAGATCATGGTTTTATAGAATCAAAATTTTTCCGCTATCATGTATTGATTCCTTACAGTGGTATCAGAGCCCGGTTGAAGCCTTGGTCGAAGTTGAATCGAAATTGGCTTGATTTCATGTGATTTCTTGCTTTCCCGAAACTGCATACAGAGCTGTTTTGATTTGATCACCACAGTTTGTATGAGATACAAAAATGTGTGTGGTTAGATTCATTGGATTCTCGTGGATGAGATCTTTCCAATTCCGCAAACCTCATGAATTTTGGCCATCCTGAGAGTCCGGAATGTGTTCGGAAAGTTGCTAAGATGATCATATCCGAAAATCCGGCCGAAATTGGGGGAGTTGATGAACTTACCTATTTGGACTCAAATACCTCTGTCTAATGACGTAGGAAGATAGGAAATTAAGTTTCCTAGAGTTTCCATAAGTTATTGGACGCTCAACGGCCCTTGGAGGTGTCGGATTTGAGAGGGATTTGCGTTTTGGTTTAATTGCGGCCGTGGCAACTTCCTCCTGATACTGCGCGTTGGATAAAATTTTTCATGAGATAAAACTTCTATATATAGAATCCTTATTGTTCAAGGATTCCAACGCATATTTTTTCGGATTTTTTGGACACCGTTTGACCCCCCAAATCAGGCCCGAAAGTCGGCGCTTTTCTAGGGTTTTCGGGTGCTACAGTGTCGCCCAGCCCTTATCGGGCGGAGAAGACGAGTCCGGATTGGATCCGGACTCAACCGCGGAAGGGGTACGTGGGGGAACGTCAGCCGCCCCGGACGGGGTACGCGGCCGCGCCGCGTGAGCCGGGGCGCGCGGCGGCGCACGCGGCGCGCGGCGCGCGGCGGCCGGAAGCTCGGCGCACCCGGGAGGGTACGTGGCCGGCGCTGACTGGCCGGTGCAATGCGCCGCCAGGAAATTAATTCGAAAATGTATTTTAAATTGTTTAAAATTCATTTTTGATCCGAAAAATTGCCAGAAAATTCCAGAAAAATTCTGAAAAATTTTAGAATTTATTTAATAAGTTATTAAAGTGTTTAATGACTTATTAAATAAAGTTTTACTATTTTGTCATTGAATTCTACTATTTTGATTTTAAAATTGTTTTAAGATCAAAATTAATGAAATTAATGATAATATAAGTTCTGAGAAATTATTTAATAGGTTTGTAAAATGTTTATGAACCTGTTAAATAGTTTTTGGACTTTGGTTGCCATAGAATCATTTTATAAATGATTTTAAAATTGTTTTAAAATCTTTATTGATTAAATTAGTGTTCAAATAAATTCTGAAAAATATGATTTTGAAGAATTATGATTTGGACATTAATTTAATGCTCTGAGAAATTTTGGAATAGCATGAATCATCTGAATGTTTTTATATTGCTTGTCTTATGCATGTAAATTGTTTATATGTGCATTTCATGTTATTTATTTTATGAAAATTCGACATGCATGAAATTTGGAATTTCAAAATTACAGTATATAATTTTATGATGGTATATATGATATATCTCATATAATTATCACGTATGCGCTCTATGTTCATGTGATGAATGTTGATGTGTGTATGGAGGTGATCATGGACTTAAATATGTTTTGCTTTTGATTGCTTGGTTAATTAAGTTGGTTATGTTATTAAATGGGGCCTGCGTGTGCCTCCTCTCTCTCTCTATACAATCTGATTGTACATTCTACCTCCCCCCATTTGTGTACTCCCCTTGGTTAAACCAAGGTTTCTTATTATGAGTTGTACATTTATGGGTCTGTGTACCCTTTAGCTGCTTGTAATGGTTAGAAGCCGGCTCGTGGTAGAATGGAGAGCGGGACCACTTGGAGAAGCACCCTTCTGAAGTGGGAGCATGCCAACTCAAGCTTCGAAGCAAGAAATTGCACCTATAGGGGTGCCTTAGGTGTATGCTTAGGGTTAAGTCCATGATCACCTATGTTTTAATGCATATTTGATATGTGGTGTGTGCTACAAATTATACCTTAAATATATGATATTCCAAAGGTATATTAATATTTATATGTAGCACCTATGTTGATGAGACTAAAATAAAATCCCTCCTCGTTCTAATTAGGTCGATAAACGTGAGACATTAAGAATGACTCACGTAGCCTTCCGTTGTTATGGTCTTGATGAGCCAATCTTAGATTGGATGGGTTTGTTGTGCTACCACAAGGCCTATTCGGCAAGGGATTGGAGATCATGGCCAAGGCATTAGCCGAACTTTGGGGTGGACCATTTGCATGGCTTTGTTGTGCTACCACAAGGGCTGTGTGAAGAATCCATTCTCATAACGTAACAAGCGGGTTTGACCTAACTAGAGTATATGGTTTGTTGTGCTACCACAAGATCATAACTCTAGAGGCTAAATGACTAAGAGTTGCAAGAGTTGCACTGACAATAGTTGCCTACATATTAAGTATGGGATGATTTGTTGTGCTACCACAAGGTCATCACCATAAAGTTAGTAGGGTCTTGGTCCCCACTAGGATGTTATCGTGATATCCCGTCTTTGCATAATGAGGGTTATGCAAATTCGTCGAAAAGTTAGTGGGAGTATAAATTAGGATGAAAGACCATATCTTAATTTTAAAGAATGTTTGTAATGTTAATATAATTATCTCTGTTGTAGAATATTATAAACCACCATTAATCTAGCATGCTAGATGCTAAGTATTTTAATGGCTCACACTTCTTATATTGGTTTAGAACTAAGAGAATAGTTCTCATAGTTGACATATTGACTATCCTACTTGAGAAGTAGGTATCTCCTACACTATCTAATGAAGTGAGAGAAGATAAGATCTTATCTCATTGAGATGATGTATTGATTGCCTTCTATCAGATGTTAGCCTCTATCAGATAAAATTAGTAGTGGCAACATGGATAGATGGATTTGATATCCATCATGGCTCATGGTGATGAGCTAATTAAAGGCGATGAAGAATAATACATCTTGAATACTTCTTATTGGTAAGACCAATAGAAAGAAGTAAGATCATTAGATAGAGATAGATGGTGATAGTTAAAAGTCAAAGAAGTGAGTCAAGATATTATAACCCAAATTTGACATAGCATTCCTCTACTATCATGATGATGGTAAGTAGAAGAAAAAGTGCAAAGTGTATTGCACATAATGCAAAGGAGGAACTTGAGAAGCTCCATGTATCTATGTCATTAATATTTACTTGTCTTATATACACATTTGATAGTATAAGATACTATGTATGTGTATTCTAGTATAAGATACTAGGGATGCATATAATAGTATGAGATACCAGTGATGCATCATAAATCTACAATGAGTTGTAGATAATAGCAAGTAAATGAAGGTTTAAAGAAGATTGTTATCCTACATATGAAATGGTACAAAATGTTGCATCATTACTAGTGGGAGATACGAATTTTCTATAGCCTTCTAGAGTTGTCTTAATTATCCTTCCATATGAATATTGTTTTCATTTCCTAGTTGAATAAATGGAGATTTATTCTATGGTATGAAAATGATAACTGGTAAAGTGTTTACCAGTAGGAGCATAATAAAGAGTTTATTTATATAAGATATGTATGCTCTTATAATATGTGTGAAAAATCTTCATTAGGCGAAGTAGATTGGTATTGATCAATCTATTGTTTAATAGTATGGTCATATTTATAAGAAAAGACTTAAGGAGTACTATTCGGATAGTAACATATAGGTAAATGATTTAGAATCATTAACTATATGTAAGTCTTATCTTATTAAGCAAAATGACCAACTCTTCATTTGTTAGACATGGAGAGAGGGCTAATGAGTTTATAGAACTCATGCATCTAGATGCATGTTAGCCCATATCTATTAAAGATAGAGGATAATATTTCAACTTCATTAATTTTCAAAGATGACTTCTCTAGGTATGGACATATGTACTTTATGAAGTACAAATCCAAAACCTTTGAGAAATTATTTGAGATTAATAATGAAGAGGAAATATCAATGAAAAGAGTATTAGAACTCTTTGATGAGATCAAAGAGGGGATACTTAAGTAACAATTCACACATAAATGAAGGATAGTGGAATCTAATTTTGATGGACACCTCTTATACATTTTAGCTTAATTGAGCAGCTAAAATGAGAAGCCATATTGTGTAGGACATAATATGGACATTGACAACCTTTGCAAAATTTTTCTTTGTCTGTTTAGGGGTTAGCACTCAATATAGACATTTGATCTTAAATCGGTACCTTTCAAGTCTATTCCAATTATTCCATATTAGATATGGAAAGGGATTAAAGCTTGACCTTAAGCAAGTTAAGGTTTCAGAATGTCTGGCTTGGTAAAGAAGTATAACCCTATCAAGTTGGAATATAAGACTACAAAGTGTTGGCTTGTGTGATATCCTAAGGAAACTTAAGGATATTAATGCCTTCCTTAGGGAGAAGGGTATGAGTTGCTCATCTCTCCATATTTCTAGAGGAAGTGTCCCTCCTTTAGAAAGACAGTGGGAGCAAGGCATAAATGGAAGGTGTTCCAGTCCCACAATCCATGGACACTTTTATTAAGGTACTAGCTTATATTTACACAAGGGCAAATCATAGATCTTTTCTTATGTCCAATCAACCTAAGAGATATGTGAGACATATCTTTGATGGAAGAAATGAGACATAAGATAAAAAGGATACTGATCCTAAGATCTATATTGAAGCAATATGAGATATTGATTCAAAATGGGAAGAAACAATAAAATCCGATATAAACTCTATCTATTCTAATCAAGTTCAGAACTTGATTGATCCACCTAAGGATTTAATATCTATAGGGTATAAATGGATCACTAAAGAATAGATTGAAGTATATTAGAAGGTAGAGACCTTCAAAGTAAGGATAGTTAAAAGGGATATCATTTATGTCAAATAGTTGACTATGATAAGACCTTTTACCTATGCCATGGAATTAATCTATTCGGATTTGATTGTTACACACTATGACTATAGGATATGTCAAATGGATGTTAAGATAGTGTTTCTCTATGTTATTTTTGAGAAACAGGTGTATATGATACAACCTTTGGGAATCAAGTTCCAAAACATCCAAATATTGTGTGCATAAGGTCCATTTATGGACTCAAGTAAAACTTCCCATAGATGGTAGATAAGGTTTAATGAGATTAAATCTTATGACTTCATTGAGAATGAAGATATGCCTTGTGTTTTCATATAAGATAAGTGGGAGTGCTATTATCTTCTTGACATGATATATGTATGACATACTACTCATTAAGAATGAAGTACGTATGTTATCATTAGTGAGCCTAGTTATCAATTGATCCTCCAAACTTAATATGGGTTTTAAGATCTATGGAGATAGATCTAAAAGGTTTCTTGGCCTTACCCAATTCATGTGCATAAAAACCATAGTCAAAGAGTTTGACATGGTAAACTCCAAGATAGGTTTCTTACCTATGAAGTGTGGAGTTGATCTCTTTAAAGAGATGTCTTTATAGACTTCTTGAGAGATAAAGAGATCACATTAGTATAGCCCTTATGCTTTTGCAATAGGACTTATCACATTTGTGATGCTACGCACATGACTTCATGCTCTAAGTGTTATGAGCATTCATCAAGTAAATCCTTGTGAGAGTCACAGGATAATTAAGAGATGCGTCCTTGAGTACTTGAGAAGCACTATGGATATATTTCTAATGTATGGAGGATAAGACTTGAAGTCTTGTAGTTTTATGAACACAAGCTTCTAATCAGATAAGTCTGATAATAAGTCAAGCTAATGGTGGTGCAGTGAGCTGGAAGAGTTCCATACAAGAGAACACTGCTAATTCTACAACTAATCTCAAGTAGTTTGAATAATGACTGTTTATTGCTTGAGAACGTGACTAGATGAAGATGTTCATCTAGCTTATGGGATTGTCCCAACTTTCTCTAAAAGTGTATTGTTTTGAGAAAACAATGGGGTAGAGCCAAAGTCTCATTAGAAGTTTCAAACTTCTATGGCAATACCATAGAATCAGAGAGAATGCAGTTGATAGAGATACAATTAAAGATAGAGTATCTTCCGTTAATAACATTACGGATCCACTAATCGAAGCAAATACTCAAAGAGTGTTTGAGCTTCACCTTGGTGATAGAGATCGACGGATGGGTGATTGGCTTTAGTGCAAGTGGGAGATTGATAGAAATGTATGCCCTACAAGCCAATCATATATGATATGATTCGACATTTCTAGGAATATCTCATTCAATTAAATAGGCAAAACTTCGTTACTAGCTTTTATTAGAAGCATATATCGTAATGAAGTCCTTAATCACATGCAATGATGATTGAATCATGATGAGATCATGATAATGAGATCGATCATCTAGAGGTATGTGATCTAAATGTTCCTAGTCATAGGATCCTTGAGACGGGACATCAAGAATCCGGATAGACTAGTGTGTGTGATGTCTTCTCATATGATGAGAATGACCGATCTCATTGGTCATCAGTGTGGAGACACTGAGATACACACACAGGTGCTCATTAGTGGAATGAGTTCACTGAACTGACCAATTTAGGAAAACCTGATTGGTATCTTACCGAACTGTCTATCAGGTTATTCTTACATCTCAATAGCACGGTTGGATCTTTGACCTGAGTCGCCAAAGATGTCTTGCCAGGCGTACTATGTACTTTGACTATTGACTGATGGATCACTTAGTATTGTGGTCCTATATAGTTAATGGATTGGGTATATGGGAAACCTGGTGGAGGCAATTGAGCGGACAATAGGGGATCGTTCACTCTCGGTAGGAGAGAGAGAATGTCCTATGGATAGTACTCTAAATCCTTGGCCAAGGTAGATAGGATAATTGGAAAAAGAGTTTTCCAGTTGATCCATTCCTGAGTACAAGATTTCATAGAGTCGGATTATTAAAGGGGTTGACAGTCAATGCCGAACCCCTGACCGACCGGGACATTGTATGAACGAGGATTTAAATCCGTGTGGTAATTGATGGTGGAAAGGCTCAATGGATGTTATTTAACTCCCCAAAGTCATTTGGGATCATAGGATGTGGCTTGTACCCTTTATGATCAGAAAGCCGTAAAAACTGTTATCGGATAACAGTTTTGATTTAATTTAAATGAATTGTTCTTTTAAATTAATTAAGGCTTCAACCAAATTGACTATTGGGCCTAGTGGGTCACACACAATAGATCTGGTCAATGAGATGAGGGCATGGACGCAATTTATAGAAGTTTTGGGTTTTTGTGAAAAATTCCATCTTCTATATATAAATGGCTTATGAAGCCATACCCTAACAAGCCATAGGGCTGGAGAACGTCCAAGCCTCCTCTCTCCCTCCTCTCTCCTCTAGAAGGCGATCTCCCATGGTCAAGCATGGATCTGGGATGTTTCTGGGGGCCCTGAAGGAAGAGAGAACTCGTCTATTGAAGCAGATCGTGTGGATACCGCTAGAGACCGGACACTTGAACGGTTTTCAGCAAGGAGGAATGTCCTCTCTTCATCCATGGTGAGGGATTTGAGAAATCCCATGAGGTACTCTCGTTCTACTTCATATTCGGTTCCCGGTTTTGCTCGTTCGACATCGATCAAGGCTAAGATCATGGTTTTATAGAATCAAAATTTTTCCGCTATCATGTATTGATTCCTTACAACACCTACTTCTCAAGTAGGATAGTTAATTGGTCAACTATGAGAGCAATTCTCTTAGTTTTAAATCAGTTTAAGAAGTGTGAGCTATTAAGCTATTTGGCATCTAGTATGCCATACTAATAGTGGTTTATTATCGTATTCTACAACTGAGAAATAATTTTATCAATATAACATTGCAAACATTCATTAAAATTAAGATATGGTCTTTCATCCTTATTTATGCTCTCACTAATTTTTGACGAATTTGCATAACCCTCGTTATGCAAATACAGAATATCACGATGAAATCCTAGTGGGGACTAAGACCCTATTAACTTTATGGTGATAACCTTGTGAGAAACACAACAAGTCATTCCATACTTAATAATTAGGTAACTTTTATCAATTACAACCTTTGCAATTCTTAGTCATTCAGCCTCTAGAGTTATAACCTTGTGGGAAATACAACAAGCTATATACACTAGTTAGGTCAAATCCGTTTGTTATGCTATGAGGATGAATTCTTAACATAGCCCTTGTGGGAAACACAACAAGGCTATGCAATAGTCCACTCCAAAGTTCGGCAAATGCCTTGGCCATGATCACCAATCCTTTGCCGAATGAGTCTTGTGGGAAACACAACAAACCCATCCAATATAAGATTAGCTCATCAAGACCATAACACCGGAAGGCTACGTGAGTCATTCTTAATGTCACACGTTTATCAACATAATTATAACAAGGAGAGATTTTATTTTAGTCTCATCAATAATATGTGCTAAGTATATATATAATACCTTTGAAATATCATATATCTAAGGTATAACTTGTAGCATGCATCCACATATCAAATATGCATAAAATAGGTGATCATGGACTTAACCCTAAGCATGAACCTAAGACACCTCTATAGGTGCAAATCCTTACTTCAGATGCTTGAGTTGGCATGCTCCCACTTTAGAAGGGTGCTTCTCCAAGTGGTCTCGCTCTCCAACCTTCCACGAACCAGCTTCTAATTCTTACAAGCGGCTTAAGAGTATGCAGACCCACAAATGTACATAACTTAATAAGAAACCTTAGTTTTAACCAAGGGGAGTACATTAATAGAGGGAGGTGGAATGTACAATCAGATTGTATAGAGAGAGAGGAGGCACACGCAAGCCCCATTTAATAACATAACCAACACAATTAAAAGCAATTACAAGTCAAGCACAATTAAGTCCATAATCACCTCCATACACACTAACATTCATCACATGAACATAGAGCGCATACGTGATAATCATATGAGATATATCATATATATAAAAATAAAATTACATACAATATTTTTGAAATTCTTAATTTCATGCACATCAAATTTTCATGAAATAAATAACATGAAAATAACATGATAACAACATATAAACAATTTATATGAAATAAACATACACATCTAAACTATTTAGAACATTCATGCATTCCCAATACTATGAAAAGTCAGAAATTAATGTCCCAATTTATATTATGTAAAATCTCATTTTAAATAATTAATTAAGACACTAATTATATAAGTTAAACTTTTAAAATAATTTTAAAGTTTAACCATGAGTGAATCTATGTAAATAGAACTTAACATCATATAACATGTCATTAAACACTTTAAAACATGTTAAATAATATTATAAAATTTTCCAATTTTTTTTAGAATTTTATGACAATTTTTAGATTTTTTATGATTTTAAACACTTTAAAATCATTAGAAAAAGAGTTGACGCATTCCGCCGCGTATGGCAGCGCACTGCGCCCATCCGGTGTGCGCCGCCATTGCGCCGCCGCCGCAGCAGCGGCGTCTACACCGCCTGTGCGCTCGCCCCGACGCCATCTGCTAGGCACGCCAGCATTGTTCATCGGGGAATTATGTCTCCGCTTAACTCGGACATATCTCAATATTCCATGCTCAGAAAAATACACAAAAATATGCATTAGAATCCTTATTGAATAAGGATTCCAAAACAGTCAACCTAATATCCAGTAAAAATATCAAATTACCTTAAAATGTGGTAGAAGAGCCGGCGGTCACCGAGATTCCGTAGTAGAAATCTCTATTTTGCAACGAGGATAACTCCTTATCCCAGAAGCCAACAATTCTCAAAAAATACAATTTAAAATCACCATCAAATGACATTTCCAAATATTTATATATCTATTCAGATAAAAATTCTATAGCAATGGGAAATCAGGAAGAAACAGGTCAGCGCCGCCAGACTCCGCAGAACCCTAGTTCGCCGGAAAAATAAAAAAATCTCTCCCTCCGCCGCCGTTCAAAACTGAAGATAAAAATAAATGATTAGGTAATCATATTACCCATCTCCTAAACCTTTTTCTTTCCTCAATTTCTTCTGTGGAGGGAAACTTTACAAAATCCCCAAATTCGAGTGTCGGTTCAGGCATGACAGAAACACCAACTTTTGAGGCTTCTCTCGAGCACTACAGAGATCCAAACTTCAAACAGTTTGTGACGTTGGAAAGCCCTATATCATGAGATTCTACCGGATCCAACCAATCTTTTATCTAAATCACATATAGATTATGGTGGCCTCGACAATACAGACGTTTGCAGAAATTCAGGAACACATAAATAACATGAAATAATGTTGATTCGACGTCGGTTTAGATCGAGACTTGAACCGAGATTTGATACCACTGTAATAAATCGTCCATAAAAATTTGGTGCAGCGGAAGAGACGATTCTTATGGGTTCCTTTAGAATCTGTCTCAATCGGAACCGAACGATGAAAACCAAAAACCAATCAAATCAGGTTCGAATATACCTGATAGAGATTCATATAATTCCATGGAGATGGAGGAGATGAGCTTATCAAGCTCTTAAAACTGTTCAACTGTCCGGTCTCCAGCAGTATCCACACGAACTTCATCCACAGCAGGTTCTACATTCGCGTCGGCCTCGAGAACTCTTCTCGAACGGAGCTCCATCGACCGTGGACACCTTCTAAAGAGATGAGGAGGTAGGAAGGAGGCTAGGGACGTGGTTTTAACCCTTGGTTTGATTGGGTTTGGCTGAAACCATTAGTATTTATAGAGAATTTTGGATTTTTTTATAAAAACTCAAAATTTCCATAAATTACGTTCTTGCCAGTGTACTTGTGGATAAGTCCTTATGTGTGTGACCCACTAGGCCCAATAGCCTATTTTGTTGAGGCCTAAATAAAATAGAATAATTTTATTTAATTTAATTAAATCCATTATCCGATAACAAATTAATCGACCTACTGATCATGAAGGGTACAAGTCACATCCCATGATCCCAAATGGCTATGGGGATAATCTTATGTCCATTGAACCTTTCCATCATCAGTTACCGCATGGATATAAACCTTTATCCATCCAATGTCCCGGTCGAAAAGGAGTACAACATCAACTGTCAACTCCTTAGTATACCGACTCTATAGGATCCTGTACTCGGAATTGGATCAATTGGAAAACTCAATTTCCAATTATCCTATCCAAGGAAGGAAAACTCAGTTGGGGTCGCGACTCGGGTCGGGTCAGGGTCGGGAAAAAATAATAAAAAATTCATTTTAAAATAATAACCGGGTCGGAGAGTTGGAGTCGGGTCGGGGTCGGTCGACCCAAAAGCGACCGGGTCGAGCGACCCAGCCGACTAGGTTGCCGACCCGGTATTTCATGATCCTATCTACCTTGGGCAGGGATTTAGAGGACTATCCCATAGGATATTCACTCTCACTTACCGAGAGTGGACGATCCCTTATTGTCTGCTCAATTATCTCCGTTAGGTTTTTCTTGTACCCGATCCATCGTTATACTAGACCATCTAAACGGTGATCCATAAGTCAATGGTCAAAGCACAAGTTCCACTCAACAAGGTATCTTTGGCGACTCAGGTCAAAGGTCCAACCATGCAACCGTGATGATAGAAAATCCTGATTAACAGTTCGGTAAGATACCATTCAGGTTTTCTAATTCGGTCATTTCAGTGAACTCATTCAACTAATGAGCACCTGTATGTGTATCTCAGTATCTCCACACTAATGACTAATGAGATCGATCATTCTCATCAAATGAGAAAATATCACATACACTAGTCTATCCAGATCCTTGATGTCCCGTCTCAAGTATCCTATGACTAGGAACATTTAGATCAATTACCTCTAAATGATCAATCTCATTATCATGATTTCATCATGATTTAATCATCATTGCATTTGATCAAGGACTTAATTATGATATTCGCATCTAATAAGAGTTTATAATGAAGATTTGCCTAATTAATTGAATGAGATATTTCTAGAAATGTCGAATCATATTATATATGATTGGCTTGTAGGGCATACATTTTTATCAAAAAGTTTATGGAAAATATATCTTCAGGAAAGATAAAAAGCAGTTCATTATGTCAGAAAGAATTGTGCAAATTTTTAAAACATTACAAGAATATATGCCTAGCATGTTATGAAGAAGATGAAGATATGATAGTCCTCTGACTGAAGACACTCGAAAATTCCAGAAGAACACAATGCAGTCAGCAATGACTCAAGCATTTTGTCCGAACATATTATGACGTTAGCAGTGACATAATGATTCTCTAGAAGAAGGACAGATGGACGATTGAAAGAAGAAGCTTTATCAACAAGTCAGAGAACCTTATCAGAATGGAATCTGTCTAGACATTTCTTGAAGGAACCATAGCTTATCTGAAGAAGGCCAAGTCCTATATAAGAGAAGGCATACTGAGCTTTAAAGGGCATCGGAGTTGAAGAGAAGCAACTACCAGCATCAAGAAACCCTCAAGTTTGAGAGTCTGTAGTAGATAGTAAAAGATTAGAATCGAGAGTCTGAGAGAATCTCCTTAGAAGGAGAACATCTTGTATATCATGGAGTAGTTTTCTTCGAGGAAACAACTACAAGTTTGTATATGTAAAGACAGTATGTAAGTTCATCCTTCACTTATATCTATTGTACTCTTTTTTCTCGATGAAATAAGATGTTACTTAGACTTCTCTATCATGCTTGTTCCTTTTCTATCTCTCACCGAAAGACTCTTGAGCATGGAAGCGCTATGGAGTCATGACATTTATGTCATTCTGACATACTGTCCTTCAGGATCTCCTTTGGTTACCATAGGTATTGCGAAGTGAAAAGGCCTACTCAGAAAGCCAAGAGTAGAGCTGCTTGACATACCGAATGTGAGATTTGGTTGAGATAGAAGTAGAGTAGAAGCATGATGGACCCTTAGTAGCATGTTAGGCAGCAAGAATTAAGACCCAGATAGATATAAGTCGATCGCTTTAATTCTATCTTTATTTATGGCATACTTGTTAGTTGTTTTCTCTATTCTACATATTATTGGAAAGTTCTTGATACAATTTCTCTTTCAAACTAAAAAGAAATTTGGGTTGAGAAATCCATAATGGTATCAGAGCATAGTCATAAGAATCTGTTAAAACAAATTCTTATAACTTACGAGTACTCAGTATATAGGCTGGAAACCAGGATCTCCTTGAATAAAGAGCATAGCTCTGGAGGTGGAAACTCCGGTAAAACAATGCCAAGTACTGGAGAAAATGAGCTATAAAGAATTGTCAATCGAAGTACAATCAACTATAGATAAAAATTTTGAAAGATTCAAGAAATGTTAGTTGAGATACAGGAAACAATAGAATATTATTCTGAACAACATTTAGTAACATGGCCCGATAAAGAGGCAGAACAATTAGAAAGCTCGAGTATAATTAACTTAGTTATGAATAAAGATTATGAACTAGAACAGTTAGAGAATAGATTCATGGATATATCGTCAAGTGATCTTGATGAAATAGAAAGAAAGCTAATAGAACTTCAATTAGAAGATGATGAAGAAAATTTAAAAATGGTGTAGACCTGTAGAAGAAACAACAAAAAGACGAATGGATACATTGGGTGCTAGAATAGCATTTACAAGAAAGAAAATATCAGATTATTGTTATGAAGCTAGACTTATGAGACAATTTAAAAGATTAAAATATTTATAAAAAGAACAAAAATCATGCTATCAGAATATACCATATCCAATAGATATAGGATGTGAACATTCAAGAAAAAAGAAATATAAAAAAGGATATAATATTAGAAAGTTTAAAAAACATCAGAAACAAAATTAAAAAAAGTATATAAAAAGAAAAAATTGAATAAAAATGTATAAGAATGTAAATGTTTTATATGTCAGAAAATATGACATTACGCAAACCATTGCCCACAGAAAAGGGTAAATCATAAACAATTTCAACAAATATTAGAATATTTAACTCCAGTAAATTCTGAATCAGAACTAGATAGTGATTTTAGTTATTACGAAGTAACCTCGGACTCTGACTATGGATGCTGAATTAATAACTAAAGACAAAGAATTAATAATCAAAACAAAACAAGAAGAAGAAGGAACTTATTCACAAGAAATAATTATATAAAAAAATATGATGCAATAAGAAAAAGAGATTTAAGTCTTTCTAAAGACAGTGGTTTTGAAAATAGTCTATTAACTAAATTACGAAGAAAACATATATTATATTATGGAATAACTAAGAAAGAACTCCCAATGGATGTTAAATATGTAAATAATAGAATTAATATTCCATTAATAACTAAACAAGATATTCAACAACGAATAAGAGAAATAAAAGAAGGTGAAAAAATAGGTTGGATACATATTGGAACAATACAAATTATGATTAAAGCTACATTCTATGAAGGAATAGATACACCTATAGAATTGGTTCTATTGGACAATAGAATACCAAATAGGAAAGATGCTATCTTAGGAATCATACAAGGAAATTTAAGTTATCAAAAATTAATATTTCATGTTAATCCTAAATTTTGAATATCACTCAAAGACAAAAATATTAATCAAGTACTATCACTAGTACAAGATTTTAAAAGAAAAGAATTTATAGAAGAAGGGAGTATGCCTTATTCAATAACCTATATGGTTAGTTATGCACTAAGCAATACACACCATAGTGATATTAATAAAGGTAAGAATTGATTTGATTTGATTTCTAAGACTTTTAAAATCAAATCAAATCAAGAAAATTAATAACTCAAATTAAATATTTTATTTAAGTATATTCAATACAATAAATTTACATCTTTTCTTATAAAAAAAATTTATTTCAAAATTTTTTAAAATAAAATTAATGAATTATATAAATATATACAGTATACACTAATTTTTAATAGAATATATTTTAAAATAAATAAAATAAAATTATATATTGACATATCTACTATATCAAATTAAACTACATTAATTTGATTCAATTCAATTTTACTTTTGGATTGTTTGGTTTGATTTGTTTTAAAAAAACTTCGAAATCAAATCAAACCAAACCATGAGATGCCATGGCCAATAACCAAATCGATCGGTTCTCTTCTCATTCAAGAGATGTTTGATTACATGGTAAATTAAGTTTTTACAAGATAAATTAAGTTTTGTTATAAATTTATATTGTACAATAAAACTTGTTAAAAGAGGTATTTGAACAAGAAGATAAGTGAGACCCATTTTTATTCGGTGGTCCCCACCTGTTTTGGTCCTAAGTTACGTCTCACTCTTTTTTGTTTTCACATCTAGTAATAATTTTATGTCTTATACTTTACTTTAATATAGTCTTTTGTCATAAAAATAAATAAAAATTTGTTACGCAACCAAACACACTTTACAGTCATCTATGTTGCTTCTTATCATACACCCTCTCTTTTCTTCTTTTACACTAAATATTAAAAAGGTTTAAGCTACGATAACAACAAAATGGTGGTTATTTTTACGTTGCGTTGACATAATACTAAACTGTTCTTCTTACGTCGAGAAATGGTTGTTTCATATGAATATTACGAGATAAGTTAATGAATATGTCTACAATAGTTAATGATAAAATAGCAGGTACGAAAATATAAACTTATCGTAACAATTTAACACGCTTAATTTTTATAAAAGTTTATCCTAATTTTGACATCACTTTTTTTGGGAACAAATTGAAACTTAAACACTAGTTATTTAAGCTTAATCTAAAAGTTCAACCCCTTAATTTTGTCTCCAAGCTCATCTTAGGTAAAGGTATTTAACTTTATCAGGAAACATGTCTTACCCCAAACAGTAACATATATTTATCTTAATTTTATCTCCACATAAAAAAAATAAGATCTGAAAAACAAAAAGGCTAAAATTTATTACAATTTGTTTAATAAGATTGAATAAATAATTATGTTACATGAGAAAATTTACAAATCTGAGCTAATAGAAATAACAAGATAATTCAAAAGCTACCCTAGTGGTTTTGAACTAATTGAATAGAATTAGAATGTGAGGACAATAGTTGACGGAGTAAAATTGAGGAATAAAATTCAACACATTCAGATCATGTTTCGTACCGGAATAAAATTGACTGAGATAAGAATAAACTAATCTTTATGATTAATTTTATCCCCGCTATATTTGGTTTGAATTATGATAAGTTTAGAAGATAACTTTTATCTTATATTTGACGTAAAAATGATACGTTTGAATATAAACATATATTTTACTATTAAATTCTTGTTATCCTAACTTATCTTTTATTTTCTCAAGTATATTATTAACTAATCTACCCAGTCATATAATAATTTTAAAATATAAATGTGAAAATAAATAAAGATAAATTTAAAGATATAAATACGAATAAATTTAAAATATAATATAAATAAATCACTTTTCATCAACCAAATTAAAGATAAAATCTTCATCAATACGCTGTTAATTATAAATATTAGTTTACGCCCTGTTTGTTTTGAGTATCAATAAATTTTGATATTGATATTCCAAGAAGATGTAATATCAATATCAAAAGTGATAGTATCAAGTTTCTTTTAACGTTTGGTAATGTTATATCAATATTAAAATTGATATTAGGTGTTTGGTAATACAATATCATTATGAAAATCACTATTAAATATTTTAATTAATTAACATCAAAATTATATTTTAATACCAAAATTATTGTTAAAATATAAAAATATCTATATTATTTACAAAATTAAATATATATTTAAATATTGTAATTTAAATAATAAATTTAAAACAAAAACTAAGAAAAAATGGTATAAAGTTGCCCTGACGAAATATTCTAATGCAGAGAAAGATCAACGGTATAATATCCACTAACATGATTATACACCTTATATTTACCCTTTACAGATTCATCTGAAATCTCCCACTTTCAGATTAAAAAAAACTACAGGTCATCCGTGGCCGCAGGAGGGCAGAGACAGCCGTGGCCGCAGCTGGGTGCCAGGTCGCACACAGGGGGTGTCATCCGGGGCTGAGGGGCCGCAGCCGGGCGTTGGGCGGCTGTACGCTGTGCGGCTGAGGTAGATCCGAGGGGGGGTGAGCTGCGGGGACTGCGCGCGCAAGGGGCAAAGGCACCGCGGAGGGGGGGTGAGCGCGGGAGAAACCAAGAGAGGGAGAGAGAAAGAAATCTGGGAAGGGGGAGGGAGTTGCGCGCAAGAGAGAAAATAGGGAGAGAGAGAAATCTGGCGGAGGGAGCTACGCAGGAGGCAGGGAGCAAATCTGGGAGCCGAAGGCCGTGGGAGAAACGCCGAGCCTCAACAGCCGTGAAGGGGAGGCCGCGGGGTCGACACCGGGAGGCGCTCGCAGCTGCGCAGAAGGCTGAGGGGGGAGCAAATTCGGGAGGTGCTTCGGCTGCGGCTGCGGGTGAGGGAGGGAGGCATCGCGAGGGAGAAATTGGAGTGGCCGAGGAGAGCTTCGACCGAAAGGGGGTTTTGGGAAAGAAGTTCATACCCCTGGGAGAGCTTCGACCGAAGACGCCGAGGTCGATCGGGGAGGGCGGCCGAGGAGTCGCACGATCAGAGGTGAGCTCCTGCCGTCTGCCGAGGTCGAACGGGGAGGGCGGCCGCTATCGGGCGTCTGCCGAGGTCGAACGGGGAGGGGGAGGTCGACGGGGAGGGCGGCCGCTATCGGGCGTCTGCCGAGGTCGAACGGGGAGGGCGAGGTCGAACGGGGAGGGCGGCCCGATGGAGTTAGGGCGCAGCGAACGGACAGTATTAATTTTAAAACAGGTACTGACCTATATTGAATTCGAAAGAATGGTAAACTAATAATTTTAAAACTGATATAAGTATCCAAACACTCTATATCGTCTTGTATCAATATCAGTTTTAAAATTAATACTAATATAAGTACTTAATACAATTACCAAACATGCCATTATCTATTAAACTTAATAAACAAATCGTCAAGTTATATCAAAAAATAAACAAAAATTGAAACTATATAAATAAATAAGTAAATAATAACGTGATCAAACTTTTATCATCAAGCTAGCGCGTCATATCCTGTTCGCCAACAGCGGCCTAAGCAGGCCTCTGCGGCGGCTCCGTTGGGGGTGGCCGTCGGCGGCGACGACCTCCGCCGCTGTACACATCGGGGAGGAGCTAACAACCACGGCCGCAGATGGGCAGGGCCGTGTAAAAGTCAACTGCTCCCGAGTCGTTGGGAGGTGGACTGGCAGACCACGCTGTGGCGACGGCACCATCGCGGCCTCTCTCGAGTCCCCACCACGGCGGGCGGCAGCGAGTGCGCGGCGCACACGGGAAGGGAAAGGCCGCGCGAGGCGGCGGCAAAAACAAAGGGAGGGGGAGAGCGCGGGGGCAATCGCGGCGGTGATCTCACTGCGCGGAGGCGAAGACGACGGTGCCGAAGGGGATGAAAGAGAGGGAGGACAGAACGGATCGCTGCCGCGGGCTGCGGGAGAGCTCGCGCGGAAAAGAGAAGGGAAATTCGGGTCAGAGAGGGTCGGATCTTCGAAATGTTATTTAGAGATCAAATTAACTTGAGTAATAAGAGATGATTTATCTCTAAATTTATTCTTAATTTTAGAAATAAATTAAATTAATTTGATCTAGATTAAATTTATTTTTTTGTGTGTAACAAATATGAGATTAGAGACTGTTTGGTATCAGAATAACTTGGGACTAAATTTAGTTTATTCTATAAATTTTTGGGATAAATCAAGTTTAACCCTTAAAATTTTGATACTAAATAGATACTCATGGTCCGTTTGGTTCTTGTCAAAGTACATGTCTGTATGAGATTTTTTCAATTTTTTTTTTCAAAATATTATTTGATTGTTCGTAAAGCATACGATCTAATGTATTTTACTTTGACAATTGTTAAGAGGGACTGCGACGTAGAGGTGAGTATTATTAGATTTAAACCGAAAAATCAAACCGAACTGAAGGCTTAGGGTTTAGGGTTCAGTTCATGTTAGAGGTACGGGGTAAATGATTTGTCAAACTGAATCGAACCGTTTAAGTTAAATATTTTAGTTTGGTTTATCGTTACACGTAAACCAAATCAACCTGTTAAAGTCATTATAATAGATTGTATTTAGTTAAATTCGTGTGTTTGTGATAAATTTAAATATGTTATATATTTGTTTAGTTTGATGTTTATGTTTGGAAGAGATTTAAATAGACTTTGTTTGATTACAATTTGAATTTTGTTTTAAAAAAGTCATACTTACAAATTGTTTACAAGTAATTCTATTTAAAATTAAAAAATACTCATTAAATAAAGTAAAACAGGCGTATTATAAGTTTAAACCATACACTAAATCGAACTAAATTAAATCTATTTTGATTTGATTTGATTAGATTGAGAGATTTTAAGATTTGATTTGATTCGATTTTAAGACTTTTAATTTAATTTTAAAAAAATTTAATAAATTAAATCAAATCAGACCATGCTCACCCTATTTCGACGTCCATTTTCTGAGTGCACTATTTCTCATGATTCGATGGCTTCGACGTTGCTGTCTCGGCTCCTCCTTGCAGAATCAGGCGAGGACGGGTGTGTGCGACTACCCTTGTAGGCAACACGGTGGGAGGGGAGCGCCGGCGGTGGACGGCGCTTGTAGGCATTTCTCTTCTTTATCTGGCAGGAGGCGCAACAGGAGGGTGCTGATCTTCTTCCTTGTCTCACTCTCATTGCCTCTCTTCATCGTAGCAGAGTTCCCCCCCTGTTGCCTCCTCCATTCTCCTCCAGTCGTGACGAGACTGCTCACTGGTACCTCTTCTCCTTGTAACAGAGTCGATGGAAGGCAGCCAAATCCCCTATTCCATCCTTCTCCTTGTGTTTTGCTCCGTCTGGCAGCGGTGTCTGTTGGGGTCCCTCCTCTTTTTCCATTGTCGTGTGGGTCAATTCTAGACCTCTTCTTTTCTGAGCATCATTCCCAGCTCCTGATTACCAACTTTGTTCACTAGATTTCATCCAACACAGTGTGGTGGAAATTTGTATAATTTAAAGGCGATGACCAATGCCTTTGGTTACTTATGTTTTACCATCTGCATATCAAGGCAGACGACTCGAAACGGATGTTCAAGACGATGCATGGGACTTCTCTGCACCACTGCCTTCCCCGGCCACCGCGACAGCCTCTCCGATGGTTACCACCACTGCTCGCCTCGGTCCGCTCACCCCCCTCTCTTCCACTCCCACCCGCGCCGCCAGGACCAATGGAGATCGATCGGCCGCTATGGAGAAGAGCGGGGCGATCTTCTACAGCATGGGCTACCTCAAGCGATGCATCGACGAGGAGTACGCCACCATCAGGGGGCAGCCGCACTCGGGGTTCATCGAACTTTTTGATTATGATGTCTGTATACATCATTTAGGCTAAGCCAAACATACTTTTAGATCAACCTTTATAAATCTTAATTCCTAAAACATAGGATGGTTCATCCAGATCAATCATAGAGAAATACTTTGATAGCCATGCTTCATTAATGATAACATATCTATGTCATTCATAATATAGTATGCCATCATTAAAAAATGTTAAGAAAATGATAACACTCCCACATGCCTTCTTGTACACACGGGGGCTTCTCTTCATTCTTAACGAAGTTATAAGATTTAATCTCATCAAATCGTATAATCTAACTATGAACTGGTTGTTTTGGTCCATGAATGGACCTTAATCACTTTTACACTCCTTTTGGATGTTCTTGGGAATCAAATTTCTTGAGGTTGTATCACATACACCTCTTTCTTAAGATTACCATTGAGGAATATCATCTTAACATCTAATTGACACATCTCATGGTCATATGTACAATAATAAAAATCAGAATGGATTCAACCATGGCAATAGGTTAAAGGTCTCATCATAGTCTACTCCTTGACTTAGACGATATACTTTTTAATCACCATTACCTTGAAGGTCTCTACTTTTCAATCCGCACCAATCTATCTTTTCAAGATCCATTTACACTTAATGAATACTTTACTCTCAGGTAAATCTACCAAGTTATAAACTTGGTCATACTAGATAGAGTTTATTTTAAATTTTATTGCATCTTCCAATATTAAAATAAATATCTTATATTGTTTATTTTTAGGTTTTTAGATTATCATCTTCACTATATTATGCCACATTTCTTTCATTACATATATGTCTTACATATCTATTGGTTGAATGGGTGCAAGCGAAGATATATAAATCGCCTATATGTATCTGTCTACTAGTTTCATAGTAGAGGTATCATTGGGTTGTAAGACTGGAATATCTTTCAGCTCTACCTTTTTCCCATTATTTTTCTTAAGGATGAATTATTCATTCTAGGAATAAAGTAAGTTAAACAACATATATCTTTATCTATAAGGGTGGTAGAATTAATATATATATAAATTTCTTTAAGATATCCCTCAAACCAACAATTTACTATTTTATGTTACAACTATTTATGGTTATACATTTTCTAAGGGCCGAACATTCTGAAATCTTAAATAGTTTAAAGTCAAGTTTTAACCCTTTGTATATCTCATATAGAGTAATTGGAATAGACACAAAAGGTTCTTTGATTAAGAAAAAGTGGTTGTATCGAGTGCATAGCCTCAAAGAGGCTTAGATAATTTAGTAAAGATCATCATTGTTTGTACCATGTCTTATGTAGTATGGTATCTCCTTTAAGCTATTTCATTAAGCAAAGAAGTATAATGATGTGTCCATTAAGGTAAGATTCTATTATTCTTTATGTAATATGTGAATTTTGTATTTGAGTATTCCTTTTATTGATCTAATAAAAAAGTTATAATATTTCTTTTATTAGTTTTTCTACTTCATTCTTAAGCTCTAAGAATTTCTCAAAGGTCTTGGATTTTTACTTCATTGAGCACATATATCCATACCTAGAGAAATGGTCAACGAAAATAATAAAGTAAAAAAGCTACTTTTAATCATAATAGGCATGGACCAATATACATCAAAATGTATGAGTCCTAATAATTCATTAGCCCTATCTATTTACATTAAATGAAGAATTAGTCATTTTCTTCTGAAACAAGAGTCACATGCGGTTAATGATTCAAAATCAGTTACCTTAATGCATCCATCTTATGGAGCTTCTTAAGTCTTTTCACATTAACACGACCATGTCTATAATGCCAAAGAATCTATTGATCCACATCAACTCATTTCTTCTTAGAAGGAATATTCACACGTATCATGAGAACTTTCATATCTAATATGAATAAACTATTTACCAAACTCCCACTGGCAAACACTTTGCCATTCAAGTCAAAGAACTGTTATCATTTCCATAATATTCATATATAGTATCTAATACCATAATGTGTATATATATGACAAGTAAATCTATCAAAGTAAAAGTTTGAAGCTTCTCAAGTTACATCTTTGCTTTCATTGCAAGACAATTTATAGTTTATCTTCTAATAGACGTCATTATGATAATGAAAGTATTATTCTTTTGTCTTTTAGAGCTATAAGTTCTTGACCACCTTCTTGATTTTTAACTTTGCCCTTCCTTGCATCTATTGAATTTACTTCTTTTAACTTTGCCCTTCCTTGCATCTATTGAATTTACTTCTTTTCATTGGTGTCACCAACAAGAAGTATTTAAAATGCATTGTTGACTACCTTGTCCCCAAATAGTTCATCAAGAGGAGCTATGATGAATGCCATATCCATTTATTCATGTTGTCTCTACAATTTATTTTCCAATAGAAGCTAACACATAGGGTAGGA
This sequence comes from Cryptocoryne crispatula var. balansae, assembly GCA_036172225.1. Classification (NCBI taxonomy): domain Eukaryota; kingdom Viridiplantae; phylum Streptophyta; class Magnoliopsida; order Alismatales; family Araceae; genus Cryptocoryne; species Cryptocoryne crispatula. The sequence continues at coordinate 22,747,264 of CM069920.1, forward strand.
TAAACAATACATCTCCTATATGAGACAAATATCTCATCTTTTCTCACGCCATTAAATGGTTTAAAAGGCACTGACTTCTTAAGTATGTTAGTTATTTGGTTAATTATAAGAACACTTCTTATGGTTCTAAACCAGTCAAAGAAGTTTGTGTTCATTAGCCTATTGGCATCTAATATGCCATGCAATAGGTGGTTTATTATTTAATTTTACAAAGAATATAATATACAAGATAACATTGTATGTATTCATTTAAAATTACGATATGGTCTTTTATCCTAATTTATGTTCTCACTACTTTTCGACAGATTTACATAACCCTTATTATATAAAGAAGAGATATTCAATGATATCTTTGTAGGGACTAAGGCCTTGTTAACCTTATGATGATGACCTTGTGGCAACACAACAATCATCCCATACTTAATATGTAAGCAATTTTTGTCAATTGCAACCATTGCAACTCTAAGCCATATTCAACCTTTAGAGTTATGACCATGTGACAACACAAAAAATCAAATACTCTAGTTGGGTCAAACCCATTTGTTATGTTATGAGCATAGATTCTTAACAAGCCCTTGTGGTAATAGAACAAAGCCATGCCAATTATCCACTCCAAAGTTCAACAAATACCTTGGCCATGATCATCAATTCCTTGCTGAATGAGTCATGTGACAATAAAACAAACACATTCAATATGAAATTGACTCATCAAGATCATAACAACAAGAAGATTATATGAGTAATTCCTAATGTCTCATGTTTATCAACCTAACTTAAATGAGAAGAGATTTTATTTTAGTCTTATCAATATATGTGTGCTACCTATATATATATATACCTTTGAAATATCATATATCAAATGTTTAATATGCTTCACACATTCACATATCAAATTTGTAAGAAATTAAAATAGATGATTTTGGACTTTAACCCTAATAAAATGCTACATTAGAGCTAGAATGATGCTCATCAAAAGGAACTACCATCTGATGCAGGTGTAGAGTGCCTTCACTTCTAGAAGAACACTTCTTCAAGTGGTTAGCTCTCTCCTCCTCCACAAACCTACCTTTTTGTCATTACAAGTAGTTTAAGGGTACATAGACCCACAAATCATATCTCAATATGAAACCATGGTTTTAACCAAAAGGAGTACATAAATGAAGGGAGGTAGAATTTACAATTATAATTGTGTAGAGAAAGGATGAGGCATGTAGGCCATAATAAACACATCCACAAATCACCATCACATGATAATCACACCTAAATCTATGATCTCCATACAGTCACACCATTAAACATCACATATATATAGTGCAAATACGTGATAACTATAGGATATAACATTTATTCTATAAAATTATATCTTATACTTTTTACAAATTTTAATTTCATGTTTATTGTAATTTATGAAAAGAAATATAAACGATTGATGTGAAATAAACAAGAAACACTATACAATTTAGAGCATTCATACATTCTCAAAATTATACACAATGCCAAGTTCATGTCCTAATTGTCATTATGCAAAACTATGATTTACAGAATTAATTTAGGCATTAATTTTACAAGTTAAGATTTTAAAATAATTTAAAAACTCAATTATGATTGATTCTGTGACAATAGGGGTTATAATCATTTAACATATCACTAAACTCTTTAATAATCTATTAAATAATATTCTAACATTTTTCAATATTTTCTAAAATTTTTGGGCATCAATACAATTTTTCTAAGATTTTAAACCATTAATTTTTTTAAATGATAAGCACATTGCGCCGTCCCCCATGGTTGGTGATGTGCACCACTCAACATCGACACGTGCACCACCCTCGGCTGCAATACCACACATGCTAGCCTTGTCAACTCATGTTTAGATTAAGAGTTAACATTTGGTTCCGTTGGCAGATCCTCCTTACCGGGTCCCAGTAAGGGTCTACTTCTTCACTTGATAAGGTGGGTAAAAAAGGGGAACGACAGAAGGTTTTATAAGCTTCCTAAAATTAGACTTTCAGGTACCTAAAAAATACTAAAAATGAGAAAATTATCTTGGACCTTTCGAGAATCCAAATCCACTATTTTTACACAAAACATTACCAAAATAACTGGAAATAGGGGAAACAAATCGCCACAACCAGAAAATCATAAATCATGATTAGGAGTTGATTGGGTTTAGCCAAGAATGACCTAATTTTCTATTCAAAATAATCATCTTAAGAATCCTATGACTAGGAGCATTCAGATTACATGTATTTAAATAATGAGGATTGGTTGTCTCTCCTTCCAAGTTGGGTTAGAGTAATTGCATCTTCATGCTATTGATTGGTTGTGCAAGTATAGTTAGTTGTGTGGCTGGACTTTTAATGGTACTCTTGTGTTTTCCTTGGTCACTGACAATTTTGAGTATCTTTAGCATTACACAACTACTTTTATCTACCTATTTGAGACTGATTCCCAAGTAAAAACTTTTTCTTCTCTATTTGTTGTCTTTCTTTTAGTTGCCTAATGTTCATCTACTTTAGGATGCTTGAGCTCTGATGGTTCAATATCTTGCCCAGCTTACTAGCTTTGAAGAGCAAGTGTCTACTCATTAAGCTACCTTTGGAGGTTGAGGTTTGAATTCTTTTCAATTGCTTTGTATGTCATATCTTTCTTTTACACTCTGACCATTCCTTTTGTCTTTGTATGTTTGCGGCTGGGGAGGTTTTAGTAACTAGTGGAGTATGATGGTAATTACCTTTTTATTTTCTGTGCATTTTTCATATGTTTTCTTCATTTTTAACATTCCTTGATGACAAATGGCCAACTTGCAAAGATCCACTCTTGCTTCTTCCACCAAGTCTTCTTCAAGGATCTAGGCTTTGGAGGCTGAGCTAAAGGCTTGACATGACTGTAGACACGCCAAATTGGCTTGATTCGGAGCCCCAGACTCTTATTCCATAGGTGATAATCTTATTTGACCGTTACCTAATTTGGATTACCTCATGGACATGAGCTAAGGACATTGGTGGAGCCCCTTGTAAGTTGAGAATGGACCAATGATTTCCGGAATGATGCCGAAACCTTCAAGCGAGAGCTTCGCGTGAACTGTAAAAACACGAAGCCTGCTCGATGACCAACCTTGAATGGTCCATAATTGAAGGTCTCGGGAGTCCCGCATGTGTCCCGTATCATTCGGAGTTTCCGAGAAGTCATTTCGGTAGGCGTCGGTCAATGACGACTTTCGTTACGACTTTTTCGATCTGTACTGACACGACTATCCCGGACCACGCGTTAGGCCTTTACGGTCATCGCCGGGTCCTTTTTGGGTCATCCAGGTCGATTCTAGCTGAATATTTTCATCAATCATGGCCATACGTCCGGTTCGGTCAATTTTAGGGTTTCCTGGCTTTTCCGAGTTTCGGTTTACGTTTACCGGGTTAATCTCATATTTTTCGATGACTTCGGGTTTTTTAATCGTACCGGACTTGTTCGGTCATCATTTTAAGTCATTCCGAGTTGACCCGAGATTTCTCGACCGGAACCGTGCTCTTTCGGATCTTCGCCACGGGTTTCGGCTTTCCGCGAGAAGGTAAACCGGTAGAAAGTCCCGTACGAACGTCTCGGAAGTCATGCGGCTGGTTTACCAACTTGAGGAGGTGCGGCTTAAGGTCCTCTTTCCAATGTAACAAACGGAAGCCGAATCGGACATCCCGTTTGCAAGATATGGCTCGCGGAACGCGCACGCAGGAGAGAGAGTCTACCGCACCCCCGCTCCCTTTGAAAGGGGAGGGCGCCCTGCATGCCCCCGCTTCCTTTGAAACGCGGGGGCACGGTCAGTTTCTTTAAATCAGAAATTGCCCCGATTAGCACCTTCTAAACCGGATTTTTGGAAGGTTCTCATCACTGATTTTCGATTATTTGTACCGCGCCCCTGGTTCGGGGGCGCGTTACGTTTGTCAAGTCGATTTTTAGCAATTTTCGGAAGATTCCGACGATTTTTAGCAGTGAGACGCGTACCGCGCCCCCGAGGTGAGGGCGCGCCCTGCGCGCCCTCATCTCCTTTGAAGAGTGGGGGCGCGGTCGGTCCAGTTTCCATTTTTTTTTTCACCGGCTTCCTTCCCTTATAAATTGAGGGCCATTCTCAATGACCCAAGGTTAATTCTCCGTGCCTAGCTCATCCTGAGGTCGTCCAAGCGCTCTCCCAAGGCCGTTCCAACGTCCAAAGCTGGCCCGACGTCGAGAGATCGATCCCGAAGTGAAGGAGAAGGCTCAATCCGGGCATTCTGCATCAACCGACTTCATCGACTTCTGCAGAAAATAGGACTGTTCACGGTTCGGTTTGGTTCGGTTTGAGACCAATTTTCTTCAAACCGAACCGAACCGTTAAGGTGAACCGAACCGAATCGAACCGGTTCCCTTGAGAGCCAAACCGAAAATGAACCGAACCGAACCGAACCGTTCGGTTTGGTTCGGGTCAACGGTTCACGTTGACCATTGAAAACAGGTCAAATTCTGAAATTTTTAAACCTGAAAGTAAAAATCAAATAGTTGGAATCGGTCCAAATAAAAAACTGATATTACATGTTTTTTTGTGATACAAGCAACAAAAGCACAGCTAAAAAAATTCTGCATCTAAAAAATTCAGATAAACATTTTATCAAACAATTTCTTTATGGCTTATTTCTCTCCCGTACGGCTGTACACATATTCTCACAGCCTGTATAACACATACACAACCTGTATAACATATTCTGTATAACATATACACACAACCTGTATGCACACAACCTGTATAACATATACACACAACCTATATAACACAAGTTTCATACGTATAACATATTCTCACAACCTATATAACATATACACATAACATAATTTTTCTGTGCTCAAATAGGAATAAAAATCCTGGCTATTTACCTTTTTTATGACCCCAAAATCCTGGCTATTTACCTGTAAAAAAAGTAATAGAAACATATCAATAGGCTCCAGATCTCTCTATACAATCATACCAAGTCACAAATCAAGTCAAATGGCAACATAGATCAATTCTCCCAATATTACATAGATCAAGTCACAAATCAACTCACAACATAGTAGATTATGTTTTACAGGATTTTTCCAATATTACAAACACGTTAAACATAAATAGTCAAAAGTCTGCCATTTCCTACAAAGTAGGTGTCGACCTCTTTCCAATCCTTCACTTCCTACGAAATAAAAAAAGTTATGTCAACTACTTTATTTTGGTATAAAAACTGAAATGTTATAAACAACAATTTACAACTCTCATGTCTCGAGTCACAACCTATTGTGCAATATCAATGACGAACGGTGCTAATGCAATTTTTGTTAGATCTGAAAATAAGAAATGTAAGTTATTATAAGTATGATAATAAGAAACTTTGACACATACATGATTTTTTGACAACTATATATTTGAAAATAAGAAACGTAAGTATTAGTTACCTTTGTCCAGTTGTTCAATATCATCAATATTTTCTTCAACACATACACGATTCTTTGACACACGGAGCCAATCTTGACAACAAATAAGGGCCTCAACAACTTTAGGAGATAAAGAACTCCTAAATGCATCAAGAACACGACCACCGGTGCTAAATGCAGATTCTGATGCTACTGTGGATATTGGAATTGCTAATGTATCACGAGCCATCTGTGACAAGATAGGAAACTTTGTGCAATTCACCTTCCACCAATTTAAGATATCAAATGATGATAAGCATTCCTCATTCTGCTCATCCAAATATTTCACTAGCTCAGATTTTGTATCGCCACATTCCCTTTCAGCTTTATGTTGCTTATAATGAGAAAACATGATCAATTCTGTTGTGTCACAAATGTCAACTTCTTTTGAAGTTGGTGCTTTTTCAACCATATTTTGCGCTCCACTGGATGAAGTATCAACATGTTTATACTCATCAAACATTGCATATAGTGTCCCTTTCAACTTATTCTTCAAAATGAGAGCTTTCTCTCTTTCATACATTTGAGAGATACCAAATTCAACATAATCTAACTTGTATCGGGGATCAAGCACAATAGAAATAAATAACATGAGATTAATTTTTTCAGGATTTCCCCAATACTTATCACATTTTTCTTTCATTTTCAAAGCCATGTCACCAAAATTAAAGTTTGAACTAATGCACCATTCTTTCAATAGACAATCCACATTGCTTATTTCATGAAAATACCTATTAGACGTGACATATAAAGATCCAGAAACACGCACTGTAAGATTATAAAAAGTTTGTAGTACTTTAACAAGATCTCTAACTCGTGACCAATCTTCATCGTGTGGTTTTCCTATGCCATTTCCATCACAAAGTTCACTTGTAAAAAAATGGATCTTGTTCTTCATATCTCTCAAATGCTTTTTGAAACTTTTGGGCTGTGTGCAACATAAAAAAAGTTGAATTCCATCTTGTAGGTACATCTAAACAAAGTGAGTTCTTATGTTGGATCTTCTCTTCCTCTACACAAGATTTAAATCTTTGTAGTCTTACTGGAGATTGTCTCACATACCGAACGGCATTGCGAACACGAACAATAGAATCATTTGCAAGTTTAAGACCATCATTCACAACTAGGTTCATGATATGTGCAACACATCTCATATGTAAGAAATCTCCTTTTAATATGCTTCCTTTCCAATTATTAACTCTCCTCTTCAAATATGCAATAGCAACATCATTGGAACTAGCATTATCCACAGTAACAGTCATAAGTTTTTCAATTCCCCAATTGTTTAAACATTTCTCAATTGCTTTACCTATAGCATCACCTTTGTGACTAGAGATTGGACAAAAATTTAAAATAATCTTATGTAATCTTCAATCATTATCAATGAAATGACCAGTCAAGCACATGTAATTGATCTTTTGCAATGAAGTCCACATATCAGTTGTAAGGCAAATTCTTTTGCAATTGTTCTTTATAAAAGTTTTTATTTTCAACATCTCATCCACATATAATTGATAACAATCTCTTGCAACAGTAATTCTTGAAAGAATTACAAATCTAGGTTTAGCCATATTGCAAAAATATTTGAAACCATGTCCTTCTACGTGTCTAAATGGATGTTCATCAACAATGATCATATATGCTAATGCCTTTCTTATTTGTTGTTGATCAAATTTCCATGTAGATAATGTACTTTTCTTTTCGCTCTCATCTCCCTCTTTGGCACGGAGAGTAATTTGTGATTGCTTGTAGTATCACCAACTTGTGACATCTGAAATTTTTTGAAATAATTTGACACCAATGCTTTATATGAATATGACACCCTAAAAATGACATTCAACAATTTCAGTAAGAAGACATTAAACACAGTCCTAGCAAGAATAATTTGACACCAATACTTTATATGAATTTGACACCCTAAAAATGACAAATGACAATCAGATTAATTGCACCATTATCGTAGGAAAAATCCTGCCTTTTCAGACCTTTGATTTATGAAATTTTCCTTAGGATTCATCTAAAAGAAATAAAAGACAAAGGAAGAGAGAAAAAGGGTGCTCGCCAGTCACCTCCAGAGTCCAGCCCCCTAGGTCGCCAACTGGAGTTTGCCCTGCTCCACTGCTCCACTACCCTGGAGAAACAGGGTGCTCGTCTGGTGTACAGGTGTAGCACCTCGCCACCTCCGGGCCTCCGGCTCCTACCGGCTACCGATGCAGCGATGCCGATGCTCCCAAGTCCCGACTGAGGGCTGAGGGCTGCGGCTCTGATGATAGAAGGCTGCGGGCCTGCGCGGCTGAGGGAGTGAGGGCTGCGGCCTGTCCTGTCCGCTGAGGGCTGAGGGCCTGCGGGTGCGTGAACAGTCCTATGCGCGGCTGCGGGCGCGTGAACAGTCCTATGCGGCTGCGGGCTGCGGCTGTGAAAGGAAGAGGGACGCCGGACGGGGAATCAGGGATGGGCGGAGGCGGATGGCGTTGGCGGCCGCGACGCTGAGGGCTGCGGCTGCGGTCTGCGGGCCTGCGCGGCTGAGGGCTGCGGCCTGCCGCTGAGGGCTGAGGGCTGAGGCCTGAGGGTGAGGGGCTGAGGGCTGAGTCGCTGATTGCTGAGAGCTACGGGCCTGCCGGCCTGCGTGGCTGCAAGATCCCCCCGGCTGCGGGCTGCGGCTGTGAAAGGAAGAGGGACAGGGAAACTCAGGGATGGGCGGATGGCGGCCGCGACCCTCGACCTCACGGTCAGGGTAGGGTTAGGCGGTTTTTTTAAAATTTCTGGAAAGTATATTTTGGGTCAAACGGGTTATCGGGTTCTTCGGTTTACGGATGCTTCCAAACCGAACTGAACCATCAGTGTGGTAATGGTTCGGTTCGGTTCTAAAAACCGAACCAAAATTTTCCAACCCGAACCGAACCGAACGGTTTGGTTCGGTTCGGTTCGGTTTTACGGTTTTCCGGTTCATCATGAACAGTCCTAGCAGAAAATCCGGGACTCCTGCTGCAAAAGTCTTAAACATATAAGTTGTTCCTATCTTCGTCCTCTTTCATCTCCAACTGACGGCACTCAATTCTGACTTGCCATTTGTTCATGGCGGTTGCTGCACTGAGGGTGCGCATACAGGTTCTATTTTCCATATCCGCCCACTTTCATAATTTTTACAGACTTCTACAGGAGGATTTCAGAGAAATCATCAACATAAGAATTCTTCCTCTCTAAGTCTTCTGTCTACTCCAACAAACTTCACTCGATTCTGACATCGGGTCATCCGTAGCATTCTCTGCACCAAAGTCGCGCCAGGGGGGTGCCAGGCTACCTGAACCGGCTTGTTTCAACCATCTCGGCTTCAACTCAAGCCGATTCACTTTATAAGCTTCCTCAACCCATTTTATTTAGTTTATTTACTGTTTTAGAACATCTTTTAGTTCATTTTCATTATTTTTACATAATTAAAAATACAAAAAAGGGGTTAGGGCTCGCCCCAATCCGGTGAGTTCGATTCCAATCACTTCTTTGTTTCATCTCTTCTTCTATAGTTTCTACACTTCCCATAGTTCTAATCGGCTTCTTCACTTGGTTTATTGTTCTAGTTGCACAGGTCTATCAAGCTAGCATCGGTTGGAGACTCTTTTTCATCGGTCGGCCGAAGAAGAAGAATGTTGAACTCACATCCCAATCTCCCACACTAAGGTACACGGTCAAATCAACTCAATCTTGTTTTTATTCTATAAAGCGGAGCCCGCGGCTCCTGGCGACCACCTTTTATTTATGTTTTAAGTTCATCTCCTCCTCACTCTCCTCCCACATGACCCGAACCATCTCCGGTGCTTGAGCGACGCCGTGAGATGAAAGTTCGGGGATCATTGTGAGTGTGGGACCGAGGTGAGGAGTCTTTGCCGCTTTCCGAGTGTCTTTCGATTCACTCCCCTTTTCCCCCATCTATCTTTCACCTTCTCTTGAGGTGCCAATTTGGAACCCATTTTCGGAGTCGACAATGACCTTTTTGTAAAGATAGTATAGTTGCAGCTACAATTCGTGGCCTTTGAGACCAAGCATGAGAGGGAGCTTCATGCCATGGAAAGGCATCACATAGAATCAATGTGAGGTCTAGAGAAAAGGTAATGGCAAAGCGATCCATATCTTGGAAAGGGGGAATGGTGAGATGGTTAGTCTCTTGGAGAAAAGGTAGCACCAGTGGCAATTGGACTTGGTTGCTACTTAAGCTGTGCTAAGATTTTATACGCAGAGTTCCCATTGTTTTGGGAGGCAGCTCATAGTCACATTCACAAGAGTTGAACCCACTAGAGTTGGGCACAATAGAGTAGGGTCATAATGGTGCTACCTAGTTTCGGGTCACTTCTTTTGAGTGTTAGTGGGACAAGGTAGTGATGGCTAGGGTTGAGTCTACTCAAGGTGCTGCCATGCTGCCGTCTCTTGAGAATACTTCAAGAGAAGGTGTCAATGAGTGCTGATTGTGTTATTGAGTTGTACTTTGGTTCTTGATGTGACATTCTATCTTATATTGTACCAATGATTGTACTTGACATTACTATGCATATGATGATGCCTTGTGTTTGTCTCATGTTGCTATTATGCTGTGTATGATGGCATTTCTAATTTCTGACTTAGGAGCATTGAAAACTGTTTTTTTTATTTCTAACAATTCCCCCATCTTTCTTCATACTTTAGCATCATCTTGTGTTTACTTAATCATCTAGTTTTTATCTTAAGCATTCCAAAATACCAAAGCTAGAGTTTAAGAGTTAGTCCCAATCTGGCTAGTTCTTTTCTTTTTGTTATTTTATGCTTTCTTCTTCTTTGAATACTCCACTTTTCCTAAGTTCTAATCCATCTTTTTTACTTTTTCTTGTTTCTTTCAAATGTTGTAGGAGGAGCTAATCAAAGGAAAGTCTCAAGCTCTTTTTTCTTGGCTGAATGAAGAAAAGGAAGTTGGAACTTACATCATGCATATCTCCACAAGAATTCAAGTTAGTCACTCTTTTATTTTATTTACAATTGAAGTCCCATGGTTCCTAGTGACCACATCATCCATATCGGACACCACTATTTTTCCACTATTTTAGTTTTTTCTTTTTAATTTTATCTCTCCACTCTTACAACTTGAACCAAGCTCTCTAACACCTAATTCACACCGAGGGCCAAATGTTCATAGGTGGGTGGTGGTATTCGGTCTCCCCCCGCCCCCCAAAAAAAATAGCATCCACATTTGGTGCATATGTACATCAACTAGGTCAAGCCAAACATTTTTTTATATCTATCTCTATAAATCTTAATCTCTAAAACATAAGATGCTTTACCTAGATCATTTGTGGAGAAGTTCTTAGATAATCATGCTCTTTCACCAATGATAACATACTTACATCATTTTCAATAATTAATATGTCATCCACGTATAGGACTAATACAATGTTAGCACTCTCACTTTCCTTCTTGAACACACCAGACTCCTTTTCATTCTTAATGAATTTATAAGATTTTGTCTCATCAAATATTTTATTGCAACTAATGGATGCCTGTTTCAATTTGTAAATTAACTTCAACCACTCTATTTAGATGTTCTTTGAACTCAAATCCCTCTGGTCATATCATATACATGTTTTTCTAAATATTATCATTGAGGAATAATATCTTAACATCAAATTGACATATCTCATAGTCATAGTGTGCAACAATGACAAACAAAATCTGAATGGATTTAACCATGGCAACAAGTAAAATGTCTCATCATAGTCAACTCTTTTGAGTTTGACGATATCCTTTTTCAACTAACCTTGCCTTGAAGGTCTCTACCTTCTGATCCACTCTAAATTTTTTTATAGATCTATTTACACCTAATGGGTACTCTATCCTGAGGTGGATCTACCAAGTTTCAAATTTGGTTGGAATACAATGCCCATTTCATATTTTATTGCCTTTTCCTATCTCTTAAACTTGATGTCTAATATTGTTTCTTCATTGGTCTTTTGATCAACATCCTCACTATATTGTACCACACTTCTTTCATTAGAGATGTGTCCCACATATCTACCTAGTTGAATGGACATACAAGAAGCACTAACTAGTACCTTAATAGAGTGTCATTGGGTTGTAGGACTAGAACCTCTTCTAGTTCTACTTTGCTATCACTATTTTTCTTATAGAGAAACTCTTCCTTTAGGAACACAACATACTTAGAAAAACAAATCATTTGTCCATAAGAGTGGTAGAAATAATATTCATTAGCTTTCTTTGAATATTTTTTAAGCTAACACTTCTCAGTATTGGATTCCAATTTGTTAGGGTTATGCCTCTTCACAATGGCATGATATACACAAATCTTAACATGCTTAAGGTCATGTTTTCATCCTTTCTATATCTCAATCTCATATGAAGTAGTCTAAATAGACTTAAAAGGTACTCAATTTAGTTACATAAGTGGTAGTGTTAGTGCATAGCCCTAATAAGACAAGGCAACTCAACATAAAAGTCACCATTGCATGTACCATGCGAAATAGAGTATGGTCACTTCTTTTATTTACTTCATTAAGCTGAGGAATATAGAGAGGTATCCACTGAGATAAGATTCTATTATTCTTTAAATGTTATGTGAATTATGTATTCAAGTATTTTTCTCCATGCTCTGATTGAAGAGTTATAATACTCTTTCTAATTATTTCTTTACTTCATTCTTAAACTCTATATTTTTTAATAGCCTCATATTTGTACTCCATTAAGTACATATATTCACACCTAAAAAAATCATCAATAAAAGTAATAAAGTATAAATATCTACTTTTGGACTAAATAGATATAAAACAACATAAATGTAAATGGTATAGTAACTCACTGGTCCTTTCTCCATGTTCACTAAATGGATAGTAATCATGTTTCTCATGGGATAAGACTCACATATAAGTAATGATTCAAATCATTTACCATAATACATCCATCCATATAGAGCTTATTAAGTTTTTTTTCTCATTAATATGACCAAGTCTATAAAGGCGGTAGGGATTGAAGCACATCATCCCTTTTCCTAGGGGTGTTTATCCAAAATTGATAAACTAGTAAACTGAACCGAATTGACTGATTCTGTTTGGTTCGATGGGTTGTCTATTCGGTTTATTAAACTGAACCGAATCTATAACATTTTATCGGTTTGGTTCTATTTGACACCTCTTCAAATCGTACCGAATTGATAAACCAACTGACCCAATTTGACCCATTTTATTTACACTTTGTATTAATTTTAAATATATATAATATTAATTTTAAATATATATTATTGTAAATTTAGCTTAATTAGTATAAATATATAATTATATGTTGTAAACAAAGTATTAGTTTTCATGTCAACATTAGTTAATTATTATAACTTTAATTTATTTTATTTTTAATTTAATTTATTTAAATATACATTAAATCAATAAACCAAACCGAATTGAACTGGTTCGGTTCACAATCGGTTCAAGGTTCACTGGAACCAATTCGATTCAGTTTTTAATTTAGTTTCAGTTTCAAAAAAATGGTCAAAATCAAATACTCTAATTAGGTTGCACCCACTTATTACTTTATGATAATGGATTTTTCACATAACTCTTGTGATAGCATAACAAAACCATGCAAATTGTTCATCTCAAAGTTCAAAAATTTGCTTTGGCCATGATCACCAATCTATTGTTGAATGAATCTTGTGGAAGCACAACAAATCCATTTAATCTAAGATTGGCACATTAAGACCATACCAACATAAGGCTACTTGGGTCATTCTTATTACTTTTCGTTATAGACCTAATATAAACAAGTAGGGATTTTAGTTTATTCTCATCAACATACATGCTACTTGTATATATACCTTTAGAATATTATATATAAGGTATGAACTATAACACACCCACATATCACATATGAAAGAATAAAAATCGATGATCATGGACTTAATCTTAATTATGCAACATTGAAGCTAGAACAATGATGGTGTGCATAAAAAAGGCATTAGCATTTGATACTAGTGTAGACATGTCTTCACTTCCCAAAGAATGCTTCTTCAAGTGGTCTCACTCTCTTCTCATCCATGAATCGTCTTCTTGTTATTACAAATGATTTAGGGTACATAGACTCACGAATGTACATTATCTCAATAAGAAACCTTGGTTAACCAAGGGAGTATATAACACAGAGAGATGTAAAATTTACGATCAAAATTCAATAGAGAAAAGAGGTGGCACACAAGACCCAATACATGCATCCACATTATAACCAACGTCGCATAATAATAAACCTAGCCTTATGATCACCATTCATCCACACCATCAAACATCACATATATAAAATATGATTAAATGATAATTATATGATATAACATGTATACCATAAAATTAACTTATACTTTTTGAAAATTTAAATTTTATGCTTGTTATAATTTTCCGTGAAGTAAATAACATGAAATTAGCATACAAACAATTTATATGCATTAAACAAGCAAATATAAACTATATAAAATTGATGTTCTAATCACCATTATGAAAAATCACATTTTATAGAATTAATTTAGATAATAATTTCACTTGTTAAGATTTAAAAATAATTTTAAAATTAAACTTGGATCGATTCTATAAAATAAAGCTTAAAATTATATAAAAGATCATTAAACATTTTAATAATCTAGTACATTATTTTCCAAAAAATTTCAAGTTTTTTTTGTTTTTTAGATGATTTTTAAAATATTTAAATTCATTTAACAACGAAAATGAACAACAAAATTGTATTTGGTATCAATGGACTTGCTTAGGTAGATTCATGCGATTGGTGCAATGTGCCGACTCGTGAAAGACTAGATTTAATTATGCTGGATTCGATCAGCAGCTTTGTTATTTTTAGCTTGCTGGCAGATCCTTAAATAGGTCACAAGGACCCAATAAAGAATCTGTGGGCCCGATAAGGGATCTGCAAGGATCACTTCGTTGGCCAATTCAAACATGGCCAGCAGTCTAGTCAAATAAGACCTATGTAGCCCTTCAGTCACTAGATCTGGTGGCACAGGCCCTTATCAGGTAGACGCAGCATCTATCTTCTATGCCTAAAACCATTGGTTGGTAGTTCTCTTACCGCTATGAGAAACAGTGACAACAGTTGACTCTGAAAATGACGTGTGTCTTGGTTGGTACTTCAGATGTGAAGAAAGAGATTCCTACCCCACCCACACTTGCTTTGATCGCCAAACGTTTGGCCCTCGATGTCACTCGGGCACTAGAGAGACGGTTGGGTTATGTGGGAAGGAGATCAAAAAGGAATAATTAATGGAAATAAAGCATGAGCGAAGGAGAAAAAGGGAAGTGAAGAGAATGTGGTTGCTAGGAGTTGCGGGCTCCTATCTATGTAGAAATTAGAATAAAATTAACCGAAAGAGTTTTACCATGTACATACCTTTAGTGGGGAGAGTGGATGGGGGTTCAAACTTCTCCTTCTTTAGCTAGAAAAGGAAGAAGAGTCTCCAACCGAATGCATGCTTGATTTCCTTGTGCAACTCAAAGACAATAAAACATGTGAAGCAAATATTATAGCTAAGTAAAGAGTAGCAAATGTAAAGAGAATAGTATAAAGATGGCAATCGGGTTAGAACTCATTGATTTCGTGGTTAGCCCTAACCCTTATTGTTTTATCAATTATTAAACTCTTATACATTATTTTGGGTCATTAGGGAAAGAAACGAAGGTAATAGAAATGGTCTAACAATGCCTTATAGAAGAGGAATGTCAATTATTCATCAATTGGAGAGAGAATTTGTAGATATTTAATTTATTTCTTATGTATGTAGTGAGTAGAGTTTCAATGTATTTTAATACTCTTAATTTTTTAGATTAGACACTAAAGAAAGAATGTTGTCCTACCCATCCAAAGGTCTTTTAGATGACCTAGATGCATGAAGACACTACAAGAAACAATGTTATTAGGGACGGTTTAATGGCGATGGCTTCACTAAGCCGTCTCTATAAAACTTAATGGCGACGGCTTACGCCGTCCCCATTAAATTCGTCGACAATTACAAAGTTATAGGCGACGGCAACATAAAGCCGTCGCAATTTAGCTTATTAGCGACGGCCCAACCCGTCGCCAAACCAGAAAATCCACTCGGAACACCCATCGGTCTGGGTAAATAGCGACGGCTGTTAATAGCCGTCGCCAATTTAGTTAATAGCGACGGCTACAAGCAGTCGCAATAAATTTTTTTGACCGTTCAACGGTCGCTTACTGTTTGCGACGGCTCCAACCGTCGCTGTTGTACTTAAAGGTACCAATTGCGACGGCTGAAGCCGTCGCCAATACATTAAAGGTTTTTCAAAACCCCGTCAGCCCCTTCCCTTTCCCCCCCGCTTGCTTCTTGACGCGCCGCCACCGCCGCCTTGCTGCCGCCGCCGCGCTGTCGCCGTCTCTTTGCTGCCGCCGCTGTCATGCTGTCGCCGCCACCTTGCTGGCGCCGCCACCTTGCGCCGCCGCTGCCTCCTTGCGCCTCCATGCTGCCTTCTTGCGCCGCCGTGGCCTCTGCCTCCTTGTGCTGGCGCCGCCGGCGCCTTGCACCGCCGCGGCCTCCTTGCACCGCCGTGCTGCCTCCTTGCGCCGCCGCGGCCTCTGCCACCTTGTGCCGGCGCCGCCGTCGCCTTATTGAAGCGCCGCCGCCAGCCTCCACCAAGGTATATTTTAACCTAACAAATTTTAATTCATTCGTTTTTATTTGATTCCCTGTGATTCCCGCCGCCAGCCTCCCCGGATGTGTCCTTGTCCAGCAGTTGAAAATAATGTTTGTTTGTTTTTTTTCTTTCTTTGAATGAAGCTTTGTCCTCGTACAGTGAATACATTACATATATTCATGTGATAAACTAAATTTTACAGAAAACATGTGTATTTTGTAATAAGCTAGGCATCTTAGAAGTTGAGAGAGTAGGTAAGAGATGAGTCTAGCTCTCTTTTCTTTTTTTTCACTTGAATTTATGGTCAGTCATTACAGTGTATTTTGTAATAATCTAGGCATGTTAGAAGTTGGGAGCGTAGGTAAGAGATGAGTCTAGCTCTCTTTTTTTTCTTATAAATTTATGGTCAGTAAAAATAGTTTAAATGTCAGAAAGGGATAAAATAGATTCAGACGGAATCATGTGGTGTTAAAAATTATAATGATTAAGATCTCCTTCCTAAACCCAACCATTTGGATCGCTGATGTGTGCAATTTTTTTGTTGTCAAACATACTACTGGTACTGGTTGTCAAAGATACAAATTTGATTCAGCTCACTTGGTATATTAGATGAAAAAGTTTGAATAAAAAATAAAATTTGAAGGGGTGCCTTAGGTGGACCAGCAAAGGAATCAAATAAAAATGGAAGGGGTGCTTTAGGTGGACCAGCAAGGGGTTGAAACAGTGCCTGTGTTGGGGACCTGATGGGGGCACTTAGATGGGCTGAAAATGGTACTGTGTTAGGGCATTTTGATGGGCCAACAGTGACATGTTTAGTGGTCTAATTGGGGGCTAATTGGAGCCAATAGAGGGGCTGTTTGTGTAGGCTGAACAGGGGGGCCAGCAAGGGGTTGAAACAAGCCTATGTAGGGGACCTGACAGGGCCGGACAAGGGCTGGAGATGACTTGTTTCAGGACTTGTCTTTTGGATAGGCCGAACATGTGTCAAAATGGGAGAATGTGCGGCTTGTTTAGGGGCTACACAAGGGGCCAGAACAGGTCCTATTTGGGGTATGTTTATAGGGCCAAAAAAGGGTTGTCTAGGAGAGCTTTAGATGGGCTGAACAGGTGGACCAAGTGAGGGAGATTATGGCCTATTTAAGGGCAATCTCCGCAATCTCGGTGGGCCAAAATGAAGTTGGCAAAGGATTTTTTTTAAGGCCATGGTTTCTTCAAAGTCTCATTAGTTCATTTTTTCTTGGGACCCTCAGACCAAAATGCATTGAGTTCTATATATTTTCCTAAGATGTGCAAATGTATGTCTTCTTTTGCAAGTGAGTTATTATTCTTTTTTATCTCGGAGAAAGTGTGTCATTAATATGTTTATCTTATGTCGGCTTTAATTCTTATTTTCATCTAGTTTCAAACGACATTCTCGTTCGAGACTTTCTTCTCTTGGAGGTGGTTTGGTTTGTGTTTATTTTGTTTCGAGACTTTCTTATCTCATTGTTTATTTTTGTGCATATATATCTTTATTTATATTAACACATGACGAGGAGCTTAGATAAGTCTTGGATAGATATTCCTAACAGATTAAGTCCTAGGTATCTTCAAGGAGTAGAAGAATTTTTAGATTATGCTTACGATGAATGTAGGACTCGATTTAGACATGGATTAGACAAAACTTTGATTCAATGTCCATGTAGACGGTGTTGTAACACATTTACTTTAAAAAGAGATGTAGTTAAAGAACATCTAATATGTGATGGCATATGGTCCAATTATCGAACGTGGATAAGTCACGGAGAAATTGAACCTAGTTTAAGTATCGTTAATGAAGTTCGATTAGATGAAGCACAACATGAGAATTTAAAAGACAATGTAATAGAAATGCTTGAAGACATTCAAAATATTCAACGAGCATCTATACATCATGAAGGCGAACCAAGTATAAAAACACACAAGCATTTCTTGCTATTAAGAGATGCAGAAACACCATTATATGAAGGATGCACAGAAATATCTAAGTTAAAATTTATTTTAAAGTTGATTCAGTTGAAGTCAGTAAATGGTTTGACTGGAAAATACATGAGTAGTATATTGTCTTTATTTAAGGATGTATTACCGAAGGATGCAAGTGTTCCTAACACTTGGTATGAACTTAAGAAAATTGTTAAGGACTTAAGACTTAGTTATGAAAAGATAGATGCATGTAAGAACGATTGTGTTCTCTTTTGGAAAGAGAATGCACATAGAATTAGTTGTCCACATTGTGAGTCTCCCAGATACAAAGATGATCAACAAAATAAGAGTAAGAAGGTGGCATGGAAGATATTACACTACTTCCCTTTAAAAGATAGGTTGCAGCGTTTGTTTATATCAACAAACACTGCTAGGTGGATGTCATGGCATAGTGAGCAACGTTCGTATATATCGAGAGGTGAAATGCGTCATCCAGCAGATTCCCCCACTTGGAAAAGAGTGGATAAACTTTATCCGGATTTTGCATCAGAAAAATGTAACATTCGGCTTGGATTGGCCGCCGATGGTTTTAACCCATTTGGCAACATGTCTTCAAAGTATAGTGTGTGGCCTATAGTTACATTGGTTTATAACTTACCACCATGGATGTGTATGAAAGCGGCTAACACGATGATTTCATGTCTAATACCGGGTCCAAGAGCTCCCAGAAATGATATCGATGTATACTTACAGCCGTTGGTGGAAGAGTTAAGAAATTTGTGGGAGATCAGATTGGAGACATATGATGTTTTAGCGAAAGAGAATTTTCTATTGAGAGCTATATTGTTGGGTACCATAAATGATTTTCCAGGTTATGCCAACCTTTCCGGCTGGAGTACTAAGGGAAAATTAGCATGTCCGATATGTAATGAAGAAACAAATTCGGTTTGACTAGTTCATAGTCGAAAACAATGTTATTTAGGACATCGGCGATTCTTACCCATATCACATCGGTGGAGAAAGAATCATTACAGACATCTATTTGATGGTCGCCGGTGTGAGAGGGGTACACCAAAGATACTAACTGGACATGAGATTTAGAGACAACAACAGGAGACTGACCCTGTAAGATTCAGAAAAACATTTAAGAAAGATTTGGAGAGCTGACCCTATATTTATTTGTATCAACATTAGACAATTTTTATTTCATATAACAAATGACTTTATATTTACATTATGTAGGATGAGATGCGCCAGTTGATGAATGCCCCCCAGTCAGAGGAATCAGATGCTCGGAATTTCGAGCATCCATTCTCTCCTGAGGATGCATTCATCACCGTGTTCGGCAGAGACAGGCCGGGACGGATCCGATGTGGGGGGAGAGGACAGACCCGCAACACCTGGTATGGTGTATGCAGTGGAGGTGCGAGTACCTCTGCGGGTCCGGGCTACCAAGAGTTGGTGGACAAAGTCGATGCTCAAGCTACACAAATCGAGAAACAAAACTCGATGATCGACTCGCTCCAACAACAACTGGACACCCAATGTCAACAGTTCCAAGAGTCGATGACATGGCTAACACAAGAAATGTTAGCTCAATTAAACAGTAGGCTCCCACCTGCAAATCCGTCTAGTTCGAGGCCACCCCAAGGCCGTACAGGCGCACAGGGAGACGAGGAGGAGGAGGACGATGACGAGGACGCAGAAGACGATGAGCGTTCTTTTGGGGAGGATGAGTGAGAGAGTTTACTCTCTATTTTATTATTTCTTTGTGTTTGAGGTAGTTGTTGTGTAATGATACGTTTTATAAATATGAACTTTTCTTATTAAAGAATGTCAGTGTTTATTATGTATGAATGAATGTGAATGGCTTCGATCGGGCAAACTGACAAATTATTTGTGTATGTAGGTCTTGCTACGAGAATACAATTATGTAAAAAAAATAATTTTTTTTAAAAAACTGTAAGTTATTCGCGACGGCTCCTCTAAGCCGTCGCTAAAGTTCGTTTAAACGACGGCTATTCATGTAATGGCGACGGCTCAAAGCCGTCCCAAAACCAGAAAATGTACCCCGGCGGGCATTGCCGGGGCCAAAAAAATGGGTTTTAGCGACGGCTCCGTGAGCCGTCGCTATTAGTAACTTTAAGCGACAACTATGTATGTAATGGCGACGGCTCTAAGCCGTCGCAAAACCAGAAAATGCACCCCCGCGGGTGTTGCCGGGGCTGAAAAATGGGTTTTAGCGACAGCTGAGAGCCGTCGCTTATAATTACTGTCGTTTACTAGCGACGGCTTCAGGTAGCCATCGCAAAAAAAGTTTAAAGCGACGGCCTGCGCGTCGTCGCAAAACCAGAAAACTGAGCCCCCGGAGATGCAAAAATTGAAGTTTTGGTGACGGCGAGAAGGCGTCGCTAATGGCTTTTACGGGTTTAAATTTATTTGCGACGGCTTAGAGCCGTCGCTAAAAACTTTATGAGGGACGGTTTCAGCCGTCTCTAATAACTTAATTGCGACGGCGTTAATCGTCGCAAATAATGCTAAAAGCGACGGCTTATCATTAGCCGTCGCCATTAAAATTGGCGACGGGCTTATTTGCGACAGGATTGCGACGGCTGAACAGCCGTCGCTATTACCTTCTGGCGACGGCTTTTGTATTTGTGGCGACAGCGGTCAGCCGTCGCTAATGAGCTTATTTCCTGTAGTGAAAGGCAGATTGATCCATCATTTGGAGTAATGAAGCAAGTTGTCAAATGATGGTAATTCCCTAATTTATCTGAACTAATATCAATGTTCATTTCAAATAAATCTTAATATAATTTTTAGTGATAGAATAATATGCAACATTTGATGAATGTCCAATCGTTAGAGGAATTGGATGTTGGGATATCTCAGTAACTGTTCACTATTGAGGACGCATTCACCACCATCTTCGGTAGGGGTAGGCCGAGACATATCCAATATGGGGGAGAAGACATACTTCCATCACTTGGTATGGTATAAGTTGTGGAGGTGCTAGTACCTTCACATATGATAGTCTAGGAGTTGATTGACAAAGTGGAGAAGTAATCCACCAAGTTAAAGAGACAAACATGTTAATTAATTCTCTCCAACAACATGACTGACCAACAAAGGAGCCTTATGGATGCAATCGAGTGGCTAACACAACAAATGTTAGCCAAGATTGATCAATGACTCCCCTCACCCATTGATCCATCCATTTTGAGATCACTTCCAATATAAAGATATGAGGACGATGGAGTGGATGATGACAAGGACGTGGAGAATAATGAGGACAAGGCATCCTTTGAAAAGAATGATTGACATAATTGTAAATTTGCGACATTTACATAATTAAAACACGTAATGTAATAATTAAGTTTTTGCATTATTTTTCAAAATGCACCTTAAGGTCAATACAAGTGTTGCATGGCAATTTCAAAATCTAAGCTTTATAACTTTAAAACTATTTTAACTTATAATCATCAGCCAACCTATTGAATTCAAGATATGAATATTCTTTGATGCAGGATAGACCGGGTACTTGGACTCTTTTGAGGGTAATGGGCTAGCGTTGTTAAGAAACTAAAATGGGATTAGGATGTTTGCCTAAGAGAGTATTTAGTGAAACAAGGGAAACGAGAGTTAGATTTAACTCGAGTTTGGTATGAATATCCACGACCATATATGAAATGAACAAAGTAAATTAACTAGGGTTAAGAGTAGAAATTATCCTGAGAACTATAATCTAAAATAATAGTGTACACTATTATTAGGTTGCCCATGTCTTGTAGGAGAGTAATATGCTATATTCAAAGTGTTATTAAGACTATTCGGGATAACAGGTAATGACCAAACAGATCGGTTTGCATTCTTGCTCGATCTTGGAGAAGACTACAAGACCCTTGGACATTTGTTGCTAAGAATCAAAGTGGGATCTCCTCAGCTGACAATGGACGGATGTTGGAGCTTTGTCAGGATGCTCAGGTGGAAGAAAGAAGGTGTCTACTAGGCGTTGGAAGCTCCAATTGGCACTGACCTTTCCAGTGATGGAGGTAGCAAGCAATGGAGTGGCTATCAACATTGGAAGATCGGAGTAGGGGTAGAAGTAAGAGAGAGGTGGAAGATGTAGGGGGTAAGGAAAGGGGAGGGTGGAGTCCCTTCTTCAAAGATGTCAAGCTGGTGATGGAATTGATCAATCGAGGTGGTTTATCCAAATGTGCTCATCACGAGCTCTCGACACCGAGCAATTGGTACCTCTCTTTGGCTCCTCTCTCGCAAAGGCGATGGTACGTAAAGAAAACACACTCTCACTTCAAGTTTAGATTTCTTCATCAAAGTATAATGAGGATACATGGGGGTTTTTATAACGCATAAATTTTATTTTAAATTTTTTGTCTTTTCTAAACATATCCTCAACTATCAACAACTACCTATCAACTTAAAGTAATTACTAATCTTTAAAATGCTACATTTCTTAATGAATGAAATTAAAAATAACTACGTGCCAACTAAGCACCTACTAACCTTTCAAATTAATGAAGCAACATTCTCTGAAGGGATGGGTGAGTCACCTTTCCTATGAAGAAGTAAAAGTGTGGCAAAATCGGATCCGAGCCATACGATGTCAATCGCTTGATCTCGGTGTGAACTGGTCCAACCCAATTGAAAATATCAACTCAAAATGGTCCCCCCACTATTCTTCTACTCGAACTAAAGTGGCATTTGATTAGGCTTAATCTAAAAATCTAAACTCTTAATGAGAGGTAAAAAAGTGCTAAACATGGTTAAGATATAAGTGATCAATGTTATTTGATAAAATATCTATAATTGACATCAACTATATATATTATAATATATATATGTCATTTGGCTACATTACCAACATACAACTTAGATCATATATCAAATATAAAAAAGTTGATATATATAATATTTTATTAAATACTAATATGAATAAAATACTTTAAATAGTTTATAAATTAAATATTTTAAAACTATTTTAAAATAATAAGATAAAATTTAAAATAAAATATTTCACTAAATAAATTTATAATTGAGAGAGAGAAATCACATTATCTTTGTTTGTGTGTAGTCAAATGAGTAGGTTGGAGGCATCTCCTATATTCGCTTGCCTTATGTTTTTTTAGTAAATGCTTGGCCTATGTTGTTATACATACATTGTTATGTTTGACTCGAAAAAAGTTAGAAGCCCTAACTGAACTGGTTAGAGCTCTTTTTAGATGTAGACATTCCCTAAGAGGTATTTTCAGATCATTTATCAAAAATGCTCAAAATTTTAAAATATGATTGAATCAGATAAAAGAGGTTAATTAAGTGTAATCAAACATGCCCTAAGAGACCATGGTGAAGCATTGCTAATACAATTGTCATATATGTCTTTATTCTAGTTTTGTTTGACTATTATATGTTTCTATAGGTTGATATAAGTCATGAAAATTTTAGTATGATGCTATGTTCTTCCTATTAATCTCTTTACATTCATAAACAGTTAAAATGTTAAAAACACATTTGAATGTTAAACTTGGTTACAACCATTATCACATACTTAAGATCACTAGCATAGATAAAAACATAAACATTAGTGTGTATAAGTACTTAATCATAAGAAGGAAGGTAATTATTTCATATACATATATACTAATAGACATTTGATGGGATATGGTGTGCATATATACGATGATTCACAAAGTCATCCGAGGAGTTATTTGTCGGTACTTATGTTTTTAATCAATAGAGTACAAAATCTATCACTACAAGAAAATACATTATAAGGCATGGGCTAATGGCATTGGCTTGGTAAAATTGTCCCTCATAATGGGTATCAACGATAACTTCCGAAAAGTTGTTACCACTATATGTGTATCGGTGATGGTTGAATGAAGTCTTCGCAACTGTATAATTATTGGCAGCGGCTTCCATCCAGCCATCATTAGAAAAGTTAATTGTAAACTATAATATAACCAAAAATCTCTATTGAGGAAGAACGTTAGTGATGTCTTTTGCAAGCCATCGTTAAAGCATTTTAATAGCTACGACTTAAGCCTCACTAGTGGCCAGAAGCTGACCTTTCACTAGTTGGATGGCATTGGTGACAACCAAAGCCATTGTTAATGCCATGAAATGTATGATTGGCGACAGATCAAACGTCATTGCCATTTATTTTTTGGATTTTAAAGACCTAGGTGTCGACTCCAAAAACGGGTTCCGGATCAGCACCTCAAGAAAAGATAAAAGATGGAATATGGATGGAAAAGGAGTGAATCGGAAGACACTCAGAAAGCGGTAAAAAGTCCTCACCTCGGTCCCACACTCACATTGATTCCCAAACTTTCATCTCACGGCGTCGCTCGAGCACCGGAGATGGTTCAGGTCATGTGGGAGGAGAGTGAGAAGTGAATTGACTTAAAGCATAAATAAAAGAGGTGGTCGCCAGGAACCGCGGACTCCACTTTATGGAATTGAAGAATAAAAGATGACCGTGTGTACCTCAGCACGGGAGATTGAGATGTGAGTTCAACCTTCTTCTTCTTTGGCCGGCCGATGAAGAAGAGTCCAACCGGTGCTAGCTTGATTGATCTGTGCAACTTAAAGACAATGAAAACAAGTGAAAGAATGAATTATACTTGAGTGAAGTGTAGTAACTGAAATAAGAATATGTGAAATTAGTAATTGAAATCGAACTCACCAGCTTCGGGGTAAACATTAACCCTTTTTTATGTTTTTAGTTACGTAAAAATGATGCAAACTAAACTAAAAGATGTTCTAAAATAGTAAATAGACTAAATGAACTGGGTTGAGGAAGCTTATGGAGTGAATCGGCTTGAGTTGAAGCCGAGATGATTGAAACAAGCCAGTTCGGGTAGCCTTGCACCCCCTGGTGCGACTTTGGTGAAGAGAAATCTACGGATGACCCCAATGTCAGAATCGAGTGCAGTTTGTTTCTATAGATGGAGAACTCGGAGAGGAAGATATATACTGTTGGTGACTTCTCCGAAATCCGCCCATAGAAGTCTGTAAAAAATCTGAAAGTGGACAGATATGGAAGAACAGAAACTGGATGCGCGTCCTTATTGCAGCAATTGCCACGGATAGAGGGAAAGTCAGAATTGAGTGCCGCCGGTTGAAAATGAAAGAGGATGAGGAGAGGAACAACTCTTATGTTGAAGACTTTTGTATCAAGATCTTCATATTTTCTACATAAGCTGATGATGTTTGGTTGCTGCAGAATGCACAGATCGGGCTTCTCCTTTGCTTCGGGATCGATCTCTCGACGTCGGGACGGCCTTGGGAGGGTGCTTGGACGACCTTAGGATGAGCTAGGCATGGGGGTTTCAACCTTGGGTCGTTGAGAATGGCCCTAAATTTATAGAGAATGAAAACTGGTGCAAGATATAGAAACTGGACCGACCGCGCCCCTGCGGACCCTCCACCTGGGGGTGCTCAAGGCGCGCCCTCACCCTAGGGGCGCGGTCTGCGCGCCCCCTTGTTTCAAAGGAGGCGGGGGTGCGTTATGTGTCTCACTACTAAAAATCGCCGGAACCTTCCAAAAATTGGTAAAAATCGGACTTTACACAACGATCGCTCCCCCGACTCGGGGGCACGGTCAAAATAAACGATAATTAGCAGGGGAAACTTTTCAAAATCCGGTTTAGAAGGTGTTAATCGGGGGTAATTTCTGGTTTTTGAAAACAGACCGCGCTTCCACGTTTCAAAGAAAGCAAGGGCGTGCCCTACCATTTCAAGGGCAGCGGGAATGCATTACACTCTCTCTCCTGCGCGCGTGTTCCGCAAGCCATAACTTGCAAACAGGATGTCCGATTCAGCTCCCGTTTGTTGCGTTGGAAAGAGGGCCTTCAACCGCACCTCCTCAAGTTGGTAAACTAGCTGGCATGACTCCCGATATGTTCACACGGGGCTTTCTACTGGTTTACCCTCTCGTAAAAAGCCAAAAACCATGGCGAAGATCTGAAAGGGCACAGTTCCGGTCGAGGAATCTCGGGTCAACTCGGGATGACTTAAAATGATGATTGAACAAATCCGGTATAATCGGAAGACCCTAAAATTGACTGAAATGGCCGTATGGCCCCAGTTGATGAAAATATACGGCTAGAATTGACCCGGATAACTCGAAAAGACCCTGTGATGACCGGAAAGGCCTAACACATGGTCCGGGATAGCTCTGTCAGTATAGATCGAAAAGCCATAACGAAGAAACCGTTATAGACTAACGCCTACCAAAATGACTTGTCGGAAACCCCGAATGTCACGGAACACACGCGGGACTCCCGAGACATTCAAGTATGGACCATTCAAGGTTGATCATCGAGCAGGCTTCGTGTTTTCACAGTTCACGTGCGGCTCTTGCTTGAAGGTTACGGCATTGTTCTGAAAATCATTGGTCCATTCTCAACTCATGAGGGGCTCCACCAACGTCCTTAGCTCATCTCCACGAGGTAATCCGGATCAGATAATGAACAAATAAAGGATATTGCCAATGGAATATGAGTCTGGGGCTCCAAATTAGGCCAATTTGGCATGTCTACACCAAGTCCTCTCACTCCCCTTCTTTCTTTCTCCATTGTCTTCCTCTCTTGCAAAATGCTTCGCCCTCCACTGGAAATACCATTGCTACTGCTTGTTGCCACTACCATAGCTAGTGTTGGTCACCTACACTTCATGGAGCTTTGGCGCCACTGCTTCTCTTTCTCTCTCGCCACTTGATGTCTCCCACAATTCTTCTTGAGAAAAGGTTTTGATGCCACCAGATCTCCTATGTCAACCACTACCATCACTACCGCTAGCCACCACCATTGCCCTCATGCCAAATTATCTCTTGTTTAGGTATGTATAAACCCTAAAGGCCTTTAACATTGTCAAATCTTGTTTATTGTATGTTTAATCAGAAGACTTAGGGTTTACTTAAATGTGATTTAAAGTCTAAGCATGTTAATTTCGTTGGTTAAAGCATGTTAATTTCATTGGTTTAAGTTTTATATAAATATTATTTTAATGTCATTTTAATATTGTAAGAATATGTTATTCTTGTTTAGAATACTTGTTTAGTTTGTTAAAGATTGTTTAAATATTAATTAACCTTGTTTAAATACATTTATCTGGTGTCTGTTGATGGTCTATTATATTTGTTTGAATTTTAGAATATGTTAGAAAGAAGGTCCCACTTTTTGTAATAATTGTTGGCTATCTTTGTTACCGGGTCTTAAACAAGGCATCAATGAAGTAGGGGGAATGCAACAAAGACATAAATTAATATAAAATTATTTCCATCTATAATTAATTAATTTTATAGAAATCTAAGAACTTTCAAACCAAATGAGCTAGTAAACCTTATAAAAGGGGTTGAAATTGGTTACCAGTTTGGATTGGCCTAATGGCCATAAAAATCTCATAAAAGAGTTATAACCCAAATCATGATCGGTTAGGCTAATTCAAATTGATTACTAGTTTAGGACCTAAACGGCTATAAGAACATAAAAAAGAGTTAGAACCCAAACCATAGCTAGTTACCGGTTTGTATTGGCTTAAATGACCGTAAAACCAGAAAAAGGGTTAGAACCCAATTGTGGACGATTAAGCCAATCCAAAGCGGTTTTCAGTTTAGATTAGCCTAAATGGCCATAAAACAAAAAAAGGGTTAGAACCCAAAATATGTCGATTAGGCCAATCCAAATTGGTTTCCAATTTGAATTGGCTTAAATAACCATAGAACCAAAACAAAGAGATAGAACCCAAAACATGACTGGTTAGACCAATCCAAATTAGTTTTTTGTTTGTATTGACTTAAATGGCCATAAAATAAAAAGAAAAAGGTTAGAACTGAAACCCTGGCCAATTAGGTCAATCCAAACTAGTTAGTAGTTTGGGTTGGCTTAAATGGACATAAAACCCTTCGAAAAAAGTGATAGGACCCAAAATACTACCAGCTAGTTAATCCAAACCGATTTCTGATTTGGATTTGCCTAGCAACCATAAACTAAAAACATAGAACAACACCAATTAGGCAAATCCAAACCAATTGGATTGGCTCAATTGGTCATGAAACCCAAAAAAAGAGATTGAAACCAAAACATGACTGGTTAGGCCAATCCAAACTTAATTCTATTTTAGATATGCCTAACAACCATAAAACCCCAAAACAATGGTTAGAACCCAAACTGACGCTGGACAAGTCAATCCAAATTGGTTACTAGTTTGGTTTGATTTATAAGCATTTCATAACAAACTAAGTCGGTAAACTAAATAAAAAAAGTACTTTGATTTTTTAGGCCTTTCAATGCGAAATCAATTGAGTGTTTAACTAATCTCAACTCTCTCTTTCTCATTTTTAGGAAGTTTTAAACAGGAACATTGTTCAAGATTTGCTTTATCTAGAGGGGGTTCGTTTAAAATTAATTGTGTATTTCATTTTCCAATATAATTGTTCAATGTTATATATAAGGGTGTAAATAAAATCTAATATTTTAATTTGATTTCATTAAAAATTAATGGATTTGGAACTTGTTTTTGTATCCTATAAGTTATCCGAATCTAAATCAGCTATTTCGGTAGCTTATTGGAATCAGAATCAGAATTAGTTGAATCCATTTCTGTTAATCTGATTTTGATAAAAAATAAATATATAAATAAAATAAAATTAAATATAAAATATATTATATGAAATGATAAAAATAAAGTTATAAAGAGATTATATCAAATTTAATAATTACATGTAAATTATTAACTTATTTTTAAATAAAAATTAATATTTAATATGAATTTTAGAAATTACTGGATTCAGTTCCGATTTAAATAACGGAATCAGAATTGGATCAAAATCGGAACATAGTGATTCTAAAATTATCGGAATCAGAATCGGAACCTTTTAACCCTTATGTGAATCAAAATTGGATTTTGGTGATTCTGCTTCCGAATTTGACCCGTCTATGGCCCTAGTTATATATATTGTTTTCTATAATTAAAAAACAATTAGTCTAGATGACTAACTTAGACAAGTCTTGAATATGTCGTCAATAGATTAGATTCTAAGTATCTTCATTGAATAAATAAAATTTTAAATTATGCTTTTCATAAATTTAGGATCTAATTTAAGATGGTCAAGACAAAAATTAAATTCAATGCCCTTGCGGAAATGTCGTAACACTTTTATTTTAAAAAGAGATGTCTTTAAAGAACTTTTAATATGTGTTAGCATATGATAAATTATTGAACATGATAAGTCACTATGAAATTGAAGTTAATTTAATTAATGAACCCAATGTCCAGTTAAATGAACCATAAGATGAAATGTTAATGATGAAGTGATAGAAATACTTAAAGATATTCAAAATATTCAAGAAACATTTTGACATGGCGAGGCTGAATCGAATATAGAAACTTAAAACTATTATTTCTTATTAAAAGTTACTTAAGCACCTTTATATGATGGTTGTAAGAAAGTTGATTTAGTTAAAGTCAATAAATGGTTTAATTATAAAATGTATAAATATTGGACTACTTTATTTAAAGATATATTGCTTAAAGATGCAAGTGTAAACACTTGGTATGAACTTAAAAAATTTATTAAAGACTTATGACTTAGTTATAAAAATATAAATACATGTAAGAATGACTATATTCTCTTTTAGAAAGAGAATGTAGATAAAATTATAAGTTAACAATGTAAAGACTTTAAGATATAAAGATGATCCCAAACATAAGAGTAAGAAGATGGTATGAAAAATATTACATTAATTTCTTTTAAGAGATGTTGTGACATTCGTTTATGTCAACAAATATTACTAAGTGGATGACATGGGATAGCAATCCATATTCTTATTAATCAAGTGGTAAAATCCGTCATCTTGCCGATTCTTCTTCTTAGAGACAAGTTGATAAACTATATCCCAATTTCACATTAAATAAAAGTAAATTTTGAGTTGGGCAGCCGCATATGGCTTAACCCCTTCGATAATATATCTTAAAAGTACAATGTTTGACCTATTGTTACAATGATTTACAATTTACCATCATATTTGTCTATGAAAGAACGTACATAATGATTTTGTGTTTAATATTAAGTCCAAGAGCTCATAGAAATGATTGTTATGTATACTTACAACTATTGAAGGATGAGTTAAGATACTTATGAGTGATTGGAGAAGTCATACGACGCTTTAAGAAAAGAGAATTTTGTCATAAGAGTCATATTGCTAGGTACTATAAATAATTTTTGAGATATACAAATCATCCAAATGGTGTACTAAAGGAAAATTAGCATGTCCACTTTATAATAATAAAACACATTCTATTCAACTATTTCATAGTTGAAAACAATATTATTTAGGACATTGTCAATTCCTACTGATAGTACATTGTTGGACAAAAAACCAATATAAGCATTTGTTTGAGGGTCGATGATGTGAGAAGAGAACACCAAAATAGGATATGAGATATGAAGATAATTACAAGAGACAAATGTCATAAGATTTGGAAAACCAATTAAGAAAGAATTAGAGAAATTAAGAAAACAAATTTTCCAACCTAAATAAAAATTAAAATAAAAGAAGTATT
The DNA here is from genome assembly GCA_036172225.1 of Cryptocoryne crispatula var. balansae. Taxonomy (NCBI): domain Eukaryota; kingdom Viridiplantae; phylum Streptophyta; class Magnoliopsida; order Alismatales; family Araceae; genus Cryptocoryne; species Cryptocoryne crispatula. The sequence goes on from CM069920.1 coordinate 22,777,932, forward strand.
TTTTGAGTAACTAGTATATTAGGTTTCTTTAATTGTTCTTCATCATTTGTATGTCATGCACATTAAAAGAATATATGTGAAAATATTTCTAACATGTTCAACGTATCAGAATCAAATAAAGACAATTTGAACTCTAGAAAAGATTTGGTAAAGTTACAAATTCGTCAAGAATTATATCCACGTGAGAGTTCGTCTAAATTTCCAAATGTAGTTTATAGACATAGAAATAGACAAATTTTTAGGTACTTGATTTTGTGAAGAATATTCAAGGGCCAGAAGAGTATTTCCTGAAATTTAGTTGGCATGTAGATGTAAGTTGTAGAAACATTAGTAGACTAAAAAGACATAATTGTTATGTCATGATGTAGGTGATTAATTCTTTAGCATTTAAATGATCGTATCAAAGGATGTACTCCCCCATTGTAGAGTTAAGGTAGTATTTTAAGATCATTTGTGTCAAGATATTGAATAGTAGCATGTTGAGAGATTGAGAATACAAGATAGAGTTTTTTGAAGTTGTTCGTGATATGATTCTACTTTCATTTTTTAATATGCGATAATAGTTATAAGGCGAAGATTTTACCAGTATTAAGAAAGAGATTGAGATAAAGATATAAATTGGGATCGGGATATAGATAGAGACTAGTTTCGATAAAGATTGGGATAGAGATAGAGATTGTGATATGAATATAGTTAGAGATCAGGATCAAGAAATAAATGGGTTTGGATAAAGATCAAGATAAATATAGAGATTGGAATCAGGATAGGGATATAGATCGAGATCGGGATCAAGATAGAGATAAAGATTGGGATCAAGATAGAGATAAAGATTGGGTATAAAGAGTTAAAACCCAAACTATAGCTGTTCCGATTTAGATTGACCTAAATGACCATAGAAATAAATTAAAAGGGTTACAACCCAAACCGTGGCTGCTTTAGGCCAATCCAAGTCGGTAACAGGTTTGGATTGGTCTAAAAAGCCATAAAAATCCAAAACCAATTAAAAACCAAACTTTTAAGTCAATCATCGAGTCCACCTCAACAAAATGTGATGCTATGTAGACCCATCTAGTAGAAAACAAGGACCCTTCATAATGTTCTTTGCATGACAGGTCTACATAGTATCACATCTTTTTGGGTTCAGTGGTTGCTAGTAACTGATTTGAATTAGCCTAAATGTTCATAAAACTGTGGATTGACCAAACTGGCTTCAAGTTTGGATTGACTTAAATGTCCATGAAAATCAAAAAAATAGTTAGAACTCAAATAATGTCCATTTAAGTCAATCCAAACTAGATTTTGATTTGAATTGACTTAAACAACTATTAAAAATTTAAAAGGAGTTACAATTCAAACTATGTTAAATTAGACTGATTCAAATTGAAAAGTAACCTAAATTATCATAAAAACTCAAAATAGAGTTAAAATTCAAACTGTAGTTAGTTAGGTCAATCCATTGACTTAAATGGTCATAACCCCTCTCCAAAAAAAGATTTAGAATCAAAACTACAGAGAGAGAAGGATGATTGAGAGGACGACGACAACACTAATGAAGAGGAGAAGGAGAAGACATCTTTTCAAGAGGATGATTGTTACCGTGCTATACAACACATCACTCAGCCACATTTCTTCCTTCACGTTCGACAATTTTTTGTTTCACTTTCATCTTTTTTTGCAAGCTCTCCCATCTTTCCTATTTACTAATGTTGTGAATAATAGGACATATATTACATATACAAACAGTACCATCCCTTATCTTTGTGGCTTAGTGGTAAACTGACTGAATAAACAACAAGATATATCGAGTTATGTAATTGCAAATGAGACAAGATAGAATTCACCCATTTTTTAATCAACTTGCCCAAGTCATCATCCTTAAAATCATTTTCAAGTGATACAGATTTTTTTGTTGACGTTAACCGTACTGGTCCTACTTTGTCCATAAAATGATGATTTATCACCCTATTTACATACTCATCGTACCGTTATATATGTAATCATTTATAAGTCATCCTGGGGCTTAACCCCGATTGCATGTCCAATCAACTAATACCTAAACAATTCACCCGAAGTCAAATTTTGAACTTTTTAAAAACACCTAAAAGGTTCACCCCGTGGTTATTTATTCCATCTCCAATCGCCTCAACAAATGTCAATTCTCTGGAAAGAAAAAATCTGTGCCGTATCCTAAAATCTACTACACTCTGGAAGAAAATACACTCGGTCTCCGCGCCAACGAGTGCTGGAAGACGATAAACTCCCGCTTTCCAAGATACCAGATTCGGCGTTTTAGATCGTCCGACCCGCAAGTATGAATACCCTCGCCGTAGAAATCACGTTCCGCCGCCGCCGCCGCCGCCGCGGCTGCACGCCTCGCGACGCCGCCGCCGAGCTCGGACAAGGTAGGCAAAAGCCGCAGCGGCCAGCAGCGCCACACCGACGGCGCCGCACACTACCCCCGCCGTCAACAATACCGTGCGTGCCCGGTCACGGCCATCGACCACCTCCGCCGCCGCCGCATCCCCGTCATTCGCGGAAGCCACCGCCGGGACGTCCCAGACGGGGGCGGCACTGCCGTTCCCGGCCACTGGGATGGTGGGACCACCGCGGAAGAAGGCCGCCGTCCGGGACTCGTTCCCTGTGGCGTTCTTCTGGAACGCCAGGCCGTGGGTCGGTGGGCGGAAGGCACGGGAGAAGGGGGGTTGGCTGGCGACGGAGAGTAGCCAGAGGGCGGCGGCGGCTGCAAAGCCAGCTGAGGGGTGAAGACGGCCACGTTTCCGCCGTGGGCACACCGCCATCTCCTCGTCCGCCACAACCCCCTTTTCCCCGCGAGGAAACTGCGAAGAAAAGAAGGATGACTTGTAAGATGAAAAGGGCTCGTTCTCACATCGTTCAGGAGAGCGGCGAGACCATTAGCCAATGTTACGATTTTCTTGCAAGAGGTCGTAAAGAATATTTCTATTGGATCCGGAAAATGAGAGGGCTCTTCGCTCTCTCATCTCAACTGAAGAAATTTCCGGACCTGGTCAACCAGGCTGGATTTCTCCGAATATTCCGAGATGCGCGTTTGACATCTCTCTCTATCTTATACACCCAGAAGATTCAAACGACACTGACACGACGGGGAAGATGGGAAGATATATGCCATCCTCCACCGGATAACACTATGTTTTACTAGGTCAAGATCTACTTATATGTTCTTCTCTTCTCATTGATCGCTCTTCACCTGAGTAGCCGCAGAAAACTGTGCCTGGCAGAAGATGCATCAGCATAACTCGCGAATGAACTCTCTCCCCGATCCAGGAAAGAGAGAAGCACAAAAAGATGGGAATTTTCTGGGGAACCGAGATGCGCGGGAGGACGGGCATCCCATTAATCGCTCATCACCGTGGTAGCTGCAGAAATTAAGCTACTGGGGAGAAGATGCACGCCATGGTCTCTCTCCGGCCTGATGCAAGTAGCGAGGAAGAAGCAGAGAAAGATGGCAACTTTTTTAGGGAGCCGAGAAGGGGTGAGAGGTTCCGTACCTTCCTGTGGAACGCTCTCCTTTTATGTCGCACAGAAGCCTCTCTCAGCGCGCTTCGTGGAAAGACGGAGAGGGGGGGAGGAAAGAGAGGGATACGGAGTCGAGAGGAGTGAGGTGAAGTGAAATAATAAAAGACAGAGCGCAAGAAGAGTGTAGTGGTGGGGGCTGCATTCACTGGGGGGGTGGCCCTGAGACACATGCGTTGAATTGTCCGACTCCGGCAACCGCGTGCACCTTCCTGCGGAGGCGGCGCCGGCGGCCGGACTGGCCCCGGTGCGCCTGCGCGGCGGACGGACCTCCGTCCAGGTTGTCGCCTCTCCCCATTGGCGAGGCGCATGCGTCGCGGGCGTAGAGTGCGAGGAGGCTGCAGGGGAGAGGTGCTTTCAGGACAGCCCAACAGGCCAGGGGGCACACAACCAGCTGCTACCGGAGCCGCTCGAGCGCCACGGGTGAGGCGAGACCGCTCGCGCGCGCGCGCTCTCTCTCTGTCTCTCTCTCCACATGACATGCTTCTCAAACCGTGTAACCATTTGACACTTTCTCCGTTACTACTTTGTATTTGTATCGTGTCAGAGTTTCTTCGGGTGGATACTTGGAATTTTCTTCACTTAAAACACATAAAATCCGTGAGATCGATCATCTCGTTGTGTGAAAAATCATCACAAACGATACATCTCACGAGAGTTTTATATATCTAAATGGAAAGAGTTCTCTCAATCATACGAGAAAAATACTTTGCAAGTGATCAGTTACAAATAATATGAAATTCACAGTATTCTGAACTATTTTCTTGGCACTAAAATAATTAGTCATGGCAAAAAACCTGTCATTAACGAGTATATTAAAAGAATTTCACAGCTGTCGCAAAGTCGTCTAGAAAAATTGAAAGGCGTCTTGAAAACAACTATTGCAATCGCCAATATAATATTTGGGACGGTTAGTGAACTTGCATCATTCGTCATTAACTTCTTCGTCCACTACCGCGGCCGTAGAGAGCGTCACCAATATAAAATTGTGAGATGGGTTTTTTGTCATTCTAAATAAGTGTATTCATAACGGCGTATTCATAACGGCCGCCGCTGTCGTGGCCAATGACACTATTTGAAATAACTTTTGTGACAAAAATTCTTTTTTACCCATAAAGATGTGAGATTTTTCTTTTACTTTTTCGTGGTGCTTCATTTTTTCTTGTCAAAATAAGATAATATTAAGATTTTGACCATTTTAGTTTTTAACTTAAAATTTTAACGTAATATAAAATTTATTATATAACCAAAAGGAAATGTTTAAGGACAAACTTGAAACTTAAGGTCTTGTTTGGTACAAGAATAATTTGGAATAAACTTGATTTATCCTCTAACCTCAGTAAAATGAGATTTATCCTGGAATAACTTAATTTGATTTATCCCAAAAAATAAGGATAAAACTAAGAATAAGTCATCCCCTTTGACATATAAGATATCTTTGATCCTAAATCTGGTTTCAAAGATACAACGGAAACCCCCCTATTTCTTCATTGCCTCTTCCTCCGACAGCCAAATCGGCAGAGCGATGGCTCGTCTCCACAGCCCGGTTCGGCTCAGGGCCCTGCATGGCCAAGTTGTCAAGACCGGACATGCTTGCAACGATCTCGTCGTTGGCTAGCTCCTTCTCTGCTGCTCGATTTCGAGATCCAAGGATGACGCACTACCCGTCTTCCTCTCCTTCTCTTCTTCCAAGACCTTCTGCAATACCATACTCAAGGGATATGTCGACAACACGGCGTATGGCGAGTGCTTGGGCTTCTATGCCCACATCGCTTGATCGCTGCCCCATGCGAGTCTTTCACCTTCCTCGTCGTCCTCGTATCTAGACCGTCGAGAGTAGATCACCTCAGTCTCACGGTGGAGGGAGAAGTCTCAGTCTCCAATCAGAGACGGTCACTTCAAGAGAAATCTTGAATCGCTACCAAAAAGAGTTGAACCATTACTGAGTTCTTTGTAACTTACTACCCGTAACATAACTTGAACTGCCACTTAAGTGACGGGGGTACGTGGCCACCTCTAATTGGGGACTGAGACTTCTCCCTCCACCGTGAGACTGAGGTGATCCGCTCTCCAAATCTGTTGATTGCTCTGGAAACACTGATGTGGGCGAGGAGGCGCATGCCTTGAAAATGGGTCTCGTGATGAGGTGATCGTCCAGACTCCGGTGATGGGGTGTACGCCTCGTGCGGCTTGACGGATCGAGCACGCTACCGAGGAATTTGACCTTGCTTTTCAACTGTTCGATCAAATGCCCGAAATGAATGTGGCTTCCTAAAACTCTGTAGTAAACATGTACTGCAAAATGGAGAAGACGGACGTCGCGAGAAACTTGTTTGAGAAAATGCCCAAGAGAGATATCATCTCATGGAATGGAATGATCTCAGACTAATCCAAAGCCGTTGAACCTGATTTTTTTAACCCTTCAAAAATATATTATCAAAACAACACCGTTTTGATAACACTGGTGGATCACGATTTCTTTTAAATTTTTTAAGTGAAATCGTGAAGTCGCATCGTAATTTCACTTTTTTAATTTTTTATAATGAAATTAAGAAACTACATGATCGTTTGATCGCAACTGAAAGATATAAAATTAGTTTAAAAATTAAAAACAAATTTATTGAAAAAATAAAAAATAAAATGGTACCCCATTTTCTCTGAAAATATTAATAAAAAAATTAGTTAAAAAATAAAATAAAGAAATTGTGTGGTTAAACAAATTTTAAGAAAAAAGAACAATAACAATTTTATTGTAAAAAATAATTGTTTTTCTTAAATAACATTGTTTAAATGTTTTATCAAAATAACATGGTTAGAAAAATATTTGGTGACACCACTCCAGAATGAGGTGAGACCACGATTTCACTTTTTTATTTTTATTTATTTTTATATGATTATGTAAATTATTTTAAATATTAAACATTTTATATTTGATATATTAAATGGTAATGCATTTTGTTCATTTGCAATGATACGAATATTTTTATAATAATATTATTCTTAAATTTATTTTTATTATACCAGAATACGATAATCCTCTAAATCTATTCTAACTCAAGTCAAACATGGTGAAAGTAAGGTTAATCATAAGAATTAGTTTATTCTTATCTCCATCAATTTAGCTTGATACCAAACGATTACCTAATGGGGTGTTTGGTTGCATGATAACGAAAATTTTTGTTTTAATTTTTAAAAATTGTAAGAAAACTTGTTAAAAGAGGTGTTTGGTAACTATGACAATTTTATGTTTTAAAAGTGATTTTTTTCTTAAACAAAAAAAAGAGGGTCTCACCTCGTTCTTTTTTCTTGTGGTCCCCCACTTTGTTTGGTCATGTGTGGTAGTTACTCTTTTTTGTAATCACATTCCTCCAAACATGATAATTTTATGTCATGAGTTGGTCCACTTTATATTTTAATACAATTTTTATCATGAAAGTGTACAAAAAATTATCATGCAACCAAACACCCCATAAATGTTCACTTGCATGGTCGAGTGTAGTCCTCTCTTGACCCTTTAAGACCAACTTAATGCCAAGTGAATATTCCAAAAAACTTTTGATAAATTATCTAAATTAGATTTACGTATTTCAATAAGTAATTTAATTTAGAATCGTAAACACTTAATCTAATCTAATTTATACCAACTACGATCGTAACTTGTGTTAAATAAATTTGAACAAACGATTTTTGATATGTAAATTATCTAAATTTTAAGATGTGATTTTCTTTAATTTTTTGTTGCCTCATTTTTAGTTATGCGCCGGGTTGGAGCCCCTGCATGCATAACAAACAGACGTTTCCGTCCACGTGTGGCTAGTCCATTTGGTTTCATGTAAAACCATTACCAAGGAAAATGTTTTTCTCAGGATATTAATTTCAAAGAAACCAAAAATCACGCTGATCATTTGGTTATCTATATTTGTTTTTCTAAAAAATGTTATCAAATGCTTCAACAACAACATAACAGTCATAAATAATTTAATTAATATTCATATAATTAAATTATTATTTACAACAAAATCTTGATACACAGGTAAATTAAGTAAATTATTTAGCATAAAGTTATTTTTCATTGAAATTGAAAACATAGTTTATTATTAAGATATTAGTCATTTTTTTAGAAAACAAGATCAATTATTTTGTTATTTTAATTATTTTTCTAAATTATTTTCAGAGGATATGTATAAATTATTTTCTTAAATTTCTTGTAAAGTTTTACTTTAGTATCCTCATTTATTTACTTGAATATTTATAAATAATAACTAATATCAAGTTTATATTTTCAAATTAAGTATATGGTAAAATATTTTCAAACTAATTTTTTTCATAAAATTGGTTTATTCAAAATTTATATTTTGGAAATCTACAATACACTAAAATAAAATATATACTACGTAACTCAAATTTAAATTTAAATTTTAGTAATAAATTTATTAAATAATTAATTCTATGATAAAATAACTTTTAAATAAAATTATATTATTTTTAAATGCATAACAATAAAATAAATTTTTTATCTACTTATATATATCGTTAAAAAATTAATTTTAAAAAATTAAATTATTAAAATTAATAATACCTATTTAATAATATTTTATTTAATAAATATATACTTAAAAAACATTTCCGAAAATGGTATCCACCGTAATCCAGCGGATACCAAAATCCAAGTTTACGTGAAGAGGTGAGTTTTGGTTTTAGGTGATTTATGGCCTGTTTGGTAACATCATTAAAGTCTTCTGTCAATATTAATTTTAAAACTAATATTAATACAGAATATTATTAGGTGTTTGGTTAACCATTTTACTTTTAAAAGTAATAGTAAAAAAACACCCAAAATTGATACAGGTATACACGTGTTTTAAAATCAATATCACTTGGTCTGCAATTCGTCCTAGCTCGCGGAGACTCTCCCCATGGTGACCTCTTCGCAGCGAATGGCGCTACCTCTCTGTGGCGACCTCCCAGCGCAGCAACCTCTCCGTGGTGACCTCCAGCGGCGGCGACCTCTCTGTGGCGACCTCCCAGTGGCGAATGTCGACCGCTAAAGGGTTTCTCACTTCTCCTTGACATCAATCTCCCCCATCTGTATTTGCTCTCCATTTAATTTCCTTCGTGATAGCGTGTTTAAGGATCTAATTTGCAGAAGTTCTTCACGTTGATTACTGCATCGCTCTGGTTCTACCGTCGTTGCCACAACACCAGCAGCAGGTTTCATTTTAGCAATAGATGCCATTTATTGATCCCAAAGAATAGCTATGTTCTCTCTGTTCTTTGCGATTAATTAATCTCATATTCATTAACATGTGTATAGCTAATCTCATATCTCATTTATTGATCCGAAAGACGTCGGTGTTTTGTGCCATGCTTTGAAAAGGTATCATCATTTTTAAGTATGTGTTTTTTACTGGTCATATGCCCTACTGCAAATTCAACCATGATAATCTTTGATCAGAATTTATTCAACATTCTTCAGGCTAATATTTTATTTATGACATCACAGAAGAAGATGGGGGAGTTGCTATCGCATAGACTGGTGTTTTGGATTCCAGAAGCATGACAAGCGTACTAGTCATGCTGTATTTGTTACTGAACCATCATTGCCAAGGTCTGATTCCCTACCACCACAAAATCCAATTCATCCACCTGCTCTTATACTTCCTTCATATTTTTTTTTGTAAACATACTTCCTTCATATTAGTCATGTTGTATTTGTGTTTTGGATTTTCAGTCATGTTGTATTATGCTGTATTAGTCATGCTGTATTTGCGTTTTGGATTTTCTGACAGCCAATACATACATATGGTTTACCAAGGAACCAATAAAATATTTTTTTCATAGGTCTGCTCAAGGAACTTGAGAAGACATTCTTCCTAAATGTACCTTACCGAATCTACATGAGAGATGCTCTTCAAAGCAGTAAATGTTCCAGGAGTTGATCAAGCGAAGCGAATGTTGCTGGTGTTAGATGTTAGAAGGGAATGCTTAATCCTCAGGGCAATGAACAGCATATTCAGAAGAGAAATATTGCAATTGATGGAATATGTAATATTTTTGACTGTAAAGAGAATGGTCTGTTTTGTTATGCCATGGAAGAGTCTGATTTGCTGAGTTAAATGGGAAAATCTACTATGCAGTTTGCCCTCAATGTATTTCTTCTTTATTTCTTTTGGTTTCTGTTTGGAAGTGGGTTTGCTTCCTAGAGGTAAGCCATAAATCAACTTTTATTGGTGTTTTGTGGCATTTAAGCTAGAGTTTTGTTCACCTTTTAGGTTTGTTGTATTTATCGTTGAATTTTATGCTTATGTCTATACATAGCATGAACAACAAAATATGAGATTTTGACATTTCAATTGGTTGTTCAAAAAAAAAAAGACATTTCAATTGGTTGAAAGTGGTTAACTTTATATCATTTTTTCATTTTTTCTTAATTTTTGTTTTAATTTTATTATTTAAATTAAAATTTCTAAGTATATATTTAATTTTTTAAATAATATAAATATTTTTATATTTTAAAAATAATTTTGATATTAAAAAATAATTTTGATGTTAATCAATCAAAGTACTTAATAGTGAATTCATATTGATATTGTATTACCAAACATCTAATATCAATTTTAATATTGATATAACATTACCAAACTCTTAAAAAAATTTGACACTATCATTTTTGATATTGATATTATATTTTCTTAGAATATCAATATCAAAATTGATATTGATACTCTAAACAAACGGGGCGTTATGTTTTACCTGTAATCAAATAATTTTGTTAACCGCATTTTCCCGAAAACTAATGCATGTGGCAAATTTTACGTACAAACAAACAGACTCTTACGCCCTGTTTGATAACACTATTAGACATCTCTATCATTATTAATTTTAAAATTGATATTGTTGGTAATCACCTTGAGTTGTTTGGTTAACAGTATCAATTTTGAAATTTGTAGTGCAACTAACACATGTGATATAATACAAGTGTCGACTTGTATCAATTTTGATATTGATACTCCATCTTCTAAAAATATTAATATCAATACTAATATAGTATTATTTTTGATACTCTAACCAAACAGGCCATTAAGTCCGTGCGCAACTCCTCTTTTCTGTGTGGTCACATGCGTATGCTCGTTTCTTCTCCTACTTTATGCCCTGTTTGGTTAGAGTTTCATTTTTGATACTATATTAATATTGATATTAATATTTTCAAATGTTAGAGTATCAATATCAAAAGTAATACAAGTTGACACTTGTATTATGTAATATGCCTTGTTAGCATTACAAATTTTAAAATTGATACAATTAACCAAACACCTCTTAATAGTTCCTATCAATATCAATTTTAAAATTGATAGTGATAGAGGTACCTAATACTGTTACCAAACAGGGCATTAAAATGTCTCCCGAGTGCCATTTTTATGGAGCTTATGTGTGTTATGTGCATTTTTCTGAAACTCTCTGATACTCTCCAAACATTTCACGTTCGTTCTATTCTTCTACCGTTGAGCACTACAACAAAATCATATTTGCAAAGCTCTCTCGAAGGATGTGTTGAGGGAGAGAAGGATGTCGCCAATCCAAGGTTTGTAGCTCAAGGAGACCGTTGCTGTAATAATCGCATGTCATTGACAATAAAATTCTTAATTTTAGCGATTACGTATTTTGACTCAACACACTATGTTTTAGCTCTATTTACTTGTCTATAATTAGATTGCATCATAGTGTTTGTAATGATTTTCAAAAAGATGACTTAATAATTTAAGAGTTCTATTTAATTTGATAAACTATTATATTATTTGTATTAGAAGCATGTATAGTTCATACTTGTTGTATTGATATAGTTCTTTTCAAAAATTATTGATTCATATATACATGCACATGTCTCCATATTTAATTAGTAGAAATTTATTTGCGTTGTTGTGTGATTCTAAATATTGACAAAATTATTGAAATATTTATTTACAAATCACATCCCCTCATAGGTCGCATGACTAGTTCAGCAACTAAAAAAACATTTAATGTTAAACTTGAAAAGTTTGATGGAGAGAAATTTAGGTGATGGCAAAACTAAATATATTTTTGGTTGACCACTCTTAGCTTAAGCTCAACAATTATCTCTACCACTCCTAAAAGTCGTGAATATGACTCTTCTCAAACCACTACCTGAAGAGTTCAAACTTGATCTTCTTGTGCTCAAAACTATAAACCATAAGCAAACATTGTTGGAAACAAATCTTTTAGATCTCATAGAAAATATTTTCCTCCAACAAATAAGAATTTCAAGAAAAATAAATAAAAATTTAATAAGAAATCTCAAAACTTTAACCCTCATAAAAAAGCCAAATGAGAGTAAAGAAGAGTGGTGCTGCTATGTATGTAGAAGGACAAATCATCTTGCATATTAATATTTTTATCAGAAGAGACATGCTTAGAAAGGGAAAAGACAAGATCCTCCTAACAATAGCTGTTAAGTCAACATGGTATCCACATATGGTAGAGCATCTACTTCTAGACTTAGGCCAACAAGCTAGATGATCATTTAGGATAGTTTTTCAAGAAGAAATTTGATAGGATTTATGCAAGCAATGAGACTAATCTCGTGACCTATAAAATAGTGATTAAGCTTCTAAATTACCCAAACTAGAGTAGTACATGTCTTTTCTATAGTTGTATACTTCTACTCACAAAGATCAAAAATTTTGGAAAGATAATATGCTGCTCACTCCTATTCTTCGTCTACTTGTGTTAGTATTGCTCCAAGAGATCCTTTTAAAATCAAGATGTATATGATTAAAGGTTTGCCTAGAACCAATGGTTTGAGCACAAGGGGACTTGAAAAATATTTCATCAAACCGTCAAATGCCTCTTGACATTTCAAATCATATTTGAATTCTACTTTCACCTTGATCAACTCATAGAAAGGTTTACAACTTTGAGAGCATTGCGAGGTGAATTGAAAAATGAATTGTAGTTGTTTGATCAATCCTCTAAGTCTTTCATATTCTTTGGTTGGGACAAGTCAATGATGCACCAAATATACATTTATTAGGGTTCATTTTAAGCTTATATTCCTTGGTCCTTTGTAAAACCTTTCTCAACACTTATCATCTCAAGTCTGAGATTTTATCACTAGATCATCCACATGCATCTCTACAAAATTATACAACATGTCATGAAAGATTGCCATCATATCCCTTTGATATGTAGCACCTATATTTTTCAATCCAAAGGGCATAATGACATAACAATATGTTTTCCAAAATGTAGTGAATGAGGTTTTCTCTTTTTCTCTCTATGCTAACCAGATTTGTTTGCTCCTTGAATATCTCTCCATGAATGATAGGGTATCATATCTAGCTATGTTATCAATCAAAGCATCAATATGAGATAGGAGAAAATCATCCTTTGGACATAGATTCAGACCCTTCCATCCATTTTCATGATAGGAACTATGTTTGCCACCCATTGTAACTAGAGGATGACTCTATTAAAATTTTCTTGGTGTAATTTATTAACATATTAATGCTATGTATGAGTGGAATCTCCTTAACTTTTGTTTGACCAAGATAGTGTAGACAAGCAAAATTAGCCTAATTTAGAGATTAAATCTCTTGTTTCATGAGAGATATGTGTGATTACACCACTTAAGAATATGCTAGGGTACTTCCTAGATGAGCTGAGGATTTTTCAGAATGAGCTAGGGTTTTTTGAGTAAAGTCGTACCCTTTAAGTGAGAGTGACATGTTAACACAAACTAGCTTGATGACCAATGATGAGTTTTCGGTACACTGAATGCATTTTGGGCCATGCCACATCTTTTCGGTTGCTGTCGAATCTTTTCGATATATTTTGGGTGTTTCTGATCAATGTTGGGCCATTTTGATCGCCGCCAGAGCTTTCGTTTCAACTAACTAAAGTATTGGAGTCTGTGCCAACCAATCCACCAATCAAGAAAGCTTCATCTGAGTCTTATTTCATTTGTGACAAGCAAAAGTCAAAATGGACCTCCCATTTATCCATAGTGGCCTCCAGACCAAAGTTGCATGGTTGTAGTCACATGCAACCCATATGGGGGGAACATACACCCCCCTTTTGGGGCACATAGAGGCACATGTGCCCCTGGTTTTTGATTTTGATTTTAGTACCTATCTTGATTCAATCATAGGTTGATTTGATTTTGTTTCCTGAAAATAATGTGCCCTAGGTTAGGGGCACATGCACCCTCATCCGAGGGTGCATGGACCCTTCTAATTTTAATCTATCTGGCTGAACCTGTAAAATAAATAAGATTTTCCAGCTAAATTTTATGTGCCCTAGGGCACATACGCCCCTGACCAGGGGCACATGCACCGCCACTTGGGGATGCATATCACCATAATCTTTCCCTCACTTCTAGATGAACATTGCTTAAATATAGAAGATTTCTTTCTAAGCTCCATGTGCCCCTAGGTAGGGGCACATGTGCCCCTACCGGGGGCTGTTTAACTCTGTCTTTCCTATTTTGATGTCTTCTCTCTTCCTTATAAATTGAGATGACCTCCATACATCTGGAAGGTTTAAAGCACAACCCTCAGGCGTATCAGCACATCCCCACACCCTATTCTTTAGCCATGGTGATTTTTAGAGAGAGAATTTAGCAAGTTTTAAAGAGAGGAAGATTAGTTTGTGCCTGCCAAACTTGCTAATCTTCCCTAATTTCTACAAAAGCATAGAAGCGTGTGCTTGCCAAGCTGTACAAAGATAAATTCTTCCTCTCTCCTTTCCCTCTCTAGTTTGTCACAAATGAGGATTGATTTTGATATTTGTGGTTTTCATGGCAAGCTTTGAGGCAAAGTAATGCGGCTAGCTTTCAGTTTCAGACCGAGCATCTTCTTCAGGACCAAGTTTCATCAAATTGGCCAAAATTTTATTTATTTTTATTTTAAACTCATACTTTAGATATCGTTTATACCAATTTCATAATTGTAACTTACTTTTTTTTGCATCATATTAATCTACAAAAAAGCCAAAAAAAGGGGATAGGGTTAACCCCTAATTCGGTTCGTTCTTACCCAATTGCTCTCTTTTATGATATTCTCTCTACATCTACTACACTCCACTTACTTATAATCTTTGTTTCACATGTTTTATTGTCTTTGAGTTGCATAGGACATCAAGCAAGCACCAGTTAAGGGCTCTTCTTCATCGGCTAGCCAAAGAAGGAGAAATTAGGACTCACAAATTGTCTCTTCATGCTAAGGTACACATAGTCATTTCTTTAATTACTTGCATTTAGTTTCTATTAATCTCGAAACCTGTAGTTCCTAGAGACACTTTATTTATTTTCCCGAACCTTTTTTCATTTTTATTCTTTTTTTTCTCACATAACCCAAACTATCTCTCTGGCACCCAAATAACTTCGAGGGCTGAATGTTTGGGAATCAACGTGAGTGTGGGGAAGATCCCTTTTCACATCCGAGGTGATGACCTATTTGTGGCATTGATAGCTTTTTGACAACCATGGTGAGAAAAGTAATGTCTTTAATCGTGCTTGCTTCATGTCATAGTGCAACTAGTTTCATTCCTAGATTGGTTCCCGTGTGAACCAACCCTTATTTTATCTCTTTCAAATCAGTTCCCATGTGAACCTTATTAATTTCTCTTCATTATCAGATCAGTCCCCATGGGAACTGCATTTATTTTCTGCTATTTTTAGATGGTTCCCACATGAACCACCCTTTCTCTTTAAAAACTAGTTCCTATGTAAACCACCTTGCTTTTTACTCGGTTCCCACATGAACCACCATACTTTTATATCAATCCCCAAATGGATTTGACCTTTCCTTCACTTTCATATTGGCCCCATATGACCCTCCTTTTATTTTTTTTCAATTACCAAATCAGTTTTCGCATAAACCACCCTTTTCTTTTCAAAACAAGTTCTCGCGTGAACCATTTTGCTTTTTCACCTGGTTCTCACCTAAACCACCTCACTTTCAGATTGACCTCCATGTGAATAAGACCTTTGCTTCACATTCAAAATGGCCCCACTTGGCCCTCCTTTTATTTTTGTCAATTATCAAACTAATTCTTGTGTGAACCACTATTTTCTTTTTAAAATTGGTTCCCACGTGAACCACCCCTTTTTACCATTCGATTCCCATGTGAACCATCTTACTTTTAGATAGGTCACATGGACCACCCTTCTACCTCACTTTCAGATATGTCCCCACATGGACCATTCACCTTTTGACACTCTTCATTTGGTTCCTGCATGAACCACCATTAATTACTAGTTGCTTACATTGCTGCTTAGTTAATTGTCTATCTTGCATGCATATTTAATTTTCAGAGTTGATTGTTCTCTCTTGTCATTCATATTGCATTTTTATTGATTGCTTTTTTTCATTGTCATCTTTTCATTTGCATTATAATTGCATTCGGTACCGAATTTGTCTAACCCATAAGGCATTGGGGTTCACTCTCCTAACACATCTTCACCTTTCCCTCACACTTCTTGGTGGTTACTTACCTCTCTTATGGGGAATTCCTCTTCAGTTGACTTGGTTTGTTTCCATCAAGGTCTCCATAAGTTCCCATTTGTGGACTCTTCCTCTCCATTGATTGGGTGGGTTGTACCTTAAACCCAGGACCCGAAGTACCTACGTAACCAAACACGTTGTGAGTTTGTGATAACCTTTAGTCATTGGAGATTGTAGCAATAGGAACCGATCCTATAAATGTCAAGTGGACAATTTTAAAAATTCATTAATCTAAGGTTTGAACAAAATCATTGCATAATCATTCTAGAGTCTTTGCATAGCTTGTTTGATAAACCAAAATTGAAAACAACCAAAATTTTTGAAAACACCAAAATAGCAACACAAATTTTAAAATTTTGCTTAAATTGATATTAAAAAAATTCAAAACAAAAAATTAAAAAAACAATGAAAACAAAAAATAAAAAATATTTGCACTCACTTTTGGAAAAAATGATAGAATGTCCATGCAATTAAGGTCTAGAAGAACTGTTAGGATGTTTGAGTACTATAAGCAATAGGAGTACGACCAAGTTCACTACGAGCTGAAAGCCCCACATATGGCTCGAGTTGTGAGCCATGTCGATGTCATTCATGAACCAGAGGTGCAGCAAGAGATCGCCCATTAGCCTCCACAATATGGATTAGACAAACTACGTGAGAAACTTGCTCTCTACATTGACCCAAACACCCTGTCAACCGTACAAACTCTAATGAAGGGCAAGAAGTCCACTGACCATGCTTTTAACAAAGCTGGTCCAATCCTTGCCTCTTTTTATCCCATGGTTCAGCACCCGATCTTGGCCCTACATGGGCATCCTCACACCAGCCATCATCAATCCGATCTCTTGACACAACCATCGGTCCATACTTCTAACTTGGCTCCACTCTTGTTCTAACCTATTGCTTAGGCTATTCCTCTATTCGCCTCATCGTATCTCACATCAACACCCATGCCCCATATTCCAATTCTGCCAAACATTGCTCAAGAACTAGCTGTCAATCAGGCTATGATGAGTAAGCTCACTCAAATGAATGAACAAGTCAAGGAATTAAGATTCTAGTTAGATTCCATGGCTACCCATAAGTACCCATCCCATCCTTACTAGTCCTCCATCTTCCTCCTGTCGAGATGCTAGTCTACCATTGCTCGACAGTTCTTCAAGACATCGGCAAGTCTTCCTTCTGGTAGAGTGACTGCAAGTGCCTGGCATTTCTCTTCAGACAATCCTCGGAAGGCTCAGCCTTAAAATGGTTTTACTCACTCAACCTTACAGAGGCAAACAACTTTGATGTGGTCAAGGCCAAGTTTTTGTAGCGGTACCGAGACTGGGTGGGGCTTGCCTATTCTATCATTGACTTGATTGCTGAAAAAATGAAGGTGGATGAGAGTTTTGTAAAATTTGTTGATCGATGGTGGGCAATGACTGAGAGACTTACCAATGTGATCTCAAAGGGTGAATAGGTGAAGATGCTCATAGGAAACACCATGTTGGCCCTCAAGGACATTCTAGTAATACATTGCCCAATGGCCATGAGTGAGCTTTACAATAGCACCCGCTACTTACTAACCCACTTTAAAGATTCAACCATGGTCAACCCTTTTAATCCTAAGCCTTGAGCTGTTGGTAAAGCCAAAAACTTCACATCGTTGGTCCTACCACTAAGGGGTAGTCAATAATGAGAATGTCAACATTGTAGGGAACCATGGAGGCAACCACCAAAACCAATATAGGAAACCACAGCCAAACCAACAGTGCCTACCCACCCCTCAACAAACACAACAGCTGATTGTCCACCCCACAGTGTGACAACGGCCACCTTAGCCACCCTCTTAAACAGAGTGCCACCCCAAGTCAATCAATCATCTAAAAGAGAAGGTCCAAAGAAAAAACAATACCCACAATTACAATTTTCCTTGGCTGATATTTTCAACGCACTCATGGAGGAGCAATAACTAGAGCTTCCCAAGGAAAGGGTCAGCTGTCCAGCCAATGCTGACATGTCAAGGTATTGCGCCTACCATCAATATCCATGGCACGTAATCAAGATTTGTTTTCAATTCAAGGATTGTATCCACAATATTAATGACTAAGGGAGTATCGATTGTAAACAAATGGGGGTGTGCATATAGTCTATGAAGGTAAGGTGGAATTAACTGTAGACATGCAATTTTGGCCTAGTTGGAGAGTCTAAATTCTTTTTTTCATGAAGAATATTTGAAGGGAACCGCATTTTCCAGAAGAATCAGGTTTTTCGGCACATTCCGAAGGGGATCGATAGAACAGTCGACCAGGCCAAACACCCTGTATATGGGGCACCTGGCACCCTATTTATAGGGCACCAGGCGCCCTATATATAGGGCACTTGGCACCGAATCAAATCAACTTGACCGGTCGATTTGACCCCTCGCAGTGACTCATCTTGTTGATCTGACAGACCTCATGATGCTGGCGCCCTATATATAGGGCGCTTTGCCGCGTGGAACTACTTTTTGGAAATGGCCAAAGTACCCTCTTTTGGGCTATAAATAGACCGCCATTTGGAACTGAAAGGAGGTTCCAAGTCCGTACCACCCTAGAGCCCATCCAAGACCACATTTCTAAGCCACTTGAACCTCCCATAACCTTTCAAACCGATCCATGATCATCCACCAAAAACCCCAAAAACCTTCTGTTTCCGTCATATGGAAAACATAGTTTTTTCTCAACTTTGAGAGCCTTTCTCCGTCTTTCCTCTTTCATCCAGCATCCAAACCACCCATCACTGGTCTCATTTGCATATTGGCTACAAGGAGAAGCCCTTACTTCGTCCCGGAGGCCGTCCAGCACTCCGGAGCAGCATCGTGAAGAAGGGAAGAAAATCTGCCCGAGCCAGACTTAGTGCCCCATATACAGGGCGCTTTGACCTTGGTCAACGCGCCCCATAAGGGGGGCACCTGCAGCTAGTGCCCTATATATAGGGCACCTGCAGCTAGCGCCCTATATGTAGGGCACCAGCAGGGGCAGAAGCTTGTTTTGCAATTTTCGGAGTCTGATCGCCCGTCTAATCGAGTTTTTATCTTTCGTTTTCATCTTAGAACTTTTCATCATGTTATTTGGCATGTATTAGATCATTTTGCACCTCACATATATTTAAAAACCTACCAAAAATAGGGGTTGGGATTCCGTCCCAATCCGGTTAGTCCATCCCCTTTTGCATGATTCAGAGTCTATGTCAAGCATGATACTACACTCACATCAGAGCTAGTGATCTTCACTTGTTTTTTTTGTGTTTCTACGTAGGACATTCTTAGGTAAATTGATCGAGGTGAAGCTTCAACCCGATCGGAAGTGAAAGAGCTCACTCAAGCTCTCCTCTTTCAGCCGGCCGAGAGAGGAGAAGCTAGAACCTGACAATCTCCCCCCTTTTCTCATTCCCAAAGGTACGACAGTCAAGCTTGTTTTCATTCTATTTGCTTTACATTTAATCATATTTTGGAGTCTTCGGCTCCTGGCGACCACACTCACACACACACCTTCCAATTCAACATCTACACTCTTTACTCGAACCACCGGCTCATCTGGGTGCCTACACCTTTTGGCGACCACGGTGGGACTACTCTTGCTTTAGTGAATTCTTTTCATCTCTTTAAAAGAATGTCCAACATGCTCATCCTTAGTTTGCCTCTTGCTTGAGTTATTACATCTTCTTAGCATTCCTATTTACTTGCTTGCTTGTTTACTTGCTTCTCTTGAGCATCATTTAGTTTCTTCCGGTTTACTTGCTTTCCGTTGGTCCTTCTTTTTTAAAAGAAGAGCACAATCTAATTTTTAGACTTGCTCTATCGACCTGCTTCGACTTTGCATCTTAAGGGTTATCTTACTAAGCATCTTTGCTTATCTTCTTTAAAAAGTTTAATTTCTTTTCTAAAGCATCTTTAGTTGAATTAGTACTTGCTTTCATCCTCATTTGACTTTACATCATTGTCTTGTTTACTTGTTTTTAGGCACTCTATTGATTGTTACATGCTTTTACTTTCTTCTTGTTTGCTTCTCACTCCTTGATCTTTCACTTGCATTTAGTTTGCATTGGGGTTTCTTTGACTCCTTTAGGCCATCCGAGAAGGGAGGCTCTCTCCTCCCAAAGCCCTACACACCCAAACACCCCTCTTGGTGGTTGCCAACTCCTCCTCCGGGGATTCCCTCTCGGAAGGACCGGGTAGCTTCCATCAAGACCTCCGTAAGTCCCCAGACGTGAAGGATTCCCTCTTCACTGATCGGGCTGGTTGTACCCTTTTATCTTAAAACCCGGAGTACCTATCACCTATCGTTGTGAAAAGAGTGACTACCTTAGATTGCTCGGCGTTGTGAGAGCATAGGGTCCTACCCATTTATTCGAGTGGACATTATTTCTCTTAACAAGACACCAATTTAAAGTTGAAACACAAAAAATTGCGGTAATCATTTTAAGTCCGTGCCATTACTTGTTTGCAAATCAAAATTGAAAACCAAAAAATTTTTTTGAAAACACTTAACAAAAAAACTAAAAGAAATCTTTGCTTGAGGTTAATTTGCTTGATAACTTGTTTGTTCAAACAAAAATCAAAACCAAAAAAAAAGAGGGAAAAGGTTAAAACTAAAAAATGGATTCTTGTGTTTTTCGTCATCTTTCCTTTGTGTTTATGAACTTGAGATTAAGGCGAGTCGTCGGGATGGCGGACCAAGGATACAAGCCGCTGCAGCTGGAGTATGATCAATCCTACCTGCACCCGGATGCCGTATGTGCCGTTAACAAACCCGAAATTCCCCCTGAAACTAGTTCACCCCGACTCCACCCGGATTCTCTGTGGGAGGCATTCGCTCATGCCGACCTAACTCAACTACAAGCCATTGAGGCCATCTTGAAGGGAAAATCTCCTGTCAATCACACCCATGCCAAGGGTGGCCACCACACTTCTACCCCCCAATTAGAAGCTGACCAACCCGGTGCACCAGTACCGGGCCATTCTCACAACGGACCCTTGATTCCAAACTCACCCCATCCGGTGGCCATCTTGAACCACCCAGACCCAAATAACACCACACCACTTAGGCCACCGGTCTACTCTTCTGCACATTTTATCAAGCCCATCCACAAGTGCACCACCCGATATACCCTCTTTGCCCGGCCGCTTCAGCCTATCCGATGGCCATGTCGGGAAATCAAGCGTCTGTCCTTCCCCCTCCTCTCGTCCGAGAATCCTCCGTTGATCAAACTGTGCTTAAAAAAATCAACAGGATGGATGAACAATATCGGGAGCTCAAGCGATTGATCGACACATGAGCTCTCCCCGAGATATCCCTTCCCTCTCTCCCCGTGTTTCATCTTCCTCCTTCCGAAATGCCCATTTACCGCCGGTATAACGGAAATGGAAATCCTTTCATTCACATCAAATATTTCCTTTATGAGTCTGTCATGTGGCAAAACGATCCGAAGGCCCTTGCATACCTATTTAGAAGATCATTAGAGGGCTCCGCATTGGAATGGTTCTATTCACTTAACCCTTTGGAAGCAAGCAACTTTGATACCGTCAAAGCAAATTTTTTACAAAGATACCAAGACCGAGTCGACCCTACATATTTAATCACAGATCTCATGGCCAAGAAGATGAGAAATGATGAGGATTTCATAAGATATACTGACAGATGGAGGGCAATGGCAGAAAGGCTGACGAATGCACTGTCAGAATCAGAACAAGTCAAGATGACTATCACTAACGCCACCCCAGCCCTGAAGAACGTATTGGCATTACATCACCCTGTCACCATGAGCGAACTCTATGAGAGAGCACGGTACATCCAAACCCAACTCCGAGACTCTCCCATCATGAATCTCTTCGACCCTAGGCCCCGAGTCACCAAAAAAGACAACCACCACCATCACTGGGCCCGTAACTGAAGGCGTGGTAACCAATGAACACATCAATATCATAGGAAATCCGCCCAACAACCATCAACAACAGTACAAAAACCCCCAGTATAGAAACCCCCGCCAAACCCAACTGGCACCTCGCCC
This sequence comes from Cryptocoryne crispatula var. balansae, assembly GCA_036172225.1. Lineage (NCBI taxonomy): Eukaryota > Viridiplantae > Streptophyta > Magnoliopsida > Alismatales > Araceae > Cryptocoryne > Cryptocoryne crispatula. The sequence continues at coordinate 22,800,038 of CM069920.1, forward strand.
TCAGATTCAACCCCAACCTTTCCGTAGCCAGACACTAAACCAGTATCCCCAACAACCAACGCAGACACCAGTCCCCCAGAAACCTTGACAATTGGCCGTGTAAACCTTTGCACCTCAACCACCCCGCCAACCAACCACGTATAACCAGGCACCTCCCCCCGCCACCTATGTGCCACGAAGGATGGGGCCTAGAAGAAACCATTACCCGCCATTACCGTACTCTCTCACAGACATTTTTAATGCTCTTATGGTGGCATGGTAGATTTCATTGCCAAGAGAAAAGCTGGAGTGGCCACAAAATGCCAATACAGACAGATATTGTTTATACCACAGATACCCAGGGCATACAGTGGAGAATTGCTTTCAATTTAAAGATTATATCCATGACCTCCACGAGCAGGAAAGTATTGACTGGGGTCAAATGGGCGAATACATCAAGGCGGTAAAGAACTAGCCTCAGCAGCAGCAGTGGGCACCAGTCCAACAACAACAACAGGAATCCGGTATGGGGATCATTCAGAACCCGCTACCCGCACACGCACCCGCGATAGCACCAAAAAATCAGAGGGTTAATCCCATTCTAACCTCCACCGATGAACCCCGTGATAGAGGCCAAAATTGGCAAATCAAGGGACCAGCCTCCTTCATGAACATTAACCCTCCAAACCACGTTAACCGAACTGTCCACTCCATACCATGAGCTATACCCACCAGAAGAAGCCAACCTCCGATCATCCGCACTTTGTCATGACCAACCGTAACGCCACCAGCCATACAACTCCAGCTGGGTAGGACCTTGATCTGCCCGGTCGAGCCACCGCAAACACCATCACCATTAGGACCCATCATCGTACCACCTCGTACAACCATGCCACCACAACCTACCCACATCCCTGCAACCTGAACTATCATCACTACGCCCCCACCTAGGCCTCCCATCATCCGACCCAACCCTCCATCCACCTCCACTACACCAACCATAGCCCCTCAACTTGCCACGGTGCTTAGAAGCGGGCGCATGTTTCAAAGAACTTTCCCCCAGATCGGTCAATCAGGACGATCACAAGAAGAAGAAGAACACCCAGAAGAACCAATGCCAGGGACATCTTACGATTTGATGAAGCACCTTGACAAAACCCCTGCACGGATTTCCATTCTAGAACTGATCAAATGGTCCAAGGTTCATCAGGAAGTTCTTCAACAATATCCACAACGAGTAATGGTCAATGAAACCCTTCCCCTTGAAAAGATTGAATCATTCTTGACCCCGAGAAGTGAACACCCCGCCCTCACTTTCACCAAAGAAGAGTTGGCCGAACCAGAAGTAAGGAAATATGCACTTTGTATCACTGTCAGCATTAACGAAACGGATGTCAAGTCTTGTCTAGTTGATACCGGTGCATCCATCAATGTCTTGCCACCAAAAATAATACAATTGTGTGGAATCCCAGAAGAGGATATTCGGCCATCACAAATCACCATAACGGTGTATTACAATTCCAAGAGGCCCGCCCATGGCATGGTTACACTTGAAGTCAAACTTAGACCCTGAGTTGTTACTGTCGACTTCCACATCCTGGACATGGACCCAACTTACAAAGCTATCTTGGGAAGGCCTTACCTTGAGGCATTAGAGGCCGTAGCTTCAACCAATCACCAGTGCATTAAATTTCCCTTTAAGGGACAAGTCGTTAAGGTGGTAAGTATGCCTGTGGATTGCCTAGTTACTCTCCCTCCTGGCTTGCCAAATCAGCCGGTCTTCACAATCCTCGACTTGCCAAGGGATAGAAGGCAGCCCAGGCAAGTTTGGAAAAGAAAGAAGAATGATACCAAAACCCTTGGTGGCGTATGATGGAAAATCTGGGATATCAAGAAGGCCGAGGACTGGGGAAAGAACTGCAGGGTATCGTAGAACCCATCCAGCTGGTAAAGACAACATCAAGGAACGGGATAGGGTACAATGGGACATGTGATAATGGCCAGAAGATCGGTCAAAAATACTTCCAGGGGTGTCTGCACAAGTTCTTCGACAAGAGAGAAACAATACAGATGATTGAAGAACAAGAACCGCAAGAACAAGCAAAGAGGAAGAAAGTAGACAGCCTAGAGGATGAGCCGTATCTCGACGTATCATGGTTATTCTCTGAAGAAGGGTCAAGTGACGGATTATTCCACAACGAGCCTTCAGGCGATCAGAATCAGGGGCATTCACCCCATGTTATCTCCTTAGATCTAACAGACTCATTTCCAACAAGTCCACCATCAGATTCACTAGGTAGCAAAGATGGATGCTCTCTTTACCCATCTTTGCTTGATTTGTTCCCTTCTCTGTTAATATCCCAATCCACACTGGAAACCACAACCAACCAAACTCATTCTGTGTTTATGTTTAGTACTTCTCAAAAAGATAAAAAATGTCCTGTTCTCAACCCAAGTTTCGATAGAAGAAACTTCCCAACTCACTCCGAAGGATGATCCAAACCGGGAGGCCACCCGGTCTCTGATCGATCTCCTTTGCCCTTCATCAATAAATTCCACTCCCTCCACCTCCTCTTCCTTTCCGTATTTACCTTATTCTTCTTTAGGTTTAGTTTCCAATAAGAACAAAACAAAAATCAGGGGTAGGAGAGTTCCAGAAAGATACCTGCATCGGTTAGCTAAAAAAGGCTTAGAATGTGCCAAGCTACCGGAGTATCTAGAAAATGCAATCCAGTTGGATGAGATCCAATATGAGGAGAAGGACAACATTGATCCGACTTTAGGAGTTTACAAGGTTGTATCAGAAAAGGATCCTGATACCGAGGGTGAAGAGGAGGATTTGGCTGATGCTTATGCATCCGGTTTAAGAAGGTTCGAAGAACCATCAGCCACGGTGGACGAACCGACTAAGGAACTTAATCTTGGAACAATGGAAGATCCTAAGAATATCCTCATTAGTGCCAACCTCGCCCCTTTAGAAGAACATAATCTAATGGAGGTGTTACAAGAATACAAGGACACGTTCGCTTGGACATATGAAGATATGCCGGGGTTAGACAAGTCATTGGTAGAGCATCGATTGACTTTAAAACCTGAAACTACCCCAGTCAAGCAAAAGTATGAAGATTCCACCCAGACATAGCATTAAAGATGAAGGAAGAGGTCGATAAGTTACACCAAGCAAAATTTATTAGAGTTGTCCTTTATCCACAATGGGTGGCAAATATAGTCCCAGTCATGAAGAAGGATGGAAAGGTTCGAATTTTCATTGACTTCAGGGACTTAAACCGGGTGTGTCCGAAAGATGATTTCCCCCTTCCTCATATCGATGTTCTTGTTGATAACACAACTGGATATGAAACCCTATCGTTCATGGATAGATATTTAGGGTATAATCAAATCCGGTTAGCAGAAGAGGATCAAGAGAAGACCTCGTTCACTACACCTCAGGGAACTTATTGCTATGTCGTCATGCCCTTTGGATTAAAGAATGCCGGAGCAACTTATCAAAGGGCCATGATGGCAATATTTCATGATATGATGCATAAATTTGTAAAGGTGTATGTGGATGATCTAGTGGTTAAATCTTGGACCCGAGATGAACATGCCGAGGTGTTAAAAAGGGTTTTGCAACGAGCCAGGGAATATAAGCTTAAAATGAAACCCAAGAAGTGTGTGTTTGGAGTATCATCTAGAAAGTTACTTGGGTTCATCGTCAGCAAAAGAGGCATCGAAATCGATCCCAACAAGGCCAAAGCCATTATTGATATACCTCCACCAAAGAACCTTAAAGAGCTGAGAGGGTTGATTGGTAGACTACAATTTGTTCGCCGGTTTATCTCAGAACACTCCCAAAGGTGCAAACCTTTCTATGAGTTAACCAAGGAGAAGGCCGAATTTAGATGGGATTCGAGATGTCAAGAGGCATTCAATGGTTTAAAGAAATATTTTTCAAGCCCACCTATGCTCAAACCTCCAGTTCCTGGCAAACCCTTGATCTTATACATCTCGGTTTTGGAAGGATCTCTTGGAGCAGTATTGGCACAATTAGATGGTGAAGGGAAAGAGCAAGCAGCGTACTATCTGTCCAAAATATTTGATCCTTGTGAGCAGAAGTATACAACCATGGAAAAAACCTGTGCCACCCTGGTTTGGGTGGTCCAGAAGCTTAAACACTACTTGCTCGCATGAATCCCATCAAATTTCTCCTAGAAAAATCTGTCCTGACTGACCGGTTGGCACGCTGGCAAAGCTTTCTTTCTCAATTTGACATCACCTACATTCAACAGAAGGCAATCAAGGGCTATGCAATTGCTGAACACCTTGCCCATCATCCTATCCCAATCTTTGACCCTATCCAATCAGAATTCCCTGATGAAGAATTGATGTCCATTCGATCTTCCAATCTATGGACTTTATATTTTGATGGGGCATTAAACTCCCAGGGTAGAGGGATTGGGATTGTTCTTCTATCACCCGAAGGTGTCACCATTCCACAGGCTTTTCAGCTCCATTTTTCAGCAACAAACAATATAGCTGAGTATGAAGCCTTATTGGCCAGACTGGAGGCCGCTCACTTCTATGGTGTCACTAAAGTAAGGGTGATCGGTGATAGCCAGTTGATTCTCCGCCAAGTGCTTGCCAAATACCGCACATCTCATCCTGGGCTCATACCATACCAAGAACTCACCACCTGTTACATCAAGCTATTCTCCAAACTCGAATTCATTCATGTCCCTCGTGCTCAAAATATTCCTGCCGATGCTCTCGCTTCCCTGGCATCTTCACTATCTGTCCCACTAGGCAAATAGGTTAGGACGATCTATGTCCGCCGATGAACCATTCCGGCAGTGGAAGATGCACGATTCTTGAGGGTTAAAGAAGAGTTTGAAAGGAAAGAGTACATTGAGCAAAAAGAGGAAGTATCTTTGGTCGAGTTGGAGGAACTAGAAGAAGGTGAGAAACCATGGTATCATGAGATCGCGAATTACTATCAGAATCAGACATACCCACCAGGATCGACTGCCGAAGAAAAGAAAGCCATAAGAAGGGTCTCCCAGAAATACACCATCTTAGGTGGAGTGCTCTATAAAAGGAGCTTGGCCGGCGTGCTATTAAGATGCGTAGATGAAGAAGAGGATGAATTGGTACTTAAAGAAGCACACTCCGGAGTATGTGGAGGCCATGTAAATGCCCAAGCCCTCGCCAAGAAGATCATCAGGCAAGGGTATTATTGGCCTACTCTGGAGGAAGATTGCTCGATCTTTGTCCGGCACTGTCATCAATGTCAACTTCATGTTGACAAGATTCACTCTCCTGCATCTTCCCTTCACCCGATTCATTCCCCATGGCCTTTCGCTATGTGGGCTTTTGATGTTATTGGACCCCTTGGTGACCCAAACTCCACAAACAAAACCAAATCCTTCATTCTAACGGCAATAGAGTACTTCACCAAGTGGGCAGAAGCGGAAGCATACGTGGAAATCAAGGCATCAACAGTCTGCACCTTCATCAAACACAACATCATTGCCAGGTTCGGGATCCCAGGCGACATCATCACCGATAATGGACCACAATTCATCTCCCAGGAGCTGCGTGACCTTTGCAACAGGTATTGCATCAGATTGCATCATTCATCTCCATATTATCCTCAAGCCAACGATCAAGCAGAAGCCACCAATAAAACTATGATAAAAATCATTAAGAAGACGTGTAGGTCTAGCAAGTTCGCAGACTAGCCAGATAAGTTAGTTGATACTCTATGGGCTTACCGCACTTCTATTCGAACCCCAACGGGTCAAACTCCCTATGCCCTGGCATTTGGGATGGAGGCGGTAGTCCCATATGAAGTAATCATTCCTTCCCTCTGAGTCCAGATCGATCGAGACATCCCAATGGATGAACGACGAGACTCCCTTCTCGCGCAACTCGAACTCTTGGACGAAAGGAGACTATCCGCTGCCGAGCATGCTAGATCTTATTAGAATAGACTTAAAAGATTTTATCAGAAGAGGGTGGTAGAGAGAAAATTTGAAATCGGTGAAGTTGTGCTTAAAAGAATATTCATTAAGCCGGGCGGTCCCCGCTCCAAACTTCAACATAATTTGGAGGGTCCGTATGTAATCTCAGTAGTTTATCCTGGTAATTCATATAAGCTAACTAATGCAGAAGGAGAAGAACTAGCTCATCCTTGGAATGGTGTATACCTCAAAAAATACTTTCCTTAAAACAAAAATCACAAAAAAATCTATAAAATCCAGAGGTGTCAAGAATGATGATAACATCTAACGCTTGCTTGTTCCGTGCACCAACTTGTCACTTAGGAAAATAAGGATAGGCATCATACTGCACACACTACATGCCTAGGTTTCGGAGTCCGATGATTGGAAGTCAGAAAGAAAGCTAGGTAACACTTGACAAAATAAAGTCAACTCTATCCTATTCTCTTCTTATTTCAGTCCAGAACGAATAAAAGGGGTTAGAATAAGAAGTATCGAAAGTGCCCATTGCCTTAGTAGGAGGATGCATCTGAAGGTCTAACTTCTTAAAAGAAAAAGGTACCAAAAGATGGGCAATGACCTCTCAGGTTGGCAAAAGAATAGACCTGTCTAAATGTGTACCAACAAAAGCCCAAACAAGAAAAAGGCTCCAAAAGATGGGAAATGAACCCCTCAGGTCAAAATCAAGCAAAAGGAAAAGACCTGTCCGAATGCGGGCCATCAAAAGAAAAGGGCTAGAAGGAAGGACCAGAGGATGTCAAATCCCAAACAGGCAATGCGGGCACTAGTAGAGAAACAAATTCAACACCCCCGAAGTGGTTCCATCTCGCTCAGACAAATCAGAAAGGTGTCATGGCCAAAGATCGGACGACCCTCCGACACCCACGGCTGCTGATCCAGGTGAATGTCTGAATACGGGCGCCACACCACCTGAAAATGTAAGGCAGGACAATGAATAAGAAGAACCAAGGGGCTGAAAGGGAAAAGTGGCAGAATACCTCGTGGTGGGGGAAGCAGAGCAGCTGCCTCCTTAGGTTCTCCACCTGGTAAGGGTGGGAAGAGGCGGATCGACTGGCAACCCAGCTACCGATAAGCAGATACTCAGGGTCCCCCTTCAGCAGGGCGCGACCCAGAGGGATATGATAATAACTCCATACCTGCCAATAAAGCTCAGTTAGGCAACAAAAACAAAGCAAAATTAATAATGGACAAAAGGAACAAGGCATACCTGAAGGAATGGAGTAAAACCGGCTACCGAAACTGGACCACTCTCCATCGCCAACGAGGAGAACAAGTGTGCCAGCATAGCAGCACCCCAGGCATACTCACCGACCTTCGACAGGTCAGCAAGGAATGGGAGAAACCGCAGGTGCACCCTGTCTGTCTTCGAGGCCAGCAGAAGACGGGTCAAGAAGAAGAGGAGGAACCGGCGGAGATCATAGTCAGCCTGGATGGTACCCTCCTCACCGACCAAGTAACGCTTCATGTGTTTTGTCAACGCGTGTAGGACATCCACCACTAGGTCATCCTTTCCCACACTCGCGCTGCCCAGACCGAGCAGGTTCCCGACGTCTGTGCGCTTAATAGCGCGTAGTCCGCCGGGGCAATGTGGGATCGGATGACCCAGAAAGTCTTGGACCATAGTCAAGTAATTGAGGTAGGTCTTTCCGGTAACGGCATGATTGTGAACACGAAGTCCCGTGATTCGGGAGAGGTCCTCCAGGGTAGGCACCATATGCCCCCAGGGGAAGAGGAAGGAATGGGTGGTAGAATCCTATCTCTCCCTCATAGCCTGGATCAGGGGGAGGTCTTCCCAGAAGGTGGAACAACGAAGCAACGGGCCGAAGCCCATCACATCCATCCGTGCCTTCTGGAAATCCTGCAACCCCTCGTAGGCATGGAAGAGCATCTCCCAGGATATCCGGGATTTGATCTTCCCCTGCACAAACAAACAATCATGTTAGAAACAACAATTGATGAATAATTCAAAAGGGGAAGTCAAAATTCGGTTACCGTGACGGCCGAAGGAGGATGGAAGGAAGGCAGCTTCGATAGGCCAGGGTCGGCCGAACTGGATGCTCCGGTGGAAGAAGAATCTCCGACAGCACCGGAGGCTCTGCCACGCTCGACATGGGACCTCTTCGTCATCTGCATCATTTCAAAGTGTCAGAATGGGTCAGAAATAGAAGAATGAGGAAGACGGGGGCCTAGTGACCAGCTGCCCCATTTATGGGGCGCCGCCCCCTTGATGGGGTGCCAGGCAGAGCCTAGCACCCCATCAAGGGGGCGCTAGGGGGCTTGGCCCCCTTCTCTCCCCCCGTTCCGATCCGGAACGACTCCGGATCGGTTTGGTACCTTCTAAAAAATGAATATAATGGAATAAACTACAAGTTTGCAGTTGGGAAAAACTTACTCTGGAATCTGCAAAGCACGCCGCGCGCTCCGGAAAGATCCCGCCCAGTAGGAAAGTTGGAAAAGTTGATGGTAAAATGAAGAAAAGGTGCAGGAGTGAAAATATAAAGTGCCATGGCCAAAATTTTCAAAATTTATAAAATTCCATAGTATGTGTTTGCAAACTATATTCTTCATGAAAAATATAAATTTGTCAGCAAACATTGATGATTAATTCTTTTTTTGCATATTTTACTGGTTGCAAACACTGACAGGACACAGACACAACTGGAACGAAAAGAACTACACCAAGCAAGTCCTAAACCTGCACTGATCAAGTCCTAGACACAACAAAAGCAGACAACATACAACTGGACACAACTAAAAGTAGATACAGGTCATCGGCCTCACAGCTTCTTCAGCTTTGCCACATACCGACTCTTCCAGACCTCGTCTTCTTCCATGTAGGCGCTCGGAGAGAAACTCTTGCAAATTCCCCAAATGGTGAGAATGCTCTGGCATTCTTCATCGTCAGCCGCCGTGCCCGTTTGACGATCCTTGATGGACGGAATGTGGGAGAGGTGAGGAACTTTGAGCCGTGATTGGCCCAACTGCAAAAGGCACCGATGTGGGTTGTAGATGATGAAGGAGGAACCAGTGATCAATCGTAGATCCACCCAAGGATTGGTAGAGACACGAACATTCTGGTGCATAACAGCCTCGGTAGGATGGACAAATCCGCCACAGCTCATGGCCGAAAAATACGCACGCCAATCAGCACGTGTCTTCACCGAAGGACACTTGTTGATTACTTTGTAGTCCATGCAGAGACGGCTAGTGAGAGGCTGGAGGGGGCTTCGAGCAAAAAGCCGGGAAGCCATGGCCTGTCCGTAGCACACATCGAACTTGAAGTGCCAGTCAGCCCAGCACATGAACAAAAGGATACTGCCAAACATGGGCCTACCAACACTAGCAGAGGTCATGCCGTCATAGAGATAGCCCAACACCGAGTGGGTTATACACTTATTGGACCAGATGACCTGGATGCAAGGAAGGCAAGTGGGATCAAGCCAACCGTCCTCACACGGGTAAAGGAGTACTGAGGCAAGGCAAGAGGCAACACCTTTGGCACCAGGCAACAGTAGATCTTCATTGTCACTGGCACCCTGAATCACTCCAATGGACCAATCTGCCAGTGCCTCGGTGTAAATACGCCCACCTACCATGATGGACCGAGTCTCTCCAGTGGTCATAAAGACGCGAAGGATGTCCAAACCAGTAACCGGCCCAACAGGAATAAACATGACCTGGCCATACCCAGGCATGGCACGAAGCCCCAAGAATAGTTCCACCTCTTCTAAGAGGATGGTACACTCGAAGGTGTCGAAAACAAAGGTGTGTGTATCAGGAAGCCACATCTCGAGAAGTGCACCCACCAGAGAGAAGTCCCAGAAATATTTGAGAAGATGGTTGGCGTGGACCAGAATGCCGGAAAGACCCCACCCGCTCAGAATAGACCGCACATGGATGTTGATGGCGGCCATCAATCGATCTATCCATAGATCCTGTCCATAACGACGAGCATCGGAGAAGTTTGGAAGGTCCTGCAGAATAACCACGGGATCAGAAAAGAGAGTTTTGGAACAAGACGAAAAAGGTGGCTAAAGAAGTCACTACCACTCCTATGGACACTCGGTTCTGGATATGGCACGGGACCTCAGAAAAACTTTTCATCTCAATTGGACAAGTCGGACGGGAGGAGGAGAAGCCATCAGAACAACGGAAGAAGAAAGCACTGTAGCTGGTGTGGGGGAGAAGAAGGGGGGTCCCCCCTTCTTATAGACCCCAAAAGACTGCCTCGGGAAGGAGCAAGCATAAAATCCGTACAGGTGCTCCACTTATAAGGTGCCTGGCGCCCTATAAATAGGGCACCAGGTGCTCTGTAAACAGGGCACCTGGCGTCCTGTAAATAGGGCACCAGGCGCCCTACAAACAGGGCACCAGGCGCCCTATAAACAGGGTGCCTAGAGCCTTACATGGGCCGTTTATCTAGCATAGTCTTGCATATATATCATTGAAGACCTCGGGTCTAAGAAGGCTGAGTCGGAGAATCCCTTAAACAAAATTGATGAAGGATTCAGCCACTTTTTAGGCCCGCGGATAAGCCAAAGTCAAATAAATGGGGACGACGGTGTCTTCACGGATGTCATGACCCGTTGCATTTGACCTATATCTTCGACTATTTTTCTATATTTATTTGTATTTATTTAAACCCCGCATGCATCATGCATCGTCACACATCATCTCACGCATCGTCATGCTCATCTTTCATGCCAACCCTACCGTTACAGTCTTTCTATAGCTCTTAGAGGAGGCTTTGGTCCATCTGGAAGATCCGATTTTAACCAGGTTTCAACGATGATTTCATCAAAGCAAGAAGATATTCCACTCCGAACTACACCGGTATTCCTGAGTAAAACCCGATGAATTTGAAGAACCCAACCTTGGTGTTGGCATCAAACTTTTTCGCTTAGCTTGCTTGATACAAATTTCAGCAATGCCGAAGCCGGTGCAGAAAATCTGACCCAGATTCAAAAAATTCATGAATAGATGATGTAAATAGGCTTTGTAAATGCCTTGGCATGGCTTTACATGTTACAAATGGCCAAGATAATTTTCTCATTACATAGCCCTGGTCAAGAGCTTCGCAACGGTGCCCAAAACATGAAAAACGGACACCGAAAGGCCAAAATGACCATTTTGCCCCTGACACTTTGGGACAAATTGGGACTCTAACATAGAATTCCAACTTTACCACATTTTCAAGGTTAGATAGAGCTGGGCAACGCTTTAAACGAATCGAAAATCCGACCCCCAGATGAAGAGATATGCAAGAAAGAGCAAATCCGGACGGAAAGCCGTATATTCTCGCACCAGGGGCATAATGGTCCAATTAGCTCTAGATCGACCCATGGGCTGAAACTTTCAATTTTCATGACCCAAACCTTTGATCTCATGAATATTGATGCATGAAAAATAAATTTGGCCAATGGGAGAAGGTAATTGCACTCAGATACAGTTTTTGGCATTATCGACGGCCGAGATCGCACCGATCGGAGAAATCGGTAAAATCAGAGATCCTGGGCATTTAGGGAGATCTCAGACACACATTTGTATGGATCATAAGATCAATGGTCATCAATGATTATCCCATATTTTTCTGATTTAATTTTGGGTGTGTTTAATCACTTTCTGGCCAGAATTAACAGTAGCCATCGGATTGAGAGTCTTTTAGATGAATGGACTAGATTGGGTCTCTCTCTCTTCCCTCCACATGCTTTGGTTGAACCTACCAGATTTCTCTCTCCTTCCTTGTGCACAAGAATCCCTATAAAATAGGGGAGGGAGGCGCACCCACCTCCTCCTTCCTTGGCTGGTGGGTCCCACTCAACCACTTCCCTCAACCACCTCCCATGGCTTATCCCTATCTCTCCCTTGGTTTATCTTCATCCTAACTAATCCTAAAACTAACCAAGCTTATCCTCATCCAAGCCTTGGTCGAACCAGCCTTCTTGCCACATGTCATGTGCGCACATCTCCTTGAAAGAAGGAGAGGGTGCGCACCCTTCTCTCCCTCTCTTTCTAGTTGGCGCACAATCACCTCAACAACCTCCCTTGAGTTATCCTTATCATCCTCAACCTCCCTTGAGTTATCCTTATCTCCTCTCAACAACCTCCAGCCTTATCTCCTCCTGGAGATGGCACCCCTCAGCCCCTATAAAAGCCCCCTCAGCTGGCCATGTGCAGGATAAGCTGATCACCCTGCGGAAGCCCTACCTCTCCTCCCTCTACCCTGCTCCAAGACAGCTTATCCTTGCTTGGACGTCTTCATCAGAAAGTCAGCAACCTCTCCAGCCCCCTTGTGGTTTTCCAAGTGAATAAGAAGAAGGAGAAAAGGCCTTCCTCCAGCAGGCGCTCCAGCAGCAGGTGCAACTAGCCCACCTGATTGGTGTGCCAACTTCAGCAAGTGCAGCAAGCTCTCTTCATTCCTTTGCTCCATCCATCAACAACAGCAAGGAGAATACCCCCTTTTCTCATCCAAAAGCAAGAGAATAAGGGTTTGGTGGCACCTTCATCCCATCATCTTCAACACCACCTGCAGTGCAAGAGAGAAGAAAAAAAAACCGGTAAGTTGAAAAAGTGTGTTCCGATGTAGCCTTTTAATTCAACTCTTCTCCTTCTCTTCTCTACCCCTCTCCATGGTGGCATACCCTCTGAGTAATGCCCATTCAGCCCCCTTTGAGTGCCCTTCACGTTTGTCTACAGAAAGCTCCAAGTGTACCCTCTATTTGGCCATCACAAAAAAATAGCCCCTTGCTGCCCCTTAAAATAGGCCTCTGAACCAGCCCCTTTGTGCACCCTTTTGGCCCTCCATGTTGGCCTCTAAACCTTCTACTATCATGCTTGGTTTGACCCCACTGATGGTCACTTGGACATGCACCTCCTGCCTTTCCCAATCAGGCCCCGAATGGTATGCAAAACAGGCCCCCTTGCTGGCCCAAGTTCTGCCCCCGTTGTGAGCACTCATGTCAGGCCCCTTTGATGGTCACCTAGTTTGCCTTATGTGTAACACACCCAATACAGCTCCTACAGCACCCCCAAACAAACCAAACATCCTCTTTTATGTGTGTAAGGAGGGGTGACAGCCCGGGCCTCTTGGAATCCGCCGGACGGGCCAAGAGTTAAGCCGGGTGGCCCTGATTTCTACATGTCAAAATGCCCTTTGTGCATTCCTAAACCAGTCCTAGTTCACACCTAAACCTGCCCCTTGTGCAGTCCTACCAAAAGCGCACCTAAACAGCACCTTAGCCAACCCATTCCAACCCCTCTGAGGCTCACCTACTCTGCTGCTACAGCAAGATGTCAAGGTGCAAAAATGGAGTGCAAATCAGGTCAATCAGGCCATGGAGGTGCAAATCAGGCCCATTGGGTCATGAAGCTCAAAGAAGGCCGCCAGGGCCCATGAAGCTCAAGATTGGGCCAACTGGGCCGACATGGTTTGAAGCCGGCCTTCTTAGGCCATGCGACATGAAGACCAGCCCATTGTGCTGATGAAGCTGGCCCATTGGGCCTTGGACATTTAAAAAGCACACTTAAATAAATCTAAAGGCGAAATGCCAAAATTAAATAAGGAGTTAGTCCACAACTGGACGCTTCATTGGGCGGCTCATCCGGCATGCACCGGAACGCTGACCCGGGCATAGGCATGGGACACGCTTCCCACTGCAGACGGACCCTTCCCACTACTTGGAAAGTCAAATGACTATGCCTTGTAGGACGGGTAAAATTCCACACCGATTGGAAAATAAGGCGGCATGCTGCCAAAATTTTCCCAATCAAGTGGTATTTTACACCAAGGGAAGGACATTCACACATTTGCACTTCAACATCATTGAACATGGCATATGAACTGCCACATCTGATGTACACCAGCATGAACATGAATATTCAATGAACATTTCAAGTACCGAGTTGATTGCATGTGATTGGGCATCGACACTAGCCCGACAGACCGGATGTGATGCAAACCGAACGAGAGTTAACCAAATTTGAAGTTAACTTAATTAAATCTGAAAATACATTCAAACTAATCTTAAAACATGCTTAAAATAGATCATTAAAATTTTAACATTCAACAAAAATCATGTTTAATACAATCTGGAAAAATTGATTCGATACACTTAATCCATTGGAATTCAATTTCCTCAACAAGTGCAAATCAAATAATCAAACCAATTGAAATGAACACATCTAGAAAACATTAATGTATATGAAATTCATCTTAAAACATGCCAAATTCATATCATTAACAATTTGAAATTCAAGTTTAATCAATTTGAACCAAACTTCAAAACATTTAAAACATACTGAACACACCCGAATCGGTATTAAAACACCAACCAACATGAGAAAATCACATGAAAATGACTCAACACATTGTCAATTAAACTTAAACAAGTCAAAATTGATAAACATATCTAAAATATCAAGTTCAAACAAAAATAAAATAAACTTCAACCAATTGAAGTAAAACAAACCAAACAATTCAAACAAGCTCAAAACAAATAACATTTAAATCCAAGTTAAATGGAAATCTGAAATCAACATTTCCAACCACATCTAAATCAATTCATAAATCAAACATAAAACAACTTCAAACAAAATCTAATCAAACTTGTTTGCATCTCATCGGGCCTGAAAGGCCGGGGCCCTTTGTGTTCTTTATACGTTGTGGATGTGCACGCTCTCGTCAAACAAGATCTCTATGGTAGTTGATCAAGGGTGTTCGAGTGTTTTCTCGATGTAAATGAACATCGGATATTCGCACCATCCGATGGAGAGAGGTCAAAAATATTTTTACAGAACCCGAACCTCGGTTCTATACTCTTTTAGTATCACCCGGACTATCTAGTATTTTTATGCTCTATCACCTACTTTACTAGAAAATTCGGATGTCGATATTTCAAAATATACAAAAAACAAAAAATACATTTCAAGAATCAAAAAGATTCCCGAGGTTCCCACACTTGGTTGATTACTGGTTTCATCTTTACCTTTTCGTAATTTACTTTCTACCGAGTCCAACACACCATGCAGTTCGGGTCCTGGTCGGTAACAATTCTCCCCCACATGGGATTTTAGTTATAGTTCTTCTGCCCAATCAATCAACCAAAGGAAAGGTTCCAATAAGATAAAAGGCAATCTAAGAGTCTGGTAAAGTTCCATTCCGCTCAACTAGGCCAGAGAAGGCGTGTCTAAATCTACATCTTGGCGTCACCTTTTCAGTCCATTACCACTTCATTCCGCTACACCTCACTACGTTTCACTACATTCGCCTATGCTACATTCGTGTCATTCCCCTACAAAGCCGACGCCAAGGCGAGGTAAGCTGTAGACACGCAATTTTGGCCTAGTTGGAGAGTCTAAATTCTTGTTTTCATGAAGAATATTTGAAGGGAGCCACGTTTTTCGGAAGAATCGGATTTTTCGGCACATTCCAAAGGGGATCGATAGAACAGTCGACTGGGCCAAACACCCTGTATATGGGGCACCTGGCACCCTGTATATAGGGCACCTGGCGCCCTATTTATAGGGCACCAGGCACCCTATAAACAGGGCACCAGGCGCCCTATATACAGGGCGCCTGGCACTGAATCAAATCGACTTGACCGGCCGATTTGACCCCTCGCATTGACTCGTCTTGGCGATCTGACAGACATCATGATGTTGGCGCCCTATATATAGGGCACTTTGCCGCGTGGAACTGCTTTTCATAAATGGCCAAAGTACCCTCTTTTGGGCTATAAATGGACCCCCATTTGGAACTGAAAGGAGGTTCCAAGTCCGTACCACCCTAGAGCCCATCCAAGACCACGTTTCTAAGCCACTTGCACCTCCTATAACCTTTCAAACCGATCCAAGATCATCCACCAAAAACCCCAAGAACTTTCTATTTCCGTCATCTGGAAACATGGTTTTTTCTCAACTTTGAGAGCCTTTCGCCGTCTTTCCTCTTTCATCCAGCATCCAAACCACCCACCACTGGTCTCATTTGCATATTGGCTACAAGGAGCCCTTACTTCATCCCGGAAGCCATCCAGCACTCCGGAGCAGCATCACAAATAGGGGAAGAAAATCTGCCCGAGCCAGACTTAGTGCCCCATATACAGGGCACTTTGACCTTGGTCAACGCGCCCCATAAGGGGGGCACCTACAGCTAGCGCCCTATATATAGGGCACCAGCTGGGGCAGAAGCTTGTTTTGCAATTTTCGTAGTCTGATCGCCTGTCTAATCGAGTTTATGTCTTCCGTTTTCATCTTAGAACTTTTCATCATGTTATTTGGCATGCATTAGATCATTTTGCACTTCACATATATTTAAAAACCTACCAAAAATAGGGGTTGGGATTCCGTCCCAATCCGGTTAATCCATCCCCTTTTGCATGATTCAGAGTCTATGTCAAGCGTGATACTACACTCACACTAGAGCTAATGATCTTCACTTGTTTTTTTTGTGTTTCTACGTAGGACATTCTTAGGTAAACCAATCGAGGTGAAGCTTCGACCCGATTGGAAGTGAAAGAGCTCACTCAAGCTCTCCTCTTTCGGCCGGCCGAGAGAGGAGAAGTTAGAACCTGACAATCTCCCCCCTTTTCTTATTCCTAAAGGTACGATGGTCAAGCTTGTTTTCATTCTATTTGCTTTACATTTAATCATATTTTGGAGTCTTCGGCTCCTGGCGACCACTCTCTCACACACACCTTCCAATCCAACATCTACACTCTTTACTCGAACCACCGGCTCATCCGGGTGCCTACATTAACAACGACAACAACAACAAACACAACATGCACACATTCAGTAGTAGCTTGGCTTGGGCATCGTTCAGGATCTGATGTAGTTCATGTACCCACTCTAGCACTGGCACCCATGCCCACCAACCATAGTATTGACCTTATGCATTATACCACCGAGGAAATAATTAATCATGCTTAAAATTGGAAAATAGAAAGTAAGGATGCCACCATGCACATAAACCTAACTTCACCATCAATTCAACCTATTCTTTTCATACCACAAGCCACCACAAACATAGGCCAACAACTCATCCGTGCACCACCCCCACCATCAAATCCAGCACCAATGCCACCGAACCCAACACTGCCTTTATCTAACTCAACACTACCACTATTAGACACCACCTATCCTCACCGACTCTTAATCAAGCCATCTATGTTGCCATGGCTAGCACCCACACTATACCACCCAACTTCTAGTACCACACCTAACCCACCCTATGCTTCTTCATTTTAGGTCATCATTATCACCTCAACGAACCATAACCCCAACACCACAACTAGCCATGTCAATACTTACACCAACACCTCCACCATCATCACCACAACCAATCCCAATCGCCACTCCCCAACCAACCACTAATTAGCCCTAGTAATCAAGAGTGGGAGGATGTTCCAACAAATGTTTTTCTCAAGCCAAGGCACATTCTTAGGAACCGATTAAAGAAGAGGTGGTAGAGGAACCATTTCCAGGCATGACTGTGGATGGGAATATTCTCTTCTCGCAGACGCCGGACATGCAATGACGTGTCGGTTGTGATGTGTGTATGTGGGTTTCCTACCTTCGGGTTCCAGTGGGGTCGGTTTATGTTAATGGCATCGAAGATACAATCGAGGATGACTCCCATGAACCGATCCACTCTTCACTCCTCCTTCTTCTTTCTTTCTCCACACTCACCTTGATCCCCGGACTACTTAACCCTTGACGTCACTTGGGCGTCGAAGGATTGGTCCAGGTCGTGAGGAGAATGGAAGGGAAAGAAGACTAGGGGCGGGTGGTGACGTTCTTAACAAAACCTAAACCTATGGAATCGATGAAGGAAAGGGAGGGTGTGGTCGCTAGGAGCCCGAGAGGCTCCGAAATATTGAAATGAATGTAAAAATGAAAAGGGGAACATTTGACCAGTTACCTCTTGAAGCGGGGAGATTGTGGTGGGTTCTATTTTTTTCTTCCTCGGCCGGCCGGGGAAGAAGAGCCTCGGAGAAGTTTGCTTGCCTAAAAAGTTGAGAATGAAAGCATGAAAAATAATGATTAGAACTAAATGGAAGGTAGTAATTTTTTGTAAAAGAAGAAGGAAATGACAAAAGGGGTTGACCAAACCGAATTAGGACTAATTCCTAACCCCTCCTAGAGAGGGTCTAAATGGCCTAATTCTATAAATGAACTAAGCTAAAATGACTTAGCATGCATGATGAGAAGACAAGTGAAAGCATAAAACAAAAGAAAGGGGGTAAGGAAGAAGGTTGTTGGCAAGCTACTGGCCAGGCTATCTCCGAGGGTTCCAGGCGCTCCCCAGACGGGTCGCCTAGCATCGCGTAGTAGGAGCGCTTCTAGCTCTAGCAAGCAGTTTGCGGCAGGTCTTCTCTCGATTCCAATGAAGATTCTTCTATTGGGTCGATGTGGATTGATGGATTCCTTGGAGCTCTCATGGATGATATGTAGCTATTGGTTGCTTTTGATGGTACAATGAAGGGACTTTGGATGGCCTTTTCTCAGTGGTGTAGTGTGGGTAAGATGATGAGGTTTTGGGGGATGGAAGGGAGATGGTATGGTAGGGCTTGGGGATGGCTTGGTGAAGACTTGGAGCTCTCAAAGATTCTCTCTTGACCTTCTGGCCTCTTGAGATTGAAAATGGCACCTTCTTGTCTCTGGTACAAAATCTTTTGAATGTGGGCGAAGGGTCTCCTTTTGTAGATCCACAGGAGTGACCTAGGTGCTCCCCTTAGGGAACACTTGGCATCGCGCCTGTGAAGCGCCTGCTAATCTACCGACAAATCAGCGGAACAGTAGGTCTGGCCATACCGATTGCCACCTACCACACTGGGTGTCAAGTGTCAGTCGTTGGCGGAAAGTTCGGTGTCCTGGTAGAGGAGAACCTGCGACCTACTAGTGACACACTGCAAATTTGACACACGCGGAGCCTGCGGTGTTAGTTGGCAAGTGGAGATCTAGGCGCTCTGGCAAGGGAGTGCTTGCATCTTCGGTATGATTTCGACAATGCATCGTTGACAAGTCTGAAAAGCCGACTATCATCAATGGGAATCCAGGCATCCCGACAGTGGAGTGCCTGGAATCTTATACGATTCTGGACACAGCGTTGACCGACCAGAAAAGAAGGAAAGAATGGGCAGGAGACCTAGGCACTCTGCTATCTCGATGCCAAGCATCGTGTTACTGGGACGCCTCAAGGATTTCACAAGATTCGGTTGCTTATATGTCGAACCAACTTCCTTGGCCGAGAAAAGACAAGTGTTGTTTATAAGATTGAGATTTTGGTCCCCGTAATTAGGCCAAATTCGTATATCTACAGCTTGCCTCGCCTTGGCGTCAGTTTTGCAAGGGAGCGGCACAGAGTGTAGCGGAGATGACCGTAGTGAGGTGAAGTGGAGGGAAGTGGTGGCAGACTAAAAAACTGGCTCCATGGTGTAGATTTAGATATGTGAAACCATGACTTAATCAGGCAGGTTGAGCTTCCTTGGGTCCCATGATTGTCCCTTTTGTTTCCTCTAAATTGCTTCCACAGTCGATTGAAAAAGAGAAGTGCCGTGCGCACGAGAGATGAAAATAAAAAGCCTTCTCCCTACATGTAGGGAACCTCTAAGTGCGGCTCGTGAGTTCATCTTGGTTGGCAACCTAGCTTTGTGGTGTGCTTGTGCCGAGAAGGGTTGAACAAAAGATGATGTGAAGTCAAAGAATTTTCAATCAACTTAAATCATGTCCTTTGGATTTGTTAGGGTTTTCACAGGAACCTGATTTAGCTCTGAGTGGAATAACCTCTCATGTCAAATAGGAACACTTGCTTGTCTTACCAAGAAAGATAGTTCTTACTAAAGCTGCCGAAATGATGGTGATTAAATGCATATGATGCATGTGAATGCATGCTAGGTGAAAGAAAGAAATGAAAATTACTATGCAAATAGTTGAAGATACAGATCATGAGGGATGGGTCAGGATACTGATTAGAAACCATCTTCCCCATTCTCATGATTTTGGCTTATCCGCATGTTCATTAAACAATCGTTCCATCATTGATTTTATCAGAGGGGTTCTCGAACCCAATGTTTTTTGAACTTGCGGTCTTCAACATTTCAGGATACTATCATGTTGATAATTAAGATGCAAGCTTAAAGGAAATTAAAACATCATTTTTATGATTTTTATGCATATTTTAATTTTTTAGATTTTCATTAAAGCGTCCTGGCGACGCGACGCCAGGCGTCCCCCTGCCAGAGTGCTTGCATCCCCTGTACCGATTTCGGTCAAGGGGCTGTCATCCATCTTCTCATGGGTAAATGGGGTTCCCCCTCCCCCAATCTAGCTCTATAAGAGCCCAAGCCACCCAAGGGGAGGGAAAACCCCTCCAACTTTTCTTGGGTGACCTCTTGGTCTCCTTCTTCCACCATTTACTTACTAGTTCTTGCCGGGATGGAGCTTCCCCAAAGGTCAGCGGTGCCATTGAGGGCCAAGCGGTTTGTGGTGATCTCGGGGCACATCTGGAACCGGGTTCTGGCGGTAGAGGTGAGTTTTCCATATCCAAGTTTTATTAACGCAAGTTTCTTCGTATTTTTATTGATTTATCTTTGTTTTGGGCTGGATTTCACCGATTTCTTCCTCCTATTTCTACAATTTTCAAACTCTGCCAGATGTAGCTTAGCACTTTGGTATCGCGATGCCAGGCGTCGCATCGTCGGAGTGCCTGTAACTTCCAAAGGCAGTTTCTGACTCTATTTTCTGTGCTTCGTGTAGGAGATCTCGCTGTTCCCCGGTGCATGCCATTTTAGCTTGGTGGACTAGCTTCCTCGTCTCACCAACCAACTAGGTCTCCAAACTAGTGCTTTTCTATGTGAGTGGGGCTTGCTGGGTGTTCTGGTCCATGCTTGGAACATTCATAAGTACCACTGGTACTTTGCTCTCACTAGAGCCCTGGTTGAGTCTTGGCATCCCGAGAATCACACCTTCATCCTGGACACTTTCGAGTGTACCATTCTCTTGGAGGAGGCCGAGACTCTTCTTGGCCTTCTTGTTCCTTCTGACCTTATTCTGGCCCATGAGTGTAGACACGCAATTTTGGCCCAGTTGGAGAGTTCAAATTCTTGTTTTCATAAAGAATATTTAAAGCACATCGTGTTTTCCGGACAGATCGAGTTTTGGCACATTCCGAAGGTGGGTCCATCAAGCAATCAGACAAGCCAAATGCCCCAAGAATAGGGCACCTGGTGCCCTGTTTATAGGGCACCAGGCGCCCTATATATAGGGCACCTGGCGCCCTATTTATAGGGCACCAGGCGCCCTATAAACAGGGCACCTGGCGCCCTGTATACAGGGCACCTGGCGCCCTGTATACAGGGCACCAGGCGCCCTATAAATAGGGCGCCTGGAACCAAATCCGATCGATTTGACAGGCTGATTTGACCCCCCGCAGTGACTTGTCTTGTCGATCTGACATATCTCATGATGCTAGCGCCCCATATACAGGGCGCTATGCCACATGGCACTGTTTTTCGAAAATGGCCAAAGTCCCCTCTTTTGGGATATAAATAGAGCCCCATTTGGAACTTAGAAGAGGTTCCAACTCCGTGCCACCCTAGAGATCATCCAACACTACGATTCCAAGCCACATTCACCCTCCAAAAGCCTCCAAACCGATCCAAAATCCTCCACCAAAAACCCTAAAACCTTCTGTTCCTGTCACCCAGAAAAAACGATTTTCCTCCAACTTTGAGAGCTTCTATCCGTCTCTCCTCTTATATCCAGCACCCAAACCCTCTTCCATGGGCTTCATTTGAGTATTGTCTACAAGGAGGATCCCCTACCTCGCCCCGGAAGCCTCCCAGCACTCCGGAGCGGCGCCGCGAAGAGGAGAAGAAAATCTGTTCGGGCCAGACTTAGTGCCCCGTATATAGGGCGCTTTGACTTGGTCAACGCGCCCCATAAAGGGGGCACCTTCTCCTGGCGCCCTATATACGGGGCACCGGGAAGGACGAAGCTTGTTTTGTTATTTTTGGATTCCGATCGTCCATTTAATCGAGTTTTTGTCTCCCTTTTTCGCTTTTGCATTGATCATCAAGTTATTTAGCACGTCTTAGAGCATCTTTGCATTTCATATACGTTTAAAACCTACCAAAAATAGGGGTTGGGATTTCGTCCCAATCCGGTTAGTCTTTTCCCATTTGCATGTTTGAATCTAAACTCGAGCTCGATGCTATGCTTTCGTTAGAACTAATAAAACCTTCACTTGTCTGCATGTTTTCTTATGGACATTCTTAGGTGAATCCGATCGAGGCAGAGCTTCAACCGGATTGAAGGCAAGGGATTCACTAAGCTCTCTTCTTTCGGCCGGCCGAGAGAGGAGAAGTCGGAACTCAACAATCTCCCCGCTTCCGGAGGTACGACGGTCATCTTTCTATTTCATTTTCTTTCATCCCACCATACTTTGGAACCTTTGGTTCCTGGCGACCACACACATAAAACACACCACCCACCGACGAACACCGAGGCCGGGCGTAGGGGTTCCGGAGGGGGGAAATCCGCGGATGTCCCGTTCCGGGTGCTTACACCTTTTGGCGACCACGGTGGGACCGACTTTGCTTTAGTGAAATCCCACTTTATTTTCCTAAGAATGTCCATCTGAAAATCATGTTTACTTTCATTTCCATGTGAGTCATTTCCATTTCCTTACATTGTTGCTTGTTTATGTTGCTTACTTTTCTTCGAAGCATCATCTTGTTTCTTCCAAGTTTACTTGCTCTCCGTTTATCTTTTTAAAGCATATCCATCTGATTTCCAACTTTGATAATCAACTTATTTCACCTTAGTATTTTAAATATCATCTTCTTTGCTAAGTCTAGTTCTCCTTTAAATCTTTCAAAGCATGCTTAGTTAAATTAGTTCTTTCTTCCATCCTAGCTTAATTTCATATCATTGTCTTGTTCACTTGCTTCCTACAAACATCTCATTAATCATTGTATGCTTTTATTTTCTTCTTGGTTGCTTCTTATTCCTTGAAATTTCACTTGCATTTAGTTTGCATCGGAGCTTCGGGTCCGCCCGTCTCCTTAGGACATCCGAGAAGGGAGGCTCTCTCCTCCCAAAGCCCCACACATCCAAACACCCCTCTTGGTGGTTGCCAACTCCTCCTCAGGGGATTCCCTCTCGGAAGGACTGGGTAGCTTCCATCAAGACCTCCGTAAGTCCCCAGACATGAAGGATTCCCTCTTCACTGATCGGGCTGGTTGTACCACTTTATCCCAAAACCCGAAATACCTATTACCCATCGTTGTGAAAAGAGTGACAACCTTAGATTGCTCGGTGTTGTGAGAGCATAGGGTCCTACCCATTTATTTGAGTGGACAATATTTCTCTTAACAAGCCATTAATTTGAGATTGAAACAAAAAAATTGCGTTAATCATTCCAAGTCTTTGCTATTACTTGTTCGCAAACAAAAACTAAAAATTAAACAAAAATCCCAAAATCACCTAAAAAGAACCAAAACAAAAAATTTGCTTGAGGTTAATTTGCTTGACAACTTGCTTGTCCAAACAAAAGAAAATCAAAACAAAAGAGGTCAAAAATCAAAAACCAAAAAAATCCTTGAACTTTTATTTGCCAACCTTTTTTTTCTGTCGTGTTTATGAACTTGAGGTCAGGTCGAGTTATCGGAATGGCGGATCAAAGATGCGAGCAACTACAATTGGAATACGACCAGTCTTATTTCTACCCTGATGCCGTATGTGCCGTCAATGAACCTGAAGTTCTCCCTGAACCTAGTCAAACTTCTCCTCGACCCAATCCAAATTCACTTTGGGAGGCATTCTCTCATGCCGACCCTACCCAACTCCAGGCTATCAAAGCCATTCTCAAGGGCAAGTCCCCCACCGACCACATTCCTACCGAAGGTGGCCTTCATATCTCTACCCCTCGGTCAGTGGCACACCAACCCAATGTGCCCACTCATGGCCATTCCCATACCGGGCTCATAGCCCCAATTTCCCCTCATCCGGTGGCTAATCTAGATCACCCCCATACGAATGTGGTCGTCCCTTCTAGACCACCAGTTTATTCTTTCAATCATCTCAACCCTACTCACCCTTTGGTGCATCCCCCAATATACCCTTCTCATCCGGTCACTTCGGCCCACCAAATCCCGATCCCGGTGCACCAAGCACCCGCCCCTCCTCCTCCTCTTGGGGAACCTTCTGTCGATCTAGCTATGATTAATAAAATCAATCGCATGGACGAACAATATAGAGAACTCAGACGTTTGATCGACGCCAAGGCAGCCCCCGAAATTTCCCTTCCTTTTCTCCCTACTTTTCATCTACCTCCCTCTGAGATGCCGGTATACCGTCGCTACAACGGAACCGGTAATCCCTTCATTCATGTCAAAGACTTTACGTATGAGTCGGTAATGTGGCGTAACGATCCAAGGGCCCTGGCTTTTCTTTTCAGAAGATCATTGGAGGGCTCAGCTCTAGAGTGGTTTTACTCGCTTGACCCTTCAGAGGCCAGTAACTTTGAAATCGTCAAAGCCAAATTTTTGCAAAGATATCAAGATAGGGTCGGACCAACTTATTCCATCATCGACCTCATGGCTGAAAGGATGAAGAATGATGAAGATTTTATCAGGTATGCTGATAGGTGGAGAGCAATGGCGGAAAGATTGACAAATGCACTGTCCGAATCGGAACAAGTTAAGATGATCATCACCAACGCCACTCCTGCTTTAAAAAATGTATTGGCGTTACATCACCCTGCCACGATGAGCGAACTCTACGAGAGAGCACGGTATATCCAAACACAGCTCCGAGACTCTCCCATTATGAACCTTTTCGACCCTAGGCCCCGAGTCACCAAAAAAACAACCACCACCACTTCTGGGCCCGTGACTGAAGGCGTGGTAACCAACGAACATGTCAATATCCTGGGGAACCCGCCCATCAACCACCAACAGCAATACAGGAATCCCCAGTATAGAAACCCGCGCCAAATCCAACCGGCACCTCGCCCCCAGCTCCAACCCCAACCTTTCCGCCACCAAGCACCGAACCAATACCCCCAACAACCAATACAGACACCAGTCCCCCAGCAACCCCAGCAGTTGGCCGTACAGACCTTTACACCTCAACCTCCCCGCCAACCGACCACCTACAACCAGGCACCTCCCCCCGCCACCTATGTACCACGAAGAGCAGGGCCTAGGAGAAATCATTACCCGTCATTACCATACTCTCTCGTAGATATTTTTAACGCTCTTATGGCGGCAGGGCAGATCTCATTGCCGAGAGAAAAGTTGGAGTGGCCGCAGAATGCCAACATACTGCTTGTACCACAGATTCCCAGGGCATACAGTGGAGAACTGCTTTCAGTTTAAAGATTACATCCATGACCTCCACGAGCAAGGAAGCATTGACTGGGGTCAAATGGGCGAATACATCAAGGCAGTGAAAAACCAACCCCAGCGGCGAGCGGGCACCAGCTCGACAACAACAACAGAACCCGGCACGGGAATTATTCGTAACCCGCTACCCGCGCACGCACCGGCAACGGCACCGTAAAACCACAGGGTTAACCCTATCTTAACCTCCACTGATGAACCCCGCGATAGAGGTCAAAATTGGCAAATAGAGGGACCTGCTTCCTTCATAAACACCAACCCTCCAAACCACGTTAACCGAACCGTTCACTCCATACCCCGAGTTATCCCCGCCAGAAGAAGCCAACCGCCGATTATCCGCACGCCACCACAACCAACCATAACACCACCAGCCATACAACTCCAACCGGGTAGGACCTTGATCCGCCCGGTCGAGCCCCCACAAATACCACCGCCACTAGGACCCATCATTATACCACCTCGTGCAACCATGCCACCACAACCCACCCGTATCCCTACAACTCGGACCATCATCACTACACCCCTGCCTAGGCCTCCTATCATCCGACCTAACCCTCCGTCTATCTCCACTACACCAACCATAACTCCCCAGCTCGCCACGGTGCTTAGAAGCGGGCGTATGTTCCAAAGAATTTTTCCCCAGGCCGGTCAACCAGGACGACCGCAAGAAGAAGAAGAAGAACACCCGGAAGAGCCAGTGCTAGGAACATCTTATGATTTGCTGAAGCACCTTGATAAAACCCCTGCGCGAATTTCCATTCTGGAGCTAATTAAAAGGTCCAAAGCTCATCAAGAAGTGCTTCAACAATATCTGCAAAGAGTGATGGTCAATGAAACTCTCCCCCCAGAAAAGATTACATTAGTTTTAACCCCGAGAAGTGAACACCCTGCTCTCATTTTCACTAAGGAAGAACTGGCCGAACCAGAAGCGAGAAAATACGCACTATGTATCACTGTCGTTGTTAACGAACGTATGTCGAATCTTGTCTAATTGACACCGGTGCATCCATTAATGTCTTGCCACCGTAAACACTACGGTTGTGTGGAATCCCGAGAAGAAGATATTCGGCCATCGCAAATCACCGTGACAAAGATACGATAATTCCAAGAGGCCCGCCCATGGCATGGTCACACTTGAAGTCAAACTCGGACCCCGGGTTGTTACTGTCGACTTCCATGTTTTGGATATGGATCCAACTTACAAAGCCATCCTGGGAAGGCCTTACCTGGAAGCATTAGAGGCCGTAGCTTCAACCAATCATCAGTGCATCAAATTTCCCTTCAAGGGACAAGGTGTCAAAGGAGTGAGTATGCCCGTGGATTGCTTGTTCACTCTCCCCCCCGGCTTTCCGAATCAACCAGTATTTACAATCCTCGATCTACCAAGGGATAAAAGACAGTCTAGGCAAGTTTGGAGAAAGAAGAAAGATAACGCCAAAACCCTTGGGTGGCGTATGATGGAGAGTCTGGGATATCAAGAAGGCCGAGGACTGGGGAAAGAACTGCAAGGCATCACAGAACCCATTCGGCTAGTGAAGACAACATCAAGAAATGGGGTAGGGTATGATGGGAGACGTGATAATGGCCGTAAAAACGGCCAAAAATACTTCCAAGGATGTCTGCGCAAGTTCTTTGATAAAAGAGAAACAATACAAATGATTGAAGAGCAGAACCACAAGAACAAGTGAAGAGGAAGAAGGTGGGCGACCTAGGGGATGAGACACATATTGACGTATCATGGTTATTTGCTGAAGAAGGGTCAAGTGATGAATCGTTCTGCAACGAGCCTTCTAACAATCCAGGGCATTCAACAAGTGTCATCTCCTCGGATCTAGCAGACTCATTCCCGACAAATCCATTGTCAGTTCCAGATGGCAAAGACGGATGCCCTCTTTACCCGTCCTTGCTTGACTTGTTCCCCTCTCTATCAATATCTCAACCCAAAACAACAACCAACCAAACCCCCACTGTATTTATGTTTAGTACTTCTCAAAAAGTTCAAAAAAAAAGTCCTTTTCTCAAACCAAATCTCGCTCGAAGAGACGTCCCAACTCGCTCCGAAGGACGACCCGAATCAGGAGGCCACCCGATCTCTGATCGATCTCCTTTGCCCTTCGTCAATAAATTCCACTCCATCCACTTCCTCCTCACCTCCTTATTTACCTTCTTCTTCTTTAGGTTTAGTTTACAGCAAAAGCAAAACAAAAATCAGAGGTAGAAGAGTTCCAGGGAGATATCTGCATCAGTTAGCTCGGAAAAGCTTAGAATGCGCCAAGCTACCGGAGTATTTAGTGGATGCAATCCAGATAGGAGAAATTCGATATGAGGAGAGAAACAATATTGATCCAACTTTAGGGGTCTACGAGGTTGTATCAGAAAAGGATCCTGACACCGAGGATGAAGAGGAGGATTTGGCTGATGCCTATGCATCCGGTTTAAGAAGATTCGAAGAACCATCAGCCACGGTGGATGAACCGACTAAGGAACTTAATCTTGGAACACCGGAAGATCCTAAGAATATCCTCATCAATGCCAACCTCGCCCCTTTAGAAGAACAGAATCTAATGGGGGTATTGCAAGAATACAAAGACACGTTCGCTTGGACATACAAAGATATGCCGGGGTTAGATAAATCATTGGTAGAACATCGACTAACTTTAAAACCTGAGGCTACCCCGGTCAAGCAAAAGTTGAGAAGATTCCACCCAGACGTGGCATTAAAGATGAAGGAAGAGGTCGATAAGTTGCACCAAGCAAAATTCATTAGAGTCGTCCTCTATCCACAATGGGTGGCAAACATAGTCCCGGTCATGAAAAAGGATGGAAAGATTCGAATTTGCATTGACTTCAGGGACTTAAACCGAGCGTGTCCAAAAGATGATTTCCCCTTCCTCATATCGATGTTCTTGTTGACAACACAGCTGGATACGAAACCCTATCATTCATGGATGGATATTCAGGGTATAATCAAATCCGGTTAGCAGAAGAGGATCAAGAGAAGACCTCATTCACTACACCTTGGGGAACTTATTGTTACGTTGTCATGCCCTTCGGATTAAAGAATGCCGGAGCAACTTATCAAAGGGCCATGGTAGCAATATTTCATGATATGATGCATAAATTTGTAGAGGTGTATGTGGATGATTTAGTGGTCAAATCTCGAACCCAAGAGGAGCATGCTGAGGTATTGAAAAGGGTTTTGCAACGAGCCAGGGAATATAAGCTCAAGATGAACCACAAGAAATGTGTGTTTGGAGTATCATCTGGAAAGTTACTTGGGTTCATTGTCAGCAAGAGAGGCATCGAAATCGATCCCAACAAGGCCAAGGCTATTATTGACATGCCTCCACCAAAGAACCTAAAGGAGCTGAGAGGGTGAATTGGGAGGTTACGCTTGTTCGCCGGTTTATCTCACAAGACTCCCAAAGGTGCAAACCTTTCTATGAGTTAACCAAGGTGAAGGCCGAATTCGGATGGGATTCGAGGTGTCAAGAGGCATTCAATGGTTTGAAGAAATATTTGTCAAGCCCACTCCGTGCTCAAACCTCCGATTCCCGGCAAACCCATGATCTTATACATCTCAGTCTTGGAAGGATCCTTGGGAGCAGTGTTGGCACAAGTAGACGATGAAGGGAAAGAGCGAGCGGCATACTATCTGTCCAAAATCTTTGATCCTTGTGAACAAAAGTATACAACCATGGAGAAAACCTGTGCTGCCCTGGTTTGGGTGGTCCGTGCTCAAACATTACTTTCTCGGCTCACGAGGTTAATCTCATTGCTCGCATGAACCCCATCAAATTTCTCCTTGAAAAATCTGTCCTGACTGATCGTTTGGCACGCTGGCAGAGTTTCCTCTCCCAATTTGACATCACCTACACCCAACAGAAGGCAATCAAGGGCTACGCAATTGCCGAGCACCTTGCCCATCATCCTATCCCAACCTTTGACCCTATCCAGTCGTATTTTCCCGATGAAGAATTGATGTCCATTCAATCTTCTAATCTGTGGACTCTATATTTTGACGGGGCATTAAACTCCCAGGGTAGAGGGATAGGGATTGTTCTTCTGTCTCCCGAAGGTGTCACCATTCCACGAGCTTTTCGGCTCCATTTTCCAAAGAACAAACAATATAGCTGAGTATGAAGCCTTGTTGGCCGGACTGGAGGCCGCTCACTTCTATGGTGTCACCAAACTAAGGGTAATCGGTGATAGTCAGTTGATACTTCGCCAGGTACTGGCCAAATACCGCACATCTCATCCTGGGCTCAGACCATACCAAGAACTCACCACTTGCTACATCAAGCTATTCTCCAAACTCGAATTCATTCATGTCCCTCGTGCTCAAAATATTCTTGCCGACGCTCTTGCCTCTCTGGCATCTTCACTATCTGTCCCGCTAGGCAGACAGGTTAGGACGATCTATGTCCGCCGACGTACCATTCCGGCAGTAGAAGATGCACGGTTCTTGAAGGTTAAGGAGAAGTTTGAAAGGAAAGAATATATTGAGCAAAAGGAGGAAGTATCTTTGGTCGAGTTGGAGGAACTAGAAGAGGGTGAAAAACCATGGTATCATGAGATTGCGAATTACTGTCAGGATCAGACGTACCCGCCGGGATCAACTGCCGAAGAGAAGAGAGCCATAAGGAGAGTCTCCCAGAGATACACCATCTTAGGCGGGGTGCTTTACAAAAGGAGCTTGGCCGGTGTTCTGTTAAGATGCGTAGATGAAGGAGAGGCCAAGTTGGTACTCAGAGAAGCACACTCCGGAGTATGTGGAGGCCATGTAAATGCTCAAGCCCTCGCCAAGAAGATCATCAGGCAAGGGTATTATTGGCCTACTCTGGAAGAAGATTGCTCGATCTTTGTCCGGCACTGTCATCAATGTCAACTCCACGCCGACAAGATTCACTCTCCCGCATCTTCCCTTCATCCGATCCACGCCCCATGGCCTTTCGCTATGTGGGCTTTTGACGTTATCGGACCCCTCGGTGACCCAGACTCCACAAACAAAACCAAATCCTTCATTCTAACTGCAACAGAGTACTTCACCAAGTGGGCGGAAGCGGAAGCATACGTGAAGATCAAGGCATCAACGACCGCACCTTCATCAAGCGCAACATCATTGCCGGAGTTCGGGATCCCAGGCGACATCATCACCGACAATGAACCGCAATTCATCTCTCAGGAGCTGCGTGACCTTTGCAACAGGTATTGCATCAAATTGCATCATTCATCTCCATATTATCCTCAAGGCAACGGTCAAGCTGAAGCCACCAATAAAACCCTGATAAAAATCATTAAGAAGACTTGTAAGTCTAGCAAGTTCGCAGACTGGCCAGATAAGTTAGTTGATGCTCTATGGGCCTACCGCACTTCTATTCGAACCCCAACGGGTCAGACCCCCTATGCCTTGGCATTTGGGATGGAGGCGGTAGTTCCATACGAAGTAATCATTCCTTCTCTCCGAGTCCAGATCGATCGAGATATCCCAATGGATGAACGTCGAGATTCTCTTCTCGCGCAACTCGAACTCTTGGATGAAAGGAGGCTGGCCGCTGCCGAACATGCTAGATCTTACCAAAATAGACTTAAAAGATTTTATCAGAAGAGGGTGGTGGAGAGAAAATTTGAAGTCGGTGAGGTTGTGCTTAAAAGAATATTTGTTAAGCCGGGCGGTCCCCGCTCCAAACTTCAACCAAATTGGGAGGGTCCTTATGTTATTTCGGTCATTTATCCCGGTAATTCATATAAGCTGACTAATGCAGAAGGAGAAGAGCTAGCTCATCCCTGGAATGGTGTATACCTCAAAAAATATTTCCCTTAAAGCAAAAATCACAAAAAAAAATCTATAAAATCAAAAGTGTGAAGTATAATGATAACATCCAACGCTTGCTTGCTCGGTACACCAACTTGTCACCTAGGGGAATAAGGATAAGGCATCATACTACACACACTACACGCCAAGTCTTGAGATCCGATGATCGGGAGCCAGAGAGAAAGCTAGGCAACGCTTGGCAAAGGAAGGTCAACCTAATCCCATTCTCTTCTTGTTTCGGTCCGGAATAGATAAAAGGGGTTAGAATGAGGAGTATCGAAAATGTCCATTGCCTTAGTTGGAAAATGCCTCTGAAGGTATGACTTTTTATTAAAAGAAAAGGTGCCAAAAGATGGGCAATGACCCCTCAGGTCAGCAAAAGAATAGACCTGTCTGAATGTGTACCAACAAAAGTCCAAAAGAAAAAGGCTCCAAAAGATGGGCAATGACCCCTCAGGTCAAAATCAAGCAAAAAGAAAAAGAAGAAAGACCTGTATGAATGTGGGCCATCAAAGAAAATGGACTAGAAAGGAGGACCCGAGGATGTAAAAATCCAAACAGGCAACGCGGGCACCAGTAGAGAAACAAATTCAACACCCCTAAATCTTAGTAAGGACTTACCATCAGTCCTCTTCCCTCCTTAACCTTGCGGGTATGGTTGACCGACTAGACCCAAGAAGAACCATAGCCTATCAAGGGCAAAAGGTCAGGAGAGCTCCGGCTAGGCACTTTCTTACACGTGATGCCTACTCTTAACCCTTAGGTAACAATGAGAAGCACCTATGGCAAGCAGGGCAGAGGATGAAATGATCGTGTCCCTCACACCAACAAAAAAATCAAATACTTTGGAAAATACCAAACGAATCTTAAAAATCAAAATTCTAAAAAAGAGAGAATATTCAAAACTCAAACAAATCAAAAATCCCAAAACACCAAAAAATTATAAAACCATCAAAACTCAAACAAATCAAAAATCCCAAAACACCAAAAAATTTGCTTTGCTAGTTGCCTTTGCATTCATGTTTAATTTCGGTCTTGCATGTTTCCTTTCTATGCACACTTAAGTTTTTTCGTTATTTTACCTTGATAAGGCCTATGTCCCTTGACAAAAGATCAAGGAAATTTCGCCCTTTTCTTGCAAGGGACTAAGCCTGAATAAATTTCTAATCGCCCTTTGAGTAAAAGCAGGGAGTCAGGAAAAGAAGTCAACAACCATCACTATGGAAAAACAAAGTACATCGAAGATAGGAAGGGGTCGGCACATCACAAATCGCCGCCTCCCTCTGCTGGTGCCTGATCATCCGGAGGTGGCATGGCAAGTCTCTCCTCATCTCTCCTCCTACGACTACTGGACTGAGAGGAACCCGAGTGGGCCGGGCCCCTCAGTGTGGTCCCTCGAGAATCGGAGCGGTGGGAGTGGCTCCGAGACTGCAACACCTGCATCATCAACTGACGATGCTCAGCCTCCACCCGGTGGAGCTCTCTGGAGTGCTCAAGACGAAGGAGGATCTGCTCAGACTCTGGCCGTGACAACTCAACCACGCGAGTCTCCAGTCTCCCGACCTACGAGATGACAAAGAGATACATCAGTTACAGAAAAAGAAGCTTAAGGAAAAAGAATTAGACATGTACCTCCCGTGTCAGCTCCTCTATCCTCTGAGCAGTCTGTGGAAACCAAAGGAGACGTCAGTCCAAGCATTTCCAGTTTAAAATCATAATAAAAACATCGCACCTCGGAAGTAGAGGAACCAGGATCCGGAATGCCTACGAGGGGCTTGAGCCCGAGCTCCCTCTGTAGCTCCATCACCTACCGGGAAAATGTCAGGAAAGAAAGAAAATGATAACAAGCGGAGCAGAAAATTATGTACCTTGTCCTGAAAACCCAAGGGATCATCAGTAGAAGGCGGATGAAAACCCAAGGGATCACCGCAGGAGGCGGAGCACCCCCTACAGAAGATCGAAATCCTCGCCCAAAGATCCTTGTTCTACAAAAGGAAAATGTTAGAATCAAGCAAAGCAGAGCAAGAGAAAGTCAAGGAGATTCACCTCAGTAGTAAGGACCTCCACCCGTTCCTTCAGCTGGGCAATCTGCAAGAAAAGAAAAAGATTAGCAAGGCAAATGAAGGAAGAAGACAGTATAAGTAAAAGCGGTAATCACCTCAAGGAGGAAGCCCGTCTCGAAGAACTGCTCCCGGGATCGGTAGGGATGAAGGAAGGAGGGTCAACCGGCAAAGGATGAGAAGGTAGCTCGGGACCCGTAGGCTGACCAAAGTCAAACGGCTCGAAGGGAGGCTCATCAAAAGCCGTCGGCTCAGGGGCAGCCGGATGGGAACCCAACTCCAGTTCGGCCACGCGCTCGCGGAGCCGAGAGATCTGAAAAGAAGTAGAGGAGACAGTTAACAAACATTCATTCAAGGAATTAAATAAAAATAAAGAGTGCTACCTGTCGACGGGAACCTCGGTAGCGACGTCGCTGAAAGAAAGAAGAAAGGAATGTCAGTTAACCAACAATGGAAAGGTGCAAAGTACAGAAAATACCTGTCGCTCCAACTCAACCTCCAAAGATGCTGTCCCCGCCCTCAAACGAGACTGCTCCGCCTGAATGCTCTGAAAGCAACATACAGTTAGACATCAAAGCAAAGGAAGAACAGTGGTGAAAACAACAAGTGCGTACCTCTCCACCCTCGGTGAAAAGGTGGGCGAATGTCGCCACATAGCGACGCGTATAGTCATCACTATCGAAGCACCGGAAGTCACCGGGGTGCCACCCCTCTTCCGGATCCGGACAAGAACTGGCCTTCCTTCTTCCAGTCAATCTCCTGGATCAGGCCGCGAGGAGAACGACCCAGGTGTGGGGAAGGTGGAAGATCCACCCACTCCTGGTGAAGCCCCAACGAGCGCATCGTGAGACGCACCCAAAGTGGCTCCATCTCGCTCAGGCAGCTCAAGAAGGGGTCACCGCCAAAAGCCGGACGCCCCTCCAAAACCCACGGCTGCCCATCCCAGTGAAGATCTGAAAAAAGGTGCCATACCACCTCGAAAAGCAAGGCAAGAGCAAGAACAAGAAGAACCAAAAGTTAAGAAGGAGAAAAGTAACAGAATACCTCGTGGTGAGGGAAGCAGAGCAGCTGCCTCCTCAGGTTCTCCACCTGGTAAGGATGGGAGGAAGCAGATCGTGTAGCAACCCAGCTGCCGATAAGAGGGTACTCGGGGTCATCCTTCAGCAGAGCACGACCCAGGGGGATGTAATAGTAACTCCATACCTGTCAAATAAAAGCTCAGTTAGTCACAGAAAAGACAAGACAGAATTGATAAAAACAAGGCATACCTGAAGGAATGGAGTAAAGCCGGCTACTGAAACCGGACCACTCTCCATCGCCAGCGAGGAGAACAGATGGGCCAGCATAGCGGCACCCCACGCATACTCACCAACCTTCGACAGGTCAGCAAGAAAAGGGAGGAACCGCAAGTGCACCCTGTCTGTCTTCGAGGCTAGAAGAAGACGGGTGAGGAAGAAGAGGAGGAACCGGCGGAGATCCTGGTCGGCCTCAACAGTGCCCTCCTCACCGACCAGGGAGCGCTCGACGCGTTTTGTCAACTCGTCGAGCACAACCGCCACTACGTCATCCTTACCCACACTGGCGTTGCCCAGATCGAGCAAGTTCCCGACGGCTGTGCGCTTCATAACGCGCAGTCCGCCGGGGCAGTGTGGGACCGGATGACCCAAAAAATCCCGGACCATGGCCGAGTAATCGCGATAGGTCTTGCCGGTGACGGCACGACCATGAACACGAAGACCCGTGATCCGGGAGACATCCTCCAAGGTAGGGACCATATGCCCCCAGGGGAAGAGGAAGGAATGGGTGGTGGAGTCCCATCTCTCCCTCAAGGCCTGGATCAAAGGGAGGTCCTCCCAGAAAGCCGAGCAACGAAGCAATGGGCCAAAACCCATTGCATCAAGCCGTACCTTCTGGAAGTCCTTCAACCCTTGGTAGGCATGGAAGACCATCTCCCAGGATATCCGGGACTTGATCTTCCCCTGCACAATCAAACAATCATGTTAGAAACGAAGCAATCATAAATAAATTCAAGAAAGGGGAAGTCGAGATTCGGTTACCAAGACAGTCGGAGGAGGATGGAGAGTGGGTAGCTCCGATGAGCCAGCACCGGCAGAGGAAGAAGCGCCAGCAGAGGAAGAAGCACCGGCGGAGGAAGAGGCCCCGGCAGTACCTGAAGCGTCAACGCGAGACCTCTTCGTCATCTGCAAAGCATTAGAGCGGGTCAAGAACAGCAAAATGGAGACGATGGGGGCACGGTGACCAGGTGCCCCATTTATGGGGCGCCGGGCCAGGCGCCCCATTGATGGGACGCCTAGCGCCCCATTGATGGGGCGCCAGGCAGAGCCTAGCGCCCCATCATAGGGGCGCTAGGGGGCTCAGCCTCCTTCTCTCTTCCCGTTCCGATCCGGAACGACTCCGGATCGGTTCGGACCCTTCTGCGAAAATGAAGATAACGGAATAAATTACAAGTTTGTAGTTGGAAGAAACTTACTGTGGAATCCGCACGGTGCGCTGCGCTCCCCGGAAAGGTCCCGCCCAATAGAAAAATTAGGAAAAAAGGTGATGGTGAAATAAAGAAAAGTGCATAGGTGAAAATATAAAGTGCTTTGGTCAAAATTTTCAAAATTCTTAAAACATGTCCACAAGCAATCTTCTTCATGAAAAACAAAATTTCACTGCCAAAACATTGATATTCTATTACTTTTTGCATTTTTCGCTATTTTTCTGACACTGACAGGACTAGGACGCAACTAAAAAGAAACTACATCAAGCAAATCCTACACCTACATTGATTAAAGTCCTAGACACAACGAAAGCAACAAAATACATTTGGACACAACAAAAGCAAAATACAACTGGATACAATCAAAGGGCAGGTCAACCACCGCGCAGCTTCCTCAGCTTCGCCACATACCGGCTCTTCCAGACCTCGTCTTCATCCATGTAGGCACTTGGCGAGAAGCTCTTGCAGATTCCCCAGATCGCAAGGATGCTCTGGCACTCCTCAACATCCGCCGCCGTGCCCGTCTGACGATCCTTGACAGACGGGATGTGAGAGAGACGAGGGACCTTGAGCCGCGGTTGGCCCAACTGAAGAGGACATCGGTGAGGATTGTAGATAATGAAGGAGGTACCGGTAATCAACCGGAGATCCACCCCGGGGGTGGGAGAGGCACGGACATTCGACGCATAACCGCCTCGTGGGACAAACAAAGCCGCCGTCGCTCATCGCCGAAAAGTACAAACGCCGCCGCCGCGGGTCTTCACTGAGGGGCACTTGTTCTGAACCTTATATTCCATGCAAAGGCGGTTGGTGAGAGGCTGAAGGGGGCTCCGAGCAAAGAGCCGGGAAGCTGTGGCCGGTCCGAAGCATACGTCAAACTTAAAGTGCCAGTCAACCCAGCACACGAACAAGAGAATGCTGCCGAACATAGGCCTGCCGACGCTAGCAGAAGTCAGGCCGTCATAAAGGTAGCCCAACACCGAGTGAGCTATGCACTCATTGGACCAAATACCCTGAATGCAAGGAAGGCGGTAGGATCAAGCCACCCGTCCTCACACGGGTATAGGAGCACCGAGGCAAGACAAGCGGCGACGCCTTTGGCACCAGGCAGCAGAAGGTCCTCATTATCACCGGCGCCTTGAATCACGCCAATGGACCAATCCGCCAGTGCTTCGGTGTAAATACGGCCGCCTACCATAATGGATCGGGCCTCTCCGGTGGTCATAAAGCCGCGGAGGAAGTCTAAACCGGTGACCGGTCCGACAGGGATAAACATGGCCTGGCCGTACCCAGGCATGGCACGAAGCCCCAGAAACAGCTCTACCTCCTCCAAGGGAACGGTACATTCGAAAGAGTAAAAAACAAAAGTGTGTGTATCGGGATGCCACATCTCGAGAAGCGCACCCGCCAAAGAAAAATCCCAGAAGTATTTGAGGAGGTGGTTGGCGTGAACGAGGATGCCGTTGAAGCCCCACCCGCTAAGAATGGTCCGCACATGAATGTTGATAGCAGCCATTAAGCGGGCTATCCATAGCACCTGGCCGTATCGGCGAGCCCCGGGAAAATTCGGAAGGTCCTGCAAAATAACCGCGCAATTAGAAAAGGTTTTGAGACAGAACGAAGGAGGGTGCCTAATAAAGACACTACCACTCCCATGGACACCCGGTTCCGAATATGGCACGGCACTTCGGAGAAACTTTTCATCTCATTTGAACCGGTCGGGCGGGAGGAGGAAGAAGCCATCAGAGCAAAGGGAGGAGCAAGGGGCACTGTAGCTGGTGTGAGGGAGAAGAAGGGGAGGACCCCCCTTCTTATAGAAGCCAAAAGCTACCTCGGGAAGGAGCAGAGTTGAAGTCCGCGCAGGTGCCCCACTTATAGGGCGCCTGGCGCCCTATAAGTAGGGCGCCTGGCGCCCTGTAAATAGGGCGCCTGGCGCCATGCCCCACTTATAGGGCGCCTGGCACCCTATAAGTAGGGCGCCTGGCGCCCTGTAAATAGGGCGCCTGGCGCCCTATAAATAGGGCGCCTGGTGCCCCATAAATGGGGCGCCTGGAGCCCTATAAGCAGGGCGCCTGGAGCCCGGAATTTTGCATGTATTATCATATATCTCGCATGTATATCGTTGAAGACCTCGAGTCTAAAAGGGGCTGAGTCAGAGAACCCCTCCAACAAAATCGATGAATGATTCAGTCACCTTTTTAGGCCCGCGGATAAGCCAAAGTCAAATGAACGGGGACGACGGTATCTTCACGGATGTCCTGACCCGTTATGTTTGACCTATATCTTCAACTATTTTCTTATGTTTATTTCTATTTCTTTAAACTCAGCATACATCATGCATTATCATACAGCATACATCATGCATTATCTTTTCCATCACCATCTTTCTATGGCTCCTCGAGAAAGTTTTTTGGTCTATGAAACAAGAAGTTTTTCCATGTCAAACTGAACCAGTATTCTTGAGTAAAACCCAATGAATTTGAAGAACCCAACCTTGAATGATTGGCCTTTTTCTCTTTACTTTTCGCAATTTACTGCATTTCCACCGAGTCCAGCACACCATGCAGTTTGGGTCCTGGCCGGTTACAGTTCTCCCCCACGCGGGATTTTAGTTATTTACTTCTGTTCTTCTTTTTAACCAATCAAAGGAAGGGTTTCGATAAGACAAAGGGTAATCTCGGAGTCCGGTAAAGTTTTGTTTCACTCAACTAGGCCAATGAGGGCGTGTCTAAATCTACACCTTGGCGTCACCTTTTCAGTCCATTACCATTTCATTTCGCTACACCTCATTACACTTCGCTACATTCACCTACGCTTCATTCATGACACTCCCCTACAAAGCCAACGCCAAGGCGAGGCAAGCTGTAGACACGCAATTTTGGCCTAGTTGGAGAGTTCAAATTCTTGTTTTCATAAAGAATATTTAAAGCACATCGTGTTTTCCGGACATATCGAGTTTTGGCACATTCCGAAGGTGGGTCCATCAAGCAATCACACAAGCCAAATGCCCCAAGAATAGGGAACCTGGTGCCCTGTTTATAGGGCACCAGGCGCCCTATATATAGGGCACCTGGCGCCCTATTTATAGGGCACCAGGCGCCCTATAAACAGGGCACCTGGCGCCCTATAAATAGGGCGCCTGGAACCAAATCCGATCGATTTGACAGGCTGATTTGACCCCCCGCAGTGACTTGTCTTGTCGATCTGACATATCTCATGATGCTAGCGCCCCATATACAGGGCGCTATGCCACATGGCACTGTTTTTCGAAAATGGCCAAAGTGCCCTCTTTTGGGCTATAAATAGAGCCCCATTTGGAACTTAGAAGAGGTTCCAACACCGTGCCACCCTAGAGATCATCCAACACTACGATTCCAAGCCACATTCACCCTCCAAAAGCCTCCAAACCGATCCAAAATCCTCCACCAAAAACCCTAAAACCTTCTGTTCCTGTCACCCAGAAAAAACGATTTTCCTCCAACTTTGAGAGCTTCTATCCGTCTCTCCTCTTATATCCAGCACCCAAACCCTCTTCCATGGGCTTCATTTGAGTATTGTCTACAAGGAGGAGCCCCTACCTCACCCCGGAAGCCTCCCAGCACTCCGGAGCGGCGCCGCGAAGAGGAGAAGAAAATCTGTTCGGGCCAGACTTAGTGCCCCGTATATAGGGCGCTTTGACTTGGTCAACGCGCCCCATAAAGGGGGCACCTTCTCCTGGCGCCCTATATACAGGGCCCCGGGAAGGACAGAAGCTTGTTTTGTTATTTTTGGATTCCGATCGTCCATTTAATCGAGTTTTTGTCTCCCTTTTTCGCTTTTGCATTGATCATCAAGTTATTTAGCACGTCTTAGAGCATCTTTGCATTTCATATACGTTTAAAACCTACCAAAAGTAGGGGTTGGGATTTCGTCCCAATCCGGTTAGTCTTTTCCCATTTGCATGTTTGAATCTAAACTCGAGCTCGATGCTATGCTTTCGTTAGAACTAATAAAACCTTCACTTGTCTGCATGTTTTCTTATGGACATTCTTAGGTGAATCCGATCGAGGCAGAGCTTCAACCGGATTGAAGGCAAGGGATTCACTAAGCTCTCTTCTTTCGGCCGGCCGAGAGAGGAGAAGTCGGAACTCAACAATCTCCCCGCTTTCGGAGGTACGACGGTCATCTTTCTATTTCATTTTCTTTCATCCCACCATACTTTGGAACCTTTGGTTCCTGGCGACCACACACATAAAACACACCACCCACCGACGAACACCGAGGCCGGGCGTAGGGGTTCCGAAGGGGGGAAATCCGCGGATGTCCCGTTCCTGGTGCTTACAATGAGTTCCTTGAGGAGTTCATGAGTCCTATCTCTACCCGCCAGATCATTCTGTGGGGTAGGATCAGTGTAGAGGGACTCCTTAAGTGGACCTTGGGGATTCTGGAGGGGGCCAGTGGCAATGCCGACCTTCTTCTTCCTAGTATGAAGGGGGCTGCCACCCTTCTTGCTTCTGCTCTTCTTTTTCTGGCCGAGGATGAGTGGATCCATCCCGGTTGTTTGTCAAGCATCCGGGGCATTTGGTAGAGGGAGAGGATCATTACTTTGGTCCTTGGCTTTTTGTACGATGGCCTTTCCTCGGCTTGAATTGGTAGACCGATGCATGGTGCTTCCTCCCTCTGGCTGCCTGGTCCGACTGGCACTTCAAGTTCAGTCTGGCCAATCATAATGTATCCACCTCCCACTATTTTCTTCACAGCCCTCTTTATTCTCTTACCAATATTCTGGGCCTACAGGAGAGGGTGATGAACAGCTGTTCGGCAGTGAAGATGCACCAGGACTGGCGTGTCTACTTCTACACCACTGACCGGGCCATCTTCTTGTGCCCCCTCCCCCCATGATAGGAAGAGAGCTCCGTGCATGTCACTTTCCAGGTGTCAACCTTAGGCTGATCATGAGTTGTTCATTCATTGCCTACAACCCTCACCGATGCTTCCCTCAGATCGATGAGCCTCGGTTCAAGGTCCCCTGCCTCTCTCATCTGCCTGCCATCAAGGACTGCCACTTTGGCACTCTGAATGACGCGGAAGAGTGCCAGAGTATCATTGAGTTATGGAGGACCTGCCGGGTGTTCCTCCTAGATGTGGAGGTGTATGAGGAGGATGACTAGGTGGCCCGCTATTCTGTGTGGCTGTGGGCTCTTCAGCAGTGATCACTACGACGGCGGGGGATGCTCATTTTTTTATTCTTGCCTAGCCTTGCACGGCCTTTATTGTTGGATTCTGGGCCCTGCGTGTCCACTTACGCATGTTGGCCCTGTGTGGCCTGTTGTTGTACTTTGTGGCCTTGGTGGCTTGTTGCTGTACTTTGCCGCCCTAGTGGTCAGTTTACGTATTTGGCATTCTAGGCCATGTGCGGCTTTATGTATTTGTTATGGAGGCTTTAGCCATATATTTGAATTTTCCATTTGCAAAATGATTAGTATCCTTCCAAAATACACATGCATGGATGCTTGAAAATAAAGCAGGGAAAAGGAATACAAAAAAATGACATATTTTTTTAGTTACTGGAATTGCAGGTGCTCCGATACCAGGTCACCTGGCATCGCGATAGGGAGATGCCAAGCATCCTAGATTTGGACTACCGGGGTTTCCAGTGACCCTTCACATTCCCCTCAATTTCTAGTCCGTCTGTCGGCGGAGAGTCCTCGAGGTTGGTGAATTTGTGGTTTTCTTAGTATTTAAAGAATTATGGTAATTTTTTTAATTTTTTTTGGATTTTTCTCAAAATTTTCATCCTCACTATATATATGAAGTTATTGTAGTAACTTTATTTTCACGTGCATAGTGTTCCTTTCCAGTTCAAGACATTCACAGCTTCCGGGGCTTTCTACGGCTCATGCGCACGTCAAGGTGAGTCGGCCTTTCTTGGAACTTGTAGAATAGGTTTTGACTTTCTATGTGCACGAGCATGCCGAGGTTTCTGGAAATTTTCAACCGAATTTGACGACTCGAAAGTAGGCCAATTCTGGCCGGCCTGTTGTTGCGAAGTGGTGGCGCCAGGAACCTAGCGTCGCGAGGATGGAGCGCTAGTGAAGTGCTCCATCTTCGTGACGCGGTCGGTAGTGTCGCAAGGGGGGAGCGCTAGGCTGGCGCTCCAACTTCGAGATGCTAGCAAAAGCTCTCCGAATTTGGAGCACCTGCTAATTCCAGAAACTTGGGTTTTCTGTCCTTTCAGCCTGTTCTTTTATTGACTAACTAATCCAATTCTTTTGGTGTAGATGGCGAGGCGATTGCGCTGTTCCCGAGCCCGTCAGAGGTCTCCCTCATCGGCCCCAGAGTCACCTCCTCCAGCCGAGGTGCCGCTAGTCGTGCTTGAGGCCAGGCCGTACCCTCAGCTTGAGGTAAGCCCTCTGCCTTTTCTATTTCATTTTTATTGGTGATCTATCTAAAATGCATGGAACTTAAAAACAAAAAAAATATTTTTCTTGTGTAGGGCAAGCTCCTCCTGCATCTCATGGGAGCTGGTACTGTGCGTGTACGAGGACCTGCAGGCCTTCCAGAAGGATAGGCTGAATGCCATGGGCTTCGGCCTATTCTTGACCTGCACTATGATCTGGGTGGATCTCTCCCTGATCTAGGCCCTAAGAGAGTGGTCGGACTATGTCTCCCAGTCCTTCATCTTCCCATGGGGGCACATGGTACCTTTATTGAAGGATGTGATCTGTATTAAGGGAGCGTACACTGTAGACACGCCAAATTGACTTGATTCGGAGCCCCAGACTCTTATTCCATAGGCGATATCCTTTATTTGACGTTATCTGATCTGGATTACCTCGTGGAGATGAGCTAAGGACATGGGTGGAGCCCCTCACAAGTTGAGAATGGACCGATGATTTCCGGAATATTGCCGTAACCTTCAAGCGAGAGCCGCACGTGAACTGTAAAAACACGAAGCCTGCTCGATGACCGACCTTGAATGGTCCATAATTGAAGGTCTAAGGAATCCCGCATGTGTTCTGTAACATTCAGGGTCTCCGAGAAGTCATTTTGGTAGGTGTCGGTCAATGACGGCTTTCGTTATGGCTTTTTCGATCTGTGCTGACACGGCTATCCTGGACCACATGTTAGGCCTTTCCGGTCATCACCAGGTCTTTTCAAGTCATTCGAGTCGATTCTAGCCGAATATTTTCATCAACCGAGGCTATGCGGCCATTTCGGTCAATTTTAGGGTTTTGCGGCTTTTTCGAGTTTCGGTTCACGTTTACCGGGTTAGTCTCAGATTTTTCGATGACTTCGGGTTTTCCGGTCGTACCGGACTTGTTCGGTCATCATTTTAAGTCATCCCGAGTTGACCCGAGATTTATCGACCGGAACCGTGCTCTTTCGGATCTTCGCACCGGGTTTCGGCTTTCCGCGAGAGGGTAAACCGGTAGAAAGCCCCGTGCGAACATATCGGGAGTCATGCTAGCTGGTTTACCGACTTGAGGAGGTGCGGTTGAAGGCCCTCTTTCCAACGTGACAAACGGGAGCCAAATCGGACAACTTGCTTGCAAGATATGGCTCGCGGAACACGGGCGCAGGAGAGAGAGTGTACTGCGCCCCCGCTCCCTTTGAAAGAGGAGGGCGCGCCCTGCGCGCCCTCAACTCGGGGGTGCGCCCTGCGCGCCCTCAAACTGGGGGCGCGCCCTGCGCGCCCCCGGTTCCTTTGAAAGGCGAGGGCGCGGTCAGTTTCTTTAAATCGCAAATTACCCCGATTAGCACCTTCTAAACCGGATTTTTGGAAGGTTTCCGTGGAGGATTTTCGATCATTTGTACCACGCCCCCTGTTCGGGGGCGCGTTACGTATGTCAAGTCGATTTTTAGCAATTTCCGGAAGTTTCCATCGAGTTTTAGCAGTGAGATGCGTAACGCGCCCCCACTTCCTTTGAAACAGGGGGGCGCGCAGACCGCGCCCCCGAACTGGGGGCGCGCCCTGCGCGCCCTTGGTATGGGGGCGCACCCTGCGCGCCCTCGTCCTCTTTGAAACGCGGGGGCGCGGTCAGTCCAGTTTCTAAATTATGCACCGGCTTCCTTCCCCTATAAATTGAGAGCCATTCTCAGCGACCCAAGGTTAACCCCCGGTGCCTAGCTCGTCCAAAGGTCATCCAAGCTCTTCTCCAAAGCCATCCCGACGTCCAAAGGCGATCCGAAGTCAAGAAATCGATTCCGAGGTGAAGGAGAAGGCTCGATCCGGGTGTTCTTCATCAACCATCTTCATCGACTTCTGCAGAAAATACGAGGCTTCTGATGCAAAAGTCTTCAACATACAAATTGTTCCTCTCTTTGTCCTCTTTCATCTCCAACTGACGGCACTCAATTCCGACTTGTCGTTTGTTCGTAGCAATTCCCACACTGAGGGCACGCATCCAGGTTCTGTTTTCTATATCCGCCCACTTTCAGAATTTTTACTGACTTATAAAGGAGGATTTAGGAGAAGTCATCAACATAGGAACTCTTTCTCTCTGAGTCCTCCGTCTACTCCAACAAACGGAACTCGATTTCAACATCGGGATCGTTCTTAGTATCCTATGAACCGAAGTCGCGCCAGAAGGGTGCAAAGCTACCCGAACCGGCCTTTTCTCAACCAACTCGGCTTCAACTCAAGCCGATCCATTCAATAAGCTTTCTCAACTCATTTAACTCAGTTCATTTACTGTTTTAAAGCATATTTCAGTTTATTTGCATCATTTTTACATAATCAAAAAATACAAAAGAAAGGGGTTAAGGCTCACCCCAATCCGGTGAGTTCGATTCCGATTGCTTCTTTCTCATCTTCTCTCTACAGTTACTACACTTCCCATAGTTCTAATCAATCTCTTCACTTGGTTTATTGTTCTAGTTGCACAGGTCTATCAAGCTAGCATCGGTTGGAGACTCTTTTTCATCGGCCGGCCGAAGAAGAAGAAGGTTGAACTCATATCCCGATCTCCCACACTAAGGTACACAGTCAAATCAACTCAATCTTGCTTTTATTTCATAAAGCGGAGCCCGCGGCTCCTGGCGACCACATTTTTCATGCTTTAATTTCATCTCCTCCTCACTCTCCTCCCACATGACCCGAACCATCTCCGGTGCTGGAGCGACGTCGTG
The DNA here is from genome assembly GCA_036172225.1 of Cryptocoryne crispatula var. balansae. Lineage (NCBI taxonomy): Eukaryota > Viridiplantae > Streptophyta > Magnoliopsida > Alismatales > Araceae > Cryptocoryne > Cryptocoryne crispatula. The sequence goes on from CM069920.1 coordinate 22,844,929, forward strand.
AGATGAAAGTTCGGGGATCAATGTGAGTGTGGGACCGAGGTGAGGACATTTTACCGCTTTCCGAGTGTTTTCCGATTCACTCCCATTCCCCCATTCTATCTTTCACCTTTTATCTTGAGGTGCCGATCCGGAACCCGTTTCTGGAGTCGACAGCTTTTTGGCGACCACGGTGGGACAACCAATGTCTTTAACCGTGCTAGCTTGATTCAACCGTGCAACTAGTTGTTTTCCAACTTGGTTCCCGCGTGAACCGGCTTGTCTTTTATCTTCCATGTCTATTTACCTTTAAACTTGCTATTTACTCTTTCTTTAAGATTGTCCCCCATGTGGACTTAATTTTCTTGTCTTTCATTTCAACCCGGTTCCCGCGTGAACCACTTTTCTTCTTATAAACCGCTTCCCGCGTGAACCACCTTTCTTTTCCAACTCGGTTCCCGCGTGAACCAACTTATTTTCAGATCGGTCCCCGCGTGGACCACCTCTTTACAACACCTTTAGATTGGCCCCACGTGGCCCTCCTTCTATTTTGTCAACTCTTACATCGGTTCCCGCGTGAACCACCCCTTTCTTCATTAAAACCGGTTCCCGCGTGAACCAAACCCTTTTCTAAACCGGTTCCCACGTGAACCAACTCACTTTCAGATCGGTACCCGCATGGACCACCCCTTTGCACCAATTAGATTGGCCCCACGTGGCCCTCCTTTCCTTTTTCCAATCAAACAAACCGGTTCCCCCGTGAACCACCTACTTTTCCAAAACTCGGCTCCCGCGTGAGCCACTTTATTTTCAATTCGGTTTCCACGTGGATCATCCTTTTGCCTTTACTTCAGATTTGTCCCCAATTGGACACTCCAACACAAGCCGGTTCCCGCGCGAACCACCTTTTAATTGCTAGTTTCTAGTTACTTGTTTTACTTTCTCATTGCTTATCTTGTTTGCATTCACTTGCTTGGTTTATTTAATAGCTTTCATTCATGTTTGCATATTGATTGCTTCTTCTTCTCCTACCCTCCATTTTTTATTTTTTGCATTAGCTTTTGCATCGGGTACCGGACTCGTTCCGATCCGTAGGGCATTCGAGGCGGGGGCTCTCTCTCCCAACACACCCTCACCCTCCAAACACCTTCTTGGTGGATTCTAACCTCTCTTCTGGGATATTCCTTTCTAGTTTATTTGGTGGTTTCCATCAAGACCTACGTAAGTCCCCATCCGTGGAGTATTCCTCTCCGCACGATTGGGCCGGTTGTACCACTTCCCAAAACCCGAAGAACCCAAGTACCTACTCGTGGTGATTGAATGATAACTTTAGGTCTTGAAGATTGGAGCAATAGGAACCATACCTACTTGAGTGAACAATTGCTAACAATCTATCTAATCTAAGGTTTCAACCCAATAATTGTCGAGTAGTCATTTTAAATTCTTGTTTGCATAACTTGCTTGCTCACAACAATTGAAAAAGAAAAAAATTCCTCTTTCAAAACACCTAAAACAAAAAAAAATCCCTTTAATTTTTTTTATGTTCAACTTGCTTGCCAAACAACCAAATTGAAACAAAATCAAATCAAACAAACAACCATAACCGAACAAAAAACTCTCTTTGCATTTACACCTTTCATTTGCTTTCTTTCAACCATTTTGTAAGGAAATTTGACAGGATGCCCACTCTAAGGTCCGGAAGACACGTCAGTATGTCGGACTACTGCGGCCAAGAAGAGGAGTACAAGACGGGTCACTACGAGCTTCAGCAACCCGTGGTCCAATCAGAGGGCCATGTCAACGCCGTCAGGGAGCCAGAAATTCAGAATCCTACTGATCAACCTGCATCACTTAGCGTGGAGCAACTCCTCCAGGGTCTATCTCTTCATCTAGACCCCGAATCTTTTTCGCTTGTGCAATCCTTGACAAAGGGAAAGATGCCCGCCAATCAAGATCCGGTCGAGGGAAATCAAGCCCCCTCACCACCTCAATCAGCAGTCAGGCCCCAAATTATCTCTTCTCCTGGACAACCCTGCCGTGTCTCCACTCACCCTATTATGGGGCATTCACATAATTCTATTCCAATTCCTGTTTCCAACCTACCTCCTCCAACTCAGCCACCTAAACACTTTGCTCCCGTGGCTCAGGAATCCAGCCTCACCCAGGCATTAATGAACAAACTCAATCAGATGGATGAGCACTTTGAAGAAATGAGGCATCACCTCGATTCTAAAGCCATCCCTGAAATCTCTGTCCCATCCTTCCCCGTTCTGCACCTTCCTCCTTCAGAGATACCAGTCTTCCAACGTTACAATGGGACTGGTAATCCTTTCAACCATCTAAAGAGCTTTCTCTACGACTCCGCATTCTGAAAAAATGACCGCAAAGCCCTTGCCTTCCTATTCCGTCGGTCATTGGAGGGATCCGCCCCGGGATCGGTTCTATTCTCTTGATTCCATTGAGGCGGCAGATTTTGACATCGTCAAGGCAAAGTTTCTACAGAGATACAAGGATCGGGTGGGGCCAGCCTACTCGATAACTGATTTGATTGCCGAAAAGATGAGGCCGGATGAAGACTTTGCCAGATTTGCTGATCGGTGGAGGGGAATGGCTGAGAGGCTAGTAGATACCATCTCAGAGGGGGAGCAGGTGAGGATGCTCATAGGTAACACCACGCCCAACCTTCGCAACCTCCTGATCATGCACCGCCCGACAACCATGAGTGAGTTGTGTGACAGCGCCCGCTACCTCCAAGCCCACTTTAAGGACGCATCCATGATCAACCCGTTCGACACCAAGCCCCGTAACACTAGAAAGCCTACACCTGTAGGACCCACCACCGAAGGGGTAGTAAACAATGAGAGCATCAATGCCATGGGTAACCAGGGTGGGTATCGCCAAAGCCAATACCGTAACCCACCGCCCAATCAACAATACCGCCCAGCTCCTCAACTAGCTCCTCAGCCCCAGCAACAACTTGCATACAACCGAGCACCACCACAACAACCCACCTACAATCGAGCGCCCCAGCAACCAAATGCCTACAACCGAGCGCCTCAACAACAACATGTCTACAACCGACCCCAACCACAACAACAAGCCTACAACCAAGTGCCACCACCAGCCAACCGACCTAGGTGGGGGGACCCAAGAGAGAGTATTACCTTCAACTGCCATTCCCCCTCACCGATATCTTTAATGCATTGATGGCGGAACAACAGTTGGAGCTTCCAAAGGAGAGAGAAGGATGGCCGACCAATGTTGACACAACCAAGTACTGCGCTTATCATCGATATCCTGGGCACACGGTGGATGTATGTTTCCAGTTTAAAGACTACATCCATGACCTTAATGATCAAGGGAACATTGACTGGGCACAAATGGGGAGTCTATTCAAGCAATGAAGGCACGTCAGAATCAACCACGGCGACAACAAGTACAACAGCAGCCCGGCCTGGGCATAGTCCAAGATCCGCTCCCGGTACATGCACCCATACAAGCATCGGCACCAGCACCACCAAACCAACGACTCGGCCTCGTCCACTCCGCCATCGAGGAGTCAACCCACCATTCCTAGGGTTGGCAGGTCGAGGATCAAATCACCTCCATGCCCGCCATACCAAGCCCACCTACAAACCGCACCATACTCTTCATACCGAGAGCTGCCCCCATCCCACCAACTACCCAAACACCCCTACCCTCACCAGCCATTAACCCTCCACGGTGCTTAATCATTAGATCGCCACCAGCCTCCCAACCAGCACCCCAACCATCACCCCAACCTAACCCACCAACCACCATTAATTCTCCACGGCGTCTAATCATTAGACCACCACCAACACCCCAGACATCACCTAACCTACCAGTCACTGCCACCCCACGACCCCTCATCATTAGACCATCACCACCAACACCCCAACCATCACCCAACATACCGACCTCCACCAATCCACGACCCCTCATCATCCAATCCTCACCACCCCTACCTACCATGGGCTCCTCAACCTACCAACCAACCCTACCATCACCATCATCACCACTTCCCCCTACCACGCTGGCGCCGATACTTCATAGCGGGAGGATGTTCCAAAGGGTCTTCCCCCAGGTCGGGATACAACCACAGGAACAGGCAGAAGAGGAGATGAAAGAAGAACCGTTGCCCGGCACGGCATATGACCTATTGAAGCACTTGGACAAAATGCCGGCACGGATTTCAATTCTGGAGCTGATAAAGAGGTAAAAGAACCATCAGGACATCCTACAACAATATCTGCAGTGGGTCATGGTCAATGAGGACCTCCCGCCCGAGAAGATCATTACTGTCCTGACCCCGAGGAGTGAACATCCGGCACTCACATTTACACAGGAGGAGTTGGCACGGCCAGAGATCAGAAAGTATGCCTTGCGTGTCGCAGTAGTCATCCGAGGCGTGGAGATCAAGTCCTACTTGATTGACACCGGAGCATCCATAAATGTCATGCCGCCAGAAACATTGCAACTTTGCGGCATCTCCGATGAATAAATCGAGCCTTCTGCCATCACGGTGACCGCATATGACAACTCCCGGAAGCCGGCACGAGGGGTGGTTACATTGAAAGTAGGGCTCGGGCCGTGTCTTCACCGCCGAGTTTCACGTTCTAGAATTGGACCCTACATTCAAAGCTATCTTGGGACGCCCGTACCTTGAGGCAATAGGAGCTGTTGCCTCCACTAATCATCAGTGTCTGAAGTTCCCATACAAGGGCCAGGTGATCAAAGTAACCAACATCTCCATTCTGAATGACGTGGATGACCCCTCTTCTGCACTACCAATATCAAAATCTGTCGAGCCGTTGGTTTCAACTACAGAGATACCTGAGGTCATGGTATTGACGACGCCTCCAGATTCAGTTGCGTGGCGGATGATGAAAGGGATGGGCTATCAACCAGGAAAGGGGTTGGGAAAGGAGCTGCAGGGGGTTGTGCACCCCATTGAAGCCGTACAAAGACCAAAGAGGCACGGGCTTGGCTATGAGCCCAGTTTCACTCCGCGGATGGTCTACCGGCCAAAAAATGCCATGGGACTCCAAAAATTCTTTATCAAAGGGGAGACCATGATGATGGCCGGGGACAAAGAAGAAGAACAAGTCAAGAGGAATAAGGCACCAGAGCAAGAGGAGGAGGTGGACAACCTGAGTTCATGTTTGGCCCGGTTGTTCACAGAGGAGGAAGAACCAGTCGAGGGTAAATCCATCGCTAAACAACTTGTCCACTCGAACCCACCTCCAAACAACATCCCGCGTGAGCCGTATCCTACGGTCACATATTTCAAAATCCTCACACTCTCCCTCTTAGATTCACTCGATGGGCTATCTAGCCCAATTCCCACTTCTGGGCCGAAATGGCCACCTGAACTGATTATTGGGCCTGAGAGCCCATTCAAATCTTCTTACTCCACTGGGCTTCTATGCCCATTCCAATCCAACAACCTTGGGCCCGCGTGCCCACCAGTCGGGCCCACGTGCCCTTTAGATTTATTTTCCTGCTTTGGGCCCGCGTGCCCACCATTTGGGCCCACGTGCTCCTTAGATCTTTTCACCAGCTTTGGGCCTATCTTCCCATTTCTTGTCATCATCGGGCTCGCGAGCCCATTTTTCTTCCATTTGCTTAAGCTTTCTATTTCTGCTCGAACCCCATCGGCTCATTCCCTTTTTGTTATTAAAAATACCCAAAAAAAATGTCCTCTCACAAACTCATTTTTCCATTGATGAGACGTCTCTACTTGTCTCGGAGGGTGCTCCCAACCAGGGACCTCTCTTCTCCAACTCACTGATCGATCTGCTCGATCCTTCACCCATTATAAATACCACCTTTTCAATTCCGTCTTCTTTAGGAGTAGTTAGGGTAGGAAAGAAGAAAATTTGAGGTAAACGTGTGCCAGAGAGATATCTCCAACAAATAGCTCAAAAATGCAAGGAATGTGCAAGGCTACCAAGGTTTTTGGAAAATGCTATCCAGCTTGATGAAATCCAATATGAGGATGAATTCAATGTAGATCATACACTGGGAGTTTACGAGGTTTTATCAGAAAAAGATCCTGATTTCGAGGATGGAATTGAGGACTTGGCTGATGCGTATGCATCTGGACTTAAAAGATTTGAAGAACCATTAGCCACGATGGATGAACCGACAAAAGAACTGAATCTTGGAACACCGAAAGATCCCAAGACAGTCCTCCTAAGTGTAAACCTCACTCCCATTGAGGAACAGAGTTTAATTGAAATTATGGAAGAATACAAGGACACGTTCGCATGGACATACGAAGACATGCCGGGGTTAGACAACTCGTTAGTTGAACATCGTCTAACTTTGAAACCTGGAGTTACCCCGGTCAAACAAAAATTAAGGAGATTCCACCCTGATGTTGCACTTAAGATGAAAGAAGAGGTCGACAAGTTACATCAAGCAAGATTCATTAAGGTTGTCCTTTATCCGCAATGGGTGGCAAACATAGTCCCTGTAATGAAGAAAGATGGTCGAGTTCGGATTTGTATAGACTTCAGGGACTTGAACCGAGCGTGTCCAAAAGATGACTTTCCTCTACCTCATATTGACATACTGGTTGATAACACTGCTGGATTCGATATGTTGTCATTCATGGATGGCTATTCTGGATATAATCAAATCCGGTTGGCCGAAGAGGACCAGGAGAAGACCTCGTTCACCACACCTTGGGGAACCTACTGCTATGTCGTCATGCCCTTTGGACTGAAGAATGCTGGTGTTACCTATCAGAGGGAAATGATGGCTATCTTCCATGACATGATGCATACCCTTGTAGAGGTGTACGTGGACGACCTGGTCGTTAAGTCCAAAAGCCGAGAAGATCACCCGGAAGTGTTGAGAAAGGTCTTGCAAAGGCTAGGGAATATAAATTGAAAATGAACCCAAAGAAATGTACGTTTGGAGTATCCTCAGGAAAACTGTTGGGGTTCATAGTGAGTAAAAGGGGCATAGAGATCGACCCAAACAAGGCCAAAGCAATCATTGGTATGCCTCTCCCGAGAAATATGAAAGAACTTCGAGGATTAATCAGGAGGCTACAGTTTGTCCGCCGGTTCATCTCACAACACTCCCAAAGGTGTAAACCTTTCTATGAGTTGACCAAGGCGGGGGCCGAGTTCAAATGGGATTCGAAGTGCCAGGATGCATTCGATGGTTTGAAAAGATACCTGGCTAGTCCCCCTGTGCTTAGACCACCAGTCCTTGGCAAGCCCTTAGTTTTGTATATCTCAGTTTTGGAGAATTCTCTTGGGGCAGTGCTTGCACAAGTGGATGAAGAAGGGAAAGAGAGGGCAACTTACTATTTGTCAAAGATCTTTGATCCATGTGAGCAGAAGTATACTGTAGTGGAAAAGACCTGTGCTGCACTAGTCTGGGTAGTTCAGAAGCTTAAACACTAATTCTTAGCTCATGAGGTCAATCTTATTGCCGGCATCAATCCTATCAAATTCCTTCTGGAGAAAACTGTTCTAACTGATCGGTTAGGTCGTTGGCAGAGCTTCCTCTCCCAGTTTGATATCACCTATGTCCCCCAGAAGGCGATTAAGGGCTATGCCATTGCCGAACATCTAGCCCATCACCCTATACCCCTCTTTGACCCGGTCCAGTCGGAGCTCCCGGATGACGAACTAATGTTGATCCGATCTTCCCACCTTTGGACGTTATATTTTGACGGGGCTCTGAATTCACACGGTAAGGGAATAGGAATCGTCCTTCTATCACCCGAGGGTGTCACCATTCCACAGGCATTTCAGCTTGACTTCCCAGCAACCAACAATATAGCTGAATACGAAGCCTTGTTGGATGCCAGCGATTAAGGTCGTAGAAGGTCGATGCCAGCGATTAAGGATGGGCGATTTCTGAAAGTCAAGGAGAGATTTGGCAGGAAGGAGTATCTAGAGAAGAAAGAGAAGATTTCGCTAATCGAGTTGGAAGAGTTAGATGAGGGTGAGAGGCCTTGGTTTGACGAGATTGCAAGGTATTGTCAAGATCAGACATATCCACCTGGATCAAATGCAAAAGAAAAGAAGGCCATCAGGAGAGTATCCCAGAGGTATACCATCCTAGGAGGGGTGCTCTACAAGAGGAGCCTGAGCGGAATTTTATTGAGATGCGTTGATGAAGAAGAGGCGGTGGTGCTTAAGGAAGCACATTCCGGGGTCTGTGGGGGCCATGTCAATGCTCAAGCCCTTGCCAAGAAAATCATCAGGCAGGGGTATTATTGGCCAACCCTAGAAGAGGATTGCTCCATCTTTGTCCGGCACTGTCATTCTTGCCAACTTCATGCCGACAAGACCCATTCTCCCGCATCTTCCCTTCATCCGATTCATGCCCCATGGCCCTTCGCCATGTGGGCTTTCGATATCATTGGCCCTCTAAGTGATCTTAACTCTGAAATCCATTCCAAATCGTTCATCCTGACGGCAACAGAGTACTTCACCAAGTGGGCAGAAGCGGAAGCGTTCGTGGAGATCAAGGCATCAACACTGTGCTCCTTCATCAAACGCAACATCATCGCTAGGTTCGGGATACCCAGCGACATCATCACCGACAACGGACTGCAATTTCTCTCTCAAGATCTGCGTGATCTTTGCAACAGGTACCGCATTGCATTGGATCATTCATCTCCTTATTACCCTCAAGGCAACGGTCAAGCAGAAGCCACCAACAAAACTTTGATTAAAATCATCAAGAAAACCTGTAAGTCTAGCAAGTTTGCAGACTGGCCAGATAAGCTTGTAGATTTCCTATGGGCTTATCGTACTTCTGTACGGACCCCCACTGGTCAAACCCCGTATGCTCTCGCATATGGGATGGAAGCAGTGGTCCCGTACGAAGTACTCCTTCCATCACTCCGAGTTCAACTCGATAGGGACATCCCTGTCGATGAGAGGCGAGAATCTCTCCTTGTACAACTTGAACTCCTAGATGAAAGAAGGTTGGCCGCTTCCGAGCATGCCCGGACTTATCAGAACCGATTGAAAAGATTTTATAAAAAGAGGGTGGTAGAGAGAAAGTTCAAAATTGGTGAGATGGTAGTCAAACGTATATTCGTTAAGCCGGGTGGTCCCCGCTCCAAGTTGCAACCTAACTGGGAAGGGCCTTTTGTTATAACTGAAAAATATCTAGGCAATGCATATGAGCTAACCAACGCCGATGGAGAAAAATTGAACCATCCATGGAATGGCATTTTCCTCAAAAAATATTTTCCTTAGAAGAGAATATGGAGAATTTCTAGTATGATATTAAGTCATCGATCCAAGAGTGTTAGCTAGAAGTCAAGGGTAGACATCACCTTGCACACACAACACCTCCCGATCCCAGAATCTGGATAGCCCAACACTCGAGAGAGGCAAGGCAGAACCCTGAAGGCGGAAAAGAAACCTTACCCTATTCTCTTCTATTCGGTCCAAGATAGGTGAAGGGGACTAGAGGAGGATAGTATCGAAAATGCCCGCCACCTTAGTAGGAGGCAGTCTCATAGGGAGCAAAAGGGTGCCAAAAGATGGGCAATGAACCCCACAGGTTTAAACAAATATGGGCCTATCTGAATGAGTACCCGGAATAATAGAAAATGAAGAAAAGGCACCAAAAGATGAGCAATGACCCCACAGGTCAAAGACTTGTCTAAGTAAGTGCCACATGTAGAAAAGACCCAAAGAGGCCGAACCCCAACGGGCAATTTGGGCATGAGTAGAGAAACCCTCCTCAACACCCCCAAATCCTATCAAAAACTTCCTCTATTATTCTTCCATCTTAAAACCCCTAGGGTAGGGTAAACTGTACAAACTCAGGGGGAATCCAAACCGATCAAGAGAAGAGGGCAAGAAAGATTCTGGGTAAGGAACCTTATTCACACGTGATGCTTATTGCTTATTGCTTGAATCTTGATCAACACTCAAAGATCGATGAATGGTCTCAATACTGGCACATTCTCCACAAAAATCCAAAAAAAAATAAATATTTTCAAAAATCCAAAAAAAATTGAATATTTTCGAAAAAATCTAAAAAAAAAGTTGAATATCTTCAAAAAATAAAAAATTGAATACTTTCCAAAAATCTGAAAAAAAAATGCATCATCTAACTTGGCATAACCTTGATTTTTGCCTTTGCTAGCATTCATGTTTATCTTTATGTCTTGCATGTTTCATTTCCGCATTGCATATTTACCTTCATTATCACCCCATTAAGAGGGATCCTCCCTTTGACCTAAGTCAAAGTTGGCCATAATAGGCAAAGGGATGAGTCGTTGTGAAGATCTAATCCTTTTTTATCAAGTGTTTTCAGGGACTTTAAAATAAGAGGAGAAATTTCTCTCAACGACAGGATTCTGAGATCAAGAAGGGAGCGACTCTCACCATAGCAGGTAAGCTCTCTTAACTTTTACCTTGTCTGTCATTTTGTGCATTCTACCTGGTTGATAAGGCTGCCCCCCTTGACATATAAGCAAGGCAAGATGACAATAGGCAAGGGGGTAAGCCATAGAACAGATTTAACCCTTCTATTGAGTATTTCAGAAAAAAAACACAAGTCAAGGAGGGGTGAGAATCTCGCCAACAGGTATGTCTCTTAACCCTACATCTATTACTTATTTTTATTATTTACTATCCCTTAGAAGGCTTCGCCCCTTGACAAACTTGCAAGGGGCTAAGCCGAAATGTGATACTAACTACCCTTTTAAGCGATGTCAAGCAGATCAAATAAACACTGAAGCAAACAGGTGAAGATCTGATTATGCCATTAAGTGCTACAACAAAGAAGAAAAGCAGCTACAACATCAGAAAAGCTAAGCCTACTATAGAAATCAGTGCCTGCTGCTACCCCCTCCAGAAGAATGACCACGTGGAGGAGGCATGGTAGCCGTGTCTGCCAAAGCTGCTGCAGCCGCCTCATTGCGGCGACGCTTTGAAGAAGTGGCTAGGAACACAGAAGCACCGTGCTCATGGCTCTGGCTCTGGCCACTCTGCCCCTGCTGGCTCCGCCCGTGGTGACCCCGACTACGAGAAGCGCCGCCACTTCGGTGCGTGCCACTCCGATGGGAGCTGCTCTGATGGGTGAAACTCTGGCTCGGCTGTGGAGGGATGCCCTGGCGGTAAACCTGCAATGTCGCCTCTGCTGCCGACAAACGAACCTGTGCCTGCAGGTGCATCTGCTCCAGAGATCGCATGGCCTGGCTATGCTGGCGCTCCATCTCGCGCATGGCTCTCTCGTGCTGAAGGCGGAGATCCGAGACGATCATCTGGGAACGAAGATCGGCTGGGGCAGACCGCAATGTCTCCACCTCAGACTCCAAGGACTGGATACGGGAGGACAAGCTACTCTGAATCTCGGCAACCTGGAAGAAGAGGAAGTATATGAACCAAGAAAAATCAACAACCAGAATAGACAACAATGAAAGATACCTCTGCCTCCTTGGTCATCAGGGCCTCTCTCGACTCACTAAGACGCTGGCGGAGCTCAGCCACCTCTTCCCTCGACAGAGAAGGAGGTGAACCCTCAGCACGAGCCTTCCGCTGTGAACAGAAGAAAAAACACATCAGAGCAAGGCAATCATATGTTGAGGATACAAATGAAGGTCAAAGGCAGTGTCTACCTCAGTCTCCAGCATGCCACGAAGAGTGGCCACCTCCTGCCGAAGGTCAACAATCTCCAGCTGTTGGCTTAGCAGTAGAGCCTGAGCCTCTTGAAATGACATGAAGGTCAGAAGAGAACAACAACACAGAATTTAAGGAAAGTGAGAAGCATTTACCTGACCCTCTGGAATGAACAAGTGGCTGTATGCCTCCGCGTATCGGCGAAGGTAGTCTCGGCTATCCTCTGCCCAGCCAATAACTACCTCGCCGCCTTCATACCACAAAGTGATTGAGGCGTGGTACCTCTCCACCCAGTCCACGGGGAGGAGAAGGCACCTGGGACGAGCACCAACTAGGGGTAGAGGAGGAGGAGGCTCCAACCAGTCCTGCTCCAGACCGAGGACGCGTGCCGAGAACCGAAGCCACAGTGGCGCCAGCTCATTGACGCACAGAAGATGAAGATCGCGGCCAAAGACACGACCAGCGTGGGCAATCCAGGGCTGGAGATGGTCATCGGTCATGAGATATGGCCTCCAACACACCTATGGGAAGCAAAATCATGATTATTATTTCAACAGGAGAATATTGATACACAAATTAAACACATACCTCAGTGTGATGGAAGCGGAGAATCTGTGCACGAATCGAAGCCAACTGGCTACGATGGCCACCAGTAGGGCGGATAGGCTCCCAACGAGCCATCAGGGGGAGGAGGTCGGGGTAGGACTGCTGTGCCCGACCCAGGGGGAAGTAGAGGTAGCTCCAGACCTGTAAAAGGCACAACTCGTCAGAGCAAAGCAGAGCAATACAAGTGTACAAGAAAGGAAAGCTGCTAAAAGTCACCTGAAGAAAAGGAGAGAAGCCGGCAACCGAAATAGAACCCGCCTCAGGCTGGAGGCCACAGAACAAATGGGCGAGCAACGCTGCCCCCCACGCGTACGTGCCAACCTGCTCCAGGTCAGCAAGCAAAGGGAGGAACCGCAGATGGATGCGGTCTGTCTTCGAGCCCAACAGAAGGCACCCGAAGAAGAAGAGGAGGAAGCGGCGCAGGTCTACATCCGCCTCCAAAGAGCCAGGTAACCCGGTAAATGCCGCTGCAGCCTGGCCGACCATGTGGTAGAAAAAGCTGTCCTGGCTCTCGCCACGGACACGCTCGGCATCCACCAAGCCTACCATCTCACCAGCCTCTAGTCTGGCGATAGTGCGTAGGCCATCCTCCGGGTCGAACTCGGGCTCATATGCGAAGAGGGCCCGGAACTCCCGCGAATAGTCGGAAGAGGTGGCACACACCACCGGCCTACCGTAAACACGAAGACCAATGATGTGTGCAACATCCTCTAAGGAGGGCACCATGTGCCCCCATGGGAACAGAAACACGAAGGAGTCTGGGTCCCAGGACTCACGGAGGACCTGCACCAGTGGTAGGTCCTCCCAAAAAGGAGTCACCCGGAGGATGGGCCCAAACCCCATCTCCTCTAACCGAACCTGCTGGAAGTCCGGTAGGCCTAGGTAGGCAGCATGCACCAGGTCCCACGAGATCCGGGATTTTATCCGGGCCTGCAATAGAATCATTTCATTAGTTCACTCAATTTTTATTGTCAAAATGCAAAGGAGCTAATCATTAAGTGCAGGAAAAGAAAATGTACCTCTCGGACTGCCGGAAGCTCGGGCACCTCATAATCGGAGTCGTGGCAGCGAACACGTCTCGGCATCTGTGCCAAAAGGGAAGTTGATATCAAACATTGTTACATACATTTTTATTTATTTCATCCAAAAAAAAATAGCCGAACGCGCCCTCCCCTACTTTGGAGAGGGAGGGTGTGCTCAGTGCGCCCTCCATTTGAGGAGAGAGAGAGGGCGCAGACCGCACCCTCCTCTTGGGGGCGCGGTCTGCGCATCCCCAAAACAGGGTCGCGCTCAGCGCACCCCCGGTCTGAGGGCGCGGTCAATGTTTTGCATTGACCGCACCCTCTCAACCGATCGATCCTTATTTTTGAGATAACTTCGTCAAATCAACTCGGAATCGCATGAAACTTGAACCAAATCGAAGAGCATAACCCAATCTACATTTTTTGTGGCAGGGGCACTAAACTTTGATGACATTTCGGACTCCGTATTTGAGATGGAACTCTGGAGCTTCTGCGCGAGGAGAGATGGTGTACAGGTGGAAATGAGATATTCTTACCCCCAGGGGGTATTTATAGAGAGTAAAAATGGGAGAAATTTGAAAATATCACCCATGGTTTAAAAAATCGAGCTGATCGCAATGCCACCGAAAGAATTCCGATTTGATGCACGGTTTGCTCAAAATAATTTTGTGAAAAAAAATTCTCTTTAAATTCTCACCAAAAATCCCTCTTTTCACATAACTTTGAATGTCTCAATTCCTAAATTAGCTAGACATATTCATGTTTTTTATCATCACTAGCTAACATTTTTCAGGGGTCAGGAGAAAATTCTATACATTTATTAGTCAGAAATGGTTGAAAATGTATTTTTCAAGAGCAAAATTGATAAAAATGGCGAAAATTTCAGAAAGCGCCAAGCTGTTCAGAAAATCGAGTCGATCAAGGAGTCACCGAAAGAAAATTCATCAGACTCACGGTTTGCTCTGAAAAATTACCTAAAGAAAAAAAGGCATGTTAAAACCTTTCAAAAATATCTTGTTTCATGTTAAAAAATATTCAAGGTGTTGAAAAATAACAAGGCATATTCATTATAATTGTCAACATCTGTCTTGCATTTTTCCGAAACAAGGTAAATTTCTTTTGAATTTTCACTCAAACTTGCTATAAATAATTCATTGTTTATTCAAAATAAAAACAACATGGCTGACAAGAGACTCTCAGGCAAGTAGAAGCTTCAACGCAGAGATGTAGCGGCGCTTCCGGTCAGGGTCCTCCTCAATCAGGAGGCTTGGGCGGCACACCCGACTCGTCTCCCACAAGGCAATGACTGAGATCGCCTCCTCCTCGTCATCCGCAGAGCCAAGCTGCCTACCCTTGATAGTTGGCAGGTGGGACAGCTTGGGCAACTCGTACCGAGGCAAGCCGATCTGGGAATGGCAACGGTGAGCGTTGTACAACACAAAGGCCGAACCTGTAACCAGGCGGAGATCAACGCCAGGCACAAAGCACACTGAAGTCCTTCTCGCATCAAGGAAGCAAGAGTGCAAGAAGCTAGAACGGTTCATGGAGGCAAAGTGAGCACGCCAGTCCGGCCTCTTCTTCACTGATGCACACCTATTGGCGACTCTCTCGCCGAAGCCAAGCGCATCGGCATATGGGAACAAGGGGCTACGGCGGAAGAGCTGCGACCTGGTGGCCACCTCACCGGCTGGATCGAACTTAAAGTGAGGATCGGCCCAGCAAGCCAGTAGAAGCACACTGCCGAAGGGAGGACGGCCCACGCAAGCTGCGGACAGTCCGCAATACAAGTAGCCCAAAACTGAAGGCCCCAACCGCGCACCGCTCCAGATGCCGTGGATGCACGAGAGTTGATCAACCTCCAGGTAACCATCCTCCGCAGGAAACAAGAACACCGCGGCAAGGCAAGCCGCGAAACCCTTTGCACTGCGCAGAATCCGGTCCTCGTCCAGACCAGGAGCCATCAGAAGAGAGATTGTCCAAGCCGCCAACTTGGGAACACTGATTCGCTGGCCGGCTAACAAGGTGCTGATCTGCCGAGCCTCGACAAAATCCTGCAAGAATTCCAAGCAAGAGAGGGGTCCTGAAGGGATGAACATACATTCAGTCTCTCCCTTCTTAGTCTGAGGAAGGCCGAGAAGGAGTTCTGCCTCTTCAAGGAGAACTGTACACTCAAAGCTGCCGAACACGAACGTGTGAGTGTCAGGGTGCCACAACTCAACAAGAGCTCCCATCAAACCGAAGTCAAGGGAGTAGCCTGAATATTTCTTGGCATGGATCAAGAGCCCGATTAAGCCCCAATCTCGAAGAATCGCTCTGACCGACAAGCCGAGGACGTCAAGCAAGCCGGAAAGCCAGGAAGGAGAGCAATACCTGCGAGGCCCAGGGAAGTTTGGGTAATCCTACACCCAAACAAGAGGTAAGAGAAATTTTTTAAGAAAAGGAAGAAGAGAGTGGTTGAAAGCTAAAATTGGTAGCGAATTTACCAAGTGGCGCCGATTCTGGCCTTCAGATGACCCGGGATGCTTGAAATACCTCGAACCGAGCCAACACGCTGCTTTTTCAAAGGAGGAGCCATCCTGGGTCTTGGTAGGACGATTTGGTCGTCGTAAGAGGTGTTTATATAGGGCAAATCGGTCCCGATTTGAACCGGATTCGGATCCGGTCAAAACAGGAAACTGGGATCGAACGCGCCCCCAAAGTGGGGGCGCGCAGGCCGCGCCCCCCAACCGAGGGCACTCAGGCCGCACCCCCAAAGTGGGGGCGCGCAGGCCGTGCCCCTGGTTCGGGGGCGCGTTCGGTCAAATTCTTTCAAAATTCCTCAAAAATTCAGAAAAAAACATAAAAATTCAGGAAAAATCAGAAAAAATTCAAGGAATTTTTTTAAATTAAATTTATTTATGTTTGGCCTTTATTAAAGTCGAGTGGACATTATTGTCCATTCGAAACTAACATTTTGATGAAAGGCAGGAATTGCTCGTGGAAACAGAATAATAGACATGGGAAACCCCCATAACTTGCCGACTAGCATATATGTCGCTAGTCGTGTATTATTATCTTATGCATTATTTGTTGAAGACCTTGAGTATGGAGAAGACTTGACCCGAGATCCCCTTCATCAAAATCTACGACGGTCGGGTCATCTCTAATGCTCACGGATAAGCCGAAGTTGTACTATGAGGGACGATGGTTCCTGAATGGGTATCTTGACCTCATAGACAATCTATATCTTCAACTATTTGTTATACAAGTGTTGTTTTTTTTTATTGAGCCCAACATGCATCATGTAGCGGTAATTGCATTACATTTTGTTTTATCATTGAATACATCATTTACTAAACTTCACCTTCTCACTCTCTCGATCATTCTAAATCCCACCGTGTTTTCTAATCCCACCATGTTTTCTAATCCCACCATATTTTCTGGTCCCACCGTGTCTATTAATCCCACCGTGTTCGGTAACCACTTTGTGCCCTTAAATCTTTCATTTCTTTTCACCACGGTGGCCATTGCAACTTCTTTGCTATTCATCCCACCATGGCAGCTAATTCATCCCGCCAAGGGCCTTCTATTTGATCAGAACTTGCACCGTCATTATCTTCACGGTCTATGCTTAAACATTTGCCTTTCGGAATCTGAGATCATTCCATTCCGAATTGAATCTTGTCTCCTGGAAGACTTAAATGAATCTAAGAGTCCGAATGTGCTCGATTGGTATCGTTTACTTTTTCAAAACAAATCTCTTTTTAAACTTTAGCCCATCACAGTACAGGAACACCGCAAAGATCGGGTTACCGGCTGATGATGAACCTACGAACCCATGTTTCGAGGACTCCCCACCTCGTTGGGGGTTGGCTATTCTTCTCCCGTGCCAATGGCACATCTCTTACCAATCGAACATAGGAAGACTTGATGAAACATGGCGGTTAACCAGGAGACTTGAGAAGATTCGTCTTGCCGAATCTGGTCGTTGAGCGTGTCTATATCTACACCTTGATGTCACCTTTTCAGTCCATCGCCATTTCACTCCACTACATTCCACTACGATCCATCTCGTTTCACTACGCTTTCTCTACGCTTCACTTCGTTCCGCTACATGTCATTCCCTTGCAAAGCCGACATCAAGGCGAGGCAAGCTGTAGACACGCCAAATTGGCTTGATTCGGAGCCCCAGACTCTTATTCCATAGGCAATATCCTTTATTTGACCATTATCTGATCCGGATTACCTCGTGGAGATGAGCTAAGGACATGGGTGGAGCCCCTCGCAAGTTGAGAATGAACCGATGATTTCCGGAATATTGCCGTAACCTTCAAGCGAGAGCCGCACGTGAACTGTAAAAACACGAAGCCTGCTCGATGACCGACCTTCAATGGTCCATAATTTAAGGTCTTGGGAATCCCGCATGTGTTCCGTAACATTCAGGGTCTCTGAGAAGTCATTTCGGTAGGCGTCGGTCAACGACGGCTTTCGTTATGGCTTTTTCGATCTGTGCTGACACGGCTATCCCGGACCACATGTTAGGCCTTTCCGGTCATCACCGGGTCTTTTCAAGTCATCCGGGTCGATTCTAGCTGAATATTTTCATCAACCGGAGCTATGCGGCCATTTCGGTCAATTTTAGGGTTTTGCAGCTTTTTCGAGTTTCAGTTCACGTTTACCGGGTTAGTCTCATATTTTTAGATGACTTCGGGTTTTCCATTCATACCGGACTTGTTCGGTCATCATTTTAAGTCATCCCGAGTTGACCCGAGATTTATCGATCGGAACCGTGCTCTTTCAGATCTTCGCACCGGGTTTCGGCTTTCCGCGAGAGGGTAAACTGGTAGAAAGCCCTGTGCGAACATATCGGGAGTCATGCCGGCTGGTTTACCGACTTGAGGAGGTGCGGTTGAAGGCCCTCTTTCCAACGTGACAAACGGGAGCCAAATCGGACATCCCGTTTGCAAGATACGGCTCGCGGAACACGCGCGCAGGAGAGAGAGTGTACTGCGCCCCTGCTCCCTTTGAAAGAGGAGGGCGCGCCCTCAAACTGGGGGCGCGCCCTGCGTGCCCCCGGTTCCTTTGAAAGGCGAGGGCACGGTCAGTTTCTTTAAATCACAAATTACCCCGATTAGCACCTTCTAAACCAGATTTTTGGAAGGTTTTCGTGGAGGATTTTCGATCATTTGTACCGCGCCCCCGGTTCGGGGGCGCGTTACGTATGTCAAGTCGATTTTTAGCAATTTCCAGAAGTTTCCGTCGATTTTTAGCAGTGAGACGCGTAACGCGCCCCCGCTTCCTTTGAAACAGGGGGGCGTGCAGACCGCGCCCCCGAACTGGGGGCGCGCCCTGCGCGCCCTCGTCCTCTTTGAAACGCGGGGGCGCGGTCGGTCCAGTTTCTAAATTTTGCACCGGCTTCCTTCCTTTATAAATTGAGAGTCATTATCAGCGACCCAAGGTTAACTCCCGGTGCCTAGCTCGTCCAGAGGTCGTCCAAGCTCTTCTCCAAAGCCATCCCGACGTCCAAAGGTGATCCGAAATCAAGAAATCGATCCCGAGGTGAAGAAGAAGGCTCGATCCGGGTGTTCTTCATCAACCATCTTCATCAACATACAAATTGTTCCCCTCTTCGTGATATTTCATCTCCAACTGACGGCACTCAATTCCAACTTGTCGTTTGTTCGTAGCGATTGCCACACTGAGGGCACGCATCCAGGTTCTGTTTTCTATATCCGCCCACTTTCAGAATTTTTACTGACTTATAAAGGAGGATTTAGGAGAAGTCATCAACATAGGAACTCTTTCTCTCTGAGTCCTCCGTCTACTCCAACAAACGGAACTCGATTTCAACATCGGGGTCGTTCGTAGTATCCTATGAACCGAAGTCGCGCCAGAAGGGTGCAAAGCTACCCGAACCGGCCTTTTCTCAACCAACTCGGCTTCAACTCAAGCCGATCCATTCAATAAGCTTTCTCAACTCATTTAACTCAGTTCATTTACTGTTTTAAAGCATATTTCAGTTTATTTGCATCATTTTTACATAATCAAAAAATACAAAAGAAAGGGGTTAAGGCTCACCCCAATCCGGTGAGTTCGATTCCGATTGCTTCTTTCTCATCTTCTCTCTACAGTCACTACACTTCCCATAGTTCTATTCAATCTCTTCACTTGGTTTATTGTTCTAGTTGCACAGGTCTATCAAGCTAGCATCGGTTGGAGACTCTTCTTCATCGGCCGGCTGAAGAAGAAGAAGGTTGAACCCATATCCCGATCTCCCACACTAAGGTACACGGTCAAATCAATTCAATCTTGCTTTTATTTCATAAAGCGGAGCCCGCGGCTCCTGGCAACCACATTTTTCATGCTTTAATTTCATCTCCTCCTCACTCTCCTTCCACATGACCCGAACCATCTCCGGTGCTCGAGCGATGCCGTGAGATGAAAGTTCGGGGATCAATGTGAGTGTGGGATCGAGGTGAGGACATTTTACCGCTTTCTGAGTGTTTTCCGATTCACTCCCATTCCCCCATTCTATCTTTCACCTTTTATCTTGAGGTGCCGATCCGGAACCCGTTTCTGGAGTTGACATACATGACCAGCCAGTGACCAGCAAGACCTACGAGGATTACTCCGGTTTCTACCAGAACCTCTTAGGTTTTGACGCTCCGACCTACCCGGGAAGCATGAGGATGCTGGAGCAGGAGGAGATTGGGTGACTTGTGGGGTTCCACTCAGCAACAGCCCCCAAGAAGGGTGCCCTTCTCTCAAAGGTCTGGGGTCACCTGACTACTGAGGTGAAGGAGGAGCTCTGTGGCGAGGAGGGGATAGAACAGGCTGACAGGGACCTTCGTTGGTTCCTGTTGTTCTTGTTTACCCGGCTTCTACTGGGTAGCAAGGGCAACAGGATCCACTTACGGTTACTGCCATTACTCGCCCGCCTTCCGTGGGTAGGCGAGTACGCCTGGGGTGCCACCATACTGGCACACCTCTTCTCCTCCCTTGCCATGGAGTCGGGCCCCATCAACGTTGTCGGCTTCACTCCGTTCTTCCAGGTAACTTCCTTTACATAGTCTAATTGAATAAATACTTGTTTCATACTTGTGCACCTGATCTGTCTACATTTTCAGGTTTGAAGTTACCTGCACTTGCCCATTCAGCAGGCGATGTAGTGTACCGATGGTGTCTTCTATCCATTGCTTTGGTGGTGGGTAGCGTACCGGTCCGCATCCTCTCACCAGTACTAGGTGGAGAATTTAAGGAAGACTCTACTCCACCTCCCCCATAACCGGGTAAGTGCTACTTACTCTGCCTTTTCTAGTTATCTGATTTTTTTGTATTTTCTGCCTTGACTTATTTATTTCCTGCACTAATGTCTGATTTTGACTTATTTTTCTTGCAGGTGGTGTGGAGGCCCTATCTCCAGGACGATGATACCGCCCAGCCTTGGGTGGAGGAGTCCCGGGTAGTATTTGTAGGGATACCTAACTTATCTACCTGAATGAGGTTGAGTGTCCGTGGCTACGTCTCTCGATGCAGTCACTGGGGCTCCCTTAGGAGTGGGTCACCCTCCCTCCTCATCCAAAAATGGGGAGGAGCAATCATGGGCTAGTCCACAAGGTGGACTGGCACGAGTCGCGCTGGTTGGCCATGGAGATCTGGGAGCGTGGTCTCCCACGCGGCGGATAGCTCAGAGTATCGCGATAGTTCTCCAAGTTCTACACCCACCTCTTCACAAAGGGTGACATGGTACGTCTCCTGTCTTTGCCTTTTCCTTGATTTCCGTTCCATTTTATTTGTCTTGCTCTTGGTTCTGACGGATTCTTGATTGTAGGCGACCCAGACGAAGCTCACTCGCCTTCACGCCCAGATCCTGGAGCGGGATGACTGGATCCATGAGCTGGAGGCTCGAGTCTGCGAGTTGGGGGCCCAGGTATGCATAGCCTTGTTGCTTTTTCGTCTGTATTGCTTTTATGCCCTTGTTGATCGTGTTTTTCTCTTTTCAGTGTGACACCCTGAGCAGCTCCCAATCACATTACAGGGCATACAAATGCCGCCGAGTCACTCGGAGGAGGCCCCAACGGCCGAAGGGGAGGAGGAGCCGGCGACTTTCGAGCCAACTACAGAGGGTTCGACAATAGTAGAGTCGATGGTGGAGGTCCTAGCAGAGGGACCATCAGAGGCGGAGGCCCTGCTTCGCGAGGAGGTTGTTTTTGCTTCTTTTTTCCAACACTTGATATTTGTTGTGTCATTCTAACCCTTGTCTTGTGGAGGTCAAGGGGCTGCGGGCCCAAGTGACCAAGCTTTCTGACACTTGAAAGATCGCGGAGGCGACTGAGTGGGCCCTCCGAGATCAGGTATGTGTTTTATTTTACTCAGTCCTTTTACTTCGTTGTAGTGCCCTGACCCCTTTCCTTATAGGTCACTCGACTCTAGGCCCAGGTGGCCGAGTTAGAGAGCCGGCCTCCTCCAGTGGACTCCACTCTCCTTGCCGAGGTGAGTCCAATTCTGAGCTAGTCTTGTTGTTTCTTTTTTTTATCTTCCCATTTGCCTTTGACATTTGTTCTAGTTTTGCAACTGGAGCAGTTGAGGGCCCATGCCCTACCTGAGAGTGCGTAGATCCTCCGGCTGCGGGTCTAGCATCTGGTGGAGATTCGGGCGTTGGAGTCTCGGCGGGCGGCCGAGCTGCTGGAGCTGGCCCGTTCGCGGTCGCAGAGCCAATTGCATCGGACCGATTCTCGGTGGACGACGCTCCACGATCCAAGCCGGTCGAGCACCACCTCCCAAGTTGGTGGTGAGAGGACTCCCCTCCCCCCTCCTGTAGCAAAGCTAGCTCCTCAGGAGCCACCGACGGAGGGAGGCGGCGATTCGGATGTGCCGGCCCCCTCTGCCACCTGATCATCTTGTACACATTTTTGATTGATAGTGTATTTCTTTTTGCCTTCTTCTTCTGTCTTCTGACTCGAGCACTTGTTTCTTGACTTACTAAAACAAGAGGAGTGGTTAAACTTTATTTAGGCTTAGCCTTTTGCAAAGTGTCAAGAGGCATGGGCCTTTTTAATCAGGCAGATAAGGAATATAAAGATGCAATGTGGAAATGAAATATGCACGATAGGAAATTAAACGTGGATGCAACTAGACATGCGGTCAATTTACAAGCACTAATTGTTTTGGGTTTTAGGGATTTTCTAATTTGTTTGGGTTTTGGTTTTTACAGATTTTTAGGATTTTGGAGTTTTTCATGTTTTTAGGAGTTTTGGTAGTTTTTTAGATTTTTTTGTTCTTTGAAATTTTTAGAGTTGTTTGGTTTTGGATATATTCAATTTTTTTGGTGTGGGTGAAGTAGGTGTTCTCACCTTCTGCCTTGCTTGCAACTTGGCATCCTTTTCATGATATACATAGTAGTTAGGGTAGGCATCACGCGTGGGTGGTGTGCCTTCTTCCGAGATTCATGGGCTTTCTACCTTCAATAAACCAGGGTCCTGCTTGGGCGCGATTGATCAGCCCTACCCATGGTGGTTGAAGAAGGATAAAGTTAGGATAAGCCCTGAATCGAACTCAAAGGGTGTCGAGCATGTTTTCCTATTAATGCCTACCTATCTATCGAGGTTTGATCTTTTCGGGTCCATCCTCCTCACCAACTATTTATGGCCCACATTCGGACAGGTCATTTTTTGCCTGAGGGGTTTATTGCCCATCTTTTGGAGCCCTTCTTTTTTTGGGCTACTCTTGGCACTCATTTAGACAGGTCTATGCATTTTTTTATTTTAGTGACTTGAGGGGTTCGTTGCCCATCTTTTGGTGCCTTTTCTTTTGAGAAGTTGGACCCTCTAAGACTTACCTTGCCAGGACGATGGACATTTTCGGTACTCCTTGCCCTAATCCCATGAATCCAACTTTGGGCCGAAGAGAGGAGAGAATAGGGTAAGATTGATCTCCCTTGCCTAGCACTACCTGGTCTTCTTTTTTGGCTTTGGCTGCCGAATCCCGGAGTCTAGGTGTGCAATGTGTGTGGTGTGATGCCTATTCTTAACCCTCGTTTGAACAGGCGGGCCTAATAGAAAGCAAGGATAGGTGCGAGAAAACTTCTTCTACGACTTTTATATTTTATGATTTTTTATGTTTTAAGGGAAATATTTCTTAAGGTAGAGTCCATTCCAAGGGTGGTTTAATTCTTCTTCATCTGCATTAACTAGCTTGTAAGAATAAGCCGGAGTAGGTTTCTGAAATTATAAAGGGTCCCTCCCAATTTGGTTGAAGTTTTGAGCGAGGACCGCTTGGTTTTACGAAAATTCTTTTGAGCATGACCACCCTTTTCTGATAAAATCTTTTAAGCCTATTCTGATAAGTCCATGTATGTTCGGCGGCGGCCAGCCTCCTTTCATCTAAGAGTTCGAGTTGGGCTGAGAGAGACTCCCGTCGATCATCCGTAGGGATGTCTCGATCGATCTGAACTCGGAGGAAAGATACGAGTACCTCATATGGGACTACTGCCTCCATCTCGTATGCCAAGGCATAGAGAGTCTGACCCGTTGGGGTTCGAACCAAAGTGCGGTAGGCCCATAGAGCATCGATCAGTTTATCTGGCCAATCTGCGAACTTGCCATACTCACATGTTTTCTTAATGATCTTTATCAGAGTTTTGTTAGTGGCTTCTGCTTGACCATTGCCTAGTGGGTAATACAGAGATGAATGATGCAATTTTATGCGGTACCTGTTACAAAGGTCTTGTAGCTCTTAAGAGACAAACTAAGGTCCATTGTCAGTGACGATGTTGTCAGGGATCCCAAACCTAGTTAAAATGTTGTGTTTGCCGAATGTGCATACCGTGGAAGCCTTGATCTCTGTGTAAGCTTCTGCTTTGGCCCATTTGGTGAAATGCTCCGTGGCGATGAGGATAAAAGACTTAGTCTTGTTTGTGTAGTTAGGATCACCAAGGGGACCGATAATATCAAAAGCCCACATAGCAAAAGGCCATGGGGGCATGAATAGGATAGAGAGAAGATGCAGGAGAGTGGATTTTGTCGGCATGGAGTTGACACTGATGGTAATGTTGGACAAAAATTGAGCAATCTTCTTCTAACGTGGGCCAATAATACCCTTGCCGAATGATCTTTTTGGCAAGGGCTTGAGCACTAACATGACCCCACACCACACACCCCTGAGTGTGCTTCCTCAAGCACCAACTTGGCTTCACTTTCGTCCACACATCTCAATAAAACTCCCGTCATGCTCTTCTTAAAAGGTGTCACGCCTAGTATTAGATATTTATGAGAAATTGCCTTATGACTTTTCTCTTGTTAGCCTTGAGTTCGGACAGGTAAGTCTGATCTCAACAATATTGAGCCATCTCATAGTACCATGGTCTCTCTTCTTCTTCTCCTAACTCCTCGATCTCAACGAGTGACAATTCCTCTTTTTGCTCAAGAAATTCCTTCCTTGCGAACCTCTTCTTGATATCAAGATACTGAGCATCCTCAACAATAGGTATCATCTTCCACTAGACAAAAATGGTCCTATCAGAAATGCCTAGCGGGATTGATAAAAAGGATGCTAATGATACTAGAGAGTTAGCAAGGATATTCTGAGCACAAGGAATAGGAACAAATTTGAGTTTGGTGAAGAGTTTGATGTAAGAAGAAGTGAGTTCTTGATATGATTGAGTCTCTATAATTGGCTGTCGCCTATAATTCTTAATTTGGTGGCCCCATGGAAGCCAGTAGCCTCTAATCCAGCTAGAAGGGCTTCATATTCGACACTATTATTGGTGGCAGGAAAACAGAGTTGGAAAGCTTGGGGGATAACGACCCCCTTTAGGAGACAAAAGGGCAACTCCAATTCCCCTCCCCTGGGAATTCAAAGCACTATCAAAATAAAAGGTCCATAGTTCAGAATGATGGAGGGATATGAGTCCTTCATCGGGTAATTCGGAATGGACAGGGTCAAAATTAGGGATGGGATGGTGAGCAAGATGCTCAGCAATGGCATACCCCTTGGTTGACTTTTGTTGGATGTAAGTAATATCAAACCGGGAGAGAAAACTTTGCCATCTAGCGAGTTGGTCAGTGAGGATAGATTTTTTGAGGAGGAATTTGATAGGATTCATCCAGGCAATGAGGTTGACCTCGTGAGCAAGGAAATAGTGCTTGAGTTTTTGTACTACCCAGACTAGAGAGGCACAAGTCTTCTCCATGGTGGTATAGTTCAGCTCACAAGGGTTAAAGATTTTAGAAAGATAGTAAGCAGTCCGTTCTTTCCCTTCCTCATCTATTTGTGCCAACATTGCACCTAAGGATTCACTTAGTACCAAGATATATAAGATCTAAGGCTTGCCTAGATTCGGGGGTCGAAGCATAGCAGGGCTAGAAAGATATTCCTTCAAACCATTAAAAGCCTCCTGGCATTTCTGATCCCATTTTAATTCTGTTTTCGTCGTGGTTAACTCGTAGAAAGGTTTACAGCTTTGGGAATGTTGCGAGATAAACTGGCGGATGAATTGTAGCCTCCCGAGTAACCCTCTAAGTTCTTTTAAATTCCTTGGCAGGGGCATATCAATGATAGCCTTGACTTTATTTGGATTGATCTCAATTCCCCTCTTTCTAACAATGAAACCCAGTAATTTGCCTGATGATGCACAAACACACATTTCTTTGGGTTCATTCTCAACTTATATTCTTCAGCTCTTTGCAAGACCTTTCCTTAAAACTTGGAGTGTTCATCTCGGGTTCAGGATTTGACCACCAAATCGTCCACATACATCTCTACACACTTAGGCATCTTATCACAAAAATTTCCATCATTGCCTTCTGCTAGGTTGCTCCTACATTCTTTAATTCGAATGGCATGATGACATAACAATACGTTCCCCAAGGTGTAGTGAACTATGTTTTCTCCTGATCACCTTCTGCTAACCGAATTTGATTATACCCAGAATATCCGTCCATGAACGAGAGGGTTTCAAAATCGACTGTGTTATTAACAAGTACATCAACATGGGGAAGAAGAAAATCATCCTTAGGTCAAGCTTTGTTTAAATCTCTAAAATCGATGCAGATGCGGATCTTGCCATCCTTTTTCATTATCGGGACAATGTTGGCCACCCATTGGGGATAAAGGACGACTCTGATAAATTTGGCTTGATATAACTTATCGACCTCTTCTTTCAGTTTCAAAGCCACTTCTGGGTGGAATCTCCTAAGCTTTTGTTTTACCAGGATAGCTCCATCCTTAAGCATCAAACGATGCTCGACTAGTGAGTTGTCTAGTCCTGGCATATCCTGGTAAGTCCATGCAAATGCGCCTCGATATTCTTGCAAAGTCTTAATTAAATCCGATTCTTGGGAGGGAGTAAGGCTAGCGCTGATGAGAACAACTTTAGGATCATCTAATGTCCCAAGATTAAGCTCTTTTGTGGGCTCATCAGAGGATGCTAAGGATTCTTCAAATCTCCTCAAACCGGAAGCATAGGCATTTGCTACATCTTCTTCTCCATCCGTACTGACATCCTTCTCTGAACCAACTTCATACACTCCTAAAGACTGATCAATGTTTTCTTCATCCTCATAGAGGATTTCATCCAGCTGGACAACATTATCCTAAAATCTTGACAATTTTGCACACTATGCTTTTATCAGCTAGTTGTGCAGACATCGATTCGGCACCCTTCTCACCCTAGTTCATATTCTCTTGGACACTAATCCTATGGGAAAAGAACAAGACATACAAGAAGAGGGGGGATTAGGGGGAACAATATCTACAAGAGGTGGAGGATAGAGAAGATCGCTCAAGGATTCGGACCCCAAGGTCGGAAGGCCTTTGGGGGCAAAGATGGACGTTTCTTCGATCAAAATGCTAGTTTTGAAAAGGGCATTTTTTTGGGTGGTGCCAACCACATGTATGGGATTTGAGAAAGATCTTGAGTGGGGTCATGATCCTCCTCAGTTGGAGGTGAGTTGGTCAACCCTTGGAGGGGCAAATCTGGGGGATTAGGTGGGTCATCTGGTTCTACCCGAGACTGGACTGACGTGATTGCCAGGGAGGCAAAGGCCTCAAGTAGAGTAGAGTGGAGAGGGCTTTCGGGCTCGATGGTGATTGTTGTGTGAAACGGGGGTGGTGCATTCCACGTATGGGTCACGAAGGGCCTGACATGAAAGGGCATTGGCTTAATTTAAATGGGGGGTTAACCCCAAAGAATGAGAAGTCAAGGGGTGGCCCTCGCGGGATGATTAGGGAGTCATTGCAAACTTGCCCGTGAGGGCATTCTTTGATCTGAGGCGGCTTGAGTGGTTCTTCGCTCGACTCTTCTTCCTCGGCCGTAAATAATGATAATAAAGATAGGAATAGATCATCCTCACCTTTGTCAACCCTTGGCTTCTTCCGCGGACGGTTGTTGATGTCATTGAGGTAGCCTGGTCCTTCTTCTTCAATCTGAATCACTTCCCCTTTTAGAAAATACTTTGTAATCCCCTTTGTTACCGCCTGGTGTTTGGGCCTCCTGCCATTCTGAATTGTTCCATCGTACCCCAAACCAGTTTTAACTAGCCGACTGGCGGGTTTGATGGGTTCTGTGATTCCCTGTAAGAATCTGCCTAGTCCTTGCCCCTCTTGGTACCCCAGAATTTTCATGATGTGCCACCCTATCGGCTCTTTTGTGATCCTTTTCTTTTGTTTTGGCTGCCATCTACTCCTTGGAGGTTCTATCAATGTGAATACCGGCTGACTTAGTAATTCGGTAGCCGGTGCTGTTGTTACATAGCTGGCCACCTTTACGATCTACCCTTTGTGAGGGAACTTGTTGCATTGGTGATTGGTGGATGCTACAGTCTCTAATGCTTTGAGATATGGACAGCCTAGAATAACTTTGTAGGTGGGGTCCATCTCCAACACATGGAAATCGATCGTGATAGTTTTTGGGCCAAGCTTGACATCGATGTAGGCACGCCAAATTCGCCTAATTCAGACCATAAAACTCATGTTTTATAGGGTAACCTGTGCAATTGACCTTATAATGATGCCGGATCTTTAAAAGTTGATTTGGAGCTTCGCCAAACGAAATCGGATGCTTTCCGAAGTTTTCCGCAAAAAGCCGTAATTTCCAAGCGAAAGCCACATGTAATTCGTGTAAACACGGAAATTGGCTGAATGACCAATGCCTAATGATTATGCATTGAAGGTTATGGTCATATTCACACCCCGGACAAGTTTTGTTGCATACCGTGCCTTTCCGGTTTGCCGTCAGAGTCATTTTGACCTGTATCGGATCTTCTATTCACTGCCCTAACTTTCGGACAAAATTTTGAAGTTTTGGAGGGTGTGATGGCTTATCCTATGCTATAGAAACCTTCTTTGTCCTGTTATATTTTCAACGCAACAAACGGTGTCGAATTCCGAGTTCGGGAGTGTTCACAATGGCTTCCGGAAGAAGGACGCGCAAAAACAGTCCCATGCGCCCGGGTTCCTGGTCACATGCGCCCAGGACCCAGGGCACGTTCCCATGCGCCCTACCAGTGAGGCACGTGACCTCATGCTCTACTTGAGGGCACATGCGCCCTACCCTTGAGGCACGAGGGAACCAGTTTTTCACCGGGACTCTACCACTGAACCGATCGACCGGATAAGACCTTTTTTTTCGGGAACAGTGCCATGTGCACCCACTGGGAGGCACATGCGCACCTCAGTGGGGTGCATGCTCCCTACACCAGGGTGCATGCGCCCAGGGGTAGGGTGCAAGGTACCCTATTTTAGGGCGCATGCGCCCAGGGGTAGGGCGCAAGGTACCCTATTTTTTAGTATGGATCGCGCCGTCTGTTCTCCTATAAATTAACTCTGATTCTGGTCGTTCCAGAGGCATGAGCACAACCCCCCAAGCATCTCAAGACGTCAAACCTCCCTCCTGCATTGATTTTGTGATTTTTAGAGAGCTAATTTCGAGTTTTTAGAGAGAGAAAAGTCGGTTCAAGAGAGAGGAAGGCTGTTCTGCAGGTGATCAGCCAGGTCTTTCTTCTTCGGCCTCTACAGCAGTTTGTGGACGTCTTCTGCCTGAGCTCTCTTCATCAAAGTTCTTCCTATCCAAGTATTCTTCAGTTTTCAATTAACGGCACTCGATTACGAGGTTGGGGCTGGTCTTGACGAGCGCAGAAGTAAAGTCGCGCCTGGCAGATCCTGGACTGCTGCTCGGCTTTTTCGACAACCCATATTTGGCTATATCTTTCTCTATTCAACTCAGAATCTTTCTGTTCTTTTTCCTATATCTTTTTTTAGTGATTCTCCATTCTCCTATCATTTTTTTAAATTTTTTTTGCATTATTTTTTAGTCTGTTTATCTTAAAATTAAAAAAGGGGTTAGAGATAACCCGAATCCGGTCAGTTTCTATTCAATTGTGTGTTTCATGTTATTTTCCTTACATATACTCCACTTTGTCTAGTTATAATTGTCTATTTCACTTGTTTGTTTGTCTAGTTGCACAGAATATCAAGCACCCATGCGTTGAGGACTCTTCTTCATCGGTCGGCCGAGGAAGGAGAAGCTTTAACCCACATTCTTCACGCTAAGGTACACACGGTCAAACTTTATTTCATAAATTGGAACCCACGATTCCTGGCGACCACATGTCTTCATTTATTTCTTATCATACTCCTCTCACATGACCCGAACCATCTCTTTGGTGATCGAGCGACACCAATGGATGAAAGTTCGGGGATCAATGTGAGTGTGGGACCGAGGTGAGAATTGCTTTTCATGTTTTCTTCCTTCTTTTATCATCCCCTCTTGAGGTGACGATCTGGGTTCACGGACTTCCCTGAAAAGGAGAGGACCCCGTCGAATTTTCAGAGTCAACAATCAATGAGAATGATGTCATGCACAGGTCGCTTCATGTTATCAAACGCAGTCATGGTGATGTGGGAGGGCTGGATTTATGCCTCTAAGATGCCACAGAAGCTCAGTGTTTCTGGTGGTATGATGTTTAAGGAGGCACCGGTATCTATCAAGCATGAATCCACCGGGGTGTCTCGGATATTCACCATTAAATACAATGCACATTTCCTGACTTCTGAGGGTGCCAACTCCTCGTTAGTAAAAGTAAGGGCAGGATGTTCACTTTGAGGAGCTAAGATAGCCTTGATTCTTTTGGGTGGGAGGCTTTCACTGACTAGTACCCACTGTAAATACTGTTGGAGTACCTCTTGGTGGATCTTGGACCCCTTGATTATCTCTAGAATAGAGATCCTGGCTGGTGTTTTATCAAGGTGCTTCAGTAGATCATATGTGGTTCTTGGTACCGGTTCTTCGATTGGTTCTTCCTCCATTTCTAGGGTTGCTTATGTTGCACTGGCCTGGGGGAAAATGCGCTGGACCATACGTCTGCTCTGTAAGATGGTGGCAAGAGGTGGTGTGAGTTCGGAAGATGGTGTTTTGATGGAGACGGGAATATGGCTTGATTGATCGGGTAAAGTGAGTTTAGGTGGTGGTAGTGGGGGATTGACAAGGCAAAGCGGGGTTGTTAGTGAGTTGGTTGGCCGAATAAGGATGGGTGGAGGTTGTGGGGTCCTTGATGGCATGGTGGGCACTGAATTGGTTGATGATGGTGCTGGTCTAATGATAGGTGGTAGAGGGGATGTGGGGGCCGATGGTGGTGGTATACATGGTCAGATTATGGGTCCGAGAGGGAGAGGGGTTGTAGTGACGGGCCTATCCACAGGTCGTGGCGGTGCATGGATGATGGATGGTAGGTTGGTCAAGGTATGAGGAGTGGATAGACTGGCCCTGTCAGAGTGGTGGGGAGAGTAAGATTGGAAGGAGGTGGTAGAATGGTCCATCTGCCAATCATGTCCTTGATTTGACGGTTCTTCGGTCTGGATTAGTATAGGATTAACGAGATTACGGGATGGTTCTACTACCGGAGCAGGCGCATGGTTTGGCAAAGGGTTGTGCACTATCCCCAAGCCATGGTTATGTTGTTGTTGTTATTGTTGTTGTTGCTGCTGCTGCCCTCTTGGTTTCGGTTGTTGTGCCTTCAGTGACTTGATATATGCCCCCATCTGTGCCCAATTGATACTACCTTGGTCTTGAAGATCATGGATGTAATCCTTGAAGTGAAAACAATCCTTAATCATATGGCCCATGTATCGATGGTACATACAATACCGCCCAGTATTCATAGTGCCTGGCCAAATAGGCTTCTCCTTCAGGAGTTCTATCTGTTGCACGACCATCAAGGCATTGAAGATGTCTGTGAGGTAATAAAGCAATGGGGTAACTCTCTCATCGAGATCTGATTTTTCTTGGTTGATAGGCAGCTGGAGGAGGGGCTTGGTGATAAGCTTCTTGGGCCCTGGGTTGTGGAGTTCGGGGTACTAAAGGTTGAGGTTGTTGATTCTAGGATTTGTATGGTTGGACCTGGTACTAGGGAGGCCGCAGGGAAGCTGAGGCCTAGGTTGTTGATGCTGGAAGGTTGGAGCATTCCGATTAGGAGGAGGGTTTCTGTATTGATGTTGGTAGTTGTTAGGAGGATTCCCTACAGCACTAACATGTTAATGGTTTACTATACCTTCGGTTATTAGTCCAGAAGTGGAAGGGATGGTTTTCTTGATAGCTCGTGGTTGGGGGTCGAATAGGTTCATGATGGGTGAATCCTGAAGCTGAGTTTGGATGTACCGCGCCTTCTTGTAGAGTTCACTCATGGAGGTGGGGTGATGAAGGGCCAGCATATTTTTCATAGTCGGGGTTGCATTTGTTATGATCAACTTGACTTGTTCTGGCTCTGACATAGGATCTGTGAACTTCTCGGCCATTGCCCTCCATCTATCAGCATATTTGATAAAATCTTCGTCTGGCTTCATTTTTTTGGCCATAAGGTAGGTAATAGAGTAGGCTATTCCGACCCGATCTTTGCAAGAATTTAGCCTTGACGATGTCAAAGTTACCGGCCTCCATTGAATCGAGTGAGTAAAACCACTCAAGAGCCGAGCCTTCCAATGATCTTCTAAATAGGAAAGCAAGGGCACTTGGATCATTTTGCCATGTGATAGACTCGTACAGAAAATCTTTGATGTGGAGGAAGGGATTACCAGATCCGTTGTAACGACGGAACACTGGCATCTTGGAGTGAGCTAGATGAAAAGTAGGGAGGGAGGGGAGAGAAATTTCGGGGGCAGCCTTGGTGCCGATGAGACGTCGAATCTCTTTGTACTATTCCTCCATTTGACTTAGGCAGTTAAGCATGGCCTGGTCAATAAAGGGCTCTTGAAGCACGGGGGGAGGGGATGTTTGATACATCGGAGGGGGAGCTAGGTAAGCCGAAGCAGCTGGACAAGGAATGTGAGTTGGCAGGCAGGCCGCTTGATGAGGAAGATTAAGATGATTTGAAGAATAAACTAGCGGCCATGATGGTGCAGCCAAATTTAGGTCCGGGTGGTTTAGGATAGCCACCGTAGGTGGGGAACTTGGGGGCGTCGGCCTGGTATAAGAATGGCCATGGGGAGCCACGTCGGGTTGGCGTGCCACTGACCGAGGGGTGGCAACACGAAGACCACCGGCGAGGGGGTCATGATTAACAGGTGTCTTGCCCTTGAGGATAGCCTCGATGGCTTGAAGTTGAGTGGGTTCGGCATGAAAGAATGCCTCCCAAAGAGAACCCAAATTGGGTGGAGGGAAATTTGATCCGGTTCGGTGGGAGTTGTCGACTCCAGAAACGGGTTCTGGATCGGCACCTCAAGAGAAGATGATGATAGAATAGGGGAAGGGGAGTGAATTGGAAAACACTCGGAAAGTAGTAAAAAGTCCTCACCTCGGTCCCACACTCACATTGATCACCGAACTTTCATCTCACGGCGTTGCTTGAGCACCGGAGACGGTTCGGGTCATGTGGGAGGAGAGTGAAGAATAGAATGACTTAGAACATAAATAAAAGAGGTTGTGGTCGCTAGGAGCCGCAGGCTCCGCTTTATGGAATATAAATCAAGAGATAAGTTGACCGTGTGTACCTTAGCGCGGGAGATGATATGTGGGTTAAACCTTCTTCCTCGTCGGCTGGTCGATGAAGAAGAGTCCAACCGATGCTAGCTTGATAAACCTGTGCAACTTAAGACAATAAAACAAGTGAAGAGTTTGATTAGACTTATGAGAAGTGTAGTAACTTTAGACAGAAGATGAGAAAGAAGCAATTGGAATCGGACTCACCGGCTTCGAGGTAAGCCTTAACCCCTTTTTTATGTATTTTTTGTGATATAAAATTATGCAAAAACTAAATAAAAATGATGCTAAAATGATTCTGGATGAATGACGAAGACATAGAAACTTGAACGGCTCAAATCGGAGCTAAAACGGAGAAGATATCACTAATATGGTTGGACAATGCACTAGACTGAACGTGCCCTGGGTTTAAGGGTGTGGTGGGCACGCCCTAGGTGTGAGGGCGCAGTCTGCGCACCCTTTGTTCGGGGGCGCATTGCACTGTCTGGCGCAACATTGGTGAAGAGCTCTCCATGGGTAGTACTGATATCGGAATTGAGTGCCGTTTATTGTAGTAGACATATGACTCGAAGAGGAAGAGTTCCTATGTTGATAACTTCTCCGAAATCCATCTATAGAAGTTAGTAAAAAATTTGAAAGTGGATGGATATGGAAAAGTAAAACCTGGATGTGCGCTC
This sequence comes from Cryptocoryne crispatula var. balansae, assembly GCA_036172225.1. Classification (NCBI taxonomy): domain Eukaryota; kingdom Viridiplantae; phylum Streptophyta; class Magnoliopsida; order Alismatales; family Araceae; genus Cryptocoryne; species Cryptocoryne crispatula. Next base: position 22,878,794 of record CM069920.1, read on the forward strand.
TTGGTGCAGTAATCCCCACGGACAAACGGCAAGTCAGAATTGAGTGCTGTCAATTGCAAATGAAAGAGGACGAAGAGCGGAACAACTCCTATGTTGAAGACTTTTGCAGTAGGAGCCCCAGATTTTTTACAGAAGCTGATGAAGTTTGGTTGTTGCAGAACGTACGGATCAGGCTTCTCCTTCGCTTCAGGATCGATCTCTCGACGTCGAATCGGCTTTGAATGTCGGGATGGCCTTGGGAGAGAGCTTAGACGACCTCAGGACGAGCTAGGCATGGGAGATTAACCTTGGGTCGTTGAGAATGGCTCTCAATTTATAGGGAATGTAAACCGGTGCAAAACATGGAAACTAGACCGATCGCGCCCCCGCATTTCAAAGGAGATGAGGGTGCGCAGGGCACGCCCACAACCTGAGGGTGCACCCTGCGTGCCCTCACCTTGGGGGCGCGGTTTGCACGCCCCGCAGTTTCAAAGAAACCGGGGGCGCATTACGCGTCTTATTGCTAAAATCCACAAGAATATTTCGGAAATTACTAAAAATTGACTTGACAAACGTAACGCACCCCCGACCTGGGGGTGCGGTCATAATAAACGATAATCAACGATGGTAACCTTCCAAAAATCTGGTTTAGCCGGTGTAAATCGGGGTAATTTCCGATTTTGAAAATTGATCGCGCCCCCGCGTTTCAAAGGAAGTGGGGGCGCGCAGGACGCGCCCCCGGATGGAGGGCGCACCCCTAGGTTGAGGGCGCTCAGGGCGTGCCCTACGATTTCAAAGGGGGCGGGGGCGTGTTACACTCTCTCTCCTGCACGCGTGTTCCATGGGTCGGAACTTGCAAACGGGATGTCCGATTCGGCTCCCGTTTGTTGCGTTGGAAAGAGGGCCTTCAACCGTACCTCTTCAAGTCAATAAACCAGCTGGCATGCCTCCCGATATGTTCACACAGGGCTTTCTACAGGTTTACCCTTTCGCGAAAAGCCAAAAACCGCAACGGAGATCCGAAAAGGCACGATTCTGGTTGAAGAATCTCGGGTCAACTTGGGATGACTTAAAATGATGATTGAACAAGTCTGGTACGCTCAAAAAACCCGAAATCATCAAAAAATCTGAGATTAACCCGATAAACTTGAACCAAAACTCGAAAAAGTCGTAAAACCCTAAAATCGACCGAAATGGCCGTATGGCCCCTGTTGATAAAATATATGGCTAGGATCGTCCCGGATGACTCAAAAAGACCCGGTGATGACCGGAAAGGCCTAACGCGTGGTCCAGGATAGCCGTGTCAGTACAGATCGAAAAAGCCATAACGAAAGCCGTCATTGACCGACGACTACCGAAATGACTTCTCAGAAACCCTGAATGTTACAAAACACATGCAAGACTCTCGAGACCTTCAATTAAGGACTATTCAAGGTCGGTCATCGAGCAAGCTCCGTGTTTTCAAAATTTACGTGTGGCTCTCGCTTGAAGGTTACGACATTGTTCCCAACTCATAAGGGGCTCCACCAATGTCCTTAGCTCTTCTCCACGAGGTAATCCAAATCATATAATCGGTCAAATAATGGATATCACCAATGAAATAAGAGTCTCATGCTCCAACTCAGGCCAATTTGGCGTGTCTACAGCTTGCCTCGCCTTGATGTCGGCTTTGCAGGGGAATGACGTGTAGAGAAGCGGAGTGAAACATTAAGAGAATATAGTGAAGCGAGATGGATCGTAGTGGAATGTAGTGGAGCGAAATGGTGATGGACTGAAAAGGTGTCATCAAGGTGTAGATATAGACACGCTCAACGACCAAATTTGGCAAGACGAATCTCCTCAAGTCTCCTGGTTAACCGCCATGTTTCATCAAGTCTTCCTATGTTCGATTGGTAAGAGATGTGCCATTGGCATGAGGGAAGAATAGCCAACCCCCAACATGGTGGGGAGTCCCCGAAACATGAGTTCGTAGGTTCATCATCAGCTGGTAACCCGATCTTTGCGGTGTTCCTGTACTGTGATGGGATAAAGTTTAAAAAGATATTTGTTTGAAAAAGTAAAAGAATACCAATCGAGCACATTCAGGCTCTTAGATTCCTTTAAGTCTTCCAAGAGACAAGAATCAATTCAGAATGGAATGATCTGAATTCCAAAAGGCAAATGTTGAAGCTTAGACCGTGAAGATAGTGACGGTGCAAGTTCTGATCAAATAGGAGGCCCTTGGCGGGATAAGTTGACTGCCACGGTAGGATAAATAGCAAGAAGGTTGTTGTAGTGGCCATAGTGGTGATAGAAATGAAAGAATTAGAGGCACAAGGTGATTACCGAACACGGTGGGATTAACAGACACAGTGGAATATCTGAAGGGTCGGTGGGACTAGAGAACATGGTGGGATTAGAAAACATGGTGGGGTTCAGAATGATCGGAATTAGGATAAAAGATTTAGAGACTAGGGTGAGAAGGTGAAGATTATAAAAGAATGTATGCAATGACAAAACAAAATGTAATGCAACTAATGATACATGATGCATGTTGGGCTCAAGAAAACAAAACAAAACTTGTATAACAAATAGTTGAAGATATAGATTGTCTATGAGGTCAAGATACCCATTCGGGCACCATCGTCCCTCATAGCACAATTTTGGCCTATCCGTGAGCACAAAGAATGACCCGACCGTCGTGGATTTTGATGAAGCGGATCTCGGGCCTGGTCTTCTTTGCATTCATGGTCTTCAACATCAATGCATAAAATAAATAGTAATGCACTTATTATATGATAAGAAAGGAAATGATAACAGTGAATTTGCAATGTGATGACATGCATTCTCACAAAAGAGTTCATGTGTCCTAATGAGGACACAGAGCAAAAGCTTCTCGATGAAGTTGAGGCCGAGGTTATGGTGGCACCTCCTCCTAATAATCCATAGGGGAGGGAAGTGGCGAGCATTGCCTTGTTGTGTAGTTCTCCTCGTTTGTTCTTCGGCCTAAAACACTCGAAAAACGAGATTAGAATGCCAGTATGGCTTATCCCCCTTGCAAGTTGCAGTATGTCTTGACCTTTGTCAAGGGGTGTAGCCTTCTTAGGAGTGTAAAAATCAAGTAGCAAATATGCAATGAAGAATTTGAAACAAGAGAGATTGAAAGTAAATATGAATGTAAAGACGAAAAATCAAACCAAGCATGGTGTTAAAAATTATTTTAAAATTTTGAAAATTTTTGTTGAAATTAAAAAAGAAGTTTTCTTTTGTGAAAAGATTCATTTTTTTTGGTTTTTTTTAATTATTCTTTTTTTGTGTTTTTAAAAATATTTTAATTTTTTTTGGAGTTTTTTTTTAAATATTTTTTTGGGGAGAGAAAAATCAGTATTAACACAAGTTCTCATCAATTGGTTGTTTTTTTAGGTTCGTTGGTAGACACCATGTGCAAAATGGGGTTCCTTACCCAGAATCTTTTGACCTTCAACCTTTGATCGACCAGAGTTTAGCTTTGACTTGGTTGATCCACCCACACCCTAGGGGTTAAGAATGAAGAATTGATAGGAAGTCCTTGATAGGCATTGGAGATGTCAAGAGGGATTTCTCTACTCACACCCAATTGCCCATTGGGGTTCGGCCTCTTCGGGTCTTTTCTACATGTGGCACTCACTTAGACAAGTCTTTGACCTGTGGGGTCATTGCCCATCTTTTGGTGCCTTTTTTCATTTTCTACTTTTCTGGGTACTCATTTAGAAATGTCCATATTTGTTTAAACCTGTGGGGTTCATTGCCCATCTTTTGGCACCATTTTCTTTTGAGAAGTTGGACCTTTCGAGACGGCCTCCTACTAAGGTGGTGGATGCTTTCGATACTCTCCCCCTCTAGTCCACTTTGCCTATCTTGGACCGAATAGAAGAGAATATGGTGAGGGTTTTCCTTCCATCTCTAAGCCTTGCCTAGCTTCTCTCGGGTGTCAGGTCATCTAGATTCTGAGATAGGAATGTGTTGTGTGTGTAGTATGGTATCTACTCTAGAATCCTAAAGAACATCCTAGGACATGTGGACTCAAGTCATACTGGTAGTTCTCTCCATTTTTTAGGTAGATTACATTCCAAAGGTGAATCAATTGTTCGTATACCTTGCAATGCAAAGAATTTGTTTAATAAAAACAAGGTAGCTACAAATATCGTCAATCATGAATTTCTCTCTATTAAAATTGTGAAGTTCAAAATCATTTCAAAAAATATTGCCTTGCGGATGACATAATGATGATGAATGCAATGTAATACCTGAGAGAAGAAGAAGTTCATCGCTAATGACGACTTTGTTTGTGTTTACCTTGCCTTGCCTTGCCCAACTGCTTCCACTTTGATATGCTCCATATCGCATTGGATTGAAGATTCAGAGTCATATGATGAAGTGAAAGATGTGGAGGATCTGATTTAGCATGGCGGAGTCAAAATTAATGATGTAAAAGGTAAAGATTATGGTATCACCCAAGAAATTTCTCTACCCTTTATTTTTATTGAAAGTAAAACTTGGGAAAAGAAAGAGAATTCAAAAAGGAAAGAAACATGCTTGGAAACAAAAGTGAGTTAAAATGGACTCTTGGGCCCGTGAGTTAAAAGTGGGCTTGAAGGCCCAGGAGTAGTCGGAATCAAGAGGCACGTGAGCCCAATATTTGAATGTGGGCTAGAGAGGCCAGTTGATGTTGATGGGCATGAGGGCTTGATTGGAGGTGATGGGCTCAAAGACCCGATTGGAGGTTGAGCCCGAGGGATCCAACGAAAAGAGCGGGCACACGGGCCCGATTTAGATGGTTGGGAGCAAGATTGTGATTTGTGATGGGTTCGCTGGCACCATTGAAGAGTATGGGTGCGTAATCCCAAAGTTGAAGAAGTGGGGGCATGGGGGCCCAATTTTGAAGAAGTATGGGCACGCGGGCCCGATGGTGGAGAAATGGGGGCATACAGGCCCGATGTTGAAGGAGTGTGGGCATGTGTGCCCGAGGTTGATGGAAGGTGGGCACTGGGCCCGATTTAGAAGGAATTTGGGCACATTGACCCGATTGCATAAAAACATGGCATGTGAGCCTAGTTGAGGTGAATTACGGGCATGCGGGCCCGATTGAGGTGAATTGTGGGCACGTGGGCCCGATTTAGAAAAATTAAGGGCATGTGGGCTCGATTGGAGAGAATTATGGGCACATGGGCCTAATGGAAGGGAAGGGGCATGTCGGCCCAGTTGACGAAAAGGGGCGCATGAGCCCAGTTGAAGAAAAGGGGCATGCAAGCTTGATTGATGAAAAGGGGCACGTGGGCCCGGTTGAAGAAAAGGGGCATAAGAGCGCGGTTGATTAAAAGGGACACATGGGCCCGGTTGGATAAAGGGGGCACGTGGGCCCGACTGATGGAAAGGGGCATAAGAGCCCAATGGACGAAAAGGGGCATAAGTGCCCGAAAATGGGGCATAAGGACTCAAAAATGGGGCATAAGGGCCCAATTGAGTGGGTTGGGGTGTGGGCCATGGCCCTAAGATTGACAGATTTTGGACCCATGGGCTTGATTGATGGTTTTAAGAAGGATAAAGAAAGGGTAGTGGCCCTAAGATTGAGAAATTGTGGGCCCATGGGCCCAATCGTTGATTCGGAGGAGAATAAAGAAAGGGTTGTGGCCCTAAGATTGATTGATCGTGGGCCCATGGGCCGAATTGTTGCTTAGGAGAAGAATGGGGTAAGGGTCGTGGCCCTAAGATTGATGCTAAGGGATTTAACTGCCTAGCTAGAGGAGGTCCTAGTATCCCCTTGCTAAGGTCTACATCTTCCTTCTGTAGGTTTATAGATTCCTTTCCCATTTCACTGACCAATTCTATCCCCTTATTTTTCAGTTCAAGGGTCAATTCTATCTCCCCAGCTTCAGGGATCAATTCCAATGATGGCAACATTTGATCTGTACTTGGCGAATCCTTGCCTAGTCCTTGACCATCAACTAAATTTATGATCTCCTCATCTAAGCTCTTTACAGTAGGCTTCTCCTCAGGTTATTCTAGGGAAGAGGGCATGCCTAGTTTAGGGGATTCTAGAATGATAGAAGAGTTTGGTTCGATCTCCCCTATTGGCTGATTTTGATCTTGAGAGATAGCAATGATATGTTGAGGAGTTGATTCCTCTGCCAGGGAAGGAGCACAAATGGTTAGAGCAATTGAATCATCTACTGGGGCAGGAGCTTGAAGGGTCGAAGTGTCTGAATCTTCTACTACAGTAGGAGTAAGAATAGTAGGAGTGATTGATTCTTTTGTTGGGGGCAAGAGTAATAGAAGAAATGATTGGTTGTTGTGCAACCAACTGAGGAGGATCCCTATGCGGTGAGATTGGTTGAGAAGCCGAGGTTTGCTCGATCGGCTTAGGATGAATGATTGGCCGAGGGACCGTTGGTAAAGTGGGTTGGGGGGCCAAGGCTTGCGTGGCTAGCCGAGGGGTTGTTGCTGTAATAGGTTGAGAAGCCAATGGTCGGATAATTGGCCGATGGACCTTAAGAAATGTTGGTGGAGTCGAAGGCTGGGGAATTGATTTAGGTAATGAAGTATTTGCACAAGCGACAAGAGGAACTTGATTGTGAACAATTGGTTGTGCCATTGGCAAGGGTTGCATGACCGGCTGAGGTTGTGGCATGGGTGGCCTAATCAACTAGCGTCGAGGAATCGGCCGATGAAGATGATCAGGATGGGATCGGGAGGACTCCTAGGTTTATGCATAGTATCAATGCTCCTCTCAAGCCTGGGCCTCAATTCATCAGAATATTGCATTAATTCCACATCTTCTTTTGCTTTCCCAATTATTGAATAACTTGGCCCATATCGTTGCAAGAATTTGGCCTTGATAGTATCAAAATCCCATATTTCTATTTCATTCAATGAAAAAAAACCAATATAGGGCTGCACCCTCTAAAGATCTCCTAAAAATAAAAGCAAGAGCTCTTCGATCATTTAGCCATCGAGATGATTTGCTCAAAAAATCATTGACATGGCTAAAGGGGTCACCTGAGCCATTGTAGCGATGGTAGGGTGGTGTTTGTGATGGAGGGATATATGGGACTGGGAAAGATGGAGCAGATATTTCAAGGATGGCCTTCGAGTCTAAACGGTGCCTCAGCTCTTCAAAGCGCTCATCCATTTGGTTGAGTTTGTCCATGAATGCTTGAGTGAGGCTAGGTTCCTGAGCCATCGGTGCAAGGTATTTAGATGAATGGGTTGGAAGAGGTGGCTTCAAAGTAGGAATTGGCATAGAATTATATAAATGCCCCACAACAGGGTGAGTAGAGGCACGACAGGGTTGCCCAGGAGAGGAGATGATGAGGGGCCTGACTGTCGATTGGGGTGGTGAGGGGGCTTGATTTCCCTCGACTGGATCTTAATTAGCCGACATCTTGCCCTTTTTTAAAGATTGCACAAGTGAAAAGGATTCAGGATCTAAATGGAGGGATAGACCTTGGAGGAGTTGCTCCATGTTGAGCGGAGCAGGCTGATGGGTGGGATCTTGAATTTTGGGTTCCCTGATGGCATTAACATGGCCCTCTAGTTGGACCATGGGTTGCTGTAGCATGTAGTGACCCATCTTGTAGTAGTCCAACATCACGACGTGTCTTTCGGACCTTAGCATCATGGGCATCCTGTCGATCTTTCTTCAAAGATGGTTAAAAAAAGAAGGGCAAGTCAAGCACACAATTGAAGATTTTTTTGTTATGTTTTGTTTTGTTTGATTTTTTTGTTTCGATTTGGTTGTTTGGAAAACAAGTTGAACACAAAATTAAAGAGGTTTTTGTTTTGTTTTTTTAGGTGTTTTGCAAGAAGAAATTTTTGGTTGTTTTCAATTTTTGGTGAGCAAGCAAGTTATGCAAACAAGGTTTTAAAATGACTACTCGACAATATTTGGGCTGAAACCTTAGATTAGATAGATTGTTAGCAATTGTTCACTCAAGTAGGTATGGTTCCTATTACTTCAATCTTCAAGACCTAAGGTTGTCACTCAATCACCATGAGTAGGTACTTGGGTTTTTCAGGTTTAAGGAAAGTGGTACAACCGGCCCAATCGTGCGGAGAGGAATACTCCACGGATGGAGACTTACGGAGGTCTTGATGGAAACCACCAAATAAACTAGGAAGGAATATCTCAGAAGAGAGGTAAGAATCCACCAAGAAGGTGTTTGGAGGGTGAGGGTGTGTTGGGAGAGAGAGCCCCCGTCTCGAATGCCCTATGGATCGGAGCAAGTCCGGTACCCGATGCAAAAGCTAATGCAAAAATGAAAAAATGGAGGGTAGGAGGAGAAGAAGCAATCAATATGCAAACATGAAAGAAAGCTATTAAATAAATCAAACAAGTGAATGTAAGCAAGACAAGCAATGATAAAGTAAAACAAATAACTAGCAACTAGCAACTAAAGGTGGTTTGCACGGGAACCGGCTTGTGATGGAGTGTCCAAGTGGGGAAAAATATAAAGTAAAGGTAAAAGGATGGTCCACGTGGGGACCAATTTGAAAATAAAGTGGCTCACGTGGGAGCCGAGTTTTGGAAAGGTAGGTGGTTCATGCGGGAATTGGTTTTTAAAGGAAAAGGGGTGGTTCACACGGGAACCAGTTTGTTTGATTGGAAAAATGAAGAAGGGCCACTTGGGGCCAATTTAAAGTGGTGCAAAAGGGTAGTCCACGCAGGGACCGATCTGAAAGTAGGTTGGTTCACACGGGAACCAGTTTAGAAAAGGGGTTGGTTCACGCGGGAACTAGTTTTAATGAAGAAAGGGGTGGTTCGCGCAAGAACCGGTGTAAAAGGTGACAAAATGAAAAGAGGGCCACATGGGGCCAATCTGAAGGTGCTGTAAAGAGGTGGTCTACGAGGAGACCAATTTTAAAATAAGTTGGTTCATGTGGGAATCGAGTTGGAAAAGAAAGGTGGTTCATGCGGGAACCGGTTTATAAGAAGAAAAGAGTGGTTCACGTGGGAACCGAGTTGAAATTAAAGACAAGCAAGCCAATTCCACATGGGGGACAATCTTAAAGAAATAGTAAACATCAAGTTTAATGGTAAATTGGCATAAAAAAGATAAAGGACAAGCCGGTTCGCGCGGGAATCAAATTGGAAAACAACTAGTTGCACGGATCAATCAAGCTAGCACGGTTGAAGACATTGGTTGTCCCACCGTGGTCGCCAAAAAATTGTCGACTCCAGAAACGGGTTCCAGATCGGCACCTCAAGAGAAGGTGATGATAGAATAGGGGAAAGGGAGTGAATCAGAAAACACTCAGAAAGAAGTAAAAAGTCCTCACCTCAGTCCCACACTCACATTGATCACCGAACTTTCATCTCACGGCATCGCTCGAGCACCGGAGATGGTTCGGGTCATGTGGGAGGAGAGTTAGGAAGAGATGAACATAGAACATGAGTAAAACCACTCAAGAGCTGAGCCTTCCAATGATCTTCTAAATAGGAAAGCAAGGGCACTTGGATCATTTTGCCATGTGATAGACTCGTACAAGAAATCTTTGATGTGGAGGAAGGGATTACCAGATCCGTTGTAGCGACGGAACACTGGCATCTTGGAGTGAGCTAGATGAAAAGTAGGGAGGGAGGGGAGAGAAATTTCGGGGGCAGCCTTGGTGTCGACGAGACGTCGAATCTCTTTGTACTGTTCCTCCATTTGACTTAGGCAGTTAATCATGGCCTGGTCAATAAAGGGATCTTGAAGCACGGGGGGAGGAGGGGATGTTTGACACATCGGAGGGGGAGCTAGTAAGCCGAAGTAGCTGGACAAGGAATGTGAGTTGGCAGGCAGGCCGCTTGATGAGGAAGATTAAGGTGATTAGAAGAATAAACTAGCGGCCGTGATGGTGAAGCTAAATTTGGGTCCGGTTGGTTTAGGATAGCCACCGGAGGTGGGGAACTTGGGGGCGTCGGCCTGGTATAAGAATGGCCATGGGCAGCCACGTCGGGTTGGCGTGCCACTGACCGAGGGGTGGCAACACGAAGACCACCGGCGAGGGGGTCATGATTAACAGGTGTCTTGCCCTTGAGGATAGCTTCGATGGCTTGAAGTTGAGTGGGGTCGGCATGAGAGAATGCCTCCCAAAGAGAACCCAAATTGGGTGGAGGGAAAATTTGATCCAGTTCGGTGGGAGCTGTTGACTCCAGAAACGGGTTCCGGATCGGCACCTCAAGAGAAGGTGATGATAGAATAGGGGTAGGGGAGTGAATCGGAGAACACTTCAAAAGCAGTAAAAAGTCCTCACCTCCGTCCCACACTCACATTGATCACCGAACTTTCATCTCACGGCGTCGCTTGAGCACCGGAGACGGTTCAGGTCATGTGGGAGGAGAGTGAGGAATAGAATGACTTAGAACATAAGTAAAAGAGGTTGTGGTCGCTAGGAGCCGCGGGCTCCGCTTTATGGAATGTAAATCAAGAGATGAGTTGACCGTGTGTACCTTAGCGCGGGAGATGATATGTGGGTTAAACCTTCTTCCTCGTCGGCCGGTCGATGAAGAAGAGTCCAACCGATGCTAGCTTGAAAAACCTGTGCAACTTAAGACAATAAAACAAGTGAAGAGTTTGATTAGACTTGTGAGAAGTGTAGTAACTGTAGAGAGAAGATGAGAAAGATGCAATTGGAATTGGACTCATCGGCTTCGGGGTGAGCCTTACCCCTTTTTGTGAATTTTTTGTGATATAAAATTATGCAAAAACTAAATAAAAATGATGATAAAATGATTCTGGATGAATGATGAAGACATAGAAACTTGAATGGCTCAAATAGGAGTTAAAATGGAGAAGATATCACCAATATGGCCGGACAGCGCACTGGATTGAATGTGCCCTGGGTTTAAGGGCGCGGTGGGCGCGCCCTAGGTGTGAGGGCACGGTCTGCGCGCCCTTGGTTCGGGGGCGCATTGCACTATCTGGCACAACATCGGTGCAGAGCTTGCCATGGGCAGTACCGATGTCGGAATTGATTGCAGTTTTTTGAAGTAGACAGAAGACTTGGAGAGGAAGAGTTCTTATGTTGATGACTTCTCCGAAATACGCCTGTATAGGTCTGTAAAAAATATGAAAGTGAACGGATATGGAAAAGTAAAACCTGGATGCGCGCCCTTGGTGTAGCAATCGCTACGGACAAATGGCAAGTTGGAATTGAATGTTGTCAGTTGTAAATGAAAGAGGACGAAGAGAGGAACAAGTCCTCTGTTGAAAACTTTTGCATAAGGAGCCACATATTTTCTATAGAAGCCAATGAAGTTTGGTTGTTGCTGAACGCACAGATCGGGCTTCTCCTTCGCTTCGAGATCAATCTCTTGACATTGGATTGGCTTTGGATGTCGAGACGGCCTTGGCAGAGAGCTTGGACGACCTCATGATGAGCTAGGCATGGGGGATTAACCTTGGGTCATTGAGAATGACCCTCAATTTATAGGGAATGGAAACTGGTGCAAAACATGGAAATTGGACCAACCGCGCCCCCGCATTTCAAAGGAGATGAGGGCATGCAGGGCACACCCATGACCTGACGGCGCGCCCTGCGCGCCCTGACCTGGGGGTGCGGTCTGTGCGCCCCCCAGTTTCAAAAAACCGGGGGCGCATTATGCGTCTTATTGCTAAAATCCACCAGAATCTTCCGGAAATTGCTAAAATTGTAATGCGCCCTCGACCCAGGGGTGTTGTCAAAATAAACGATAATTAACGATGGTAACCTTCCAAAAATCTGGTTTAGAAGGTGTAAATCGGGGTAATTTCTAATTTTTGGAAATTGACCGCGGCCCCGCGTTTCAAAGGAAGCGGGGGAGCGCAGGGCGTGCTCTCGGATTGAGGGCGCGCAGGGCGCACCCCTAGGTTGAGGGCGCTCAGGGCACGCCCTACAATTTCAAAGGGAGTGGGGGCGCGTTAAACTCTCTCTTCTGCGCGCGTGTTCCATGGGCTGGAACTTGCAAACGGGATGTTCGATTTGGCTCCCGTTTGTTGCGTTGGAAAGAGGACCTTCAACCGCACCTCCTTAAGTTGGTAAACCAGCTGGAATGACTCCCAAAATGTTCGCACAGGGCTTTCTACCAGTTTACCCTTTTGCGAAAGGCCGAAAACAGCAGCGGAGATCCGAAAAGGCACGGTTTCGGTCGAATAATCTCGGGTCAACTCGGGATGACTTCAAATGATGACTAAACAAGTCTAGTACGGTCAGAAAACCCAAAATCATCAAAAAATCTGAGATTAACCCGGTAAACGTGAACCGAAACTCGGAAAAGCCGTAAAACCCTAAAATCGACCGAAATGGCCGTATGGCCCCGGTTGATGAAATATATGGATAGGATCAACCCGGACGACTCGAAAAGACCCGATGATGACCGAAAAGGCCTAACGCATGGTCCAGGATAGCTGTATCAGTACAGATGGAAAAAGCCATAATGAAAGCTGTCATTGACCGATGACTACCGAAATGACTTCTCGGAAACCCTGAATGTTACGGAACACATGCGAGACTCCCGAGACCCTCAATTAAGGACTATTCAAGGTTGGTCATCGAGAAAGCTCCATGTTTTCACAATTCACGTGTGGCTCTCGCTTGAAGGTTACAGCATTGTTCTGGAAATCATTAGTCCATTCCCAACTCATAAGGGGCTCCACCAGCGTCCTTAGTTCATCTCCACGAGGTAATCCAAATCAGATAATCGGTCAAGTAATGGATATCGCCAATGAAATAAGAGTCTCAGGCTCTGAATCAGGCCAATTTGGTGTGTCTACAGGAGCCCCTGGTTTGTTAACGGCATAGACAGCGTCAGGAAGGAGTGACGACTTGCCTTCTGCCACAAATTATGCTTGCTCACACTCTACTTACTCATAATGTCGATCCATGATGACTCGTCCTGACCTGAGCGACACAGGCATAAAGCAAAGGGAAACAAAAGGGGGAGATGAAGTTTCTTTTTATGTGTTTTTGATTTTGACAAATTTTTTTAGTTTTCTAGTTGTTAATTCTAGAAGACAAGTTTTTAGCTGAAAGTAAAAAAAAATTTAAAAATTTTTGGGATTATTTCTTAGGGGTTCTTTTCTTTTAATTGTTGTGATAAAAGAAGTCTTACCTCAAAGAAATAATTTATTTTGGAAATTTTAGATTTTTTTTGTGTGAGAGAGTTTCCTCTCCCCTTTGGTTTTTTCTCTTTTGGTTGCACAAGCAAGTTAAAGTAAAGAATTGGAATGCTTAACGCAATATATTTGTTTTTTTGGTTTCAACCTTAGATTAATGGCTTGTTTAGAGAAATATTGTCCACTCACGTAAATGGGTGGGACCCTATGCTTTCACATGCCGAGCAACATAAGGTGAAACAATTTCTCACACGGATAGGTGATAGGTGAACTTTGGGTTTTGGGGAAATGGTACAACCAACCTGATCAGTGAAGAGGGAATCTTTCACGTCTGTGGAATTACGGAGGCCTTGGCAGAAACTAACTTAGTCAACTGAGAGGGAATCCCCAGAAGAGAAGTCGAGATCCACCAAGAATGATATTTTGTATGTGTATAACTTTGGGAGGAGAATGAGGCCCCCTTCTCGGATGACCTACGGAGCCGGATGGAATTGGTACCTCGATGCAAGCTAATGCGGGAGAATGAGCAAGGATGAAGAAGCAAGCAATAACAAAGTAAAAGCAATACAACTTGAATAGAAAAGTTTAAAAGATGCTAGGGCACAACAAGATTTAAACAAGAAGACAAGTTTGCATGCTGAGAATTAAAGGGTAGTAAAAGCAATACAGGTTGGCAAGTGAGATGGAAAATAGGAATTGAAACCAGTTTCGGGAGGTTGCAATATCGGGACATTTTAAAGGTAAGTTGGTAGATTTTAAAAGAAACCAAAAACAAGGGTCCTGCGGGGACCTAAAAGTGATGTGATGCTGGAAAGTAGTAAAGGACAATGCTTGGTAAATAAAGAGTGCTTGAAAATTAAAGTTGACTCGCGTGGGAGTCGATGCTTGTAGAGGTTTCAAGCTCGTGGAGCTCGATTTACAAATGTTCTAGCAGGGGAGCGCCTGGTGTCCCTCTTACAGGATTAATAGAAAAAGATGGATGCATGGGGGCCGATAATGTACCGCTCACGTGGTAAGTGGGGAAATGAGAGGTGACTCACGTGGGAGCCAAGGAGTAGTGGCTCACGCGGTGAGCAAGAGAGATTTTGACTTAAAAGAAAGGAAAGTAAATGCAAGTAGACATGAAGACAAAGAAATAAAGTGAAGGACTTACTTGATGGAACATGCTTTCATTAAAGGAAATGTGGCAAGCGACTTTCTCTTGGCTTTAGATGTCCCACCGTGGTCGCCAAAAGATTCTGTGGACGGGGATATTCTTTTCTCGCGGACGTCGGATGTGCGGTGACGTGTCGGTTGTGACGTATGTATGTGGGTTTCCTTCCTTCGGGTTCTGGTGGGGTCAGTTTATGTTAATGGCATCGAAGATACGGTCGGAGATGACTCCCACGAATTGATCCACTCTCCACTCCTTCTTCTTTCTTTCTCCACACTCACCTTGATCCCTGGACTACTCAACCCTTGATGTCACTCGGGCGTCGAAGGATTGGTCCGGGTCATGAGAAGAACGGAAGGGAAATAAGATTGGGGGGTGGGTGGTGACGTTCTTAACAAAATGTAAACCTATGGAATTGATGAAGGAAAGATAGGGTGTGGTCTCCAGGAGCCCAAGAAGCTCCGAAAGATTGAAATGAAAATAAAAATAAAAAGGGGAGTGTTTGACCGGTTCCCTCTTGAAGCATGGAGATTGTGGTGGGTTCTATCTTCTTCTTCCTCGGCCGGACGGGGAAAAAGAGCCTTGGAGAAGTTCGCTTGCCTAAAAAGTTGAGAATGAAAGCACGAAAAACAATGATTAGAACTAAATGGAAGGTAGTAAATGTTTGTAAAAGAAGAAAGAAATGACAAAAGGGGTTGAACGAACCAGATTAGGACTAATTCCTAACCCTTCCTAGAGAGGATCTAAATGGTGTGATTCTATAAATGAACAAAGCTAAAATGACTTAGCATGTATGATGAGAAGACAAGTGAAAGCATAAAAAAAAGAAAGGGGTAAGGAAGAAGGTTGTTGGCAAGTTGTTGGCCGGGCTATCTCCGAGGGTTGCAGGTGCTCCCTAGACGGGTCGCCTAGCGTCGCATCGTAGGAGCGCTTCTAGCTCCAACAAGCAGTTTGTGGCAAGTCTTCTCCTGATTCCGATGAAGATTCTTCTAATGGGCTAAGGTGGCTTGATGGATTCCTTGGAGCTCTCGTGGATGGTATGTAGTGGTTGGTTGCTTTTGATGGTACGATGAAGGGACTTTGGATGGCTTTTTTTTTCGATGGCGTAGAGTGGGTAAGATGATGAGGTTTTGGGGGATGGAAGGGAGACAGTATGGTAGGGCTTGGGGATGGCTTGGTAAAGACTTGGAGCTCTCAAAAATTCTCTCTTGACCTTCTGGACTCTTGGGATTGAAAATGGCACCTTCTTGTCTTTGGTCCGAAATCTTTTGAACGTGGGAGAAGGGTCTCCTTTTATAGATCCGCAGGAGTGACCCGGGCGCTCCCCTTAGGGGATGCCTGGCATCGTGCCTGCGTAGTGCCTACTAATCTGCTGACAAATTGGCGGAATAGCAGGTTTCGCCATACTGACCGCCACCTACCACACTGGGTGTCAAGTGTCAGTCATCGGCAGAAAGCCCGAGACCTTGGCAGAGGAGCACCTGCGACCTATGGCTGACACACTACAAATTTGGTGCACGCGGAGCCTGCGGTGTCAGTTGGCTGGCAGAGATCCGGCAGGGGAGTGCCTGTATCTTCAGTACAATTTAGACAATGCACCATTGACTGGTCTGAAAGGCCGGCTATCACGAGCGGGAATCCAAGCGTCCCGACAGTGGAGTGCCTAGAATCTCGTACGATTTTGGATATAGTGTTGACCAACCGAAAAAGAAAGAAAGAAAGAACAGGAGACCCAGGTGCTCTGATATCGCGACACCAGGAGTCGTGTTACTGGGATGCCTCAAGGATCTCACAAGATTCTGTTGCTTATATGTCGAACTGACTTCCTTGGCCGAGAAAAGACAAGTGTTGTTTATAAAATGAGATTTTGGTCCCCGTAATTAGGCCGAATTCGTGTATCTACAATGACATATGACTTGTCGAAGCATCTATACAAGAAGCAATTAAGATTTTCTATTCTTGAGTTGATAAAATGGTCAAAGATTCACGAAGAAATCTTACAACATAGTCTACAAATAGTCATGATCAGTGAGGATCTCCCACTTGAGAAGATCACAATGGTGTTAGCTCTTAGGAGTGAGCACCCAACACTTATGTTTTCTCAAGAAGAGTTGGTAGCCCTAGAGGTAAGGAGATATGCTTTGTGTATCGCAATCACTATCAGGAATGTTGAGGTGAAATCTTGTTTGACCAACATTGGAGCATCCATTAACCTCATGTTGCTAGAATCTTTTCAACTATGTGGCATCTCTGTAGATGAGATTAGGCCATCTCACATCACTATTACAACACAAGATAATTCTAGAAAGTCCGCACATGGAATGATCACCTTAGATCTATAATTTCGACATGCATTTTTATGACCAATTTTTATGTCCAAGAGCTAGATTAGACTTTCAAGGCTATACTGGGACAAGAGGCAATGGAATTTGTCACCTTGACCAACCACCAATGCATAAAATATTCCTATAAAGAACAAGTGGTTAAGTTGACTAGTATGCCCTTGACAAATGAGGTGGATTGCCTCTTTTTTGCCAACCTTATGGGGGCCCATTTAACCATTGATATCAGCAACATGATTACCAAAAGTTAAGATATTGACCACCTCAACCCCAGATAGAATTGTGTGGCAAATGATGAAGAAGTTGGGGTATCAACAAGAAAAGGGGTTGAGTAGAAATTTGCAAGGGATAATTCAATCGTTACTATTGGCACCAAAATTTTCCATTCAGCTCGCCTAATATAGATTTGAAGTTGATCTAAAAATTTGACCTAGATTCGGTAAAATGGAGATCAGATGATATAAATAGGCTTTAGAAATACCTTGGTATGGCTTGATAGGCTCCAAATGGTCAGGATAATAAGCTCATTGCATATCCCAAGTTGAAAGCTCCGCAACGATGTCCAAGACATAGAAAACGGACACTGGAAGGCCAAAATAATTATTTTACCTTCGACACTTTGGGACAAGTTGAGGCTCTATCAGTGAAATCTAACTTCATCATATTGTCAATACTATATAGAGCTCATAAATAGTTAGCGACCACATTTTGATGTCCTGGTAAAAAATGTATTAAGTAACTAAAATCTTCTAACTGCATTAACCATCGTATTCTTATACTATTTTGATCTTCTTTTCGATTTTTAATGTAATGATATAATCCTTTGTTATCAGTATTAATTCGAAAGGTGGTTGGCAGTAACCAATATTTAAAACTTTTAATAGTTTTTAATATAGCTAAAAATTCTTTTTTATATGTAGAATAATTTATTTCGGGTTTAGAGAATTTTTCCGAAGTGTATCTAACTACATCTTCTTTTTCTACGGTTAATACTCCTGCCCAGTATAGCTGACTAGCATCTATTGATAATACTAATTTATCATTTCTTTGGGTATGATTGTTTTCGGGATTTATGTTATTATAGATTTAATATATTTAATTTCTTTGTCTTCTTTTAAAGAGAGTGTAATTTTTATTTTATCGGTTCCCCATCGTGAAATAATTTTATCATTTTTTTATACTTTCTATTTTCGGAGTTGATTTTTTCTTGTAATTTTTTTGTTAATTCACTTAATTGAGGAATATATTTCCTTTCATAATTTAAAATTCCTATAAAGCTATGTAATTGTTTCAATGTTGTAAAGGTATCGGGAAATTCTTTAATTTTACTTATAATATGACTTTGAATTTTTATAGAGTCTTGATCAATAGTTTTTCCTAGATATTCTATTTTTTGTTTGCAAAGTTCAATTTTTTGGGGTGACAAAATTATACTATTTTTTATGATAATTTATTTTATTATTTGTAGATGATATTTATGTTGGTTATAATCATTAGAGAATACTAATATGTCATCTATATAAACTATAATAAATTCGTCATAGTCTTTAAAGATTGAGTTCATCCATATTTAAAAGATTTGTGGAGCATTTTTTATTTCGAATGGCATTACATTCCATTAGAGATGTTCGTAAGGTGTAGAAAAAAAACTTAATTCTTTAGATTCTTGGTCTTCTAATTTAATTTGCCAAAAACCTGATTTGGCATCAAATTTACTGAACCATTTTTTATTTTGTAATTTTTTTAGGATACTTTCACAGCTAGGTATATGGAAACTATCGAATTTTATATGTTTATTTATTTTTTTATAATTTATTATCATTCTCGCCTTTCCTCTTTTTTGTTATATGTAATTTCTTACCATAAAGACAGGAGATATATGTGGACTTCTACTTGTTTGTATTAGATTCATTTGTTTTAATTCTGTAATTTGTTTTTGGAATTCTAGTACATCTTCTTTAGAATAAACTAACGATTTTGTTCTTAGATTTTTCCATTTATGTTCTGGCATAAGTTCTATTTTGCAATATCTTGGGTTTATATCGAATAATTTTAAAGGATTTTCAGAGAGTAGTTTAGTTAAACTATTTATATATGTGTCTTGAAAATTTTCTTTTGATATATTTATTGGAAATTTAAAAATCTTTGGTACCATGAAGTATCGAGGTACTAGTATTTGTTTATTATCTTTAGTAAAGGTGTTAATCATTTTATCGATTGTAATAGGTGAATATTTGTTTATGAAATTGTTACCTAGGATCATATTTCCTAGTCCTTCCTATATTATATATATTTCAGGAATGATAAAGTCTTCTTCAATTTCATCTTTGTCTAAAATATATATAGATACATTTTTTGATATCTTGTTAGAGTTGGTGTTTCCGGCTAATGTGCTAAACAATTGTGGTTTTTTTAGCTCTTCATTTTTAGTTATAAGCCAAAAATTTTCTTCTACAATACTTTTTGTGGCTCCTGAATCTAGTATAGGAAAAAGATTATAGTTTTGCCATTTTCTAATTTAATTTTAATACATATTCTGTTTATCTGTCTTATTATTGTCTCCATTAAATGAAATTGTAGAATTTGTTTATTATTAGGTCCGCTAATTTATTTCTCTTTTTAATTTTTATGATTGAAGTTTTTTCCAAACTTTTAATTATAATTGTTACTTCTCCACTATATGTAGATTTTATGGTTCCTTCTATAATTTGCAAGTCTACATTTTTTAACCATCCATTTTTTTTTCTTTTATTATACCGTAAAATTCTTCTAGTATCATAAATCCTAAACCAGTATATAATATTTTTCTTTCTGTAGGTTTTAAAGTTACGTTTTCGTTAGATAATAATGTAAAACCTATTTCTGATTTTTTTGGCCATTCTACTTTTTTATCATATTTGATGACATAAATTTTATAATCTTTGAATAAATATTCTCTTACTTCTCTATTGAGGGGTCTTTCCATCCTAATCATATTGGAAGATTCTGTTAGAATTTTTTCTACTGTTATTTGTTTTGAGTTAATTGTAAAAGTAATAGTACAAGGGTTTATTGTGATTGGAATGTATTGATTCAAAATAGCATTTCCTATTATAAGTGCTACAGTGTCTGGAGAGGTGTAAAAAGTTTTAAATTCAAGGGTATGTAGATCTTTATTGACATCTTCAATTCTTATTTCATTGATTGTTGCAATGTTTTCAAAGGTTACTATGTTACCGTCAAAGGTTATATATTGTTCTATATGTTTACTTCTTTCTATTTGGTGGTCTATAATTTTACTATTAATATGAGATATAGAGGCTCCAGTGTCTATGATAGCATTAATCCAAATAGATTTAATTGGGCTTATTTTTACTTGTACCTTAATTATGGTTAATTTAGGGTATATTTTTTTTGCTATAGTCATGATTCATTTTGGTCGTTCTTTAGATATTTATCTATATAATAAGAATATCTAGGCTATTCTATATCTTCTTCATCTATATCTAATATTGTTAGTCTACTAGAAGGATATTCTAAGTTTTTTAGTCTAATCATTTTGCTATCTATTATTAATTCTCTGCTAATTTGAGGTTTATTTTTTTGTTTTAAGTCTTCTAAAACTATATGCCATTCTTTTGGAAGACTAATTTTATCTATCTTAGGTTCGATTACTTCTGAGTAAGTTCGTTGATCTTCTAACATTATTATATTTTGATTTACCGGTCTAGTTGGCATATCATTGTGTTCTGATAGACTTGTTAATAATTTAGTGGTTATAGTCAGTGGTTTACTTACGGGGGTCATTTCTATATTTCTAAGTTCATAATAAATATATAAACCTTCATCTATGTTTTTATCATTTAGACTTATCGAGTATTGAGAAAAAAATCTAAATTTATGGTATTGATAGATTAAATTACTTTGAATCATTCCGATTATAGATTGTGCTGGATTTATAAATCTTTTATCTGCTATTATAATTGTTGTTGGTGAGTCAATTCCTTTTCTAAAATTCGCTTTTATGGTAATATCTATATCTCCTAAATGCAAATATTTAATTTTATCTTTTCTTTTAGAATTTTTTAGCATTTGGGTTATCTTTTCTTTGTTAATAATTTGTATGTTAGTAATTGGCCTATTAGTTTCTACTGAATCTATTGTTTGTTCAAATCTTTCTATTAATAATTTATCTTTTCTTCGTAGATTCCATTTTAATTTATAAACTTTCTTGACTCTATTTCCCAAGGTGCATTTTGAAAAAAAAATTTATATTTTTTCATTGAATATTATTGTTTGTCGATTTTGGTCATCTTGATTGTCTTATATTTCAGAAGTTGATTCATCCTCTTTAGTTGATTCTTGGGTAGTCATCATATAAATATATTGAATATTGTTTTGTTGAAAAAGGTCATACTCATCTATAAGTTCTTCAACTTCACTGTTGCTGTCGTCGTATTCTTCATCTGTGGAGTTATATATTATATCATCTTCACTTTCTGTTATTAATTCATATTCATAATGTTCAATGTCTGATAATTCATATCCTATTTTTATATCATAATTTTTTTTGACAATATTCATGTCGACAATATTAATTTGTCGTCTTTTAGGACACATGTTAGTATAATGTCCCTCTTCACCACATTTAAAGCATTTGCACTTTTTATTAGGTTTCTTTTTTAAGTATTGACCTTTAGGATTTGTTGTTTTGGGTTTAGATTTAATTTGAAAATTTTTATTTTTATACGGATATCGTTTTGGTTTTGGTCGATTGTTAGAATTTTGAGTTGTTTTCATATTCTTATAGTTTTTTCCTTTGTTTTTGTTTGGTCCATCACGCTTGTTGCGCGCCAGTTTACAACCATATAATAAGGTCGGTAAGAGTTTCTCACAGGCACTATTCATATTTGTAGATGTAGAATATTTTTCATATAGATATTTTGATTTATTAAATGATTGCATAATAGATGATTCTTTACAATAGTTTCTAAAGCAATTTATTGCACAATTTATCCTAGTTGATAAGCTATCTGTTCCTGCTCATCTTGTTTCGGTTTCTTTTAGAAAAGTATGGTAATAATATTTTAGTTTAATATCCTAGGGGGATGGGAATTTATTAAAGTATTCGAGTTCTCAGTGATTGTAATGTGTTGGTGGTAATTTCCATACGTAAGTAGAGTAGTCAGTAGAGAATTCTATTAAATAGCATATATTGCATAATTTTATTTTCCCTAATATTGTTTCTATATCATCTGTATTTATAGTGTCTGGTCTAGTAGATGAAGTAAAAAATTGTAATAGAACAAATTGTAATTGCATTAAAGCATTTTCAAAAGAAGATTGTTCTCTTTTTTCTTTAAAGATTTCTTGTTCATATTGTGAAACTAGTGCATATGTTGCACTACCTCACATTTTACTAATTATGAAGTCTATTAAGTTTGCTACACTTAGATTTGGGTAAAAAAATTATAAAGAAAATATGGAATGACACCATTGTATTATATAGTATGCTCTATTTTGAACTGAAATAGTGTCAATATTAAAATAATTATCTACGGGAGTTTGTGTAGTATTTTCTTGTTGTGGTAATTTTATATTTTTTCCCACCAAGGATTTTCAGTTCTTTTGGGTTCCGTATGAATATTATAGTGGTTCCAACTGTAAAATCCACTCTGTCCCCAAGTTGCTGGTCTTTTCCCATAAGTCTGTGTTTTTGGAAATTGTTGACTAGGAGAAGAAGCTTGGGCTATGGATGATTCTCCTTGTTCAACAGTTGATGGATTTTTCATTATTTCTTCAGCTATATTTATATTAATTTTTTCAAAGTTAAATTATTTTTCTGTTGATTCTTTAGGCATCGTTTGGTATCGGGATAAATTTAATGGGGATAGGGATAAACCAATCTTTGTGGTTTACCCTATCCTCATCATGTTTTGTTTAACTTAGGATAAGTTTAGGGATAACCTTATCCTATGTTTGGTATGTTAACAATAAATTCAAGGATAACCCTATATTTTTCTATTTTTACCTTGTTTATTTTATCTTATATTTATTACCCATAACATATTCATAAACATCTTCACTGACTTCCATATTTATATAATAAATTTAAAATATAATTTAAAAATATAAATAAAAATACATTTAAAGTATAAATAATATAATTTAAAAATACGGCAGTAAAAATTAGATTTGAATTTTGTTTTTAAAATCTAATTAAATTAAAAAATACAACTAAATATCCTACAAATCGATCTACATCTAGTACTTCGTATGTACTTTCTTAAATGCTTCATAGGTCATCTATTCCATATCAATACAAATGGTAAAGACCATGTATAAATAACTCAACTCAACTAGCAGTTGGTTGTTTAGCTAGCATTAATATAGAAACATCATTCTCACAAGAATTTTAGATGATGAATTTAGTTGAAATGGCACAAATTTCCGTTTGTGAAGTTTCTCGAAACAAGTAAACATCCATTTCATAAAGAAGTATATACTCAAACAAGAAGATACAAATAGTCCCAGAAACCTCTACACCAAGAAAACATCTTTGACCAAAATTGATGTTTGAACAGAAAAGAAAAAAAGATTGAAAGATGGATCATCTCTCTCCTGAGCATGACAGGCAAAATATCAATTTTCAACTAGCTACAATATAATTGAAAAGCTCCTAACATAAACTGGATGTTTGGATTCTTCGTCTTCTGTCTTTACTAAAGGTTGATGGTAAACCAATCCCTTGCCGCTCCACTTCCACCAAATTGGTCCAACTAGCTTCCCACTCTTTCTCAGTTCTCTCTCTGATAAAAGCAAACATGGTGAGGTGACATGCAGTGCCATCAAGAAAAAAAAGGATCATCTCAGTGCTACTAGTTTAGGACCATTTCCCACCTATTTATAATTAACACGGAGATTGGAAGAGGCAACTAATGAAAGGAGAGTAACATACAAAGTGTAAAAAAGGCACACAAGAAAGTGAGCGGCCTGTTTTCCGTTGCTTTGGACCTAGTGCAAATTGTTCTTCTGATTTTTTCTTTTATGCCACAGAAAATGATTTAGAAGCTGATGCACCCCGCCCCCGAAACAAATAGAAGTATGCAAAAATGGAATGTGCAGATTAAACATGGCATATGAAACTATAGTCAGGCAATACAACTGAATACAACTTGAAATAGAAGAATTCTTTGTGGATTACATTAAATCATTCAACCAGAAGACCTTAAATATATCATAAATATCTATTTAGACCATAATTTTCTCCAGCAGAGCCTACATTTGAATGACTTATGTATCTAATAAGTCTGTCCAAGTCGTAAAACTTGTAGGTCTGTTGCTGGACATGCTGTAGATTTTGAATGATTTATAAGAAGTGAATAAATGTTAATAATAAAAATACCTTGTCTTGTTTACAAGAAATTTGGACAGCTTGTTGTTAGTTGTCATTCCCAACATGTGCAGAGATGAGGGTAGTCCATTTGAAGACCCTGACGTTTGTCCAGAACATGGATTAGCATACGTCTGTCTATCTATTGCGGTATGTGCAAGCTAAAAACTTCAAGATGGCAAGAACCAAGAAGCCAAAAACAGAACACAGCTAGTTCCTTTGCACTTTATGTTGTCATATAAGAAAAAAACAGCTCAGAATGAACTACACGAGGAACTGTAGTGCTTTTGCTTTATATGTTCTATTTATTTATTATTTTAATTTATGATCTCTATCCACTTAGAAAAGCATCAGCCTCACCAAACATTATATACATTAGGAGCTAATTGACTATTGGTAGATAGGAATGAAAGATTGATATCGGCAACACTGGAGTAAATATGATGAATTGGAGACTAAGAAGAATAAAAATATATATAAGCATAGTCTCTGAAAAATAATGGATCCAAGTGGGGAATAAAAGTTCAAGGATTTGTTTGTTTCGTTGTAGAGTTTTTTTTTCTTATGAAATCACTGATACATGCAACTGATCTTATTCACCAAGCTACTTATGATTTCTGGAGCTTCCGGGGAGGGGGGCTTGGGATGTCTAAGACTATCTCTTTGAGACATGCCGACAGTAAGAACACACAAACTTGCCACCTCGAGGGTTCTGATCCCTTGAAGGCATCGGGCAGTTGCAGTATCGTCGAGTAGCTATATTCTTGAGTTTTTGCAACTCGATGGCCTTAATCCTTTGCCTCTCTTGGATGTGTGGCGACCTCTATTCCCAATATGTCAAGAACCGTGGCAGAAGCTGTGATGGATCACCAGATCTCTTAATAAGAAGTTTTGGATTTGAATTTTCTTTCTAATCATGTGTCCTGGTTTTAGTCAAATTACGGTTTCTATTTATAGAAGTTAAGTTTAAAATCCACAAATCTAGAATTAGAAAATTGAAAATTGAAGTTAAATCAAATATAAATTTCACTTATTCCCAAGTTTGAGCTAGAACAGTCTACAAACTTCGAGAACGTAACATTAATCGGACGTAAAACAAACCTCCAATCAAAAAATGTCACATAAAAAAAGAGGCATTCCATCGCGTAAGACTGAAGCCGAGCCAGTGAAAAATACATAAACATCTAAAAGCTGAAAACTTCTTCCGGATGATAGATTGAAAGACCAAGATGAAACACAAAATATATGTTGCCTCTTCACTCAAAGTTGATAAAATTACACTCCGAGCATGAAAAAATTTACTTACGTTCTGTTCCTTAGCTAGAGAGATTGAGCTATCCAGATGAGATGAACATCGATCACAATCATCAAGGAAGAAAATTCCTAAATAAGAAATGTTAATGACCTTAGCCAGACCATTGGTAGAGAAACCAAGAAATTTCATTGAAAGAGTAGTCTGCCAACTATATACCTGTACCCAAAGATCATGAAGAGAACTTAATTCCAAAAGATAATTTCACGCTGTCGACCAAGTCCAGCATCACAAGAACATATGTAATTCCACCCAGAAAGCATCCCGATGCCAGTCACATAGGGCACCTTCCCATTTGCCTGCCCGAAGTGAGGAAAATGGAATACCAAATTCTTCAAGCTTGCAGTGAACCGAAGGCGTTGCCAAGGAGGGGGCCAGATTCCACCTCCGTCAAATACAAAACAAGATGCCAAATCCTGAGAGGGTTGCCTGCCGCCTGTTGGCGTGCGCACAGTGCCCACCGCCTGCAAGACACCAAAACTGGTGCCTGGCGGGCTCACTACCTCAAACCATTGGCCGGAGCATAAAGTGGGACGACGACAACGATGCTGGCCGGACTCACCGATGGTGGGGGATGAGAGATGCAACTCACCAGGAAGCTCCTGCAGAACCCCGCGAAGGTCGGCCTCCGCAAGGTCGTCCGCTGCGATAGAGTCAAGCGCCGTGAGCTTGTCCGATGGTCGGCCGCCATGAGACAATCGAGTGCCGCGAGGTCATCCGCCGCGAGAGGGTCGAGAGTGTGAGACGAGACCTAACCCGCGAGAGCCGCCGCGAGAGTGTGAGACGAGGCCTAACCCATCGTATCCCCTCTCATCCCATTGATTAGAGGGGATGACTTAAACCGGATGTTATCCTCCATTTTAGGGATAAGCTGGATTAAACTAAACCAGGTTAAGTTATAATTAATTTGTATACCAAACAAGGGATTAAGGATAAACCAGGTTTATCCCTCCCTATCCTCGTACCAAATAGGGCCTTAAAATATTGGGACATTATTTCGAAATCTGGTGCGAAATTATATTGTTTAAATGTATCATAATTTTTTTCATAATATTCTTGAAGTTCATTTAAGTTTCTTAATTCTGGATTCATCGTATAATCATCTATTTTGTTTTTTAGATGTGCTTTATATTCTAAGAATTGTTCAAATTCTGATTCTAAACAGACTTTTATTGTTTCTTGCTCGTTATATTGCTTTTTAAATATATCTGTATAGCATAAAAAAAAATTTTCAAAATATATTTAATCAGCAAAACACCATAATAGATTATGGAGTTAACTCGTATAAAATACTCAAATCAATTGGAAACAAAATATTCAGTGTTAGAAGTTACAAATATTAAATATTTTTTATCTAAATACTTTATAACATTGTATATTTATTATACGTTACAGATATTAAAAATATATTTTGAAATAATTTAAATTAAAAATATTAAAATAATATAAATTATTATATAATATAAATATGTTAAAATATATAGTTAATATTTATAGCATATAATTTTATAAAATAGTTGATTAAATTACATATAATTAATATTTATAGCTTATAATTTAAAAAATATTTAATTAAAACATATATAAAATATTTAATGAAATGTTTTAAAATATAAAATTAGATATAGAAATAATGTAAATTAAGTAAAATAAAATTGAAAATAAATTATTTTAAGTGTGTTACTTTAAAATAACAGGTAATATATAATTATTATTTATAAAATATATGATATGATATAAAATATATGATATAAATTTATATATTATTTAATAGAACATATATTTAATATTATAACATATAATACTATAAAAATTAATTAAGTAATATATAGTTAATATTTATGACATATAATTCTATAAAATATTTAATTGATATTATATTATTTTTATTATATATTATATATTATATATTATATATTATATTTTATAAATATTTTTAATAATAAATAAAATAAAATAAAATAATTTTTAGGAAATTTTTTTAATAATTTTACTTTAAAATAACATATATTATGTTTACAATATTTATTAATAATATAATATAATAGATGACACAATATGTATATGTAATGTTAGGAGTAGGAGTCATTGTCATTTTTTGAAACAAAATATCATGTTATTCTTTTAAATACCCATTTAAAATGTGTTGCCGTAACAATTTTTTTTGATAAACTATGTGTTGTTGATGACAGCGAGAATGTATGTCTACATTGAAGCACTCTGCGCTTGAATTAAAATTTTCGAGATAAATTATTGTATTGTTGATGACCACCAGGAAGTATATATGCACTGAGGGTGTGCTCTCTTTTGCCTCTAGGTTTTACCTAGCTTTTTGTCCGGCATCAGGTTATCATGATTTAAAGTTAAGGTGTGTTATGTTCGCATTGTAACGTATAACATTGATTCTTATAGAGCTTAGGACACATAACTAACGGTTGTACCAATTGTCCTCTCAAAAGATTTTTATAGAGAAAATATTTTTACGGTAGAGTTTATTACTTGATGTAGCGGGGGGGTGAATTCTTGATATGGTTTATGGTTAGGATGAGATGTTCTTCGAACCTAGTGTAAAATCAATTGATTGTCACATATCACCTTTATTTCGAGGACACCATAGAAATGGGAGGTCTATAGAAATCAATTTCTTTACCCAAATCTAACTAACTTAATAGATTTCATAATTAGTAAAATGCGAGGTAGTGCTGACTTAATAGATTTCATAATTAGTAAAATGCAAGGTAGTGCAGACTGCACTACCTCGCATTTTACTAATTATGAAGTCTATTAAGTTCGCTACAGTTAGATTTGGGTAAAGAAATTGTAAAGAAAATATGGAATGACACCATGGTATTATATAGTTTGCTCTATAAAATATATTTATTAGTATCTTATTTATAATATATATTTAATTACATAATATAGTATGTTTATTAGTATCTTATTTAAAATATAAAAATTATATAATGTAGTAAAAATATTTACTTTTTATAACATATTTTTAATATATATTAATTTTATTATATTAATATTATTATATTTATTATTTTAAAAAATAATATTTATTTATGATAAAAAATAACGAGAATAAGATGGGAAAAGTTAGTTTATACAGTACCTTGAATGTTCTACTTTTTATTATTTTCTTATAATATAAAATTTGTCGTGAAAAAAAATTAGAAGAAAGATCCGATGTAAGAGATTTAGGGTGGTAAGGTTGGGGGATAGGAGAGAGTGGGCCAGCGATGTGATAGGAGAGAGAGAGAGAAGTGGCTAGGCTCTCTAGCGATAGTGCCAAAGTCGCTGGAAAGCCTAGTAGCTTTGATGCAGAGTTGCTGGCGTTGCTAGTGACTAACGTGAAGTTGTTAGTCTCCCCCAGTGACTTTTCGCCAAATCCGCTGGGGAGATCAGTGATTTCTCTCCTCCCGATTTTAAGTCGTTACCGACCTTAGCGACTTCCGTCAAACTATGCTAGATCCGAAAAAAAAATTTACTGTGTCATTCTCAGAAATAAAGTTTCAAAAATCATGTTAATTTAAAAATTTTCTCATCAATGGAGCGGGGGCACTATTGACGAGGCAGTCAGCCATGCAAGAAGGCGGCGGCACGAGGCAGCGGTTGCGCAACGATGGCCGGGGTGTAGCAGGGCGCAGCTGCAGGTGGCGGCTGAGGCAGGCGGTGCTAGCATGGCAAGGCCGCGGCGACAGGTGAAGGCATGGAGGCGCGACTACAACGTGGAAGAGGGAGGCGGCGATGATGGGCCACGGACGGCCACGCGGCATGTGGCCAGCGAGGACCACGGCCGAGGGGGGTGTTGATGGGCTGGCAGCTGGGAGGCGGCCGAGGCGACGACGTGCGGGCACTGTGATAGCGGCCGTGTACGCAGCAATGGCGAGGCAAATATGCAGCAGGTGGGTCGCGCGGTCGGAGGTGGGCGACAATCGGGATGCACTGGCGATCGAGAGGGAAAAACGAAAAAGTGTGGAAGAGGGGAAAAACGGTGGACGCGAAGAGGGAGATAGGGAGGGACGGTTTTTGCTAGGGCATCCGATGGAGGGGGGGGGGATGGAAAGAGTGGGGGAAAGATAGGAAAAGGGAGGCGGTAGTTTCGGTAGCATATCAGGAGGGAGGGAAAAATAGAAATGATCGAGAAGGAGATCATATTTAATATTATTAAATTTCATAATAAATATAATAAATACTATTTAATTAAATAAATGTCTCAACTGTTACAAGTTGATTACTATTAGCATTAATTTTAAAATTGACAATGATAGAGGTGTTTAATAATATTTCCAAACAGGGCATTATTTGTTAGTGTACACTTCTTGGAGTCATCGTTAGGCATGAAATTATAATGAAATGCGGACAAACAAACATGCATTAAAAAGACCAGTAAGTGCATATGAAATTTTTAAAAATTATGAAAACTTGTGAAACATATATTTAATAATAATATATCTGTAAATCATTTATTCAATTTTATTTTCTAGAGTAATGTGTTAAAACATGACCTAAGAAAGCAGACATATAAATGGATGCGGTAAATCCATCATCCAACCTGAATCCGCTTTCCCCCCACTGCCAACGAGCCTCCGATGGCGAGCACCCGCCCCGAATCCCACGACCCCACTCCCTCCCACCCAGCCCGGCAGCGACTCCCCCCGCCGAGCCACCTCCAGTGCCACCCCCAGCCAGCAAGTGCCACTCCTCTCTTCGCCCTGTGCAAGCCCCCCTTCCCCCTCCGCTTTCTCCCCGCTGCCGGCGAGCCTCCAATGGTGAGCACCCACCGTGAGTCCCACGACCCCCCCTCCCCTGCCCCCGCCTGGCCTGGCAGCGCCCCGGTGGTCACCATGCTCGTATTCCACCCACACCCAACCTTCTTCCTTTGCGCAGCACTTGGGGGAGAACGGAGCACCACAGTATCACCACTCGTCGAGATAGCGGGTTGACCTCAACTTGAGATGTGTTTTCGTATTTGGGTATTGATCCGGATTCGAAAAACATTTTTTCGTTGGTTCAGTTACTGGATCTGGGTTTTACTTGTTGGATTCGGATTCGTGTCCTAAAGAATCCGACCCGAATTCAACCTATTTACAGTTCTACAAGAAAGGTGATTTAGTGGTGGTTTGAGTGTGTGTGAGTTGCTTTCAATGATTTGACAAATAAAAATATCACTAATTTTTTGTCGCAAGAATGAACACGAAGCCATCTTGATGTAAGATATTTTGCCAGCTGTTATTTTATGTTTAAGCAAGCAGGGAATTGTGGTCTATGTATCATTTACATAACTTTTTGTTTGAAGGTGAAAGTAAACCAGATTTCCTATTTCTTCACTATCTTTTGTAACCCTTTTATTTTATGCATTAAATTTAACTTTCTAAGAAAATTCCAGTATTTGATCGGTGGTTCCTAGCACAATAGCGCAGTAACCAAAAAAAAAAAAAAAACTCGTGTCATCCGTACCGATCCGGAGTGGATCTATCCACTTTTGATCCTCCAAAAGAAAACATACAGAAAGTCCAACAATATGGATATAAAAATAACAAAAAAGTATAATTTGAACTCAACGTTGGAATTCATGGAAATAAATAGGAGCAAAGAATATACGATACAAAGGCTTTTCACCCTCATTTCACGAGAATAATATTCAAGTAATTTCAGAGTAAGAAACAGAGGTCACAATTTACAATGATAGCACCTTGTAAGCCCTACATAAGCTCATGGGATCTTCACGTATCGGTCCAAATAATTATTTGTATTTCTAAATATATCACTCTAAACATTTTAAAATCTGTGTAAAATCACCCTAAAATACCTTTATTCAAGTTTTTTAATTTTTGTTGATGAAAGTACATTCTAGTTTATAGAGAGATAAAGAAAGTGTAAAAGAGAAAACGGAGGATGGTATGTATGTCATAAGAACCCCAACATATTTAACTAATATTATTTTGAAGATTTTCAAATGGCAAATATTTACTCTTCAGCATTAATGGGTGTTTGCTTACATGATAATTCAAGTTTTTGTTATA
Source organism: Cryptocoryne crispatula var. balansae (assembly GCA_036172225.1). NCBI lineage: Eukaryota > Viridiplantae > Streptophyta > Magnoliopsida > Alismatales > Araceae > Cryptocoryne > Cryptocoryne crispatula. Next base: position 22,910,075 of record CM069920.1, read on the forward strand.
AATTTGTTTTTCTAACAAAACTTGTTAAAAAAGATGTTTGATGATTATTACATATTTATGTTTTCAAAACAATTTCTTTCTTATAAAAAATTAGGTGAGACTCCCTTTTTATCTTGTGGTCCCCCCCCACCTCTTTTGGTCATACATGGTTTTCATTTCTGTTTATTATTACATCTCCCTTGGATATGACAATTTTATGTCTTAGATGGCTTACACTTTATTTTAATATAATTTTTTTATCTATAGAAGTGTATAAGAATACATTGTGCAACCAAACACCCTATAGAAGTTGTAGGGACCTACTCATATCTTCAATTTTATAAGAACATGTTTGAAAATACGAATAATTGCATGTACTTTTGAGCTCCACCGAAAAATAAGTAAGGGATTATATAAAGGTCTATTGTGAATCAGGCCTTTTATTTTGGAAGGTCTGTCGCAGTGGTCACATCCAATGAAAGGAAGAGGCCTCCACTAAGGAGGTGGTGTTCCACCACCGCGCCAGAAACATATTGTGAATCATGTCAACGTGATGATTTTGAGATCCACTGAAATAAATGACAAATTAAGTTTTTAATAAAATTATATTTTGTAGCAAAACTTGCTAAAAGGATGTGTTTGATAATGATGACAAAAAAATTCCAAAATTTCTTCTTCAATTAAAAAGACCTCTTTCTTTTTTCTTGTGGTCTCCCACTTTTTTTCAAAAGAAATCCCCATTTTGTTATCATATCTCACCAATAATGATAACTTTATTTTTTTATGGGACGTTTGGTTGCACAATAATGTTTATGCACTTAATGAAAAAATGGTATATTAAAATAAAATCTAAAATAGTTAGAGGCAAATATATTATGAGATATGATAACAAGGAGAGTAGGGTCGATGTATAATTATAAAAGGTGGGAGATGACAAGGGGGAAAAAATGAAGATATCTACCATTGTTGTCTAATAAAAAATCCTCTACAAAATCATATTTTTATAATGATCACCAAATATTCTTTTTATCAAGTTCTATTACAAAAGCATAATTTCGTACAAAAATTCAATTCAAGATGCAACGAAAACACCTCATTATCGATCATAATTTTAGTTTAATGTATAACTGTATCACAAAATATATTAAAATTACTGTCTTACAAACACCCTTAAGGAAACACTCCGTTGTAGTGATGTGCACCTTAATCAAGGGTGCATCGTTGTAGTGATGTGCACCTTAATCAAGGGTGCATTTGGTTAAGGGTAAAAGAAAAACAATTTACATGGAATCAAATTTTCTGAAAAAATAAAATATGAATATATTGTTAAAGTCACTTGAAAATTATTTTTTTAATATTTTCTTCTAAAATATTTGTATACAATTCTAACTTTTTAAAGATATTTTTATTTTAAGTAGAGCCTAAAGTTATATTATTCTTAAATTTCATAATGTATGAATATTTAAGATTTAATGATATTAGTTTAACAAAAAATATTTATTAAAATAAATTACTAAAATATGATGATATAACAATATGAACATCATACAGAGGTCATATTCAAGGTAGGCGGAGTCGGGAGTCGGGATTAGGTCAGTTGGGCATAAAACCGACCCGAGTTAGTTGGGGTCGTCACCCAGGTTGACTTGAGGTCAAAAAATAATAATAAATTAATTTATAAACAAGCACCGTGTGAGGGCCACGGGGTCGGTACTAGGTCGGTCTATCAAAAAATCGACCAGTTAGACTGACCAGGTCCGACCTGACCAACCATGGCCATATTCATCCGATAAATGGCACACCCGCCCCAATGAATGCCAAAGATGCTCTGAAGACTTGTCACACAGAAAGCAGCATCCAGAAGGATATCAGTGATTCTAAAATATGTTTAGCAAAAGAGTCAACGAAGCACTTTTTGGGTTGACTACAATTTTACAACAACCAAATAATCAAGCAATTTACATTTTCAGAAAATTTGCCAGCAACCAAATGTATCCGGCCTCCCAAGGAAAGACACCGTAGGTAACAAAAGATTTTTTTATTATTGAAGGATGACGCAGAGATCATACACCTGCTGCGCAGAACAAACACCGCAACGGACATCATCGAGATCCAACTCAGGAAGAAGCCACCCACAGCGGGGGACGGTGTTTAGGGGTGTCAATGGGCCGGGCCCGGCCCGGCCCGAGGTCGGCCCGCTTAGGGTCCGGTCCAAAATATAATGGCCCGGCCCAACCCGGCTCGCACTACATTGTTGGCCCGGCCCGAACCGGCCCGCAAAAATTATTGACTTGACCCGGCCCGGCCCAACTATATGTTTTATAAATAAATATTTATTAAATATAATAAATTTAATTATTTAAGATAACATTATAAAATTAATAATAATTTAATTAAAATATATTTTTAATAAGTAAAAATGATGTTTTTGACATAAAAAATTAAAAGTTATTTGGCCCGTTTTAGCTCTCGTCGGCCCGCTTCGGCCCGTATGTCGGCCCAACTAAAGCCCGTGGGCCAAATTCTTTGGCCCGTCAAATGACCCACAACCGGCCCGGCCCGCGAACCCGTGGGCCGGCCCGGCCCATTGCCATCCCTAACGGTGTTCACTCCAACAGGCGCCACAGGCGAGGGACATTGGCAGCAAAGACACCGCCCCCATCTAATCAGCTTTCAGATCAGCAATATCACCGAAGTAGGGGTGTCAAATGAACGGGCTGGGCCCGTAAGCCCGTCAAAAAGCCCATCGCGGGCTAGGCTCAAAGTCCACGAAAAGGTGAAGGTTGGCCCGTTGGCCTGGCGATGCTCATTTCCGTTTCATCGGCTGGCCCGACGAGCTTGGCTCGCTGGCCCGTTTAAAGCCCGGCGGGCTGTCACTTTATCAGCCGAGCGATTCGGCCGGTAGTCCGGCAGCCTCAATCTCAAGCGACGCGGGCTCTGTAGCACCCGGCCTCCAGCACCCCAATCTCCAGCGGCGACGCGAGCTCCGCAGTACCCGGCGGCCTGCACCGGCGACGCGAGCTCCGCAGTACCCGGCGGCCTGCACCTCGGCGACGTGAGCTCCGCAGCAACCGGCGGCCGACACCCCCAATCTCCAGCGGCATCCGAGACGATAAAGACGGCATCGACAAAGACGGCGTCGTCCGAGACGAAGACCTCCGCGGAGGAGGGGTCGGCGGCGGAGAGGCGGTTGGACTCTCGGCCGGTGAGGCCGTCGTTGTCGGGTCGGTGGCGGTGGAGCCAGCCGAGCATGTGGTCGAAGGAGCGGTTCTCCATGACGAGCACGACGAGCGTCTTGATGGGGCCTTTGATCTCATGGGGCTGGCGGCGGCTGATTGCATCCCCGGCGGCGGCAATTATGTGGAGCGAAACAACCAAGAGGAGGAGGAGGAGGACTACGCGGCCGCGGCCGGCGCGCAGCTCCATCTTGCGGCCGAAGAGGGAGTTTGGGATTGGGTGGAAGAGGGGGAGAAGTTTGGGGTAAAAGCGGAAGGGACGACCTTGCCTCGGGACTCGGGAGACCGGTGAAGTGGGGCGGCGCCCTTTCTATTAATTGGGTTTTCATGGACGCTTCCATATGATCTCATTGCCAATACTTTTTATATTCTTATTGTCTCCTACGTATGTATATATTAATCTTGGCTGGATGTTCAAATGAATACGGATGTTTTTTTTAATTTATACGGATGTATATATTAAAAACTTATCAAAGTAGATAATTTCGAACCTTGGGATGTAGTTGTGGTATTTAAAAAAAATAATATATAGAATAATCTGTGTTTTTGAAGCATATATATACACACATGATGATTTTGTTCTAGCTCCCTATAACATTTAATATTTAATATTTTTATTTCTATGTATTTGTATATTATTAAATATATGAATTAAATAATATTTAATTAACATTCCGGATATTATCCGTATCCGCTCCGAATCCGAAGGTTATCCGACTTATAATATCCGATCCGTATTCGTATCCGATTCGGATTGGATACGGATTATCCGAATAACTAAACGGAACGGATACAGAAACGTCATATCCGCTGTGTATCTGCTCCGTTTACAACCTACACAGGGGAAGCAACTTACGCAAGTTGCCATCTCTCCATCCTCCAAGGAGGATGCTATGCAATTGCAGCCGTTGGTGTCGTTTCAAGCTTATCATTTAATTTGCTTCAACATTTTTTATTTGCAGAGTGCATCATCCATGCATTATCTTGTCAAGAAAGTTCATATTTTTTGAATTTTTTCGTACAAATCAACCTTGACGTATTCTTTCTATGCATTATCTTGTCAAGAAAGACCGTTGAAATAGTACTTTTGCTCAAACAGTATTAGATCAAACTAGTCAGCTTGTGGTTTTTTTTTCACATTTTAACAGTTACTCATATTTCATCATTTTTGTGATTTCTCATATTACAACGTACAACGATTCACATATTTATAAATTTTATTTTTTTCTATTTTTTGTTTTATAAATTCTATATTTTACATTATTATAGAATTTATAAATTTTATCAATTTTTTAATTTTAGTAAAATTTTTAATTTCGTACTATTTTACATAACTAAAACCCGTTGGATTAATGGATTATGACGGACTTTGAAGGGGTAAAGCCCATTTATACAACTCAAATCCGTTGTGCCTTATACATGAGCTTAGGCTTGAGTTTTAAATGCGTGGGCTGAAGTGAACTTGGGCCGGGCCAGCCCAAGCCCGGCCCATTGACACTCCTACACCGAAGGGCACCACGTTTCTTTATTTTAATTTTATTACTGTTAATCAATCTTAGAAAAATCTATAAAAAGTTAGTAACATAAAAAATATTAAAACATTTAAAATAAAATATCTATAATCAATTAATCTATGACCCTTTTCAGTTCTGCCTCTTATCAGGTTAAGAGTATAAAATGTAGAAAATTTGGTTAGCCAGCGTGTAGCACAGTGGAGGGTCATACCTCAAGCAGGAGGCCCCTTCCTCCCCCCGAGATTCCAAGTGGATGTCCCGCTCGACCCCGGACGATCGCCAATGGGCTATGGTTGAGTCGCATGCCATGACGACCACTACGACAGTAGCCAAAAAAAATATACACATTGTATGGAAGAGGCATAAATGTAATATTTTAATAGTTTTTGTTTAAATTCCTCTTCCCACGAGGTAATCTTTGAGAGCTCCCTGCAGCTCAGCGTTCAAGTTGCTGAAAACATTAATGAAAATGACTCAAAAGGAAAACTAGACGAGAATAACATTTCATCACCATGTACACACAAAAGATCTAATGGCTGCAAGGAGGGAGCTACATGAAACGAAAGATGCAAAATTTACATTCAGGTTACACCTCAAGGAAGGATAATGTGAATGAACCATGAACTGGATACCAGGCTCCATGAAAGAGAATTGCCATGTTAGTGCATGAGAAGATAGGCAACTTTTTTTGAGGGCTAACCTCGAGAATCAGAGCAACTCATCAAAAGCAGGAAAACAATAACAAAAGTAGGGGGAAGAAAAAGATCTATCCAGGAAATAGACCAGTAGCACAACAAAAAAGAGATCAAAACCTCAAAAACCAGCAGCCAAGAGTGCCTGCCAAGGCCAGAAATCGAAATCCCTGTCACAAAATGGAGTTAACAAAAATGACAGTCAGACAGAAGAATGAGAGACAAGAAAAAACCTGCAAGAAGCTAGTTACATGCTGATCATTCTAATCTGTCGCTAATGCCCAGTTCTCTAGAAGGCAAACAACGTTGAAGAGGCTATGACCTGGGTGATGAAAATGATTCTTCGAAATGTCTCTCGTTCATTGCCAACCAGATGTTCCAGTATATTCCAGTATCTCAAATCCCAATGAGGTTTCACCGCAGGCCACTTAGATAAAAAGTGTACCAAACTGAAGTCTGTATGACACAGCAAGATTATTGTGCAAATTTGCCGAAGGAAATGAATTGTACCACAAATCAGAAATATGTGCTACTGATTCTCAACTTCTGACCTACAAAACATGAATTATTGAAAATTTACATTCTTGATCAAGACCTATCTAGCTGAAGGGTAGCCTCTCTCTAGCAATTTTCCACAAGATAATCTTAATTTGCAATGGTACTTGCTCTTCAATACTAATGTAGACCAGCTGACCTCACCACCAAAGCTGAGTTTTGCAATGAACCTAGTTGTAAAACTACGAATGAGAACCTTGACGTTTCACCGCAGGCCACTTGGGTAAAAAGTGTACCAAACTGAGGTCTGTATGTAGCTAACACAGAAAGATTTTTGAGCAAAATTTGCCTAAGGAAATGAATTGTACCACAAATCAAAAATATGTGCTACTGATTCTCAACTGCTGAGCTACAAAACATGAATTATTGTAAATTGACATTCTTGATCAAGACCAATCAAGCTGAAGGGTAGCCTCTCTCTAGCAATTTTCTATAATAATATCTTAATTTGCAGTGGTACTTGCTCTTCCATACTAATGTAGACCAACTGACCACACACCACCAAAACAGCGTTTTGCAATGAACCTAGTCCATGTCCAAAACCCTGAATCCTGAGAACCATATAAAATGGAAAACTTCAAAAGCACCTTAAGCAAGCTCATAAGCCACATCTTCGCAGTGAAAAAATCCTTTCGTCAAACTGCTCTAAGAACGGGCTCCAATCAGCATTCTTTAGAACTTTACCAGATAAAGGAATACCCAAATACATGATCAGGAAATGACCTTCATTAATTCCCAGGCAAAGGGATTTCCCTTTTAACTTCTTCCTCAGAGAGATTAATACTCATTACTTCACTCTTATTAAACTTAACTTTCGGCCCATTAATTGCTTGGAAGATGAGAATCATCAGATTGATATCCTTTTCTGGAGAGGCATTAGAGGAAAGAACGAATATCGTCTGCATACTGCACATGGATGACACAAATTTCATACCCTTTCACCTTAACCCCTATCAAACAATGCTCTGCATCTTAAAACCAAAATAAATTAAATATCTGATGTAACCTCAAAATCTCAAAAAGATTTTTTCTCTTCTGTTTTGGAAATTCATCTTCCTTTTGAATTTGGATTTGACTTTGGTTAGACCTTAGCATTGACTTTGTAAGAAAATAGATGATATTTCATAAAAGTACTAGCTAGGGTCAAAATTAGATGTTGAGGTTGTTAGGTTCTTTGAAAATTTGTTTTGACCTCTCCCCGTCGGATGGTGCGAAGATCCGACGTTAATTACATCGAGATAACTCGAATACCCTTGATTAAGCGTCGTAGCAATCCATTGAAACAGAAAACATGCATCCAATAAACATTCACACATATGGACATAGGAGCAAACAATCCCATAAGATTGGTGGAATGCAAGCACTCAATTTTAGTTTGAATTTGATTTGAATTGAATTTGTTGGTTTGAATTTGATTGGTTGAATTTAGTTTGAATTGAATTTAATTGGTTGAATTGCTTTTAATTTGAATTGAAATTGATTTGATTATGTTTGAAATGAATTTTTGTTGAATTATTTAAACATTGATTTGAATTGTTTTGGGTGAATTTGTCATTCTGGGAGTTTTATGCAAATTTCAGATTTTTTTTAAAATGACTTGGGTTTGAGTTGGAATTTGATTAATTGTTTTAAGTTTGGTTGGAATGGATTGAATTCGGTTTAAGTCTGAGACAGTTTATTGACTTGAGTTGGGTTTATTTTGAATTATGGTTTGCTGGAATGGATTTGGCTTTGGGAAATTTGGGTTATGTTAAATTTGGTTTGTTTTGAGTCTTGATTTATTGAATTTTACTAAAGTTCAGTTGAATTTGTTTGATTTGGGAATTCAACTTGAATTAGGTTGATTTATTAGAGTTAGAAGATTTATTTTGATTTGTTTTGGGATTTGATTTAATTTGTTGATTTGGATTGAGTGAAATTGATTTTTTAAATTTATTCTGGTCGGATTTGGCTTGAAATGAAGTTTGCTTGAATTAGTTTAGTTTGAGCTTAACTTAAGAATTGGATTTTGAATTGAATTTGGTTGGTGTTTGCAAATTTCAGATCTTTACTTAGAATTCTGCGGATCTCCAGTTTCCGGTTTCTTTTCTTAGATGTGAGGTTCAAATTTTAATTTAAACAGGTTGGGGTTTTATGCTTAGTGAATTATCTTCAGATTTGACAGACTCTGTTTGGTGCATGTATTTTTTTATTTAGATTACCAGTTCTGATTTTGGATTTCGGATTTGGCAGTCCTTAGATTTCGAATTCTGCAGCTCTCAGATTTTTTTAGATTCTGGGTTCTGCAATTGCAGGTTTCGGCTCTCTCATTTAAATGTGAAGTTCAAACTTGCAGATTTTGGGTTTCAGGCTTGTATGTTTTAAGTCCAGATCAGATTTTTAAATGTTTCAGAATTTCAGGTTTGATTTCGGATCTCAGACTTAGGCTTTCAGATTCTCTTATTCTGCACTTTCAAAGCTCAGATTGCAGATTCTCTAATGGGTTCGACACAAATCCAGATTTTCAGATTTTATGGTGCATTCGGATTTTCAGTTTCTTCAGTTTCTAGGCTCCAGATTTTATATGTTTCGGACTTCACAGTTTTCAGATTTTTTTGTTGAAGCTTCACTTTTCAGATTTAGTGTTCGGCTCCCCTGCAGATTTCAGATTTATGTGGGTTCTGCACCTCAATTCTCAAATTTCAGATTTTTTTATGTGGGTTTAAGTTCAGATTACAGATTTTTAAGTGGATTGAATTCAGACTTCAGATTCAAATTTCAGATTTCGGTTTTTATCTTGTGCAGAAACCTGTTTACAGCCCTCGGCCCCCTGCAAAATTCAGATTTTTATTTCTTTTGATTTCAGTTTTGCTGTATGTTCTAAATTTCAGACCAATTCCCAGACTGCAGACTCTAGTTTGGATCCTCTATATGTAATTGTTTTTTTAGATTGCAGATTTCCTTGGTTCAGATTTCAGATTCTGCTTTAGATTTCAGTTTCAAATCTGTTTTCCGTTTGTGATTTTTTACAGATTGATGGATTTCAGATTTTTAAATGTTTTATTTTATTGAAATTTCAGTTTTTTAATGTGCTTGCATTCATTCATTCCGGCAGGGACTGTTTTCTCCTTGCATTGAATATTGAATTCTTCATTGTTTGAGGTTCACAAGTCCTCCTACTTCCTCTCTTTTACAACTGTGACATCCCCTCAATTCGGGATCAAGTATATGTCAGTCTTAGTGTAGTCTTGAACACATTCCAGCCTTTGATAGGCATCTGGAAATCTGTCTTGTCATTTCAGAAATTTGAGCATGGTCCTGCCTTTGATAGGCATATGAAGTCTTCTCCCAACCGGTTCAAGGTTGAGCATACCCGGCTTTTGAAAAGCTCGTGGGCACTCATCCCATGGTTGGTCTACCTCATTAGCCTATGGTTTGGGCATATTGGCATGTTGATCATGCACAGCCTCCCCATGGCATAATGGGCAAAACAACTCCCTCTTGGGGCATGGTAAGACATTGGGGTCTTTAACCAGACCTTTGTATGTCCACCTTAAAGGGTCAAGGGGCGTGCTTAAAGCCGGCCCATTGCTTTCCCTCTCTGTTTTGAATTCTTTTAAATTAAGCCAAGACCATGAGGCGGGTTTTTAGCCGGCCGGATGCTCGTCTCGGTTTGTTGATTAATTAAGTGGATTGTTATTTAATTTCTGTTTATTGTTTGTTTTATTTTATTTTTTTGAATTATGGGTCAATAAACGTGCTTAAAGCCGGCCTATTGCTTGCCCATTTATTTTGATTCTTTTAAGTTATGCCGAGACCATGAGGCGGGTTTTTAGCCGGCCGGATGCTCGCCTCGGTTTGTTTAATTAATTAGGTGCATTTTTATTTAGGTTTGAACTTGATTGTTCCTTTTAAAATCTTTTTTTTTTCTTGCCACTGGCACCGAGGCTTATTGGGTCGTAGCCCATCTCCTTCCTCCCCTTCCTTTCTTTCTTTTTTTTAACCTCTTTAGAAGGTGGGCCCCACAATCTGGTTGACCTCCGGTCAACCCCTCCTCCCCGCAGCTTCTCCCGCGCGCGCGGCGCCCGGCCGCGGCTGCGGAGCATTTTTTTTTGTTTTCTTTTTCCCGGGTGGGCCCCACGCCGATTTTGACCCCGGGTCAAAATTGAGCCCGACGCGGCCAAGAGCCTCCCCTCCTCCTGGTATATGCCCCGCTGGACATAAGTTTCAAAAGAAATAATCGGCGGCCCTCTTCTCCTCCCCGACCAGGCGACGGCAACGCGGCGGCCTTCTTCTCCTCCCCCGACCAGGCGACGGCAACGCGGACCTCGGCGGCACCCGACGGCGGAAGCGGCCTTGGCATGAGGTGCTCCGGACTTCTCCCGCGGCGACAGAGGGAGGTCCTTACCAGTTCGGGCTGGTTTGCGGCGGGAGGTCCCGAAAGGACAGCTTCCGGCTTGGTAGAAGGCGACAGCTTCTGGCGCTGGAAGAGACTGCTCCAGTAAGCTTCCCCCTCACGCTGGCTTTCTTCCTCTCTCTCTTCCTCTACCTCTCCTTAGGGTGTAAGTCGTGCAGCCTCTGGTGATCTCTCACGCACTCTCCTTGGGGTCTCCTTCCGGTCTCTTCACGCGGGGTCTAGCAATGCTTATATAGGTATGAGCCGTCTCCTTCACCCACTAGGAATCCTCCCGCGATGGGAGTTGCGGCTCCGAGAAGGACTCGGAGCAATCCCAGATTTTATGGGATCGACCCCCCCTTCCTCTTATCCACCTATTGCCTTCGTACGATAGTTTCCTACTGTCGCTGGCCACTGAATCCGGGGGTGAATCCGGGGGAGAGTCCGATGGGGAGTCGATCTCCTTCCCTAGTACGACAGCTTCTCTCATTATTATTATTTTTTTTGATGGGCCGATCAGGAGAGATGGGCGCGAATGGGCTGGCTTTAGCTAAATCCGTGGATGGCTAGTTTCATTGGGCCATGTCCGCCAGCTCCCTCTTCTCTTTTCTTTTCCTCTCTTTTCTTTTAGCTCCCTTGCGCATTAAAACCCAGCAATTGAAACAAACTGTTTTCTACAGACGTCCTTTCAATTTTCAATTTTTTTTTCTTCTTTTTTTTTGGGAGATTTTGAGGTGCCAACAATATCTAACTTGATGAGGACTGCTTGGCTGTTGCACAAGCTCATCTGCGCGAAGCGAAGGGTTCAGCGATCCCCGGATGGCTTCCATTACACCGGCGACTCATCCTCCCGCAGACTACCTATCCGGATCTCCTGTACCCTCGCGTGTGATGCCACAAGCCATCGCATTATCTGTTCTGTGAGTGAGAGACCCATCCGGGTGGTGAGGACACCATATTACAAGATAAATTTGAATATTTGCGGGAGTTCTACAAGCATCGACCACGGTGTTTGGGAACCATTTGGTTTGTTGACTGAGTCTGGAAGGCTTTTTTTTGAGTAATTTCATTTTTTTCCCCTAGTGAATAATTCAAGTAGTTAGTAGGAATTAGTAGCTTACTAGTTCTGAATGGGTCGATTAAACCAATTTTCAGTTTATTAAGGCATTTTCCTTGTCATTGTAATTTTCTTTTCCTTTATTACATTTTGTGTCTGTTGTGGCTGACTGTTGTGGGCTTGGGCCTATATAAGGGCTGCCCGGGTTACTGTACATCCATCGAATACTTGAAATGAAATGTCATTTGTCTCAGCTACTGCTCATCTTAACCAGTTTGAAGTTCCGTTGAGTTCCGGGTGATTGTATTGTGATTGTGACGACTGTGGGTCATTTCAACCCGATGCTCCTCTCCTCAGCTCTGTAGATGGTAATGACAAACTTACTTCCCGACCTCCTACATCTTCGATCCGCCAGTTGTGATGCTCGGTTGCCTAGTGCTTGAAAAGGAAAGTTTTCCTCAGCTTCTTCTCCACTTTCTTCTTCTTCAGTGTCTCCATCAGAGTGCATTTCCGTGTGGTTTCTGGAAGATGATTTCTCTTCCCGCCGTCATTCCTTCTCCAACTGCTAGTCATCCTTGAGATCTGCATGCTTCCCTTTCCGATCTGCTGTTTACTTTAGTAGATCTTCTGATGACAACTTATTTTGATGTTTTCTCCGAGGGAGTGAAACTTATTTCATCTGAAATACATGTCTCAACCGATCTACTGATTCCTTCAGTAAACTTACTGTTTATGATCTGATTTGCTGGACTCTTTGAGGAAATGTGGGTGTGTGAACCTCTTTTTTACGCGTCTGCTCTTTAGAAAGAAAGACATCCCTGGACTTATCTAGAAAAATAGATGATACCTAAAATATTAGGTAGTCCGGTGATAGTTTAAAAGTAATAGAACCGAGGTTCGGGTTCTTTGAAAATTTTGATTTTTGACCCTTCTCCGCCGGATGGTGCGAGTATCCGGCGTTAGCTTACATCGAGCAATGGCTCGAACGCCTTTGATTAACCGTCGTGGCAACCTATTTTAGGAGACATGCACATCCACAAAAATGTAAAGAACTCAAAAGGGCAGCGGCCTTTTGGGTCCGATGAGATGCAAACCGATTTGTTCGAGTTTGTTTTATTTTTTTGTTAGTTGACTTGGAAGTCGATTTTGAGGATTTGAGTTTGTTTGATTTGTTTTTTTTATTTGATTTGATTTGGTTTTGATTGGGTTTGACCAGTTTGGGTTGTTTCGAACCTGTTTTGGTTTTGATTTTGATGTGCTTAAAGTGTTTTAAGCAGTTTTGGTATTTGTTGTTTGGTTGGTTTATTGAATTTTCAGATTCTGTATTTTATCATTGACCTGAATTTTCTGTAGTTAGATCTGGATTTTCAGATTTTTTTATCAAACCAGACTTCTTGGATGTGTTTTAGATCAGTTGGAATCTGATTTTGGCAGATTATTTGATTTCATTTTATATTTTTACAGATTTGATTTATATCTGAAATTTTGGTGGTTGACAGATTTGATTTGAATCTGAATTTTATATGTTTGGATTTGACTGAAATCTGATTTTCACTTAAGGACTGATTTGGGATTCCGCCGAGTCACAAAGGTGCTGGAGTGTGATTGTCAAAAAGGGCAAGGAAGCTGGCCACAAAGGGGCTTGTTCGAGGGAGTTTGTATGGGATGAAAATAGACCTGACTGGAGTATTCACCCGGACCCAAGAGGGAATCCTATCCTGGGCTGAAATGGGTCGGCTTAGGCCTGCACAAGGGGCATTTCAACCGGGACAGATTTCAGTTTTTTTTTCTTGAGGCCAACCGAGGGGCTGTGCTGAATGGAGCCGCAGAGGGGCTGCTTGCTGCAGGTTTTAGGAGCAGGTTTTGGGTCTGCTTAATGGGCCTGCAGGTGGGCTGGAATTGGGTCTCAAAGGGACCTGTTTGTGGGCTTGGATGAAAATCAAGAAATGGGCTTGGTTTAGGACTGCTCCTGGGCCGGTTGTGGGCCTGAACAGGGGGCCGGTTATGGGCACCTGCAGATGGGGGTGCAGGTGGCTGAATATGGGCCTGGATATGGGCTGAACATGGACCGGTTGTAGGATGTCTACAGGTGGACCGAGCAGGCCTGCTTTGGGACCTGAGCGGGGGAGTGTTCGGCGCCTGCAGATGGGCCTGCTCAGGCGGCTGAACGTGGGTTACCTAGACCTGGATTGGAGGGGGAAGGGACCAAACGGGGAGTAAAAGAAAGACCTACGTGAAGGTCTGCAAATGTGGCAGGGGAATCCCATTTCATAACCTGATTTGCTTTATTTATTTCCAGATTGTTTGAAACCGATTTGCTTGTTTTAGGCTTATTTCAATTCTGATTTTTTTGTTTTCTATTGTATTTTCAGATTTAATTTTTCTGTCTTAAATTTCTGTTTGTATTTCCATATTTAGTTTTCTGTTTTGGTTTTATTATTTTTTAGTTTGGCGGTTTGCATCGCCTCCGGCCTATCGGGTCACTTTTGAATGCCCGGTTTCATGCATCAATATAAACATCAAAGTTTCATTTCATTGGAAGTTGGAGTACATTGGAGTACAATGAGTGGTGATCCTTCCCCCAACTTAGGTTCTTCACCGGTTTAGAAAATTTTGGCATTACGACGACATGTCGGCAAGTTTCTAACTTGGTGAAGTTTACCCATCCAACAAGGCTAGCCAATGACTTAGCCAAAATTGGGGGAAGGATCGACGGCTACGGGAGCTTGCCCGCACCCTCGTCCGGATCGACGGCTACGGGAACATGCCCGCGCCTCGTCCAAGGTGGAGTCCCCCACTAGGGGTGAAACTCCTTAATTTAAATATTGCTTTCGCATTCTAATTTTTTTATTTTTTTTTGAAGGCCACTCCGGGCCGGTCCATGTTTCATCGGCGTTCAAAGCCGGGCTTCAATTTGTAGGGCTCGGGGTGCCCATCTTGGTCTTCTTGGGCTGGATGGGCCTGCTGGACTTATGCTTGCGCCTCCATTGTCTTGATGGTAGGGTAGGGGCCCGTCCGGACAAACGATCGGCCCATCGTACGGATTCCGAAAGGGTCCGAGACATCCACCACTACCCACCATTGCTGAAAAAATGGCAGATTCTGCTCCCTGGTTGAGTGCTGTAGTGCTGCCCACTTCTGGAGCTTCATAGATTGGTCCTTCTTCTCGGAAAGCCACAAGGGGGCTGCTGGAAGGGACCTCGAGTTTGCTTCTTTTTATTTGACTGAACAGGACCTGTTTGGGGTCTGTCCGGCTAAGCCACAGAGGGGCTGGAGTTTGGCCACTGTCGACACCCAAAATTTTCACAATAATTGGAGCCCACCTCAAGTTTTAATTCAATCAGAAGGGCCCAGATGGGTACCCTCGTACAGTCAGCAATTAAAGTACCTAATGGGCTAAATTCTATTTAAAAAAGGGAGCTCACGTCGGTGTCAAGATAGGCCCATTAGATTTAACCCCCGGTCATGGCTCCTACAAGATGGGTATACGTGAGGATAAAAAGAAAGTCTAGTCAGGGATCCAGTAGGTATCCGATGATCACAGGAAGATCATTGGAATCTTCTGATAGAAGGAAGGATATCAAGGCTATCCCGAGCTTCCCGTAATGGCCATGACAGTCACAGCAAGTTGACGTAGCCCTCTACAAAGTCGAGAAGGGGCATCGTTGCCAAGGGCAAGTCGATCCCGTATGTCTCGGGGTTGCTCCGAGTCCGCCTCGGAGCCGGAATCCCCTTCGCGGTAGGTTTCCTAGCGGAAGGAGTCCCCCCGAAAGCCACACGGGCCTATAAAGCCAGTCGAGGCGACAGAGGACCGGGGGGAGAGGGCGAGGAGACAGAGGGAAGACCAGAGAGACAGGCCGAGGCGACAGAGAGGGAGGAGAGAGCGTCACCTGCCATTGCCGGGACCGCCGGACCTCCGCCTGCTTCCGTAAGCCACCACCGTTGCCGTCGAGGCCAATAGCCTTTGCCGTCGCCGCCGGAGGGAGCTTCCTCCTCTTCCCCTAGGGCCGCCGGCCCCGTCTTCACCTTCCTCCGGAGCTGCCGCCGTCGAACAAGGCCAAGGACGCCGCCGCAAGCTGCCGCGAGGCCGTCGGGTGCCGAAGAAAAAGCCGAACAGGCACTGTAGCCGGGAGAAATATGTCTCCCGGACTATAGTCCATGCTGGAAAAGGTCGCGGGGCCCACTGGGAGGAGAAATCGCAAAAAAAAAGAAGGGACAGCGCAGCCGAAGCCGGCCGGTCCCCTCGCGGAAGAACCGCCCGGTCCGGAACAGTGGACCGGACCTTGTGTTCGGCTGAACAGAGCCCCTGCACAGTGCAGGGCCCATCAAAAAAAAATCATAAATTAAAAGGATCTTCACCCTGGGACCGTGGGATGGCCATGTGCTAAACCATAGGCCAATGAGGTGACGTCCTTGGGAGGTCCTCCACAAGTCCTTACGGACCGGAGCTACTTTTCCTTAAAATTTTAATAATTGTGGGGTTAACTTCTGATTCCCCAAAGTTCATTCAAATTTAAATCTCTTAACGCCTATAAAGAGGCTGTGTGAAGTTTAATTTCCTTTGTGGGGTCGATTTTCGATGCCCAAAATTCATTTGAGATAAATTTCTTAATGCTCACCAAGGGCTACAAGAAATTCAATCTTAAAAAATTGCTATGCGAGTTAATACTTGAACTCCAAGTTTGTTTTTTTTATGCCTATGTAAAGCCATGAAGAAAATAAACTCGGAGTTAAATTCTTGTGAAATATCTCCGTACAGGCAGGATATTCATGTGCTCCTGTTATTTTTATTTTTAATTTTCTTTTCACATCCCAAAATCCAATTTAATTTAAATAAATTCAAAGGAATCCTAAATTAAATAAATCAAGTTAAATCACAACACATGTAAACCAATTTTAACCAAATAATTAAAATAACAACCCATAAATAAAACTCAACTTCTCAAAAATAACTCAAAATCAAATTTCCAAACAAATTTTAATAAACAAACCAAATCCAAAGATAAGTCAAGCAAATTTAAATCAAACTTCTTAAATTAAATTCAAGCACCAATCGAATTCAATTCAAATCCAACTCTTAAATTAAACTCAAGATAATCAAACAAAATTAAACCAAACAAATTTCAAGCCAAATCTAACTCGAACACATTTAAATTAATCCAAATCATTTTTTTAAACCCTAAAACAAGTTAACTTTAACCAAACAAATTTAAAACAAACTGAAATTAAATCAATCTATAAACAACTTTTAACTCAAATTAATTCTAACCAAATAAACCCAAATGCAAACCAATTTCAATCAAGTAAACTAAATTGAATAAACTCAATTTCAAACCAAACTCCTTGGGCAGAACTCAAAACCTGCAACCAAAAATCTGAAATAAAAAAATACAGCAATTTGTAAATCTGAAACATTTAAAATCCGAAATCTGTGATCTGTACAAAGTCAGCCCATTTCAAAAATCTGAAGTTTAAAAGAATCTGAAACATGTAGAATCAGAAATCAAAATCTGCAGGAGAAAAGGGAATCCGAAATTCTGTAATCCAGAAAATTGTAGAATCCGAAATCAGAACCTAAAAGTCCAGAAGCTGTCATATGGAAATCTCTGAATATGAAATTGAGACATGCAGGTTTTAAAAATCTGAATGTCCCATCCGAAGATAAAAAAATATGTAATCCAAGTCAACTTGTAAATCTGAGAAATCTGTAAAACCCAGAACCTGAACCAAGTCATAAAACAAACCACAAATCAAACAAATCTCAAAACGGAGCGTGAATCAATCACAGATTAAACCAAACTTGATAATAGTTCTGTCAAACAAACTCCCAGTTTAAACAACCTGTTTAATTTCAACCAAACAAACAAAAATTGAACAATTTAATTTAAGCGAACCAAACTGGAACCCACAAGCAAACTAAATTCAAGATTAATAAATCACAATCAATTATAACCAAATTAAACTAACAAATCTGAAATCTAAAAAAAAATGTTAATTAAGATCTCTTTAAACAAACTCTAAATTTAATCAAGTTGCAAGCAGAATCTAAATAAAACATAATTGATCAAATAAATTCAATTCAATTTTCGAATCAAACTCGGATCAAATCCCCCAAATCAAATCAACTTGAATCAACTCCCCAAATAAAATTCAACTCAAACTTAATGAAATCCAAGTGAAACAAACAAGCCAAAATTCAAGTAAATCCCATACAAATAAAAAAATAAAAAAATAAAAAAAAAACCAAACTCAAATTAATCAATCAACAAACAAATCCAGACTGAGTCAAACTTGAAATAAATTCAATGAACAAATTCAAACTCAAACCCAAATCATTTTAAAAGTCTGAAATTTGCATGAAGCCACAGAACGTCAAATTCACCCAAAACAAATTCAACTCAAATCAATTTTAACCAAAATCAAACTGAAATTTAAATAATTCAAATTCCAACAAAATCCATTCCAAACAAAATCCAAACTAAAAGCAATTCAACCAATTAAATTCAACTCAAACTAAATTCAAACCAATTCAAAATTTAATCAAACCAAAATTCAAATCAATTCAATTCAACTTAAATTAATGCAAATCAAACCAATTTAACTCAATCAATTTTAATCAAATCAATTCAAATCAAATTCAAAAACAAATTAAGTGCTTGCCTTCCAGTAAGTTCATGGAATTGTTTTTTTCTCCTATGTGTGAATGTTTATTTTGTGGATGCACGTCTTCTACTTCAATGGATTGTTATGACGATAATCAAGGGTATTCGAGTTATCTCGATGTAATTAACATCGAATCTTCGCACCATCCGACGGGGAGAGGCCAAAACAATTTTTCAAAGAACCTAACAACCTCAACATATAATTTTGACCCTAGTTAGTACTTTTATGGAATACCATCTATTTTCCTAAGAAGTCAATACTAAAGTCTAATTCAAATCCAAAAGGAAAATGAATTTCCAAAACATAAAAACTCTAAATTTTGAGGTTACACCACAAAGGGGACTGTTTGGATGGGCCGAGAATGGGCCAGAGTGATGTCTGAAATGGGACCGGTTCTGAGGTCTGGGCAAAGGCTGAACAAGGGCAGTCTATTGACCAGTTAAGAGGTGTCCGTTCAGGTGGTTTTAAAGGGGGCAAAAATGGGTCTGCACAAGGGGCATTTCATGGGCTGGTTAGGGTGCTGGACAAGGGCCAGGTTGGGGTCTGATTGGATGACCGGGCAAGGGCTAGCAGGTGGGCCGAACAGGGGCTGTTCATGAGCCTGTTTAAAGGTAATTCGGTGGGCCAGGCCAGTGCCAAAGATGGAACGGGAATGGCCAGTTTAGGGGAGCTGCGCAAGGGGATGAGCAGGTCCTGTTTGGAGCATTTTTGGGCTGAACATGGGCGGTTTAGATGGTCCGAACAGGGGCTGATAGGGACCATTTTTGGGCCATGGGTTGCCGATGACGATGAAAGCTGGTTTAGGCTATGAGAGGGGTTGAGAAGAGAACTTAGAAGAGGAGGAAGGGGTGCCCTTAAAGGGCTACATAGTTAATATGTGTATGCCCTACCTTTTCTTCTCCTTCTCTTCTTCTTCTTTCCTTCTTCTTTGGCCGCTGGCAAGTATGCACGTGGGCAAGAGGAGAGAGCAACTCTCTTCTTCTTCTTCTCTTGGCTGCCGGCAGATGCAGGTGCAGACGTACAGCAGTAGGCAGAGGGGCAGCAGCCGGTGCAGCAGCCTGTCGGCGTCCTTCAGCCTCTCCCTTTCTCTTGGGCGCCCTCCTCTTTTTATAGGAGATGGGGGATATGAAAGGGAAGATGGAGTACGTAAGATGGCCTTGGGTGGTGGTCAATAGGCTTTAATTTCTTGACTTTCTTCTAGGCCATTCAATAGCTGACTTGACCTTTGAGTTCTCCCATGGCATTAAGTGTTGAGCCGTCCCTTGGCTTTCCCCATGCAATTAATGGGTCAAGGATGAGGTGGCAGGTTGAACTGGCAGCTGACATGGCTGAATTGGGCCTGTTTTCAATGGCCGCAGCCCACTTCTTATCTTTCTTATGGGCCTGTACGTAGGTGAGCTATAGGAGCTGGGAAATAATTATATTAAATGAAATAAAGGGCCGGACAGCTGGAAATAGTGCCCATGGGTCAAATTGAGGCCTGCTTTGGCCCAATTAAGGACTGGGCCAGCTGGAGCCTGGCCCGATCATGCCATTCCCCCCTTTTTTGTTGTTGTTTTTTTTTTTGTAAAAAGTTGACGCCAACAGATGCCCCCCACGAGTGGTTCCTTGGAGGCGAGTGTTGACATGGGTGACAAGAGATGACAAGGGATCACCCGTGTAAGTTGGCACTTGGACATCTCTGACTTTTGCTAGCTGGCTGGTTAGCCCAATGTGGTTTGAATGTCTTTTTGGGTCGAGAAGGGCTTGGGCCCTTGAAGGTGACCGATCTTCTGTTTCTTTAGCTCAACCATTGCTCTTCCTTGACTTGCAGAGGTTTGCTCAAATTCCTCTGGTTTGCTGCGTTGACAACAATTTCTAGAGAAGGTTAAGCGCAACTTGGAACTCTTCAGTGGAACTGGGCCTCAAAGGGGCCGTATTGAGTTGATGAAGACTTGTCGCCGCATCCCTTCCATTCAATCTTTTTGAAGTTTTTTTTTTGTTTTTATTTTTTTTTTACTGGCCCGACTGCCTATTATTAGGTTTTCACCCGGGTCAGCCCCCTTGATATTTTGCCTACATGCCTACGGAGAGGTTTTCATGTAGCGGGGTTGCCTGATTTTGCCTAGAGCACCTTTTCAGGTTTTCACTCTAGCAAAACCTTTTCTTTTTGACAAGTTTTTTGCTCTTGGTCGGTCGCTATTTGGGCGATCGGCCAAGCCCATCAGACACCTTTCTTTTCAGCCCTCTTTTGTTTTTTTTGTTTTTTTTGTTTTTTTGTGGGGAATTAAGGCTTCCCTCAAGCCGCATGTACCATTGGGTATGACTAGGTATGAATTTTAACGTAGTCAGCATGGAATGTAGGATTTCCTATTGGTATGGATTTCAACCCGATGTCAGGAAATTCAACGGTGAATTTGACCAAATATAATTTTTGTAACTTGATGGTAAAAGGCTTGCCGAGCGTGGGTTTCAACTCGAAAATAGGGAACACTCTGTATGGATTTTTTGTGCGGTCATGAATTTTGACTCGTAATCAAGAAAGTCTCATTGTGGTGTTTGACCAAGTATGGATTTCAACTTGTTCATTGGCACGAGGACTTTGCATCTTAAGAACCTTGCGAGTGGGGCTATGTGTCCACTCGATCCATCAGATGGACTTATGGGTTCAACTTGTCAAAGAGACCCGGCTTGTAGGAAAATAAGGCTTGTTCGGTCCGACCAGTGGCTCGGAGACTTTTGTAGACCGCGGCGGGCCAGGGTGGCCATCACGGTAAGACTTGACAACTATAGAGACCGAAAGGTCAGAACGGTGGAGACTTTGAATGCCATCAAGAGCGAAGAAATTTTGATGGCAAGATTTTTTTTTATGAATCGTCAGGAATGGAGGAATCAAGACGATATGAAGTTTTGGTAGTGCCATCAAGATCGGGATGATCAAAATAGTGTAAGTGTTGTGAACCATCTTTACCGGAATGGTTAAGATGGTATGAAGTTGTACTTGCTTTTTTTCCATCATTTTTTTAGGCCAATTCATTGCTGAAAATGGGCCGGTCTTTCTCTTTTTCCCTTCCTTTCTTTTTTTCTTTTCTTTTTTTTTTTTGAATTAGGGCCAGTCCATTGCTGAAAATGGAATGTTCCTCCCTCTTTTTTTTGCAGGGAATTAAGACTTCCCTCAAGCCGTATGCGAAGATTTTAGATGGAACAAGTCAGGAATGAGTTCTCGACTTGACTGTGGACGCGGGTTTGAAGTCCTAAGAAGCGTTAGGGCTCAAAGGGAATGTTTGGGCATCCAGGAGCATGGAGGTCCATTGGATGGGTGTTTGGTTCTGAGGAGCATATGAGTGGGGTTATGCGTCCACTCGGTCCTGGGAAGTTGGTTTGATCCTAAGGAAATATGCGAGTGGGGCTATGTGTCCACTCGGTCATTTGGAAAAAGTTTTGGGTCAAGTATGGATTTCAACCCGACTTATGCATCGTGGGGATTTCTTGCCAAATTTGGACTTCACCTCGTGGAGCAAGGGTTGAAAGATCCTAGGGAACATGTGAGTGGGGGATATATGCCCACTTGGTCATTCGGAGAAATTTTTTGATGTTTTGGTTCTAGGAAACATGTGAGTGGGGCTATGTGTCCACTCAGTCCTTCGGAAAAAGTTTGGATGCTTTAGTCCTAAGAAACATGTGAGTGGGGCTATGTGTCCACTCGGTCTTTCAGAAAATGTTCGAATCCTAAGGAACATGTGAGTATGGCTGTGTCTACTCGGTCCTTCAGAGGAGGTTTGAATCCTAAAGAATAAGTGAGCAGGGTTATGTATCCTAAGAAACTGCCCATGGGGGGCATTTGTTGGCATCAAATTTTTCCGCTTAGCTTGCTTGATACAAGTTTCAGCAATGCCGAAGCCGGTGCAGAAAATCTGACCCAGATTCGGAAAATTCGTGAATAGATGATGTAAACAGGATTTGGAAATGCCTTGGCATGGCCTTTCATGCTACAAATGGCCAAGATAATGTGCTCATTACATAGCCCTGGTCAAGAGCTTCGCAATGGTGCCCAAAACATGAAAACGGACACCGGAAGGCCGAAATGACCATTTTGCCCCTGACACTTTGGGACAAATTGGGACTCTAACATGGAATTCCAACTTTACCACATTGTCAAGGTTGGATAGAGCTAGGCAACGCTCAAAACGGATCGAAAATCCGACCCCCGGATGAATAAATATGCAAGAAAAAGCAAATCCGGACGGAAAGCCGTATGTTCTCGCACCAGGGGCATAATGGTCCAATTAGCTCTGGATCGACCCATGGGCTGAAATTTTCAATTTTCATGACCCAAAACTTTGATCTCATGAATATTGATGCATGAAAAATAAATTTGGCCAATGGGAGAAGTAATTGCACTCAGATACAATTTTCGGCATTATCGACGGCCGAGATCGCACCTATCGGAGAAACTAGCTAAATCAGGAGATCCGTTGCAATTCAAGTGATCTCAACCACACATCAGGAGGGAGCATAAAATCAATGGCCATCAGGGCATGATCTGGAATTTTTTTGAAGTCAATTTGAGATTTATTTAATTGGTTTTGGTCGGAATTAATGCTAGCCGTTGGATCGGGAGCACTCTGATTAAACCAGGGTTAAACCTAACCCAAGATGGGCTAACCCAACCTGTCATGGTTGAACCCCATCCTCCCTCATCTGATGTGTGCGCAAGAAGCCCTAGAAAATAGGGGAGGGAGGCGCACCCACCTCCTCCTTCCTTGGCTGGTGGGTCCCACTCAACCACCTCCCATGGCTTATCCCTATCTCTCCCTTGGTTTATCTTCATCCTAACTAATCCTACAACTAACCAAGCTTATCCTCATCCAAGCCTTGGTCGAACCAGCCTTCTTGCCACATGTCATGTGCGCACATCTCCTTGAAAGAAGGAGAGGGTGCGCACCCTTCTCTCCCTCTCTTTCTAGTTGGCGCATAATCATCCTCAACAACTAACTATGGGTTATCCTTATCATCCCCAACCTCCCTTGAGTTATCCTTATCTCCTCTCAACAACCTCCAGCCTTATCTCCTCCTGGAGATGGCGCCCCTCAGCCCCTATAAAAGCCCCCTCAGCTCGCCATGAGCAGGACAAGCCGATCACCCTGCGGAAGCCCCGCCTCTCCTCCCTTTACCCTCGCTCCAAGAGAGCTTCTCCTTACTTGGCCGTCTTCATCAGCAAGTCAGCAACCTCTCCAGCCCCCTTGTGGTGTTCCAAGTGAAGAAGAAGAAGGAGAAAAGGCCTCCCTCCAGCAGGTGCGCCAGCGGCAGCCCAATCGGTGGTGCACCGATTCCAACAGCAGGTGTTCCTTCTTGGAGCACTGATTCCAGCCTCATTTTCAGCAACAAAAGAAGAAGAAGAAGAAGGGTATAAAGCCAACCATCTTCTCCTTCAATCTCCAACAAGGATTGTGCCAAAAAGGTGAGGGAAGATGTAGTACTTTCTAGTTCTTTCCCTCCCCTCTTCTTTCTCTTCCCCTCGGCCTTCTCTATGGCCATTCAAGAAGCTCCAAAAACCCAGCCTTGTTGGTACCACCTAAAGCCCATGTTCAACCTCCTTATGTTGGTCCCACAAGCCATCAAAAATCAGCCTCTTTGAGCCCTTCATTTCAGACCCCTTGCTGTCCTAATTCTAGCTCCTCATTGCCCATGTGCACACAGCCCATAGGTGGCCTGTAAACAGCACATTTGGCATCCCCAAGCAGCCCCATGCTGTCACCTAGCACCGTGCCCCTTGTTGCCATCCCTCTAGCAGCCAATTAGGCTCTTGAACATGCTCCTAATCAGGCCATGTTTGACCATCCTTGCTGTCCAAGTGGACATACTTCAGAACATACCCATATCAAGCCCCTCTGCTGGCCTTGAAATCAGGCCCCTCTGCTGGCCATGAAACCAGACCCCATGCTTCCTTTTTTTCCTTCCCCTTTGAGTATAGGTTGAGGGTCGACGCTTTGAGACTCTCGGAATTCGCCGGACGGACCGAGACTACTCGGGCGGGCCTACAATTCTCATGCCCTTTGTGCATTCCTAAAACCAGTCCTAGTTCATACCTAAACCTACCCCTTGTGCAGTCCTACCAAAGCTCACCTAAACAAAGACTCGAGCCAACCCATTCCGGCCCCTGCGAGGCTCACCTAGCCCTCTGCTACAGCAAGATGTCAAGGTGCAAAAATGGAGGGCAAATCAGGCCAACCGGGCCATGGAGGTGCAAAGCAGGCCCATTGGGTCATGAAGTTCAAAGCGAGGCCGCCGGGACCCACGAAGCACAAGATTGGGCCAAGCGGGCCGACATAGCATGAAGACCGGCCCATTGTCTTGATGAAGCCGGCTCATTGGGCCTTGGACACTTAAAATAAACCTTAATTAAATCTGAATGCGAAATGTCGAAATTAAATAAGGAGTTAGCACCACCACGCGTGGGCGCTCCACCTTGGGCGACTAGCCCGGACACGTATCCGGTATGTTGACCCGGACGTAGGCGCGGGCCGGCTCCCGTTGCGAACGATCCTTCCCACTACTTGGAAAGTCAAAAGACTATGCCATGTAGGACGGGTAAAAATTCCACACCGATCGGAAAATAAGGCGGCATGCCGCCAAAATTTTCCTGGTCAAGTGGGATTTTACAACAAGGAAGGACATTCACACATTTGCACTTCGACAAGCATTATTCTTGGCATATGAACTGCCACATCTGATGTACACCAGCATGAACATGAATATTCAATGAACATTTCAAGTGCCGAGTTGATTGCATGTGATTGGGCATCAACACTAACCCGACAGACCGGATGTGATGCAAACCGAACAAGAGTTAACCAAATCTGAAGTTAACTTAATTAAATCTGAAAAATACATTCAAACTAATCTTAAAACATGCTTAAAACAGATCATTAAAGCTTTAACATTCAACAAAAATCAGATTTAATACAATCTGGAAGAATTGATTCAATACACTTAATCCATTGGAATTCAATTTCCTAAACAAGTGCAAATCAAATAATCAAACCAATTGAAAAGAACACATGAAGAAAACATTAATGCATATGAATTCATCTTAAAACATGCCAAATTCAGATCATTAACAATTTAAAGTTGAAGTTTAATCAATTTGAACCAAACTTCAAAACATCTAAAACATACCGAATGCACCCGAATCGGTACTAAAACACCAATCAATATGAGAAAATCACATGAAAATGACTCAACACATGTCAATTAAATTTAAACAAGTCAAAATTGATCAACATATCTAAAATATCAAGTTCAAACAAAAAATAAAATAAACTTCAACAAGTAAAACAAACCAAAACAATTCAAACAAGCTTAAAACAAATAACATTTAAATCCAAGTTAAATGGAAATCTGAAATCAACATTTCAAACCACATCCAAATCAATTCATAAATCAACATAAAACAACTTCAAACAAAATCTAATCAAACTTGTTTGCATCTCATCGGGCCTGAAAGGTCAGGGCCCTTTGTGTTCTTTACACGTTGTGGATGTGCACGCTCTCGTCAAACAAGATCGCTATGGCAATTAATCAAGGGTGTTCGAGTGTTTGCTCGATGTAAATAAACATTGGATATTCGCACCATCCAATGGAGAGAGGTCAAAAAATATTTTCACAGAACCCGAACCTCGGTTCTATACTCTTCTAATATCACCTGGATTATCTAGTAGTTTTTTATGGTCTATCACCTATTTTACTAGAAAATTCAGGTACGATATTTCAACATTCAAAAAACAAATCTTTTAAACACATTTCAAGAATAAAAATGATTCCAGAGGTTCCCACAACTAGTTAGGCACCTGTTCTCACAAGCGACACGGCAAACGAATGAATAATAAATAAGCAGAAGCAAATGCCGATGAAGAGTATGAGAATCGTACCTCCATGACATGGCGTGGGTGTCATCCACTCGGCTGCTTACGCACCAATCGACTTTGATCTTCTCGTTGCTCTTCCGTCAGTCAGCCTATCCCGAACCACGTGCTTCACCCGTGCCTCAAGGTACGTTGAATCAGGACATCTCGAATTACATGACAATTGATGTGACTTGATGTGATGCTTTGATAGGACGTCGATATGATGCTGATTTGACGAGATTGACATGACACTAACTCGACGTGACTAATGTGACACTGACTTGATTGATAAGACGTGTAATTAATGTTATTTGAAATACATATACAAATTGAATTTGACTACCTAAAGTAAGAATACAATTTGAACTTGACTACCTAAAATAAAAATACAACTTGAACTTGACTTCTTGAAATAAGAATACAAATTGTACTTGACTATCAGAATTAGGAACACGAATTAAACTTGACTACTCAAATTCAATGAACAGTAATTAATACCTCAAAATTTGTGTACGATTTGGCACTGACACGACTTGACGTGGCATAATTATAAAATAATAATATTAATATCAAATTTTCTTAATAAACTCAAACTGAATAAATACCTTTTTCTTCTTTTCACAAAACTCTTTCCCTTTTTTTTTAACATAAGACTCCCTTTTTTTCTTTGCTTTTTTTTCTAACTTCTTTCTCTTCCCTTTTTTCTAACCAACTATCTTTCTTATTTAAAAAAAAACACTTTTTTTAAACCAACTCCTTTTTTTAACTCCAACCAATATATATTTTTTGAAACAAATCCCTTTTTTTTACTCCGTCGATTCTAGACAGAACCGGCCAGCCTCTTTTTTTTATATGCACAACTTCTGCTACAGTAACCGGAGGCTACTGTAGTTGTTATTGTATCATAATGATACAGTAACAATATGGTAGCTTTTAGCTATAGCAATCAGGTTGTCTTCGCATGCGACTTCCTGTTCGCATGGTGGCAGCAGCAACCGGATGCAGAGACGTCGATGGCGGCCAAAGGCAAGGAAGGCGACGACAGCAGGGGGTAGAGAAGGAGAAGGCGACGGCGACAAAAGAAGAAGGCAAGGGAGGTGGCGACTGCAGCAGGATGAGGGGTCGATGATGGAAGGGCTGGCGGAGGGTGCCGGAGAAGCCAGCGTCTGTCATGTGGAGCTTGCTGGCAAATGACGACAGAGGGCGGGATGATAGCAACGTGGGGCATGGTTTATAAAATCGGCCAATCCATATCAGAATCGGCTGATTCTTGGATTGGATCCATACCCACCGATCCAATTCCTCACTGAATTACCGATCCATCCCGAAGTCCCAGCTAGATCTGTCGGAATTGACAGGATTGGTCGATCCTGGACCAATCCAGGTGGATCGATCCGGGAATCAGTCTATTCAGCCCAATTCTCCTGAAAACCAGAATTTCCAGAATCGATCTGATTATGAAATCGATTCTGGACCTATTTAAGGTCTGATCACCCCCAAAATATTGGAGATCGGACCGATTCTGGCCTCCTTTTGCCCCCTTCAACCCTCCTCCCCCTCCCCTTGGAAGATCTAGGGCTCCAAGCCCCGGTGGTCCTCTAAATCTAAGGTGATCCAGAAGAGGAAGGGCCGATCCACCCCTACAACAGGTAAGTTAGGGGGCACCTCCGATCCCCCCCTTCCCCCTCCTCAGCACCCTGCAAGCTGCAAGGGTGCCTCCCAATGCCTAGAACAAGGTCACCCCTTCGGGTGACCCTTACCCCCCCCGACTCCCAAGGGGGTGTTTGAAGCACTTGAGGCTATAATTCACCCCCTTGAAGGGTTGAATTGCACCTCCGAAGGGGTGCTAAACATTCGGGGGTGACTGTTCATCACCCCCAAAGAGGTGACAGTATGCCCCCCCCCCCCCCCCCGAGGGGGGGGGGGTTTGGGATGTTTAATTCACCCCCTTGGGAGGTGAATTGCACCTCCGAAGGGGTGAATAATCACCCCTTCGGGGGTGATGAACAAGGGGTGATTGTATGCCCCCCTGATGGAGGGGGGGTTTTGTTTAATTCACCCCCATTGGGAGGGTGAATTACACCCCCCAATGTTCATTGCACCCTCGAAGGGGTGCTAAGTCAGAGCACTTCCTCATCCCAGTGCGAGAGGAATTGGAGCACCTTCAACCTCATGCACACGAAGAGAAGAAATAAGTTGAAGACTACAAAATTGAAGAAACTTGTCTACTGTCATTATAATGAGATTGAGGATCAAGAATATCAAAGATAGGCAGAAGATATTCGAGCAAAGATTTACATATTTTGCAGGTAGATTGTACCAAGAAAGAGCCTGATCCCAAGCCCAAATTACTCAAGGCTTGTCCCAAGGGGATGTGGACTTGGAATACCTATTCCAAGAAGAACATCCACTTGCAGCATGGGTGGAAGACAGGGACGTTGAGGGAGAGCCAAAATTCAACCCGAATTACAGATCATGGGCCGAAGGTGAACTTGATAACGTCGTTGGTGAGGATGAAGAAATGTAGGAAGGACAAGAAACTCAAGTTCCGTGCACAGCTCCACTTCCTTATCCACCCCGGACATCCAACTCCCGCTATAGCTCCACCTCGGATTTCAGTTGTGAGTCCATCTACCATCACCACCACCAAGAAGAATGGTGGCTTATTCAGGGCTTTAAAGAAAGTTTGTTTGCTTGCACAGCAAAGTAGTCAAAGAGATCCTACATTGAAGACGAAGAAGATAAGTATCAAACACCGACATCATCTCCTTGATACTGAGATCACTCAGCCACCTTCATCAAATGAGAATGAGGAAGAATTTGTTCCACCCCACACAACAACAACATACGGGGGGTGGAGGTGGAGGTGGCGGTGGAGTTGGGGGTGGAGGCATAGGTGGAGCCTCACATGATGGTGGCTCTACTAGTAATGCACATACGAGTGAAGTAGGTCAAGATGAGTTGAATGACAAAAGACATTCATGTTCTAGTGGAAGATGTAGCAGACGTTAGACGATGATGAATGTATTCGACGAGTTTGCATCTTCCTATCCATAGCCTACTTCAGACATTGAGCCTTACTATCCACCATCTCCTCCAGCTCCATCTCCGACTAAGGGTGGATCTTATGATTTTAGCCTGATGGCCCAATCTTTATTTTCTTATAGATATGGGCCAATTATGACTGACCCAAGTCAGTGGAGATTTCAAGAAAATCATGATGAGCAGGATAGGGATCCAGAACATTTTCATAGTTAGTGGTGATGACATGATGACTTATTTATGTTATGATACCAGTTGTATTTGTTTCTTTATTTAATAGAATATAATATGAGTGTTAAGTACCTTTTTATTGTGTAATTGACTGATTGTATGATATCAATGTGTTGATGTATCATGTATGTCATTTAGTCAATGTTAAAGTTGTGTAGAAATGTCCAAGATTGGAAAACATTCTTATGTTCTTCTTTCCTACAAATTTTCACAATTTTTTAAATTTTATGTAATTTTCAAAAAAATTGGCATTTTTTTCAAAATTTTCCACAAAGAAAAAAAATAAAAAATAGGCCGATCCAGACCGATTATGGATCAGTCTGCCTTTCGATGGATCGCCCTGGATCGAACCGATCCGATGCGATCTGTATCGAATCGGACCCCACCGATCCAAGGACCGATTTCGATCCCGTGATCCTTGGTGGGGAATGAGAGGAAGGGAAAGAACTAGACTTAACCGGGGATGGGGAAGTGGAACCGAACAACACTCCAGAGGTAGAGAGATAGGGTACCGGACCTGGTCCGGGGGAGGAGAACGCACATAGCAACTCAGTTTTTTTTCTCTCAACTATTCATCATCATCATACGTACATAGGGGATGGGGGTCCTTATATAGGGGTGTAGGGTACAAAATTTAAAATAAACCAAAATTTTTTCCACAAATACACAAAGACCCTTAATTAGCCTAAATTGCCTAAATATATTTTCTAATAACACCCAATGTTGACTAATCGTCCCCAATCCATAGGGAGTCTATGATCGGACGGCGACATCGATATACTCAGTTCGGATTGAAGCGGATCCGAGCTCAAGTGTCCTCACCAGATTTGATATATGTGCAGTACAACCGACGTCTTCGTGATAAATTCATAGCACGGAAAAAAAGATCCTGAAAAGTATGATCATATTTGTATTGAAAATCTAGATTGGGAAAATGAATAGATGACCAAAGAAGATGAAGATTTAGTACATGAAGGAAAAAATCTTACATAGAAAGATGTGGATGATGCTATAAGAGTTTCAGAGAGTAGATCTCAAAGAATAATTAGGCAATCAAGTGCATCACATTATATGCCATCAAGAGATAAAAATAGTGATGAAAAGTTTCCAGAGGATGATATAGATAATAATGTTAATGACGGTGATGATGATGGAGGTGCATCATGAAAGAATTAAGAGATACATGAGGAAGACAATGCAAATGAGGAAACTAATGTATCTGACATTGACATCTTAGAAAATGTTGCGTTAGGCTTTAAACTGAGTTGGTGATGTTAATTAACTTTTAAATATTATTGTCTTTTAAGTTTTATCTTTCATGTTTTAAGTACACTTTTGATGTTACTTATGTTCTTAGTGAATGATGATATTAGTTGTATTCTCTCTTTTGATGTACTTTTAATGTTTTGATTAGTTCATATATCATTATATTAGTGCCTTGTGTCATGATAATGTGGAATGTTTTGTGTTTGTATTTTGCAAATGTATTGTGAACATTATTATGCAAGTTCTTAAACAAGAAAAGAAGTTCAAAAAATATTTACATTATTTGGTAAGTTTATTTGCTTTAAATTCTCTTAAGTTTATATTCATGTTACGTTATTGTTCTTATTTAAGTTTGGTTATTAATGAATGTCAAGTTGATTAGATTTGCAAGTTTAGTTTCAATTTTTATGTATTACATAGTCATGATATTTTCAAAATGACATATACATCCCACCCCACTTCATACTTCACCTTATCGCCTAGGCTTACACCTTGTCGCCTAAGTTGTAAAAGACCTTTCAAGCACCTTGGATGTTTTATCGTCTTGACAACTATGATCATGTTATAGTGCGTAACACTTTATTTCTATTTAAAACATGTTAAATGTTATATTTGTTTTGTTAGGAATCTTTTTAATGGGTTTCCTATTTTTGACATTTTTCCTGAATTTTTAAAACTTTTAAAAAATATACAAAAAAATTGATTTCAGAATCAGCCAGAATCCTTCCCTAGAATCGGCTGATCTAATCCTATTCGAATCGGATAAGTACTGACCAATTCAAATTCCGATTCTAGAATCCTTAGGAAAAGGCAATCACTATAGCGGCTAAGACAGTTAGACATATTTGTAAAATAGCAAGTGATTTTTACATACCGGTAATATTCTAAATTTTTTTATGTTAGACATTTATTAGATGTACTTCTTGAATTTGACAAAAATATTTTCATCTTAACTTAACGTAGGTGTTCCAACATATGTTGCAAGTAGTTCGTACTTCCAGACCAAGGTGGATGTAATTGGGAAGGCCAAACAAAAAATACAAATCCCAACCAACCAGTATATTTACGCTACCAGCCTACATGAAGAGATAGATGAAATCAAGGCGTAGATAAAAGGATTTCAATTAGTCTCGAGATAAAGAAGTTGCACAATGATGTGTGATGGATGGACATTCATCACAAAGAGATTAATAATAATTTTTTTATTTACTGTTCAAATAGCACAATATTTTTAAAATTTATTGATGCTTTATGTAAAAAAACTATATTTTTCACTTATGGATTTTTCACTTATGGATGTTGCAGTAGAAGAGATTTAAGAACATAACATTATACAGATTGTCACAGATAACGAGTTTTAGGGGAAGCCAACAAGAAAGAAGTTTGAAGACGAGGCCATATCTGTTCTAGGTTCAATATGCAGCACACTCTACTAACCTCATGTCAGAGAATATAGATAAGGAGACTTCAATTTCAACACTTGTGAACCAAGCATAATTGATCACATAATTTATCTATTCGCATCTATGGTTGCTCCACATAATGAGAGTTCATACAAAAGGGTACAATCTGTTTAGACCTAGTTACGATAGATTTGCTACACTTCATTACCTCGAAGAATATGCACCAACATAGACATACACTAGTCCTATTCGCATAATCGCACGAGTACATCATGTATACAGTTAAACTCCAGAACATGATGGATCAATTGGAAATCTTTACACAAATGGAACATCTAATAATGAGCAAGAGTTTTTAGGAGAGAAATGTATTACTTGTCCATCATTGAGTCACTTGTACAAGTGTTGAGATCAATAGACATAGATGAGAGAAACCAAATAGAATACCTCTATAATACAATGAACAAAAAAAAGTTGAAAATAAGAGAAGCATCGTAAAAATTATAAGAAGTGGTGGAGGATCATAAACGAAAGATGGATGGATACTACACCATGACGTGTACGCAGCAGATAATTATTGTTGTCACTTAATTTAATCATTCGATCATTTGATGTTATAAGCATGTTCTTATGTAATATGTCATGAATGTTGGATATCTTTTAAACTCTCGAATATAATATAGAGAAGAAGCGTGTAATGATCAAGAAATCTTGAGAGATACTTTATCAATGATACAACGGATGTCAAAAACTCAGCAAGAAAAAATAAAAGTCGTGTTGGAAGTAAGTGAGAATTGTTTTTTATCAATTCTTTGTGCTTTTAGTTTTTACATCTCAACACTAACAAATTGTGTTATTTATCATATGTAATTCTATAGAATAAGAGTTGGTGTTTATTTAGATCCAGATGTATTCATTTAACAAAATTGCTCCTGATATGTTGAAACAACATTTATGTTCTATGATGATATTTGATATTCTTCTGGAAATAATGCCATTGTCTATTATTCCTTCTTGCAGTTAAGTGGTAAGTACAAGTGAACACAAGAAATGAAAAAAAACTCACTTGCTGCAATTGCCATTCAAATTCTTAGTCAGATCACGTTCCTCCTAATGTGAGAGGAATTGGAGTATATTTAGTCTAATTCATACCAAGAGAAAGAATAGACTAACATTTAATATGTTGGAAAAACATGTTTTTATCATTATAATATGCAGCTAAGAATAAAGAATATCAAAAATCACAAAAAATTACAGAACATAGATTCACAAGATTTCCAAGTGAATCATAAGATCAAAGAGCTGAAGAACAAGTGCATGAATCACCTACTGAAGAGGTTGATGTGAATTACCTTTTCCAGGAATAGCACTCACTTATAGCGTGGGTCGAGGGGAAGACAGGCAGAGCACCACCAAAGTTCAATATCGAGAAGTATACATGGACTAAAAAAGAACTTGATGATGTTGAGCTTAAAAAGGAAGATATGTAAAAGGAAATCCCTACTACACCTCCTATCCCAACTTCAACCCCAATTTTAGCTCCAACATTAGTCACAACCAACTTTCACGAGAACAAAGATCATGACAAGTAAATTAGGATGCTTTTCACAATTGAAAAAGGTCGATGAACGTGACATGGGGATTAAGAGTTCTTCATCTCAAACAAAAACAGCAGCAAAGGAAAAAAGTTAGAAATCAAACGAAGACCTATTAGTCCAACAAATAATACATAGGCACCCTCTTCAGATGTTGATCACGAGGAAGAATTCATTCTACCCACCCAACG
Source organism: Cryptocoryne crispatula var. balansae (assembly GCA_036172225.1). Taxonomy (NCBI): domain Eukaryota; kingdom Viridiplantae; phylum Streptophyta; class Magnoliopsida; order Alismatales; family Araceae; genus Cryptocoryne; species Cryptocoryne crispatula. The sequence goes on from CM069920.1 coordinate 22,943,760, forward strand.
GCAAAATGTAAGAGCTGGAGGTGGAGGTTCTTTGGGTAGTGCACATATTAGTAGAGTAGCTGTTGATGATTTGAGTTTGAGGTAAAATTAGAGTGGCAGAAGTCAACGTTAAAATCAAAAGTTTTTTATCAATACGCAATAGCCAATTACCCAGAACCCCCTGAGGCTGAGGACTTCAAGTTTTAGCCATATATTTCACTGCATCTCCGGTGCACAACACTGCGTATGAGTTTACTCTGATAGCTAAGTTCTTATTTTCATATAGATACGGGCCAGTGATGATAGACAACTCTCAATGAAGCATCTAAGAAAATCCATAAAATAAAAAGAATAAAAGTCAATTCCATAAATATTAGAGAAATAAAAGTATATTTCATGCCAATATATCATTTGTATTCTGTTATCTTTGTTTAATGGAATGATCATTACCATTAAAGAATATCTTCTTATCTTAAACTCTCTTATAATGATATGAAAATGTGATAAATAAAAAGTTTTTATCTTTGAAAACTTTAGGAAGTTTACTATTTTTTAGAATTTTTAATGATGTTTTCAAATTTTGTTACAATGGAAAAAATTAAAAAAATGACCAATCCAGACTAATTCCAAATCAATTTTCTTCCAAAAAGTTTGACCGATTCAAATCAATCGGATCGGTACCCACTGATCTGAATATCAATTCCTATCCGGCAAATAAGGAATCTTAGGTATTAAGATCAAAAGGTAGCCATTTATATTTAAAAAGCAAATTGCAGTGTGAGTTGATGATAAAAATAAAAAAAGAAAGACGCAGGTGACACTTAAGAATGAATTTCTACAGATAAGAGATTGGAAGTTTGATGTAGGGAAGGGATCAATATGATGTGAATAGATGTCATCAAAGATTAGAGAGAGCTAAAATGATATTTACGGAGCCTAAAAGACATGACTTACCTACAAATTTTAGAGTTTCTTGAGCAATATCACCATTTAAAGGCTTTTAAAAACGAGAGTTTTACTGAGATTTATAAAGCAAACATATGATTGTACATACAAAAAAATGTGAAGAGCATTACCGCTGCAGGTGTTAACAGAAATATTGAACTCCATGAAGACCGTAAACATCAGCCAATCTTACCTGAAACTAGGACAACTGTTCTCTGGCAATTTTAGTGAACATGGAGACTTGAGATATCTTAGTCTGTTAATCCGAAAATCAGACTCCATCTCACTATCTCCGTTGAAAACTTCACAGTCAAATTGCAAGATGGCCTGAGACTTAATCTTCTTCACACAGACCTTCATCAAGGCGTGACGAGGGAGCAAAGAGTCCCCATAGTATGTTAAGGGTCCGAGCAACGCTGACACTGCCATCTCTTCTCCACTATTGAATCTCCTTCTAAGGACCAAGTCCTGCGTACTGGGATCATCCCAGTCCACACTGAAGTTTCCTACCTTGAGTCCCTGACGCAACTGCAGAATAAACGGTCACTAGTAAAATCCAAGGCACGTCAACAGAAAAGAGCATATTGGCAAATTAAGTTGCAGCATTTAAACATGCATTTTCAACCTTTAAATCTAAGAGAAACCCCAGGTAAGAAAAAAATAAGTCTAAGAAGAAAGTGATTATCCTACAATGAATGGAATCATATACATGGCAGCAACCTTCTCGGCACAGAACATCGCCATTGACACAGAAAAGATTTCACCCTTCAACCGATGGTAAAATACCTACTACAAAAACCCGTAACATCTGTTGCCGCTACTCAGCACGAGGAGAGAATATACAAAAGCGGATTTCCGCAAATGACCTGAAAAATGACATGGAACGAAATAGACAAGAAAACTCTCGCAAATCCTTTTTAGCTGCTATTCCCTTGAAGGCACGCCTCAAAACAAAACGACAGAACTTGCTCCTATGTGCACTCATTTCCAGCCAGAAACAAAAAGACCCCAAGCACAAGCAGTGCAAGAGATTTCGTGGATAAGCCAGATCTTCTCATCCATTCCACCGACCTAGCATCGCATGATCACTCACCTCCACCATCCCCTGGGTGCTGGCAGAAGACATCTCGTGCCGCAGCTCTGAGCGGATAGCATCAAGCAGGCCGCCATCCCGGCGCAGGGCTGCCGTTGAGCACCGGCGTAACAGCGTCGCCGCGCTCGGCATCGTCCCTCCGCGGATTCGAGCGGCCAAAGATCAAGAACAAGTGACGTCAAAATAGTCTGTCAATTTTGAAGTTCATAATGATAAAACTGATCTGACTACCAATATTAATATTAAAATTTTTAATACAAATCAAACTTCATCAGTATTTCAGCTCAAGCTCCTGCTCGACTCAGCGTATCTACGGGTGCAAACGAACCAATACACTGGGCAAGTAACTCAAAGTTCGGCTCGATAAAAACTCGACTCAGCTCGTTTATTATGTTAAATGAACAAGCTTAAACACAAGCTTAAACTCAATGAGATTTGAGTTTGAATAACATGTTATACAAACATGTTAAAAGATTAAATTGGAAATTTATCAACATTTTTTATTAATTATTTTATAAAATTTAAGTTAAAATTTTGTAAAATTGACGTTTTTGAAAGAATGTTAATTGATACAGATCAGTCACTTTGATTTAATTGTTATGGTATTAAAAAATGACCTAGTTAAAATTTTCATTGTGACGTGTCAATTTGGTGTGTGTGTGTGATTTTGATGACCAATTTATTTCAAATTTTGAGATAATTAGTATATTTTTAATAACAATTTTAATGATTATTAATGTTGTCATGGTACAACAATAACACTTCACCTTTGAGCACTATGTATCATGTAGTTATTCTAAAATAAATAGAAAAGATATAGAAAAGTAAATAAATCATTTGAAAAAGAAGATAATAATATATTTAGTTAATCTTTTTTATCTATTAAAATTAATTTATTACGTGTGGCTCCAATATTTTTATAAAACAATCATTAAAAGAGACATATGAGAACATATATCCATATTGCGATATCACACATGTGACATATAAGAAAAGAAAATAATAAGGTAATTAATATAATTATTTTAACTTAATTTTGACCACGATGAATACATTGTTGTCATTACCATCTTCTTCTTTGCAAGATCTCAATAAAAAAATAAATATAATAAATCTTATTTATATATCTTATAGAGGAGAAATGACAAATATTTATCAATTACACTCAGATTTTGTAAATATCTATTTGATATGTCAATGTATTGTTGATGTAATATGCATTACATTAATTTTAAATAGTGTAAAAAGGTACAAAAAAAAGATTATCCATTACATATCTATAGATATTTTAGATGACAGACTCTTCTACAACATAACAACGCTGAGTAATGAACAAAATCGTCAAATGGTCAATGCAAATGTCTCTTTTGGGATAATTTGAAAGTTCATTCATAATGTTAAGTATATATCTTTTTAGAATAATATGAGAATTGATACTTTCACCCACAATGAGATATTCAGATATCATCGACAACATTTAGTTTCGAAAAATCTGTCACAATTTTTGGTAGAGGGATTAAGACAGATTCAATGTAGCTGATGAAAACAAAATTACAAGAGCTTGCATGGCAGAACAGATTCTAGTTCTATTGTTTAACATTTAAAGGTTAGGGTTTCAAGATCGAAGAAAGTAATTAAAATCAACAAAAATTAATTTAAAATATGTAATGGAACTAGTGTCCGCCACTGGGTTATGTGCTACTATGTGCTACCATGTGCTACTTGAGTACTGGTAAGAAAGCTGGTAGTTTTAGCCAAACCTCTTTATCTGCCAAATGCACAAACACTACATACTCTCAAGACAAAATGATTTTCAGATCATTTCATCTGAACTTTTCTCTTGTCAATATTTAGCTAGGTCTTCATCATACAGAAAATGTTTAATTTGATTGGCTCGCGTAATGGTGAGTTCACTGAGTCATCTGATTAGCATCTTGATCAATTAGAACAACCATAGGATAATCAAGAACAGGTATATAGCCATTTTCCATCTTGAGCAAATAAAAATAAAAGATAATGAGCAAAACATGCCAATAAAAACTAAGTTATTCCACACTGCGTTTGATATTAAAGGAGGATCTTCTGCCAACTCATATATTCTAAATTGCACAATTTTGTGGCTAAAATATTTTCTCGTGCTTGACCTCCTCTCAAGAGGTACTTTGAGTTGCCTCCCCCCTTACTATAAATATATATTTTTTCCACAACTCACCATTGTTTCCTACATGCCAGTGACTCATAAGAAGCCTCCTACTAATCTATCAAATTATGATTTAAATTTAGCTTTCTGTGACAAAGAAATATGGGCTCATATATATCATTATCTTTATTTGAAGGCTTCAGGAAGCATGATGTGCCCACCTCTAACAGTGACAAGAAAGCTCTCTTTGGTACAGTGAAAAGTTCGGATTCAATGATACGAAGGTTGTTTAAAGCAAAACGTAAGAGTATGCATCAAGAAAGTTGGGAGGTTCATGGCTGGCAAGAGAGCCAATAAGCTGATTGATCCTCAGGACAGTAATTATCTTTCATACAATTTTCACTATGGTACGTCAACAAAGACATGTTGACATTCCAACAAACATGATCTACTTATATATTGCCATATTTGGAGAAGCTCCACTATATGCTCTATCATTTTGAAACTTTAGGTCTCAAATGCTTCTTCTGCTTGACTTCTAACGTGTTGGTCCATTTTCCACCACCTTGCATGACTTCTTCATTGATTTTAACTCTAACAACTTGAACACAGTAAGCAATCAATCAACTTGTGAAAAACCCGATTCTCCAACCATATCATCATTGTTTCCGAATTCGATCACAATCAAACATGCCACAAACAAGGACGAAATGTGCTTGGTTATACTTTTATGAGATTCAAGAGATCTTTTATGAGTGGAGACTATGAAAGACCTCTCATGACTGTCTAGCTGTCAAGTGCATAAGATCTGGCAATATTCACATAAATTTCATCCAGCAATTGAATCTCCTATGTACTAGCCTCCGTGAAATGACTAGACCAAAGCTCTGCCACGTAGAGTAAAGAAGTTGGCATGCTGGGAGAGGTGGCGCACTCAAAAGACACTTTAATTGATCAAGACTTTTCTCATTGCTCCTACCCAAGAGTTTAAAATTAGTCATTATCATATGCAAGAAGATCTCACACATTTATTTGTCAAGATTCTTAATATTCCATCTCAAGTAGGGATACAAATGAGCCGAGCCGAGCCGAACCGAGTAGTATGATGTTCAAGCTCGGCTCGTTTATTTACGTGAGTTCAAGTTCAAGCTCGAGTTTTAACGAGTATGTTGAACCCTTGTTCAAGTTTGTTTCGTTTATTAATCGAGCCAAATCTAGCTCGAGCTCGAGTAGTAGCTAAACTAAAATTCAATCCACATTCAAACTTAAACTACATGCAAACTCGTTTAAAAAATCTAAAATCAATAAAGAATTATTTGTAAAACTCTATATTTAGCTCATTTATGAAACTCGATCTAAGTTTAAACTTAAAATTTAAATTATTTAATATATTTAAGTGACAACATATAATTATTAATACTCATAATTTAATTTTTAAAATAAATATTTAATCGAGCCACTCGAGAGCTTATCGAGCCGAGTAGGAGTATGTTCAAGCTCGGCTTGTTTAATGAGTCGAGCTTTATTTTTTGTTCAAACTTGCTCATTTAACATAATAAACAAGCCAAGTCAAATTTTTATCAAGTCGAGTTTCGAACTACTTGTCGAGCATATTGGTTCGTTTGCACCCCTAATCTCAAGGATTCTATGATTGAAAATATTTAGAGTATGATCATGGTATCATAATTTTATTATGATATAATCATCATTACATATGAACAATAACTTGTTATAATATTCTATCGATCTACAAACAATTTGTAATGAAAACAACTATTTTTATTTCATTTTATTCAATAAGACAACATCATCGAAAAAAATATGATTATATTGCATATATATATCAAACACATCAACATTTGTTTTGTAAATGTTAAGATGTCATGTTCTATTTCTTAGAGATCTCAGCCAAATTGATCTGATTGGGAACTCTGGTTCCCGTTTGTACCAGTCCCTGTGGTATGGACTAAGTGCTATCCAGGACAAGGTTACTTCTCGAAAGAATTTTAATGCTGCATTGGACAAACTATCACTTAGCTAGAGATATAGCAAGTCAGCAAAGTAGTAAGCTCTAGGTGAACGTACTCCATCACATGAGACAGCAACTCAAACAACGTCTATTTGGATGTCTTGCTATTGAATCTCTTTAAGTGATTATTGGGTGGTGTACTATGTATTAAGAATGCTTGTTATCTTAAGAAATCCTGTTTCAAGATCTTGCGTCTGTTGAGCATTATCTTCCAAGAGTTCATGCTCCCCAAAACCATGAGCCAAGGTCCAAATTGTTGTAAAAGAAATCCATGGGTAGTCGTTCAAGATGAGTGAAAAGATTGGACGAAGTTGAAGGAATTAAAACCAGTTTACTGCCCAATAATCCAACTCCCGAAGAGACATGAGTACTTAACACTTGGGCTTACGAAAGAAAAACCAAGATAATCAAGGATTATAATTTAGAGAGTTGGTTGATGCTTGACTGGACTCAAAGTTTTATCATACAAACTGTAAGATCAAAAGTAGATATCTTATGGGTGGAGATCGTGAATTGATGAAGATGGTCCAAGGTGGTAACCTGCTGAGTAGTATTTGGATAGGAGTGCAATGTCTCAATAATGGACCTTATTAGGTTCTTGACCTTCAGTAGCTAGCCATGTACAATCAATATGGGCATGTCTACTTACCGGCAATAAATCAAAATGTGAACATATTCAGGGTTGTCATCTGGATAGGGGGTTCGAATAGAGCCTAAAATTAAAAAATTTTAATTTGATTTTTGATGAAATCTGATACATTTAAAACACATTAAAGCTCTTATACACAACTAGACCAAAAATTAAATATTCTAATAAATTATCAAAATCAAAATTGTCAATTCCACATCCTTTTCAAATGTTTATAAAATTTTAATATATAATATCTAACAAAAATATTATATTAAAATAAGATAAGTATTTTATCAAAATTATAGTGACAAAAAGTAAAAATAAAATTATAAAGTGTTTGTGTTGAATTTTAATAATTATACAATATTTATTAGCTTACTTTCTAGCAAAAGCGTGAAAAGACATTTAAAATTATTGGATTCAGTTAAACTTCTGTTATTGGATTAAAATTGGAATATATTGATTTTTGATTTAATCAAAATCAAGATACTTTATCATGCGGGACAAAAGGACTAGACCAGCGCTAATCGTCGCTCAACAGACCAAAACGGACCAAAAACGACATAAACGAACCGAAATCAAAACGAGCCGGACTTAAACCGGCCAAAACGGGCCCGAGCCGGACCTAACCGCCCCAAAATGGTCTGGACCAGTCCAAAATGGTCTGGACCGGTCCAAAATAGGTTGAACCGGCCTGAACAGGTCGGTTCAATGCTAGAACCGGGTTGAACCAGTTTGAGCCGGGCTTGAACCTGGTTGAACCGGCCACTTGGGCGGTTCGGGGCTGCGAACCGGGCCAGCTCGCGCTCGCGAGTGAGCCCGGTGGGGGGGGGTCATGGTCACGCGAGGAGGAGGCCGCCCGGGGTGGTCGCGTGGCCAAACGTCGGCCGCCGACGTGGTGGCCGCGTGGATGCATCACCCGCGTGCATGAGAGGCGGGCGACCAAGTCCCGATAAAGCCCGACAGGGCCCTCTCTCACCTCATCGTCTTCGGCTGGTGTGCGCGGAGTTGTTGTCTGGTCGATCACGCGCAAGTGGCAGAGTAGGGGGGCAGTGGCCTCGGCGTTGTCCAGCCGGTGCAACCAAGCGAAGGCGGAGCAGGGGACAGGCACTGCCTTCCGGTGGTGCTCAATCATCATCGCCGTGGGAGGAAGCCGCCCGAGAGGACAAATCTGAGGATCGCCAGATCTGCCCCCTGCCACAGCTCCTTCGCCCTCGCCTTTTTCTTGTCTCCTTTTTCCTCTTGCTTCGTTCAGTGGAAGGGAAGGCCAGGCGGGATGGTTTCATGAAGGCGGATCCAAAGGAGGGACCGCCGTCAGCTCGTGCTGTCATGACCGGGGATCGCCAGATCACTTTGTCAAGGGGCGTCGCCGCAACAGTAACCACTGCCGTCGATGTCGAGAAGGAACCGGGAAGGAGAAATAGGAGACGACAGGGGGGGAATACCGGCCTCACAGATACCGGGGATGGAGGAGGGAGATAAGCCAGGCTCTTCTCGAAGGTGATGGAGATGGCGAGTGGCCCTCCTAGCTAGGGTGACAGGAAGAGGAGGTGGGGAAAGAGGAGACGGGCCGAAGCCCTCACATGGGAGAACCAGCGCCTAAGACGTTTCAAAAATTCTTCTATTCAATGCCTTGAAATGTTACGGGAGTGTCGCTTATATAGAGAGGTCTCACTATTTACAAAGAAGACCCTATCTAAAAACTATTTACAAACATGGACCAACCTTTAAACGGAAATTTAATGACTCCTAAATTTTGTCCCCATCACTTTAACCCTTATAAAAATCTTAAATAGATAATTTCACCGCCGACCCGGCCCTACTTTGGACTCATTTACAACCAACAATTTGGTGCTTTGGGCCTAAAATTGAATTGATGTGGCAGGCCCACAGGGCTCACAGAGCAATGCTCTATGTATCTCACTAAACAAGGAAAGTATTCCCGATAAGTGGTTAACCCTTGTGAACTACATTAGAGAAAGAGAGTAGGCATTAGGTAGAACGCGTATAAGTTCATTACGAGTAGAGGTGGGCAATGAAATCCAAGTTAGACCGAGATGAAACCTTTTATGGGAATCAACTGGTTATCTTGTACCAACCCGCACCCAGTCACATTGAAACTTCTAGGGATATTCAAAAGAAGAAAAAGAAAAAAAAAGAATCTGATTGCTGGCATTACATGAGCTGACCATGCGAATAGGGATCTCTACCTTTCGGATGAAGGGTATATCTGAACCCCAGATACAACTTCAGATAGTAATTAGCATATTCCAGGCCTTGGCCTATTTGTTTTGAATACTAAAACTTATCAATGTAGATATTGCTATAGATACATCAGCACTAGAATAGATGGTCCCAAATACCAAAAGTAATATGATATTGGTAATTAATACTATATCCAAACATAACAAAAACCATATCCCAGCCAGGCTTTGGCTTGGATGCAGATTACTTCTGATCCACGTAGATGATTAAGAACCTGGCAGCAGTCAGCAACATTGAGATCCAAGGTCATATTGCTTCAGAGATAGTGAATCAAGAAAAAAAGCAAATGAGAATCTTCATTAAGATCTGAAACGTAAATGTGATCTTGCAAATGTATTTAGAGTGCTGGATCAAAGACACCCTTTCCTCATCCTCCATTTCCTCGCTATCAAACATACTGGGGCCAAGTGGATAAGTGCCAATTTAAATGAAGGATAGGAAAGGAAGTGGGCAAAAGCATCAAACAACTATGCTGCCACCTGGTATCCAGGTAGTTCTCAATACATAGACAGAAGGGGAGAGAAATAGGGCTAAGTAGGGGCACAAATGGCTGTAATCAAAGCATAAAAACGGGTAAAATTATCCTAACAACCCTTTATCAAAGTGAACCTAACATTAATAGCACCAACCTTGGGAACCATCACTCAATAAATGCACCAGCAATGCCAGATGAAATTGAACCAGACTTGAAAGGCATTGTTTCTCTTGGACATCTAGGTGGCAATACCTAAATTGGGATAATAACGAGAGAGATATTGGACATCTAGGTGGCAATACCTAAATTGGGATAATAACGAGAGAGATATATTTATATATAACATATATAAATAGAGAGAGAGAGAGAGAGAGTTCTACTCTTAAGGAGGAAACTACCTTGGCATGTTGAATGCAAGTTACCCGTGAAGCTTGGAGCAAGACCACAAAATGATCCATCTTTGCATCATTACACTGATTCTTACAAAGGTCCATCTCATGTACAGACAGATCAAATAACTATCTAGGCAAACTGGATCCTAGGTGTGTGTGCATGCAAAGTATCACAAAGAACCTAATATTTGAGATGGGTACAAAGAGTGTTTCCATCTGCAAGTACCTGGATTACATGTGAACTGGCAAATGCTCAGCACTCATCCCTATAGCATGCAAATCTGCAGCTAACATTGATTGCAGAATCGGCGGAATCGGTCCGATTCCGACCGATTCCGGAATCGGTCCGATTCCGACCGATTCCGGAATCGGATCGGTGGATTCCCGGCGGAAGGACCGATTCCGGGAAGAATTCCTCGGAATCGGTCTGAATCGCCTGGAATCGGTCGGAATCGATCCGATTCCGACCGATTCCATGTGGAATCGGTCGATCCGACTGATTCTTCGGAAGGCCGGGTTGACCCGGCCCCGGTTCGATTCCCGGTTCACTCTGGACCGGGAATCAAACCGATTCCGGCCCTTTTAGGGCCGGAATCGACCCGCAGAACTGGCCTCGGTCGATCCCGCGGCGGAAGGAGGAAGCGCAGGCGATTCCGGCGCGATTCCGACGCGATTCCGGCGATTCCGGCCTCGATTCCGTCGATCCACCGTCGATCCAGGGTCGATTCCGGCCCGATTCCACCGATTCTGGCGATTCCAGGGGCGATTCAGGCGATTCCGGCGATTCCAAGCTCGTTCTTCAAAGGATTCCACCGATTCAAGCTCGGATCGGCATCGAATCAACCTCTTCTTCGATATTTGTAAGGTTTTTGGTAAGATTTCTTCGCCAAAACTTCGTACGTCCATTCTTACGCGTTTCCGACGAGTTTGAGTGTCGTTAAACTTTACGATTTCTGTCCGAACAAGTTCGTTTAAGTTTTGAAGTATCCGGATATGTCCATGTTGCACGGGAAAAATTCCGGATATCCCGTACGCCTATTTTTACACGTTTCCGACGACTCCGAGTAGAGTTAAACTCGGTGATTTGTGATCGAATAACTCCTTTCAAGTTGTTTGAACATCGATTGGATGTTCTTTGTACGGGAAAAATTTCGGATACCCCGTACATTGATTTCCGGCAAATACGTAACCCTTTAAACATACCGAATGGTGTGTTTCTTGGGTTGTCTGCTACCCGAACAGCGTCTAAAACAATTTGTATGTTATCTAATCATTTTTAGTGCATTGTTTACAATTTTTGCAGATTTAAGCAATGGCCGATCAAGGTGACGCAGCCCCAGCGCGTGCTTCCGACGTGGGTTGGGAACACGGGCATATGGTAGACCTAGTCAGGAAGAGGGTACAGTGCAAGTGGTGCGGGAAGGAGATGAACGGGGGGGTGTTCCGGCTGAAACAACATATTGCCGGAACAGGTGGGAATGTAAAGAAATGTGACAAGGTGCCCAGGGAGAAGAGTGAGGAGGTGGGAGGATACACGACAGTAGAGCCTCACAATGGGCTGTTCGGATCGAGCAGAGGGAGGAGTTGCAGGACGAGCTACTCGAGAGGAGGAGGGACCGCGATTTGCCTACCTCCAAAGGGAAAGGCAAGGGGAAGGCAGCAGCTGAGCCGGAGCCAGAGAGCGAGGACGAGTCCACGGACTCCGAGCTTAGACGTGTTAGGCACGCTAGCAAGCGTGCATTTCGAGGAGGAGGACGGGGAGGAGGGGAGCGAGGAGGGTCCGGGTCCGTAGTTGACCCGGCCTTTGGGCCGATCGGCATCGGCTCGCCCTACTCGGGACCGAGAGCCCGACCCCAGGAGACAGAGCCATACCGCCGTTCCACTTCTACCAAAGACTCGATTTACACCGAGTGACGAGTATTTATTTAGGAAACGAGTCTTTGGGCGGATGGGGATAAAGCGAGGCAATGAAAGGGGTGAAGGCTACAGAACGGCCGCAAAGAGAGCCATTCGCCACATTGTCAAATGGTTTTTACGTACGCAGTATCACTTTTTAAATTAAATTTGACATTATGCTCGTTTTATTTACTAAAACTTAATTTTACCCCGATCCCATTTTTTTAACTTGATGTAGGCATCCCAGCACATGCAGCCACCAGCCCCTACTTCCAAACCATGGTGGATGCCGTGGCTGGGGCTGGACCGGGTTTGCAAGCCCCGGGCAGGTCACACATATACGGCGCTAGCCTGGATGGGGAGGTCCAGGAGTTGAGGGAGTGGATGAACGGGTTCAAGTTGGTGTGGAAGGAGAGGGGTTGCACAATCATGTGCGATGGGTGGACAGGTATCACCAAGAGGAGTATGATAAACTTCTTGGTGTACTGTTCTGAGGGGACTACATTCTTGAAGTCGGTAGATGCTTCTGGGAAGATAAAAAATGCCGACTTCATCTTTTCTCTGATGGATGGGGTGGTGGAGGAGATCGGGGAGGACAATGTGGTTCAGATTGTCACTGACAACGAACCATCATATAAGGCGGCTGGTAGGAAGTTGATGGAGAAGAGGAAGCACATCTTCTGGGTGCCCTGTGCAGCACATTCCATAGATCTCATTTTAGAGGATATAGGCAAGGAGGAGGGTGTATCTACACTTGTCAGGCAGGCGCAGACGATCACATCTTTTATTTATTCGCATCCCCGCCTCCTACATATCATGAGATCTCACACAGGAGGGCACGATCTTGTCAGGCCCGGTCCGAAGAGTATTACAACTATATGGTGGACAACCTGCATGACAAAAAAGAGCAGTTGGAGATTCTTGTCAGGTCTGAGAAGCAGATCACTGACAAGAGGTTTTGGGAGAGAATTGCCTACTACTTGGCAATCATTGAGCCACTGGTAGTTGTCTTGAGGTTGGTAGACTCAGATGACAGGGACCAGATGGGCACATTGTATGATGCTATGGACCGGGCAAAGCTGAAAATTAAAGAAAAAAATCCCACACGTTACAAAAATTGGTGGAAGATCAGTGATGAGTCATGGGACAAGACCTTGCACCACGATGTCCACGTTGCAGTAACTTGGTTAAAAAATTATTTTCTTTGTATAATTGTCTTATATGCACGGTGTTAACTAATAAAATCTTGCAGATATTTTTTGAACCCCCGCATCCAATATGGAGGACGGGTGGTGAACGACAACGAGGTGATGCGGGGTACACTTGCAGTTATCCAGCGGCTGTGCCGATCTCAGCAGGACAGGATAGAGGCTGAGATAGAAGTAAGTTAGAGTTCATTAAATACATTGGACTAGCATTACCAGGCAACTAATTTTTTTTTTAAATGTTTCAGATGCAGAAGTACAAGATGAGGGTCGGTGTATACTCGTATGTCGACTGAAATATTCGATTGACAAAGTGTCACCTGGTATAGTAATAGTTTGATGAGGAATTTCTTTTCTTTTCATATAAGTTATGGTGATGATGGGCTAATTGTTTTCCTTTTTCTTCTTGTGTTTTTCTTGCGGTGAGTGGTGGGTTCGGGTGAACACCGGGGAGTGGATGGAATTCACTTGCGGCCATTGGTATCGGGATGCGAGCCGGCGCACCGCTCCTCCCACCGCGAGAGGAACTAGAGTACATTCAACCCGATACATACCAAAAGGAGGAACAAAGTTGACCTCGGACCGGGCCGAGAAGCCGGTCTTCTCGTCATTATAAATACGAGGCCGCGCATAAAGAACATCAAGGATCGGCGAGAAGATCGGCGAGGAGCGATTTGCACGGTTCGCGGGTGGCCCGTACGAGCATAGGCATTCCTCCGCCACACCACCACCCGAGGAGGTGGACACGGACCGTATTTTCCAGAGGAGCATGCACTTGCCTCTGGATAGAGGAGAGGGAAGCCGGGGATCATGCGCCCGAGTTTGATCCCGATGACCGTGCGTAGGCGAGAAGGAGAGTTGGATGGTGTTGAAGCCGAGGAGGATGCTCGGCTCCACCTCCATCTACTTCTCGTGCTCGGGCGGGCCTTCTTCGCCGGCGATTATGGAGCGACCACTGCGGCTTTAGCCCCGGCTCCTCTCCGGCTCCAATCCCGGCGGCCGCTACCCGGCCCATTCGCGGTCGGGAGAACGAAAACAAAGGTGACCGCACGGAAAATGGGAGGATTTGCAAAGTTGAAAAAAACTTTGGGTTCCGGACTTTACGGTAGTTCGAGAGATGGTGAAGAGGTAAAGAGAAGGAAGTTAGAGGTCGGGCGTCTGTCGCCCGGATGACAAAGACGCAGCTCCTTCTCACTCCTCGGTGATGATGACGAGGAGTGTATACCGGCGACGCGGCCATCGGCGGCGGTGAGTTACCTGATTCACGGTTTCCAAAGCCGTATTACACGCTGGATGAGCTGACACCTCATTCGTATATTATGGAGCCACAGTATCCAGCATTTGGCCAGGTTGACCAGCAGTGGATTACACCACCAGCTCCACCATCCTCTGCTTACGTCCCGGTCGTCCAGCAGTCCGATCCATACGACCTTGATGGCATGGCATCGGCATTATTTTCATATGGATATGGTCTCGGATAGTATACAAGACTGAGCACGAGGGAGGAGCGTCACGAGCAGCAGGGAGAGGAGGAAGATCCATATCTATATCCTAGACATTGGTAGTAGATTGATATGATGTAAATTTTTTTTTTTTGATGATGTATCAACTCTTTGATTTTTGAATCAATGGAATTGGAATATGTACTTAACTTCAAGTCTTCAAGTGTTCAATTGGTGTTCATTAGTATTTGTATGATGTGGTCTTGTGGATATCATGCATTGGTTATTTTTTAAAATGTTTCTAACTCATTTCCTATTTTTTTAGATTTTTTTCTGAATTTTTTGAATTTTTTTGACGAAAAAAAAAATCAAAAAAAAAACGATTCCGGACCGATCCGGAATCGATTCCCTTCCCAGGAATCGGCCGATTCCGGCCGATTCCCGGAATCGGAATCGGTCCCAACCGATTCCGATTCCGATTCCGATTCCGGAATCCTTGGCAGCTAATGATGAGGATTCCTACATTTACTAACGAAAAGCTTGTTCATGTCCTCAGTTACCACGTTGCTCCTGCCATGCACGAAATCAGTGTACAATGATTAGTAGATCCTGACTAAATCATAATTTGTGCAAAAAAGTGTGAACAAATGTTAACCAAGATATCAAAAACACGTTTAGCAAGCAAGAATGATCATCCTCAGTGAAGCTATGCAAGCAAGAGATAGAGAGAGAAGAGAGAGTTGTAAGAAGCGAGCGCTTTTAAACAGTATAATAGGTAGATATCAACCTTGTGGCACATCAGTTATGAAAACCAACTTTAACTCATTCCCTTTCATTACATGCTGAGGCTGTTCAATTAGCACTACCATACATCACAAAATTTTCAAATGCAAATTTCACCCATAGTAGACAATATCCACATTACAGCATTCAAGTCATTAGCTTATTGAGAATTAGTTAGACCATGGTTCGCTGGGTCGGTCTGGGGCCGGACTGGGTCAGCCGACTCAGTTGGCTTTAACTCCGGCCGTGACCCAATTCAGCCTTGGAATGGAGTCATGCGACCCGGTGTTGGGTTGCCAACGGTCTCATGATTTTTTTTATGGGGGACTTTGGCCCTCTGATACCCCCCACAAGGGGCATTACTGATGGGGACCCGGTCCGGTCCATTTTGGGGTCTATTTGTATTTACGTCCATTTGGACTTGTTTGTAAATATTTAGAGTTTGTTTTAGTTTTTTCCTTTAATTTGAGTCCTTACGAGGACATGTATGTAATTAGTCATTTATGGTGTCTTGTTTGTAATAGGCTCCTCTATTTAAGAGGGCCACTTGTTGAAATGAGGAGAGAGAGTTTATTGTCCAATTTTTGGAACCCTAGGGGCTGCCCTCGTGTCCGGGGCGCTGCCCCTTCCTCTTCACCCTCCACGATGGAGGTCGTCCGGCCTCCACCTCCGGTGCCGACCGGTCCCTTGGCGCCCCTCCGGCGTGGGTGCCTTCCCCTTCTCCTCCGTCCAGCGGCCTCCGAGCCATTCTTGCCCCTTCCCCCTTCACCGATTCGTTTTGCAGCCCTATCGACACCGTTCACCCCGTCTCCGTCTGTTTCGACACCTCCGACGACGTCGACCACCTCTGCCCTAGCCCCTCCACCTCCGGCGATCCCCGAGTACACCCCCCCATTCCTCCCCGTCGTTGCGCAACCCCCCCCCTGTTGAAACTGCGCAGCCCCCCCCTCGGCTGACCCCTTCCGGGAGTCAGGCGCGGCGTAGACGGACAGGGAAGGAGAAGAAGAAGATGAGGGGGAGAGGGAAGAAGTAGGACCGCCTCCTAAGGCCCCTCGGCCCCTTCTGTCGACCCCCCCCCCACCGCCGGCAAAGACGGCACCGCAACGGCCCTCGGCAGGGCTCCGGCGACCTTCGAAGCCCCCCCCGGCTTCCCTCCTCCCGCGACGGCATCCGGGGACGGCCACGGCCCCTCCGGCCTTCCTCTCTTCCTCCTTCCCCGGCGGCGACGGCGACGGCGACCCTTCTCCCGCCTGCGGCTCCGCCGCGGCCGTCGATGCCGCGAACCCCCGCGAGAGGAGCCCTCGCGCGGTCGAAGACGGAGGAAGACGACGCGCCCCCGTGCGTCCCCGGGCCTCCCCCGACGGGGGTCCGCGGCGGCCGGTGAGACGGCCGCGTCTCTCGCCCCGCCGCCAACCGCCGACGGCCACGACCCCCCCCTTAAGTCGCGGCCGGGCGAACCGCACCGGTTCGCCTCCGCCCGGCCGGCCGGCGGCACCGGTTCACCCCGCTTGCCCGGCCGGCCCATCCGCTTGCTCGAACCGGAAGCGGTTCGCCTCCCAGGCCGGTTCGACCGCCGGTTCAGTCCGGTTCAGGGCCGGTTCAGCCCGGTTCGACGGTCCAGAGCCCGGTTCAAGCCCTAAACCGGCCGGTTCAGGCCATTTCGGGCCGGTTCATGCCGGTTCAAGCCATTTTGGGGCCGGTTCAGGCCCGTTTTGAGGGTTTCGGGCACGGTTCGACACATTTTGGGCCCGTTTTGACCGGTTTAAATCCGGTTTTTCTTTATTTCATGCATTTTAGGTCCTTTGCGCCTCTTGAAGGCTTGCTGCAGCGCCGCGCCGCCGGTCCGTCCCGCCTCGTCCCGCATCAAAGCGCTGGTCCGTCCCGCCTCGTCCCGCATCAAATGGTATCAGAGCCTGGGATCGGCCCATTCTCATGAGCCGACTCCTGGGATGCTTCCGATGAAGTGCGGCGCTTGGTGGAACGTGACGGCAACATTTGAAGACGTCAAAACTCGAGGACGAGTTTTCTCCTGGTAGAGGAGAATGATGGGGACCCGGTCCGGTCCATTTTGGGGTCTATTTGTATTTACGTCCATTTGGACTTGTTTGTAAATATTTAGAGTTTGTTTTAGTCTTTTCCTTTAATTTGAGTCCTTACGAGGACATGTATGTAATTAGTCATTTATGGTGTCTTGTTTGTAATAGGCTCCTCTATTTAAGAGGGCCACTTGTTGAAATGAGGAGAGAGAGTTTATTGTCCAATTTTTGGAACCCTAGGGGCTGCCCCCTTGTGCTGGGGCGCTGCCCCTTCCTCTTCACCCCCTCCACGATGGAGGTCGTCCAGCTCCACCTCCGGTGCAGACCGGTCCCTTCGCGACCCTCGGGCGTGGGTGCGTTCCCCTTCTCCTCCGTCCAGCGGCCTCCGAGCCATTCTTGCCCCTTCCCCCTTCACCGGTTCGTTTTGCAGCCCTATCGACACCGTTCACCCCGTCTCCGTCCGTTTCGACACCTCCGACGACGTCGACCACCTCTGCCCTAGCCCCTCCACCTCCGGCGATCCCTGGAGTACACCCCCCCATTCCTCCCTTGCTGTTGCGCAACCCCCCCTGTTGAAACTGCGCAGCCCCCCCCTCGGCCGACCCCTTCCGGAGTCGGGCGCGGCGTAGACGGACGGGGAAGGAGAAGAAGAAGACGAGGAGGAGAGGGAAGAAGTAGGACCGCCTCCTAGGGCCCCTCGGCCCCTTCGTCGACCCCCCGGTGCCGGCAAAGACGGCACCGCAACGGCCCTCGCTAGGGCTCCGGCAACCTTCGAAGCCCCCCCCCCCGGCTTCCCTCCTCCCGCGACGGCATCCGGGGACGGCCACGGCCCCTCCGGCCTTCCTCTCTTCCTACTTCCCCGGCGGCGACAGCGACGGCGACCCTTCTCCCGTCTGCGGCTCCGCCGCGGCCGTCGATGCCGCGAACCCCCGCGAGAGGAGCCCTCGCGCGGCCTAAGACGGAGGAAGACGACGCGCCCGCGTGCGTCCACGGGCGTCCCCCGACGGGGGTACGCGGCGGCCGGTGAGACGGCCGCGTCTCTCGCCCCGCCGCCAACCGCCGACGGCCACGACCCCCCCCTTAAGTCGCGGCCGGGAGAACCGCACCGGTTCGCCTCCGCCCGGCCGGCCGGCGACACCAGTTCACCCCGCTCGCCCGGCCGGCCCATCCGCTCGCTCGAACCGGAAGCGGTTCGCCTCCCAGGCCGGTTCGACCGCCGGTTCAGTCCGGTTCAGGGCCGGTTCGGCCCGGTTCGACGGTCCAGAGCCCGGTTCAAGCCCTAAACCGGCCGGTTCAGGCCATTTCGGGCCGGTTCAGGCCGGTTCAAGCCATTTTGGGGCCGGTTCAGGCCCGTTTTGAGGGTTTCGGGCACGGTTCGACACATTTTGGGCCCGTTTTGACCGGTTTAAATCCGGTTTTTCTTTATTTCATGCATTTTAGGTCCTTTGCGCCTCTTGAAGGCTTGCTGCAGCGCCGCGCCGCCGGTCCGTCCCGCCTCGTCCCGCATCAAAGCGCTGGTCCGTCCCGCCTCGTCCCGCATCAATTACCCTCTTGACCTGACCGCACATGTTGATTTGCAATTTGTTAATGCCCATTTATTGATAGTATAACAATATTTCACTATTACTTATACTAATTTGTGATTATAAATATAAAACGCATACTTAAAACTTATTAAATTATTTTTTAACTCTCTTTACCCTCTCACTTGAGATTAGCTCTTTCCCAACTTAAACTAATACAACATAATCACAAAAAAAATTTAACTGTGTACACACATAAACACTCGTATCCAATTATAACATAAAAGTATAATTATATTTATGTATATATATATTTGTTTTTATGTATACATAAAAAATATAGTATTAACATTTAATTATATATACTTTACATATGTTTACACACATATGTATATACAATATATAAACATCAAACACTATTGCCTTGACCGCCTAGGCGACACCTAAGCAGCCACCGCAGCCGCCTTGTTGCCTAAGCGGTTTTGGCACCCTTTAATACCTTGGATGCCTTGTTGTCTTGACAACTATATGTATCATCAAGAGAGATATGAGATGATCCAACTATCATATGGAACATCATTCGATACTTCCATACAGTCCATATATGATAGCTATGATAGATTATTTAAATCTTATCCTAAAATGATTATATGAGGTAGTGATGAGTACAATCGGTATGTATATGTTTAATGTCTCATATTTTTCTCAAATGTCATGGAAAAATACATACAGAAT
Source organism: Cryptocoryne crispatula var. balansae (assembly GCA_036172225.1). Lineage (NCBI taxonomy): Eukaryota > Viridiplantae > Streptophyta > Magnoliopsida > Alismatales > Araceae > Cryptocoryne > Cryptocoryne crispatula. The sequence goes on from CM069920.1 coordinate 22,963,329, forward strand.
ATAGAGTAACAATACAATGTAACATTTGAGTAAAAGTTGAATAAAATATTTTTCTAGTCATATTCATCATTTTTTTTCAAATTTTTAGATTTCTTCTTAGTTTACATGCATTTTTTATATTTTTTAAAATTTTTTAAAATAATATATCTGAGCGGGTCCAGCCAGGTCAGATTTGGGGCTGACCCGGCTTTCCTTGAGTTAGACTAGCGTGTTTATCTGATTACTAAGTGCTGCATTAATCGCAAACACAAATTAGACAATGATATAACAAAAGACTAGCAACTTCAAAACATATCAACGCACACAACAAAGTGCCAAAAAAGTAAGACCAACGAGCATTCAGCTCTCATGTACCTTCCTCGAAGTTGAGGAGGAATCAGCATTGCAGCATTGACAACAGAAATGATTTTGGAACCAGGAGAACTTTTGTGATGTTTAACCTCTGGATGTTGAGAAGCAAATCCATTTGCGGCCCTCTTTCATGATGCACTTTCTGCCATTGCAGCAGCAACCCTAGATGAATGATCACTGCCACTCATTTGATGAGTTGAGAAAGGAGGAGAAGAAAGCAGCAATGCAGCATCTGGTAGTGCGATTGATGGGGAAGGCATATTGGACGTGATCTCACTTTGCCCACGTAACAAGGCTATTGGATCCCTGAAAATTATTTAAAAAAATAATATATAAGATGGACAAAATAGTGAAGAGGGGTAGGAAAGAAGAAAGTCTGTCAAATTTGAAAAACTAATCATTTTCGTATTGCAGACTTCAAGACGAGCATCTCATATGCAAATGCAAAATATCAGATCAATCAAGCAGAGAACCAGAAATAAAGGTAAAGTGTAGGACAATTTCTATTCATCATGTGTTGAAACACCACAAATTGCACAAGTGACAAGACACAAGTGTGCCCATGGTACCAACCCACACATTTCCCTTTCCTCTAATCAACCCTCACCAATTAATGCTGATTAGTTATCCAGATTGCATTACTGGATGGTTTTCTTTGGTTAACAATGTCTACAATTTGCTTCTTGTTTTTTCCAAGGTTTCAACCTCAACAACAAACCTGTTTTCTCTTGTTTTGTTTGCCCTCTTACACTTTATTTTGGGTCAATGATTCAGAACCTTTATGGTTTCAATCAAAAATTTTGGATCTCTATCATGGATTTGCAGGATTGGCCAGGATTGGGATAAGCACCAGTCAATGTGAACTGAATGGGGAAGGCCTGGATCTAGCAGGATCAGCCAATCCGAACCTGATCCGGTTGAACAGGCTCAGCAGGCTGAGGTTGGCACCAGATTAGCTGATGCTGATGCAGATTCTGTTGTTCCTACCTTGGATCTGCCAGATCGGCTGATTACAGTCAAGTTTGACCAGGTTAGCGCAGATTCAGCCAACGTGATCCTCATGCAGATAGGGATAGGCCCTGGATCAGCCAGGGCCTGATCCTGAGACCGAATTCCTTGTGCATCATTCTCAAAGAACTCTCCAGTTAATAACCCTTCAGCTCCAGCAGATGACAAAAGAATCAGTCTCCAATTGAAGAGTCTTGTAGTACTCAGTGAGGGGATCTGGTTCAATAGGTTTTAGGGCCTTTTGCAATTTTGTCCATTAGGCCTTGTTTGTAAATATTTTTGAGTTCCTTTATATTTCAGTCCTCAGAAGGACTTGTTTGTACATTTTTTCTTCACATTATCTTTTTGAAAATCTGACCCATCTATATAAGGAGGCCTACTCCGATGGAATCAATAGAATGAAATAGTAGAATTCTTGGAAAGAAAGCCTATGAGCTTTGCATAAGGGGGCTTGTCACCGTAGGCATCACCCCACCCCCTCCATTGGGAAGTTTTCTCCACCACCGGCGGGAGGCAGGCTTCTTCCTTATTCCAGAATATGAAAATGGGTAGAATGGTCCGGATATTGATGTTCAGTTCTGATTATATGAAGTCAGACTCTTTTTTTCAACACGAGGATGGCTGAAATAAGGTTTCAAATGCTCGAAGTCACATGCCATCATCAAGTCTGATGAAGGAACTTTGTTAGATTTATGTCAGAGCCTAGTCATGTTTATTTCGGATCCATCAAATCCCTAAATCAGACTACATGATACCAAGATTTTAAATGAAGGCATAATGAATCCTAGGTCTAAACACAATGTTAAGAGTTAGAACTTAGAACAATGATAATGAGATAATCATGAATATGTCTTAAATCTGATATCATAAAAATCAGATTCAAGCAAAATGTTCCTAAGTCAAAAATACCATGACTTGGATAACAAAATGGGATAAGCAAATATTATAAAATTTGATTTTTACTAAGTCCAAAATGCTAAGACTTAGATTAAGTAAAAAATGATGAATTGAATGAAGACCATATGATCAAAACACATTGATCATTAATGAAACTTGATCCGAATCATGTCTTTTCTAGACCTTAGATCCAAATTAACTCTAATAATTCAAAACATGTCTTAATGTTAAAAGCTTGAAATAAAAGAATTAAATCCATATTAACAATAATCAGATACTATAAAAATATGATTTCACTGTCTAAAATATCGAGACATAGACAGTACAAGAAGTGTAGTTAGAACTTTAAATCCAAACATACTTCAAACACGAAACTTGATCCGAGCCATGTCTTTTCTAGGCATCAGATCTAAAAACAAACTCTAATAATTTAAAACATGTATTAATATCAAGACCTTGAATTAAAAGAATTAAACTCATATCAAACATGTCAAATAGGTTAAGAATCCACTTAAGACACGTAACCTTAAGATGTTGGAATCATAAAATGTACCATTCTGTTGGTGTCATTTTTTTCAATATATATATATATGAAAGAAAAAAGGGCCGGACCAAGGACCAAGCTGGGCTGGCCACCAATTGGCCCAAGAAAGGCACAATAACGCCCATTGGATGGGCAATTCAGGCCCAACAGTAGGCCCACCATCTGGGCTGGCCCCCAAGTGGCCAAAAGAGGGCATTTCGGCCCACTAGTTGGCCCAATTGCACAGCCCACCAAGGGGAAGGCTGAGCGGACCATGGTCAACCAAGGTGGCTTAGTCAACCTTGCCACATCAGCTGCCACCTCATCCCATCCCATTAATGGGTCAACATGGAACAATGGGCAATTAATAAAGCTTAATGGCAAGGTATTAAGATGGCCTAGAAGAAATGAAAGGTCAAGTTAAATTAAATGGCCTAGGAGAAGGGAAGAGCCATCTTACATTTAATCCTACCTATCCCTTCATCTTACCCATCATCCTATAAAAGAAGGCTGCCCCATGCTTCAAGAGTTCACATGCCAACGGCCCCCTTGCTGCCCCATCGCACATGGACCACCTGCCAGCCGCAACCAAGGAGGAAAGAAGAAGAAGAAGAAGAGGAAAAGGAAGAAGAAGATAAGTGCAAGCTCCAGCCATGTAGTCCTTTATGGACACTCCTCCATCCCTTATTATTTCTTTCTCTATCCCTCTCATGGCCTGAACCGGCCTTCATCATCATCAGCATCCCATTACCTATTGGTCTACTCCAATCAGGTCCTTGTTCGGCCCTATGAACAGCCCCTATTTTGGTCCACTAAACAAACCCTAAAGAGGCCCCTTTCAGCTCCCTGTTTGGCCCACTAAAAAGCTTCCCCCTAAAACAACTCCCTGCCCAGCCCCTTAAAACAATCCTCAATCAGACCCCTACACTGGTCCCAGTCGGGCCCCTGTTCACCCCTTAATCAGACCCCATTTAGATCCGTAAATAAGACTTCAATCAGACCTCATTCCATTCCCAATTCTGTCCCCATACAGTCCCCTGTTCGACTCCATTAAGAAGATCCAAAACAGGTCCTGTTCGTCCCCTTACACAGTCTCATTTTCCAGTCCCCAAATAAACCCCATGTTGCCTCATAATTCAAACCTCATTCTGGTCCCCTATACAGTCCCCTATTCGGCCTGTCTGAATGGTTCCCTTGGCGGCCCAATTCTGACCCCAATCAGGTCTTGTTTTGGCCTACCAAACAAATCCCGAACAGCTCTTACATAGGTCCCCTTTCAGACCTTAGACAGACCTCAATTCCAGTCCCCTAACAGCCCCCTTTCCGGTCTTCTAAACTGACCCTAATAAGGTCCACTTCGGTCTCCCATTCAGACCCCAAACAGTCTCATTTTAGCCTACCTAAACAGGCCCCAATTGGACCCCCCTAGCAGTCCAATTTCAGTTCCTTAAACAGACCTAGTCAGGTCCTTATTTTGCCCCCTTTGTGCAGCCCTTCTTCCAGCCCTCTTGTGGCTCACAAAAAATCAAGACAGCCCCCTTGTAGCTCAAAAAAAAATCTGAAATAGCCTCCTTGCTCTCCTATCTTCAAAAATTCAGAAGTTCACCCATTTCTGGCCGGTGGATGGGGGTGATCTCCCGGATCCTTTCAGAATCTGTCCGACGGGCCGATTGTCCACCCAAGTGGACCTTCTATTCCATCATCTAAAAACCCCAAAGGAGCATGCTGCAAGAAAACAAAAGTCCAGAAAGCTGTCCTCCCATGCCGGTGGGTGGGGATGATGTCCCAGGTTCTTTCGGAATCCATCCGACAGGCCAATTGTCCACCCAGGCAGACCTTCATCCCACCACCAAATAGATGATGGAAAGGGAAGATTAGAGCATCCAGCAGGCCAACCGGACCCACATGACAATAAATGGATGCACCAACCCCAAGAAAACTTGAAGACCGGCCAACTAGAACGATGGAATTAAAATCGGCCCATTGGGTCATGACAAAAAAATGAAATTAAGTAAATATGAAATGCGAAAAGCCAAATTAAAATTAAGGAGTAAAACACCCTTTTACTTGGACGGCTCCTCCAAGTCTGACCTGGGATGTCAATCAAGATGGTGGCATAGGCCAGCTCTCGTTGTCGATGATACTTCCCCCGATATGACGAGTCAAGTATTTGTCATCTTGGTTGGGTAAATTCCATATCGGTTGGAAATAAACCGACATGCCGTCGTAATTCTGAGTTTTTCCCAACCTTATGAAAATTTATGTCAGGGGAAGGAACACCACTATACCACCCGGTGTTATTGGACAATGCACATACTTGTATCCCAACATATGTAATGCAATTGAAGAAATATTCAAGTGTCAATGAAAATGGTTGCAACCAGGCACCACATACAAGCCCAACGGACTGGATGAGATGTGAACCCAAAACAAACAAATAACTCATAAACCTACATAAAAACATAAGCAATTGAAACTGAAAAACTGACAAAAAATCAGATCTGATGATTAAAATCTGCCTATTATAGTAAGATTTGAATCAAGTAATAAGCAACATCAAAACATTTGGAAGGCACCAAAACCAATCCTAAAACAGAAAAATCAGAATTAATTACAATCTGAAAATTCAAACTGAAGAACATAGAAACTAAACAATTCAAGGCAAATCAAATAAACCACATCAAAAACACTTCCGAATACCAAAAATCAGACCATAAAAAAACAAAATAAATCATATCATTAAACAATCAAAAACATTAAAGTAGATCAAGTCAAACTAAATTCCAAAATACTTAAAACAGATTGAACACACTAAAACTGAAATCAGAATAATCAACCAACATAGAAAATAACAAAAACTTCTCGATCCACACACACCAACCAAACTAAGAGAAACCAGATTGTTTAAAACAACAAACCAAAACTAAACAAAACTGAAACCAAATAAAACTAACATTAAATAATCCAAACTCAACATATAACTAAACTTAAATCAACAAACTCATAAAACAGACTCAAAAACAACTAAAATCAATTCCAATACAAATTAGTCCGCATCTCATTGGGCCCAAACGGCCGCAGCCCCCTTTTTGAATTTTATTATGCTCCGTGGATGCACACGCCCTCCAAAACATGTTGCTGTAATGGTTAATCAAGTGTGTTCAACTGATTGCTTGATATATGTTAATGCCGGTGTGTGAACCTCTTTTTTTTATGCTTCTATTCTTTAGAAAGAAAGACATCTCCGGACTTATATAGGAAAATAGATGATACCTAAAATATTAGGTAGTCTAGTGATAGTTTTTAAAATATAAGAACCGAGGTTTGGATTCTTTGAAAATTCCATTTTTTACCCTTCTCCGCCGGATGGTGCGAGTATCCGGCGTTAGCTTACATCGAGCAACGGCTCGAACGCCTTTAATTAACCGTCGTGGCAACCTGTTTTCGGAGATATGCACATCCACAGAAAATAAGTAACTCAGAAGGGCAAGTGGCCTTTTGGGTCCGATGAGATGTAAACCAAATTGGTGCGGGTTTGTTTTATTTGTTTGTTGGTTGACTTGAAAGTCGGTTGTGTTGATTTTGGCTTTTTGAATCAATTTGTTTGATTAGTTTGTTTTGTTGTTTGTTTGTTATTTGTTTTTTGGTTTGGATTCGGCTTTTTGATTTGTTTTGTTTTGATTTGAGTTTGATTGACTCAAGTTGCTTTGGTTTCTTTTTTGATGTGCTTAAAGCATATTTGAGATTTTTTATTTGGTTGGTTTTTCTGAATTTTTCAGATTTCTGAGTTTTCTGTTTTAGGTTGATTTTTGACAAGCTTTGATGTTTGAAATATTGCTTATTTGATCTCTTTGGCAGTTAGGTTCTATGAATTTTAAATGAATTTCCAGATCGTCAAAACCTGATTTAGGATGTGTGCGCTGGTTAGAATTTGCTGTTCACAGATTGTTTGAAATATAAAATTTCTTGTTTTTTTTTACAAATTGATCTTTGAATACATTTTTTTTGTTGTGGTTTTTTTTTTCATTGAATTGGTGTTGTCTTAAATTAGGTTCTAGATTTGCTATAAATCTGATCCTCACTTAAGGACTGATTTGGGATTCCGCTGAGCCACAAAGGGGCTGGAGTGTGATTGCCAAAGAGGGCAAGGAAGCTGGCCACAAAGGGGCTTGTTTGAGGGAGTTTTGGATGGGATGAAAATAGACCTGACTGAGGTATTCACCCGGACCCAAGAGGGAATCCCATCTTGGGCTGAAATGGGCCGGCTCAGGCCTGCACAAGGGGCATTTCAACCAGGACAGATTTTTAGTTTTTTTTCAGGCCAGCAGAGGGGCTGTTTGCTGCAGGTTTTAGGAGCAGGTTTTTGGGTCTGCTTAGTGGGCCTGCAGGTGGGCTGAATTGGGTCTCAAAGGGACCTGTTTGTGGGCTTGGATGAAGACCAGGAAATGGGCCTGTTTGTGGGCCTGGTTTAGGACTACTCCTGGGCCGGTTGTGGGCCTGAACAGGGGCCGGTTATGGGTACCTGCAGGTGGGCCTGCAGATGGCCGAAAATGGGCTTGCACATGGGCTGAACGTGGGCTGGCCGGACCTGGATTGGGGGCCGGTTATGGGCACCTGTAGGTGGGCCTGCAGGTGGCCAAAAATGGGCCTGGATGTGGGCTAAACATGGACTGGTAGTAGGATGTCTACAGGTGGACCGAGCAGGCCTGTTTTGGGACTTGAGCAGGGGGGTGTTCGGTGCCTGCAGATGGGCCTGCTCAGGTGGCTGAACGTGGGTTGTATAGGGGGCTGTTTAGGTGGTCCGAACAGGGGCTGATAGGGAGGCCGAAAAGGGGCCTACGTAAGGGCCTACAAATGTGGCAGGACAGTCCCATTTCAAAACCTGATTTGTTGTTTTTCTTTTTTATTTCCAGATTGCTTGAAGCTGGTTTTGTTTGTTCTTAGTTTATTTTAATTCTGATTTTTCTTTGTTTTCTATTGAACTTTCAAATTTGTCCATATTGCCTTTTGTTTGGCGGTTTGCATCACATATGGCCTATTGGGCTGCCAATCGGTGCCCACTCCCATGCATCTCAAGTTGACAAACGAGTCATTTCATTAAAAAAAATGAAGTTCACTGGAGTACAATTGATGATGATCCTTCCCCCAACTTAGGTTCTTCACCGGTTTAGAAAATTTTGGTATTACAACGGCATGCCGGTTAGTTTCTAACTCGGTGAAGTTTACCCATCCAATACGGCTAGCCAATGACTTAGCCAAATTGGAGGAAGGATCATCGGCTACGGGAGCATGCCCGCGTCGACGTCCAGATCGACATACCGGGATGTACCAGGGGGAGCCGTCCAAAAGATATCTTTAGTTTATTTTTGTATTTCGCATTTCTGTTTTCATTATTTATTTTTTTGGTCAAGGCCGCTTGGGCCGGTTTTAAGTTCCATCGGCGTTCAAAGCCAGGCTTCAATCTTCTTAGGCCGGAAGGGCCTGTCTTGGGCTGTTTTGGGCCGGAAGGGCCTGCTGGATTTGTGCTTGCGCCTCCATTGTCTTGACGGTAGGGTAGGGGCCCGCCCGGACAAACGATCGGCCCGTCGTATGGATTCTGAAAGGGTCCGGGACATCCACCCCTACCCACCGTTGCTGAAAATGGCAGATCTGGTACCCAAGTTGAATGCTGCAGAATTGTCCATCTTTGAAGCTCCATGGATTGTTGTCCCCTCGATAGGCCACATGGGGGCTGCGCTGGGGACTTCGAACATTTTTTCTTGAGTAAACAAAACCTTGCTTAAAGGCCTGTTATGTTGAGCCGCTAAGGGGCTGTTTGGTTTGGGTTTAGGTGGGTTGAAATAGGCCTGCACAAAGGGCTGTTTTGGGGATCAGGTTTGTGACCGGTTTGGGGACCTGAACATGGGCTGAACAAGGGCAGCTTTGGGCCTGTATGAAGGGGCTGTTCAGGTGGTTTTGAGTGGACTGGTTTGGATCTGCACAAGGGGCAATCCGAGGCCTGCTCTGGAGGACTGATTGTGTCAGGTCCAGTTCTGGATGGGTGACCGAACTGGTTCATGCTAATGGGTATTCAACTGGACACAAGAGGGAGGCCCATCTTGGACTAAAATGAGCCAGACCAGGCCTGCACAAGGGGCATTTCGGCTGGGATAGAATCTGTTTTTTTTTTGGAACCGGGCACAGGGCTGTATAGGTGACTCAAACGGGCCGAGATGGGCCTGACCAGAAGGGCTGGACAGGGTCTATCCTGGGCATCGGGTTGGTGCAGAGTCTGTTTTTTTGGGCCTGTTAGGGGATGTGTTCGGTTGAGCCACATGGGGACTTGGTTTTGGCCGCAAAGGGGGCAGGAAATTGGACAGGTTATGGACCTGTTCAACAGGCCACGGGGGGAGGGGGGTGTAAAGAGGAGTCAATAGGTGGCTGGACAGGACTCGAACAAGAGCCTGAACAGGACTGTTTTGAGACTTAAGCAGAGGGGCAGTTGGTGCCTATAGATGGGCCTGCTCGGGCGCTGACAGGTAAGCTTGCAGGTGGCTTAGCGTTGGCTATATGAGGGGTTGCTTAGGTGGTCCGAACAGGGAGCTGATTGGGGCCAGTTTCTTGAGCCATAGGTTGCCGATGACGATGAAAGCCGGTTTAGGCTATGAGAGGGATTGAGAAGAGAAATCGGATGAGGTAAGGAGGTGCCCTTAGAAGGCTACATAGTTTATATTTGCATTCCCCTACCTTTTTTTTTACTTGGCACTGGATGAAGGCGGGTCGACCAGCCCTTGTGGAAGCTACCGAGGATGTTGCCTCCTTTCCTCTTCCTCTCTTCTTCTTCTTCTTCTTCTTCTCCTCCTCCTCCTTGGCCGCGGACAGCTGGGGAGGCTGAGCAGGTGCGCAGGTACCAGCTGATGAAGAGGCAGCCTGTCGGCATCCAGAAAAGAAGTCCCCCTTCCTTTGGCGCACTCTCCTCTCTTATAGGGACTGAAGGGAAGGGCAAGTGTCATCTTAGAGTCAATGTAAGATGACTCTTGAGTTCTCCCATGTCGTTTTAATGGTTTGACTCCTTGGATTCCTCCTGATTTAATTCCTTGACTGTCTGGGCTTCCTCACACTATTAATTGGTCAATGGGTGACCTGGCAGGTGCGGCAGTGAGTGCTGAGGTGGCAGGCAGACTAGTGCGGCCTGTTCACATGGCCTGGTCTGGGCTTGACCGAGGCTCAGCCTTCCCCCTCCTGAACTGTGCGCAACTGGGCCTGAAAGGAGCTGGATGTCTTGATTAAATCAGGTGAAGATTGGGCCGGCCAGAGCCTGTGCTGATGGGCCCATTAGGGGCCTGTTCTGTCCCAATTGAGGGGTGGTCCAGCCTAGCATAGGCCTGGTTACTCTCCTTCCCTTATTATTTTTTTTAAAATAAAGGTACGCCAACAGCCAGATATTCACATCATCCAACGGAGAGGGGTCAAAATCAAATTTTCACAAAACCCGACCTTCGGTTCCACATATTTTATAAGTATCGTCGGACCACTTAATATTTATAGGTTATCACCTATTTTTCAAAAAAAAGTGAGGTTCTCATACATTCATATACCATAATGAAATTCAAAACAAATTTAACATATTAAGTTTTCATTCCATTGAATTTATGAGATTATAACTCCCACGTGTTTGTGTTTTGTAAATGTATGTTTCTATTTCCATAAGTTGCTATGATGGTTAATCGAGGTTATTCAAGTGTCTCGGTGTAATTAAAATCAAAAATTTGCGCATTCCGATGGAGAGAAGTTAAAAGGCATTTTTAATGAACCCGAAACCTTAATATGTTTATATTTTTATGTATGTCATGAATTTTGGTTAATATTCTTATGTGTTTTTATAAGTATGTTAGCTAAAAATATTAAAAATTCTTTTCCTAAATAAATAGAAATCAAAATGAATTTTCAAACCATACCACATATATTTTATATATTTTTATAAATCCAAGGTTTCACAGCAGATTATAAGAAGAAACAATTAAAAATTAAAAAGTTATTCCTGAAGGTAAATGTAGCCTCCTCTAAAAGTTAATCGGTTCTTGAACCCCGATTCGGTTCTCATCAAAATAAGGGTAGACAACATTAAAAAAAAAACTCTTTTTATCACCTAGAGGTTGTGGCCCATACACACTAGCAAAGTACCAAACCAGCCCCCTTAGATATGGCATCCTATTTAATTCCAATAGGAACACAATCAGAGAAGACCCTTGGAATATACGAAGCCTTGGGCAATCTTAGCTAGAAACTCTGCAGAGATTAAAAAAAACTATCAAACTTCAACTTTGAAACTGAATTGGACCATGTAAAGTTCAGACCATTATTCGAAGCTTCAATAAGACCATTAGCATGAACCCATTCATTGAAGATTGCCATCCCAAGAGACCAATCATATTGATTTAGTCACCCTTCTAGAGTTCTCATGGCATTAAAATTCCCACAGATGCACCAAAGTCCTGCTCGAGAAGAAATGAGGACATGCAATATCAAGGAAAAAACTCTTTTTATCACCTAGAGGTTGTTGCCCAAACACACTAGCAAAGTACCAAATTAGCCCAAGGATTGCCGTCTTGGATCTCGATTTCATCTCGGAAAGGTGAAAGATCAGAGATCTCATGAGATTCTCGAAAAAAACTCGAGAGATAAGATCTCGGATTTCATTTATGTAGGGTATACCTTACCTATGAATCGTCATCTCGCATTTAGATTTTATCTCTTGGAGATTGAAAAAAAAAAGATCTCGAAAAATTCTCGAGAGATTAGATCTTGGAAATACCAATCAATGTGCATGTTTAAGTGTAAAATATCATGTAAACTTTTCAAATAGGACAAGAAAACTCGTATTAAATATCAAAATAAGCTGTGGGAGAATTAAAAGCGTAATATAGAGATGGTAAACTATTGTTAATAGGAGACATACAAAGGATCATATATTAGATCAAAGCTTCATCTTGAATAATATGAATAAGAGATTGATGACATCTTGATTTAATTTTACATATATAGTCATAAAAATATTAAGTTATGAAATTATATCAAGTAATAATGTTTAGATGAATATTTAGATGGATTCCATAATAAAATTGGCAATATATAAAGCAAACTTAACAATGCCATTTAACATGTTAAGGGTAGTAATAGGCGGAAAAGATCAAGGTAAGAGGTACTACGTAGATCTTCTCGTTTCGGCGATCTCATTTCTCGAACGCATAGAGAGAGAGATTCTTGGGAGATCTTGAGAGATTCTTGGAAGATCGCATAACATGAATCAACCCCCTTCCTTTCCCAGAAAATCTCATAGCATCAATGCTTCTACCATTGTGAATACACTCCTCTTCCCAAAAACATTTCATCCCATAGGATTGGAATACCCCCATTCCTACCTTCCAAGCGTGAACAAGAGAAATCCTTCAAAAGACCACTCTTCAATGTGCCCATATCTCTCTGATCTTCAAAAAAAAAAAAGAATTGGTTTCTTATAAAGCACTAACATCCAGCTTCTAGGACATCATCATACTATACAACTCCCTGACTTTCACTTTCCCCTGAGAACCTTTGCAATTCCAACTTAAAATGTTGCGCATGAATTAAAAAAACTACAAGCTCCTTCCCACCCTTTTCCTCTGCTTGTGGTCAACAAAAATATTATTCTTCAATAAAAAATTTAGTGCTCTTGACCCAACTCTTGATAGTGCTGACTGCTGACTTCTGAACCCCAATGGAGCCTCACAAAAACCAACTCGTTCTGCAACTTCAGGAAGAACTCCAGAATGATCACCTCCTTCCCACAAAAGATAAGCCAGACATCACCTCAATATGAGTGATATCTGCATTGGAGAGGTAAATCAACAACATCTGATCTCTCCACCTCCAAACTAGGTTTCAGGGAATCCTCAATGACCAAGGACAGATAGCAGCACACATCTCCCTGGTCAGCCAGCTGCTCCACCATGCTCGCAACCACATTCCTAATAAGATCACCACCCTCCGCGACCAAGCCACTGCCATCCACTGTGTCACCACAGCACTGCACAAGTATTCCACGAGCGCTACCCACCAGCAACACCCCTGTCAAGAGAGATGACTTGTTTGCTGAACCAGAGCCCCTCAATCGATCCCCTTGGACTGGTGTCAATCCCTTGGACCAGCCCACCAAAAGTGCTGATACATCAAACCATCAGAGAAGACCCATGCGGCGGCTCAAGAGCCATGCAGTTGAGCTGGGCTCGACTTATGCAACTAAGATCCTCCTTTAAATTGATCTCGGAAGGATCGAGATGCCTGTGCAGATACTCATCTTCCCTGCCTGAGACAATGCTTCGGCCACTTGAACGGACGGCATTTCTCGTGGAAGATGCCACTAGAGGCACACTTGCTAAAACCAGCTCCGACACATCCAGACCTTCCAAAAAAGACTTTCTGGCATTATCAACCTTGCTAAAAATAGGAAGAAGAGAAGCTAGCACTGACAAGCTCTATTCCGGCAATGCACTGCCTCCCTTGACCTCTGCTGGCTAAATACTTTTAGCGGAAGCAATCATCACCAAGCAACTAAGAGTTTCAAACCATTGGAATAGAAATTGGATTGTCCAGTGATGATGCAGAATTTAAAAGCACAGCAAAAGCTCCTCCAAAGGCCAAAACAGGGTTTGTTTGTCAAACCAGACCACCTCCCAATCTACCTGATTACTGCAGAGATGGCTGCAGCGAACCAGGCAAAAAGCAGACAACTCACCAACACATGCCTATAAGGAGAGGCACCGAAGCAGACCTTCTTCCTGATCGACCATTTCTCCAGAAAGACTGCAATGCCGTCGGACACCAAAAACTCCCTCATGTCAACTTTTGATGCTCAGGTGATAGAAGAAGGATTCCTTATAAGGAACCTTCCCCCGATGCCGGCCTTGCCCACCATCTCCTTACCATCAGCCACCAAGACTTCAAAGTGGTCCAGAGCGCCTTCTCTTTAACCTCCGAAGAATCTGAACTAGAAACAATACCCAAGTGACCCAACACACCTTTATCTATCCACCTCTTCTTTACCATCACACCCCCAGAACCGGTAACACCACTGAATCAGATGCACCTCTCTCTTTCGCCAAAGCAAGTCCCTTGCCTGCACCCACCCAAGCACCAGCAACTGGCACAGTCTGCCTGCGGTAAAGGTACCCCAGCCATAGAAGGCTGGGTCAAGGTCAGGTCGGCAATGCAGCCTGGTCAGATTTTCAAGCAACCAGCCCAATTGCAACCCAAATGGCCCAACCGACTGCTTCGGCTGGTAAGTTTGGCTTCCTTGGAAGGGGTCATACAACCTGTGCCTTCCCACTCCCCCACACCCTCCCCTTGCTAATAGCCTGCCTAATTCTCCCATTCTCTCTCCCCTCACTCCCCCCCCCCACCTATCATCCCAAGGGGCCTATCTGCATGAAAATAGACATTTCAGCCCAAAAAGAAGGCAGCTTCTATCACATTGAATGTTGGTCTTCTTTTTTAGCATAATTTTCATTTTCCAACAGGGCTCACTGAACCCTACTTAATTAGTTTTATATATAAAATTATGTTCTGGTACCATTTTCACCAAATATTCCTATGTTTTGGTCAAATATAATATATTAATTAAAATATAAATTAATTATATTCTTATTTTAATTTATGTATTATATTGATTATAAAATGGGAATCTTTGGTGAAAAGAATACTAGAACACAAATTTATATGTGAAATTTGGATAAGTTATTCCGGAAGGTGCAAGGACAAGGAGACAAACATTGTCCCCAAAATGCAAGCTTTGAATATAAATAAAATTTCATTTTAGTAAATTTTTGCATTTTTTCGTTTTTATTGATGTTTTTTATAATTTTTCAAATTGTTCAAATTCTGGGTCCAGACTAATAACTAATCCAATAGGACTCTGTTCCAATCCGGGTCGACCTGGGTCGCTGACTGGGGTCAGGTTGGAGCCGTTGGGCTGGGCCGACTTGGTCTCGACCCCCAACCCGGTTCATCTTGCCCCCAGGTTTTGTGCCCTCAGACATTGTAGACAAAGCATCACCATCCTCTTCTACATGCTGCCAAGCCATGGCCAACGTACAAGCACCGGCCATAGTGCCAGATCCCGACAAGCCTCCTCGCTAACATGACCAGCAACTGGCCCTTAAGGTCCCTTTCCTGCACCACAACCTCTGCATAGATCTGGCAATGGGTGGCCAATGCTATAAGGACACCCAAAACTGCATCATAATTACAGTTTGCCGTCCCAACAGGAAGCCCACCCACACGAACCCAACGACCTCCGAAATCACCGGAGGCCAACATTCCTCAAAATTATAATTCTTGTCCAAAGTCCATAACCAAATTATGTACGCTTCTACAATTCAAACTTGAGACCACTTCGTGCCAAAATTTCCTTAAGACTAGGTTTGTCATAAACAAGTTAGACTTCGCCACGACGAAGTCATCATGTCTCTAATAAACCCAGAACTTAGTGGAAAAAACTTCTCCGTAAGCTCATCGTTTCCCGGATAAACCCTGAACTTCCGAATTTTGTTCACCATGAAATCATGATGTTGTTTAACCCCTGATATTAATCCAAAATTTTGACAGTATAACTGACTGGACCATTTATCATGAAACGGGATCGCGATAGAAAGCATCTACAACGCCATATGCCTTGTTTAAATCACAACTAAAGTGGATTTTTTAAAATGAAATAATCATTAATGGGAAGAAATACAAATACTTTACCCATCTCGGAGAAAAACAGGTACAAAGCGCCAACAGCGTCGAAACTAAACTGAACAAACAAGCTCCACAGCAGAGAAGAAGAACAAGAGAATGGATCCAAGGAGGAAACTCGCCTGTTATGGGGATTGGCAGGTGGAATCGACGTCTTAGAGGGCGCAGGAGGTGGGGGCAGTAACTTCGGTGCTTCCTCCAGAGGCAAGGTCTCCCCTTTGAGAGGTGGGTGAACGTCCCCGACGTTGTTGTCCTCGTCCGAGGAAGAGGAGTCGTACTCTACCAGCGGCATCCTCTCCTTGCACCGTGATACTCACAGACGCACGTAAAAGCGAGAATCGAACCGACCCGTTAACATGTCGGGACAGGCGATCACAGCGGATCTCGCGTGCCAGTGTTTGGGGGCGGAACCTCCCCGATGAATCGATCCACGATTCCATGTTGAGTTTTTATCCTATTCACGAATAATTATAAGATAAATCGATACGGTAACCTACAAAAATTAATAATCGATAATATTTTTATTTAACTGAAACAAATAAATATATCTCAAATTAAATTTATTTTTTCTAATTACATTTATCAATCAAAATAAAATATCAATGATAAAAATTAATATTTTTTTATTTTACGTTTGTAATTTTATGATTTAGATATAACTTAGAGTTATCTTTCATTTTATCAGTTGATGTGTCTTATATGTATGTTTTTTTATATCTTAGAGTTATCTTTCATTTTATGAGTATCTTCGTTGATGTGTCTTATATGTATGTTTTTTTATATTTTGATTTTTGTCACTTAAAGTTATTATTTTAATATATTGAATCATTGCATATGTTATCTTTATCTATTGGTCAACTGACTACTAATTATTCCTTAACAGATAGCACAACACAGCTCGCATATATACCTATTTTTTATTATTAATTTTTTGATAATCACATTTATCAATCAAAATATAATATAGATGATAAAAATTAATAATATTTTTTTATCTTACGTTTATAATTTTATGATTTAGATATTACTTAGAGTTATCTTTCATTTTATGAGTATCTTTCGTTGATGTGTCTTATATGTATGTTTTTTTATATCTTAGAGTTAACTTTCATTTTATGAGTATCTTTCGTTGATGTGTCTTGTATGTATGTTTTTTTATATTTTGATTTTTGTCACTTAAAGTTATTATCTTAATATATTGAATCATTGCATACGTTATCTTTATCTATTGGTCAACTGACTGCTAATTATTCCTTAATAGATGACACAAAACAGCTGGCAGATATACCTAATTTTCTATTATTAACAAACATCAAGTTGATATATCATTTACCTATGATACTAACATAAATAGTGTCACTATCACTAGGAGGATACGAGGTACTATAGATGAGTTATTGGGGACTTGAGGACGGTTGAAGAAAATTATTGTATCAAGTGATTAACTATCGCAACTAGTCAAGGATTTTTGGGATGTCTTACTAAAAGATGTCACAAAAATATCATCGATTATCTCAAAGAACATCACAACTAGCATTGTCTCAAATAATTTATATTTTTTTGTGATCATTAAGTACGTTGGTAATGGCCTAAAGTTGTTGCCTTCTCCCAACATCCATTCCCTTTTCTATCTCTATCTCTTTTTTTTCCTTAATGAATGGTGTTGTGCACTGCCTTGCCAACATCGCCCGCATGCCACCTCTTTGTCATTGTGGTGGGGACATCAGTTCGAGACAACATTCTTGATCAGATTGGACCTGTCCACATTAAGACCGGATGGTTGACACCACCTTAGATCCGATTCTACCTCATCTTTTACTTTGTTTTCTAGGAATGGTGGTCCACCCACCTTTTTTTGCTTAGGAGAATATTACTTCGTTAATTAGGAAGGTTAGTAGTTGGTAGGTAGTTGTTTTGAGTTTATTAATTAAGAGGTTTAGAGTTAATAGTTGGTAGGTAGTTGTTAGTCTCATTAAGAAGTGTAATCTTTTGAAGATTAGTAATTACTTCAAGGTAATGGGTAATTTTTGGTAGGTGGGGATGTGTTTTGAGAGAAATTCAATTTTTGAAAGGAGCTTTGAGGGTTACAAAACATCCCACATGTATCATCATTGTATCATGTTGAAAAAATCTAAACTTAAAGTATGAGTGTGTTTCTTTTTACTTTCCATCTCCTCTGAGAGGGAGAAGATTATCCACATTAAACACCTTGATCAATCAATGTTGTCGCCAACTTAATGTCCCCATAAAGGTGATTCCACCCATAATCTTTTTCTACCCTTCATCTTCCTCCTTCTGCCCACTTTCTCCATACTTCAGTCTTCCAATGCCAATAGTTGATCCACTGCTTGCAACCTCCATCACCATTAAGGCCAGCACCACTTGGAGCTTCCGACATTGGGTCAGCACTTCTTCCATCCACCTAGGCATCTAGGCCCCTCTTTGACATCCATTCACCACCAACCAAGGAGTTTTCATCTCGGCTCTCAGCAACGAACTCTCAGAACAAGCAAGCAAGCCAAGCAATCAGTTTAATTGATGCCCGTCAACCTGAATGGTCCCGAGAACACATTGCATGTAGTCTATTACTCTCCTATGCATGGTAGGCATCTTGATGGTTTTGTGATATATTATTGTGAATTGTAGTTCTCGGGATATGTGTTAACTGAGTCCTCCTACGAGCGTAGAGGTAATTTTTGATCTTTCCCACACTTACTTTGTTTATTTCTTATGTAGTCATGAATGCTCCTGCCAAACCTAAGTTAAACTCTCCTCTCCCTACTCTTCTTCCACCTAAATCTCAACTAGGTAGGCATCCAAAACCCCATTATAGTTTTCTAACTATGCTAGTTTGTTACCCTTAATCAAGTTTGAGTACCCGGTCTCATGAGCTTGATCATGTGTCGGAGTCGATTTAGAGTGTCAACTCAGTCTATCCCACATCACACTACCTCAGCTCCAATGTCACCACGTCTCTCCTCATGCCATATTTGGTTAGAGTGTTAAAAATGATACTTTATCAATTTTGATATTGATATTTGTAAAGAAGAGGATCAATATCAAAATTGATACAAGTGGACACTTGTGTTACATATCATGTTTCGTTGATACTAAGAGCTTCAATATTGATATTGATGGACAAACACTTATTGATGATTAATATCACTATCAATTTCAAAATTGATAATGAAAGAGGTGCTCAATACACTTGCCAAGAACATGATCTATCAAATTAATAAAAAATGGATCATTTCCTTGAGATGATCCAACTTCAATCATAAAGAGGTGTTTGACTAA
This sequence comes from Cryptocoryne crispatula var. balansae, assembly GCA_036172225.1. Taxonomy (NCBI): domain Eukaryota; kingdom Viridiplantae; phylum Streptophyta; class Magnoliopsida; order Alismatales; family Araceae; genus Cryptocoryne; species Cryptocoryne crispatula. Next base: position 22,982,158 of record CM069920.1, read on the forward strand.
TAGTAACAATTATAAAACTTATAGTACAAATAAAGCATGTTATGTAATGCAAGTGTTCACTTATATCAATTTTAATATTGATACTCAAACTTCTAGAAATATCAATATCAATATCAATATAATATTACTTTTGATACTTTAACCAAATAGGGCATTAAGTATCAATATCAAATTTGATACAAGTTGACATTTGTATTACATTACATGCTTTGTTTGCATTACAAATTTCAAAATTGATACTAATAGCCAAACACCTCTGGAGATTAGTATCAAAATCAATTTTAAAATTGATAATGATAGAGGTGTTTAAAAGTGTTACCAATCAGGCCCTTAAGTGTTGCTCAAAATAATAATTTTAGTTGATTAGGTTTATATTTCATTCTAATTTTTATCTTTCGATCAAGTAGGTTCCCTTCTTTCCTATTAGTATGATATGTTATACTCAAAATTTTTCCAGACATGCATTCCTTATACCCCTCGGCGTTTCAGGTAGGCCAACTATCTTTGCATGTGATCTAAATGAAATCACCATCAATTTTACCCAAGTTAAAATAACATTTAATGCCTTGACATTTTAAAATTTTTCTATAATTTATGTCACTTCTAGTGTTTTATCTACATATCTATTACGTTTGTTAGTTGGCTTGCTCTAAATATATTTCTCATCATGGTTTGATTCATTTTGCATATGATGACATTATGATGCATCACAATGTAAGAAGCATCCATTGGAGTATATATGGCATTTCATATGGTCTTTCCATTACAAACACATTCGTAATGGTCGACCAAATTCCATAACTTTACAACATACCTAGTTTCTAACCCTTCAAAGTTACCTTTCTCTAATTTTACATTATATGTAAGCTTCAATATATGTAGTGGACATGTTTGACAACATAATGAAGAAAAATAACCTCTTAAAAATATTGATTTGAGAAATATAAAAGATAATAACAAAGTTGATTTAACAATTCAAATATTTCTATCTAAACTATCACGTTGAGAAACACAAATTCCTATTTAAAATATAAAATGACCCTTAAGTTAGCTATTTTGATTCTAAATCTTAATGCTTATGTTGCATTATTTCACATTACCTAAAAATGTTAAATGATTGAGATAATTCACATGAACTTAGTAGGCATCCCACAACAACTCCTACTTATCTTCACTGTCAAATACTAAGCATGCTTAACATAATATCTTTAACAAATACACATTATAATATAGCAACATAATAATATATCATCAATTTGGTGAATAATCAATTTGATCTTGGTTCAAACACACATTTATCTTTTCATATTTTTAACATAGCTAGGTGAAAGACTTAACTACGTGATAATGCAATTGATCAATCTCTTAACATACAATCAAAATGAAAAGATTCCAACCTTAACAAGATTTCAAACTTTTCCATAGACCCACTACCATATTTACCATGTCAACATCTGTAAAACCTTCATAAACTTATACCAAACATCATGTCATGACTAACCAATTATTGTCTCACAAAACATAATTGTAACAATGACACAGAACTTGTAGATATAATATATATAAGTACCATATAGCTAAAGCTAAATCTAGAGTACATCTTGGTAGTGATGCACCTATAATAAATTACGATATTCGAGATTGAAGGATATTCTAGACTATTTTAATTCCCGATTGCCCAAAAGCACATACTTCATGTCACAACTTGAAAGCACATTGTATTTAATTCTTGTTAGACTTAACAATCTATGACTTAAAATGGATCTCACACATGCGTATTCTAACTACATGTAATCATTTTTACCAAACTCTACAATTTATACCACCAAATGTATCTTATACGTAAATATTCTAACCACATGAAATCATCTTTACCAAACTTTCCAATTTATAACACAAACCTTATACATGCATGATATAACTATAAGCATCAAAAGAGATCTAAATGAGAGTTGACAATTTAAATACTCTAATATAGACATTAATAAAGATCTAAGTGATAGACATGTACCATACCCTAAATGATATATATAACAAAGAAAAATTAAATAACCAATCTAAATATAGCTCACATTTCATACACAAACTTACCTAATTCCGCATATATTAATTGAAGTGCACATGACATCAAAAGTTAAGATTTTTATTTTAATCACCTCATCTTACAAGCTCAATCACATAATAACACATGTTTGTAATTGCAATACAGAACAATTTACATATGTTACTAACATAACTATACACTTAAGATTAAATGAAAAGCCACATAAGGAAAATATGTAGGACAAACATACTAGACTTGATGATTCAATTTTCCAACTCATGGCCTCTTTCATGGCTGAAATTGAAAGATTGTAGGTATGATCAATCCTTCATGAAGACTATAGGTTGAGCAATATGATGGTGATTGGGTTGTTATTTGAATGGTTAAATCATCAATCATGTTTCTTATTGAATGACTGAGCACCAATCAAGTTGATGATTAGGTGATTAAGCATTGATTGGGCTACTAGTTGGCAGCCACTCAGTAGCGAAAAATAGTGCTCAAGGTTGGCAAGGCTGACCATAAGATAGTGGAAGATATCAATGGTTGGCTAAAAACAAATAAGCCAATGGAGTTATGCAACAAAATTGAGAAGAGTCAAGGCACTGGAAGATTGAGGCACCGAGCATAGCAAGAGCTTTGGTGGTGGGTTGCACCTAGCTACGGTGGTTGATGAGGTGACACCAAGGTGAGATCAATCAGTAGCACAAAGAAATAGGCAGAGGTGACACTATTGCACAACAAGGTGCCCAGCAGGGGGTGAGATAGAGCAAGATGGGGTTGGGTTGTAGGTGGGTTGGACTTAGGCAGCTAATACAGAGTGGAGGTAGAACAAGAGAGAGAGAGATACATTGACATCAAGGTGGTGTTGTAGAAGCCTTATAAAGGCAATGGTGGAACTAGGAGGAGTTGATGTCGGTGTAGCATGAAGGAGGCAGAAATAGAGGGTTGGTTGGTAGTGGTGCTCACAATGGGGTGAAGTGGAGGCAGAGGGGAGGCATGCACAATGACAATAGTGTAGGAGACATAAGGTTGCACTGGGTAGCGATCAGGGGCATCAATGGATGTTGGGATGGGGCTCTAGAGGGGTGCCACTACCTGAAAGAAAGAGATGTAAGAAGGAGAAAATAGGGTCCACAAGACTAGTGCTTCAACTAAGGGGAGAAAGAAGAGGGAGGGCAACAACAAATGAGCTTGAGAATATGATGGGATGGGCAATGTGGTAGTTTATGTGGTAGTTTTGCAGAAGAACAAGAGAGTTATGAAGGAAAGAAGAAAGAATAGGCTAAGAATTGGATTGGAGTTAATTTAGGATTTTTTAAACCCTTACATAATTTTATAATTGTACAATTATCCTTCTCCTCTTTTTTGTAGACCTTACATTCTCCACCCCTTAAAATAAATTTTGTTTTCAAAATGTAAGAGTGTGTTTGTCAAGTAGAGAGAAGTACTTCTTGAAGTATCTTCTAGAAGAAGGTACTTCACAAACAAATGCTTCTATCCTATAGAAGTCAAAGCTGTTAGATAATAGTTTTTTCATGGAATAGAAGTATTTCTCTACCCATCTAACATTTATTCAATATGTGAAATCAATTATAAAAAATATATACATATATCAATGTGCTGATAAACAAATAAACAAATATTTTTCCAACACATCATCTATTGTTCAAATATTTGATTTGCTAAAGAATCTCTAAAAGTGCTCAATATCTACCTGTCTTGTTCACGAGAAATTCATCCTGATGGTGCTTGTAACGTTGAATTAGTCTTAACTTTAGATTCCACAAATTTTTTAAATAGTTCACCTCCTAAATCAACTTTTCGTAAGAAATTGTGTACCGACATCACGACAACTACAAGTTTTTCTTGTTTCTTCAAAGAATAAGATGGCATACCATTAAGCATTCACCAACACTTCTTAAATATGCTCAATAATATTTTTTAATGATGAATGGACATAATTGAAAACTTCTTTATGTCAAGGACTATGACCATGTCGATGTTGCAAATAATAATAGTGCCAATGATATGGTGCTAGATATTCAATTGTATTAGTGAATATTGCATCAACCAAGTAGTATCTTCTTACATAGAATCCAGAAAAAGTTAGATTTTAAATAGTAATAAATTTTTATATTAAAAAAAGTCATTTACTTACTAGTGGCTTTGGAAATCTAAAATTCTATCACATATAAAATCTAATAAAATTTGGACATCATGACATGTTTTTTCATATCTCTTTGAAATAAATGTAAACAACATATAAAAGTTGCAAGCAACTAGAACATTTTGGGTACATTTCATCTTTCGTCCACTTATATACGCTATTTATTGTGCATTGATACAATTGTCTCTATATGTGTTCCATTTCCAGTTTTTACAAAAAAAGCAAGAACCTGAGGTTCCATTCTCAACATATCATATGATCATTCCAAATGCCCTCCTAATAATTCTTGAACTTTATGAAATCCTCTATATAGGGATGTATAACATGGCTCTTTACATAAATATAATTCATTATAAATGATAAGACTTGTTGTAAGTGCAACAAGCTTGTAATATTCATCAATAGATTCACTAGACTGACTATTACAATTTAAGTTCATTGTATCAGAAGTTGACATAAAATCATAAGATTGTCTGAGTTCATCCTACATAATAAGAGAAAGGAACACATTTAACAACACCAAAGACAAACTGAATGATAAAAACAACAATAGAAAGTAATATTCTTAAACACAACATAAAAGTTGCTAAAGTACTCAATACAAAATTTTTTTAGGTCTTTCTTCATATGCACTTTCTAGCCATGCATGCCTATACTCTAGATCTATCTCTATAAATAGTTCTTGATACTCTTTCTTCACAAGTCTTATTAGAGTTCACATATGTAGATGCCCTCCAAGTTTTGATCTGGGTATTTCTTTTAACATCTTTGTAATGCCACCAATACTTGATATGTGGCTATTAGCTTTCTTATTTTTCTTTGCTATTGATTCCATAGTTGTCATAAGATTCTCTATTTGAGATGTCGTCCATGCTTGGCATGAAATTTTTTTCTTCTTGTTCCTAAGTGGAGAAATCATACCCAATAAGCATCTTCTAGCGCTTCTATCATTATCATTTATCTACTCATTAAGTTCACTTCCATTCTCTTTAACAGGTGGATAAATGTTTAGAGTCTCTAGTATACAATTAGGTAATTGAGGAGTTTATGTCTCTATACCTTTGAGATAGTTTGCTGATAGATTGGTGATGTTTTCTCTTGTTCCAAGTGTCCTTTGAAATATTTTACTAAATAGATTTTCATGTTTTAAACCCTTTTTTTAAAGATACTAGCTATATGATGTCTCTAAACACGTAAAAAATGTTAATCAAATGAAATTTTATATTACATGATATTAACATAAAATAAATAATGATACGTACCAAAAGGTAATCATTCCATCACTCTTCAGTAGTTGTTACAGTGTTTTTTTGTTACATCCCATCCAAAACTAAGTGTATTTTTATTTAATGCCATCCAAGCTTTATATTATTGTTTGAGTTTATCCCAATGGTCCTTCACTAGTTTCTTATCTAAAACTTGTCCAAATTTAAGATTAAGTTCTTTTATAACAGTTGCCCATCCTACCTTTGATAATAAATGTATAGTTTTTTCTTTTAAATCTACTTGAGTGACACATGCCCTGATGAACATCTCGTTAGTATTTGAGTCCCATATAACTTTTGTCTTCAAGATAGTTTTTGCTTTCTCCATGCTATCAATAACAAATTTAAAGTAACAATTAATTAAGAACAAATATACAATATAACATATCATTATGTTAAGCAAATTACGAAGATATACTTAAATATAGGATTTTGATATTGAAATAATAAGTATGTCTTTGTTGTAAATCAAGAAGAACACAATTTGAAGATGTAATATTTATGAATTATATTAAAAATAGCAGATAAAAAATTTATTAAAAATAGTGTAATATTTTGGCATTTAAACAATATGCATGTTTTTGATCACCCTCAAGTATTTTGTCTATTTAACCATCCTTGAGTCCAATCTACATGTTGGCCCTTTCAAGAGATGATCGTCTATCTGTCAAAGTTTAGAGATTTTATTTTCATCAAATACTTTCTTTGATGGTTGCTCTATACTTGAGTGTGTATGTACAAAGTCCAGTCAAGATCAGATATGATGAGGTAGGCCAACTGTGCACTTAAGAAAGGAAAAGGCATATGAGGGCATTAGATGGACCTCCAACGCACGTATATCTCATCTAAGAGGAAGGGGAGGAGATCTGGCTGGGCATCTTCTAGAAGAGGGTGGTTCGCTGTCTTTGTAGTGTAGAGGCGATCATGCTCAATGAATTAGAATGCTCAATGGAGAAGAAAGGAAAGGGTGACATCTCTTGGTCATGCTTTGCATACATGGAACTTCTTTGGGTAGACATATAGATAAATAAAGAGAAAGAATACCACCATAAATCCATGGGCATCTGGGCATTGAGGGTGATGGGTACTGTTGACTCCAAAAATGGGTTTGCCGTTATCCGGATCCCCACCTCAAGAGGGAATGAGAGAGGAATAGAAGGAAAGCGAAAAAAACTCTCAACTTGGTCCCACACTCACATTGATCCCTAAACTTTCATCCCTCGGCATTGCTCGAGCGCCGGCGAGATGGTTTGGGTCATGTGGGAGGAGAGAGAGGACAGAATGAAAGAACTTAAAGCATGAAAGGATTGTAACATGTGGTCTCTAGGAGCTGTGGGCTCCACTTTATGTAGTGGAAATAAAAGAAGTGACCGCGTACCTTAGCGTGGGAGATCCATGTTTGGGTTCAACTCACTTCCTCGTCAGGTGGCCGATGAGGGAGAGTCCTCAACTGATGCTAGCTTGATGTATCTATGCAACTAGAAGATAAGAAAATAAGAAAACAAGTGAAAGAAGAATTATAACTGAGTGAAGTGTAGTAACTATAAAGAAAGTGGCATAATAAACGACAATCGAAAAGAAACCCACCGGTTTTGGTGTTAGCCCTAACCTTTTTTTGATTTTTTTATGATATATTAGATGAAGCAAAATCTAAATAAAAATGATGTATAAATGATGTTGAATGAATGACAAAGAAGTAGAAACTTGAACGGCTCAAATTGGAGCTAAAACGGGAAAGATTTCATTGATCTAGCTGGACAACACACAAGGGTAGATGCACCATTGACTTGAGGGCGCGGTGGGCATGCCCTGGGTTTGAGGGCATGGTGAGCGCGCCCTTAGTTTGGGGGTGTGTTGACATTGTTTGGCTTGACTTTGATGTAGAGCTCTCCATGGGCAGTCCGGATGTCAGAATTGAGTGCCATTTATTGAAATGGACCAAGGACTGGGAGAGGAAAAGTTTATTTGTTTATAACTTATCCTAAATATGTCCATACAGCCCTGTAGAAATTATGGAAGTGGATGGAAATTGGAAATAGTACCAGATTGTGCTACCTTGTTGAAACAATCAGCACAGACAATACGAAAATCAGAATGGACTCCCATTTGTTTTAAAATAAAGAAGAATTATAAGGGGTTATTTAAGATGAAGAAAATTTGAATTAAATACTATTATAAATAATCTTAATTTACCTGATAAATAGGATCTTGGATAGTGTAGTTCTGGAAACCACCGGCACAATGTTGATGTACGAGGTGCTATGGGCACCACAAATATCGAAATTGAATGATTCTGATTGGAAATGAAAGATGACTCATGGGGAAACAATTTCTATAAAAGATGTATAGGCTGAATTTAAGTTTAATGAAATTGATTGAGAAGACAATGACTGAGAAGAGGAGACTCTGGATCTGTCTGCGCAGCGCCGGTGTAGAAGCTGTCACGAGCTGTAGAGAAATTAGAATTAATCACCTTTTTTGGAGAAGAAAGGTAGCTCAATGATGAACACTTTTTATCAAGACATCTTGACCAGAAATGCTCAGAGAATTATGTGAAAGCCGATGATCAGCACAGCAGCATGTTGTAGCATAGATCGGCTTCTCTCTTACTTTAGGATGATCTTTGGGCAATGGGACGAAGAGAGGATGAACTGGAGAGGTTGGAACAAGCCTAGGGAGGCTGGAGGATGAGGAAAGGAATCTTGGATCGTACCCGAATGGCCAAAATTTATAAAGAATCAAAATCGGTGCAAAATAGGAAAACAAACTGAACGCACTCCCGGGTTGGGGCCGCGGTGGCAGCGCCCTCAAACTGGAGGCATGCAGTCTGCGCCCTCAGACTGAGGGTGCGGTGGGTGCACCCTCACTTTGAGGGCATGTTCAACATGTCTTTGCTAAAAAATCCAAAAAAATTCGGAAACATGCTAAAAATCAGATTGACAAAATGAACGCACCCCCGACTCTGGGGCACAATCAAAACAATCAGTTTTTAAGAAGGGAAACTTTTCATAACCGGTTTGGAAAGTCAAAAATCAGGGCAGGTTTTTGGTTTTCGGAACTGAACATGCCCTCAATCTGGGGGTGTGCTGACTGCACCCTTGGACTGAGGGAGCACTGACTGCGCCCCTAGTTCGGGGGTGCGCTCAGTTCTTTCTCCTGCGTGCCCTACGTCCATAAGCCGTAACATGCAAACGAGATGTCCATTTCGACTCCCGTTTGTTGCGTATGAAGGAGGACTCGCAAACGCAGCCCTCAAATTGATAAACTAGTAGATGCATATCCTAAGACTTTTGTATGTGACTGTAACTTCCAGTTTATCCTCCCAGTGGCACTGAAGGCTGGAATGGTGACCCGAAACTTAGAAAAGCCGATGATAATGTAAAAAACTTCAGAATGACCTAGAAAGTCAATGGCAACTCGTACAACTTGGATTAACGACCATAAACAATAGGAGGAACTTGAAAAACTCAGAAAGGTGCTTGGAAGAGCTGGGGATGACTCGAAGAACTCGGAATGATTGAAAAAGCCGATGACAACCTGTACAACTCGAGTTGACAACCGAAATGATGAGAGGAACCTGGAAAACTTAAAGAGATGCTCGAAAGGGCCGGGCATGACCCGAAGAACTCGGAATGACCGAAAATGCTGGCGGAAACCCGTACAACTTGGGTTGATGACCTGTAAAGGACGGGAGGAACCCAAAAAACTCGAAAAGATACCTGGAAGAGTTTGGGATGACTCAAAGAACTCATAATGACCGAAAGAGCTAGAGGCAACCCAGACTACTCGGGTTGACAGCTAGAAATGATGGGAGGAACACAAAAACTCTGAAAGATGCTAGGAAGAGACATGGATAACTCGAAGAACTCATAATGACCAAAGCCGGTGACAACCTGTACAACTCGGGTTGACAACCGAAAACAATGAGACAAATCCAGTATGCTCTATGCCACCATGTTATTGATCAGAATGACCTGATGGCAACTGGGAAACCCTAACAGTAAGTAAAAAACGTGCAATGACTTGACGAAAGGACATGACATAGTGGTCCTCGCTCGAAAAACCTGGATTCATCCAGGGATCAACAAATGCATCCTCAGATTTCCAATAAGCTCCTCGGCTCATCCAAAAGGATGGTTCAACTTGATTTTAATGGTCTAAAAAAGATGTTGCCATTGGAGTAAGAGTTTTAAACTCCAAATAAGGTCAAATTAGCGTGTCTACTGCTTGTCTCACCTTGATGTCAGCTTTGCAAAGGAATGGTATGTAGCATAGTGAAGTGAAATGCAAGGAAATGTAGCAAAGCGAAGTGGATTGTAGTAGAATGTATTGGAGTGAAATAGCGATGGACTAAAAAAGGTGGCATCAAGGTGTAGATATAGACACGCTCATCAATCGAATTCGGCAAAGTGACTCTCCTCATGTTCCTTGGATCGCTACCACATTTTGTCAAGCCTTCTTACATTTGATTGGTAAAAGATGTACCACGGGCACAAGAGAGTAGCCAACCCCAACGTGGTGGGGAGTCCCCGAATCATGGGTTCATGAGTTCATCATCGGCCAGTAACCTGATCCTTTTGGTGTTCCTATACTGTAATGGGCTAAAGTTTTAAAAGTGATATATTTTATAAAAATAAAAGAATACCAATTGAGCATATTCAGGCTCTCAAATTTGTTTAAGTTTTCCAAGAAACATGATTTGATTCAGAATGGAATGATCTTAGGTAAATGTTTAAGCTCAATCAATAGACTGTGAGGATAATGGTGGTGCAAGAATTATGATCAAAATGGGTGCCCATGGTGGGATAGAAAATGGGTACTACCATGGTGGGATAAGTAGCAAGAAAGTGTTGTAGGAGGCCGTGGTGGGATATAGGTGAAAGACATTGGTGGGACACAAGGTGATTATGATAGATGACGAAAAGAACATGGTGGGATATTGAAAAGATTAGAATTAGGGAAAATGATGGGAGAACGTACTCAGTGGGATTCAGAGGAAGTGATGACCATAGAGGGATGCAGATATGATGAGAAATAATACATTGGAACTAATGCAAAACTATATGATGCATGTTGGGCTTAAAAAAATTAAAACTTACTTAACAAAGTAAATGAAGATATAGATTGAACATTAGAGGTCAGGATACCCAATGAAGAATCATCATTCCTCAATTTTTAATTTTGGCTTATCCATGAGCATGTAGAATGACCCGACCATTGTGGATTTATTGAAGGGGTTCTCTGGTCTGGTCTTCTATGCATTAATAGTCTTCAACATCAATGCAAAAAATAAGTAGTAATGTACCTAATATATGCTAAGCAAAAAAATGATGATAATGAGTTTACGGTGTGATGACGCTCATTCTCACAAAAGAGTTCATGTGCCCGGATGAGGACACAAAGCAAAAGTACCTCGAAAAAGTTGGGCCAAGGTCATGATGACACCTCCTCCTAATAATCCTCAAAGGAGGGAAGTGGCGAGCATCGCCTTGTTGAAATCTTGCAAAGTAAACTCCTCAACAAAGTTGAGGTAGAGGTGATTATGACATCTCCTTTTGAGAATCCTCAGGGGAGGTAAGTGGCGAGCATCACCTTGTTGTGTAGAGTTCTTCGTGTATGTTCTTCGTGCTTAGAACACTTAGAAAAGGAGATTAGAAAGAAAATATGGCTTATCTCCCTTGCAAGTCATAGTCTGCCTTGACCTTTGTCAAGGGGTGTAAAGTTCTCCTTGTGCCTGAAACACATAGAAAAAGGAGATTAGAATGACCATATGGCTTATCCCCTTACACGATTAACGACTTATATGCTAGTCGGCAAGTTATGGGGGTTTCCCATGTCCGTTCTTCTGTTTCCGCGAGCAATTCCTATCTTTCATCAAAATGTTAGTTCCAACAGAACAATAAAGATCAAACATAAATATATTTGATTTAACAATTTTTTCTGAATTTTTTCTGATTTTTTCTGAATTTTTGAGAATTTTCAAAGAATTTGACCGAACGTGCCCCCGAACCGGGGGCGCCTGCGCGCCCTCAGTTCGGGGGCGCGGCCAGAGCGCCCTCACTTAGGGGGCGCGCGTTCGATCCCAGTTTCCTGTTTTGATCAGATCCGAATACGATTCAAATCGGGACCGATTTCCCCTATATAAACACCTCTTAGGACGACCAGATCATCCTACCAACACCCAGGATGGCTCCTCCTTTGAAAAAGCAGCGTGTTGGCTCGATTCGAGGTATTTCAAGCGTCCCGGGTCATCTGAAGGCCAGAATCGGCGCCAACTTGGTAAGTTTACTTCCAATTTTAGCTTTCAGCCATTCTCTTCTTTTTTTTCTTAAATTTTTTTTTCTCTTACCTCCCTGTTTGGGTGTAGGATTACCCAAACTTCCCTGGGCCTCGCCGGTATTGCTCTCCTCCCTAGCTTTCCGGCTTGCTTGACGTCCTCGGCTTGTCGGTCAGAGCAATTCTTCGAGATTGGGGCTTAACCGGGATCTTGATCCATGCCAAGCAATATTCAGGCTACTCCATTGACTTCGGTTTGATGGGAGCTCTTGTTGAGTTGTGGCACCCCGACACTCATACGTTCGTGTTCGGCAGCTTTGAGTGTACAGTTCTCCTTGAAGAGGCGCTCCTTCTCGGCCTCCCTCGGACTAAGAAGGGAGAAACTGAAGGTATGTTCATCCCTTCAGGACCCCTCTCTTGCTTGGAATTCTTGCAGGATTTTGTCGAGGCTCGGCAGATCGGCACCTTGTTGGCCGGCAAGCGAATCAGTGTTCCCAAGTTGGCGGCTTGGACAATCTCTCTTCTGACGGCTCCTGGTCTGGACGAGGACCGGATTCTGCGCGGTGCAAAGGGTTTCGTGGCTTGCCTTGCCGCGGTGTTCTTGTTTCCTGCGGAGGATGGTTTCCTGGAGGTTGATCAACTTTCGCGCATCCGCGGCATCTGGAGTGGTGCGCGGTTGGGGCCTTCAGTTCTGGGCTACTTGTACTGCGGACTGTCCGCAGCTTGTGTGGGCCGTCCTCCCTTCGGCAGTGCGCTTCTACTAGCTTGCTGGGCCGATCTTCACTTTAAGTTCGATCCAGCCGGTGAGGTGGCCACCAGGTCGCAGCTCTTCCGCCGTAGCCCCTTGTTCCCATATGCCGATGCACTTGGCTTCGGCGAGAGAGTCGCCAATAGGTGTGCATCAGTGAAGAAGAAGCCGAACTGGCGTGCTCACTTTGCCTCCATGAACCGTTCTAGCTTCTTGCACTCTTCTACTGCCCTGATGCAGAAGGACTTTTAGGTGTGCTTTGTGCCCGGCATTGATCTCCGCCTGGTTACGGGTTCGGCCTTCGTGTTGTACAACGCTCACCGTTGCCACTCTCATATCGGCTTGCCTCGGTATGAGTTGCCCAAGCTGTCCCACTTGCCACCTATCAAGGGCAGGCAGCTTGGCTCAGCGGATGACGAGGAGGAGGCGATCTCAGCCATTGCCTTGTGGGAGACGAGTCGGGTGTGCCGCCCAGGCCTCCTGATTGAGGAGGACCCTGACCGGAAGCGCCGCTACATCTCCACGTTGAAGCTTCTACTTGCCTGAGAGTCTTCTTTTCCTGCTTTAACTTGTCAGCCATGTTGTTTTTATTTTGAATAAACAATGAATTTTATAGCAAGTTTGAGTGAAAATTCAATAGAAATTGACCTTGTTTCAGAAAATTGCCTTGTCAAGGGGCGGAAGCCTCTTGAAGATAGTAACTGTTAATAAAGAAGACAACAAGGTTAAGAAACATACCTGTTGGCGAGATTTCCCCTTCCTTAACTCGTGTTTCTTTTCTGAAAAACTCAATAAAGGGGTTAGATCTGCTCTATGGTTGACCCCCTTGCCTATTGTCATCTTGCCTTGCTTACATGTCAAGGGGGGTAGCCTTATTAACCAGGTAGAATGCACAAAATGACAATCAAGGTAAAAGTTAAGATAGCTTACCTGTTATGGTGAGAGTCACTCCCTTCTTGATCTCAGAATCCTGAAACACTTAATGAAGGAGATTAAATCTTCACCATGGCTTATCTCTTTGCCTATTGCTGTCTGCCTTGACTTAGGTCAAAGAGAGGAGCCTTCTTAACAAGGTATAATAACCTAAATGATCGGAATGAAATGGTTAAGAGAACTTACCTGTCGTTGAGAGAACCTTCTCCTCTTATTTTAAAGTCCCTGAAAACACTTGATAAAAGAGGATTAGATCTTCACAACGACTCATCCCTTTGCCTATTATGGCCAACTTTGACTTAGGTCAAAGGGAGGAGCCCTCTTAATGGGGTGATAATCAAGATAAATATGCGATGTAGAAATGAAACATGCAAGACATAAAAACAAACATGAATGCTAGCAAAGGCAAAAATCAAGGTTATGCCAAGCTAAATGATGCAATTTTTTTTTAGAAAATATTCATTTTTTTTAAGATATTCAACTTTTTTTTGGATTTTTGAAAATATTCATTTTTTTTGAATTTTTGAAAATATTTGTTTTTTTTTGGATTTTTGAAAGTATTCAATTTTTTTTTGAATTTTTGTGGAGAATGTGACGGTATTAAAACAATTCATCGATCTTTGAGTGTTAATCAAGATTTAAGCGATAAACACCACGTGAAAATAAGGTTCCCTACCTAGAATCTTTCTTGCCCTCTTCTCTTGATTGGTTTGAATTCCCCCTGAGTTTGGATAGTTCACCTTACCCTAGGGTTTTAAGATAGAAGATTAATAGAGGAAGTCTTTGATAGGATTTGGGGATGTCAAGGAGGGTTTCTCTACTCATGCCCAAATTGCCCGTTGGGGTTCGGCCTCTTCGGGTCTTTTCTACATGTGGCACTTACTTAGGCAAGTCTTTTGACCTGTGGGGTCATTGCCCATCTTTTGGTGCCTTTTCTTCATTTTCTATTCTTCCGGGTACTCATTCAGACAGGCCCATATTTGTTTAAACCTGTGGGGTTCATTGCCAATCTTTTGGCACCCTTTTGCACCCTATGAGACGGCCTCCTACTAAGGCGGCGGGCATTTTCGATAATATCCTCCTCTAGTCCCCTTCACCTATCTTGGACCGAATAGAAGAGAATGGGGTAAGGTTTCCTTTCCGCCTTCAGGGTTTTGCCTTGCCTCTCTCGAGTGTTGGGCTATCCAGATTCTGGGATAGAGAGGTGTTGTGTGTGCAAGGTGATGTCTACCCTTGACTTCTAGCTAACACCCTTGGATCGATGACTTAATGTCACACCAGAAATTCTCCATTTTCTCTTCTAAGGAAAATATTTTTTGAGGTAAACGCCGTTCCATGGATAGTTCAATTTTTCTCCATCGGCGTTGGTTAGCTCATATGCATTGCCTGGATATTTTTCAGTTATAACAAAAGGCCCTTCCCAGTTAGGTTGCAACTTAGAGCGGGGACCACCCGGCTTAACGAATATGCGTTTTACTACCATCTCACCGATTTCGAACTTTCTCTCTACCACCCTCTTTTGATAAAACCTTTTCAATCGGTTCTGATAAGTCCGGGCATGCTCGGAGGCGGACAACCTTCTTTCATCTAGGAGTTCAAGTTGTGCAAGGAGAGATTCTCGTCTCTCATCGATAGGGATGTCCCTATCGAGTTGAACTCGGAGTGATGGAAGGAGTACTTCGTACGGGACCACTGCTTCCATCCCATATGCGAGAGCATACGGGGTTTGACCGATGGGGGTCCGTACGTAAGTACGATAAGCCCATAGGGCATCTACAAGCTTATCCGGCCACCGCGAACTTGCTAGACTTACAGGTTTTCTTAATGATTTTAATCAAAGTTTTATTGGTGGCTTCTGCTTGACCATTGCCTTGCGGGTAATAAGGAGATGAATGATGCAATGCAATGCGGTACCTGTTGCAAAGATCACGCAGATCTTGAGAGAGAAATTGCGGTCCGTTGTCGGTGATAATGTCACTGGGTATCCCGAACCTGGCGATGATGTTGCGTTTGATGAAGGAGCACAGTGTTGATGCCTTGATCTCCACGAACGCTTCCGCTTCTACCCACTTGGTGAAGTACTCTGTTGCCGTCAGGATGAATGATTTGGAATGGATTTCAGAGTTAAGATCACTTAGAGGGCCAATGATATCGAAAGCCCACATGGAGAAGGGCCATGGGGCATGTATCGGATGAAGGGAAGATGCGGGAGAATGGATCTTGTCGGCATGGAGTTGGCAAGAATGACAGTGCCGGACAAAGATGGAGCAATCCTCTTCTAGGGTTGGCCAATAATACCCCTGCCTGATGATTTTCTTGGCAAGAGCTTGAGCATTGACATGGCCCCCACAGATCCCAGAATGTGCTTCCTTAAGCACCAATTCTGCCTCTTCTTCATCAATGCATATCAATAAAATTCCGCCCAGGCTCCTCTTGTAGAGCACCCATCCTAGGATGGTATACCTCTGGGACACTCTCCTGATGGCCTTCTTTTCTTTTACATTTGATCCAGGTGGATATGTCTGATCTTGACAATACCTTGTGATCTCATCAAACCAAGGCCTCTCACCCTCATCTAACTCTTCCAACTCGATTAGCGAAATCTCCTCTTTCTGCTCTAGATATTCCTTCCTGCCAAATCTCTCCTTGTCATTTATAAATCGGCCATCCTTAATCGCTGGTATCGACCTCCTACGGACATGGATAGTCTGCACCTGTCTACCTAGCGGGACTGATAGAGATGAAGCTAAGGAGGCTAGGGCATCAGCAAGGATGTTCTGAGCTCGAGGAACATGGACAAAAGTGAGTTTGGAAAAGAGTTTGATGTAGCAAGAGGTGAGTTCTTGGTAAGGTTTGAGGTTTGGATGAGAAGTTCGGTATTTGGTTAGGACTTGACGAAGGATTAGTTGGCTATCACCTATCACCCTTAATTCCGTAGCACCATAGAAATGAGCGGCCTCCAACCCGGCCAGCAAGGCTTCGTATTCAGCTATATTGTTGGTTGCTGGGAAGTCAAGCTGAAATGCCTGTGGAATGGTGACACCCTCGGGTGATAGAAGGACGATTCCTATTCCCTTACCGTGTGAATTCAGAGCCCCGTCAAAATATAATGTCCAAAGGTGGGAAGATCAGATCAACATTAGTTCGTCATCCGGGAGCTCTGATTGGACCGGGTCAAAGAGGGGTATAGGGTGATGGGCTAGGTGTTCGGCAATGGCATAACCCTTAATCGCCTTCTGGGGGACATAGGTGATATCAAACTGTGAAAGGAAGCTCTGCCAACGACCTAACCGTTCAGTTAGAACAATTTTCTCCAGAAGGAATTTGATGGGATTGATGAGGGCAATAAGATTGACCTCATGAGCTAAGAAATAGTGTTTAAGTTTCTGAACTACCCAAACTAGTGCAGCACAGGTCTTCTCCAATACAGTATACTTCTGCTCGCATGGATCAAAGATCTTTGACAAGTAATAAGTTGCCCTCTCTTTCCCTTCTTCATCCACTTGTGCAAGGACTGCCCTAAGAGAATTCTCCAAAACCGAGATATATAAAACTAAGGGCTTGCCAGGGACTGGTGGTCTAAGCACAGGGGGACTAGCCATGTATCTTTTCAAACCATCGTATGCATTCTGGCACTTCGAATCCCATTTGAACTCGGCCCCCACCTTGGTCAACTCATAGAAAGGTTTACACCTTTGGGAGTGTTGTGAGATGAACCGGCGGACAAACTGTAACCTCCCGATTAATCCTCGAAGTTATTTCATATTTCTTGGAGGAGGCATACCAATGATTGCCTTGGCCTTGTTTGGGTCGATCTCTATGCCCCTTTTGCTCACTATGAACCCCAATAACTTTCCTGAGGATACTCCAAACGTACATTTCTTTGGGTTCATTTTCAATTTATATTCCCTAGCCCTTTGCAAGACCTTTCTCAACACTTCCGGGTGATCTTCTCGGCTTTTGGACTTAACGACCAGGTCATCCACGTATACCTCTACAAGGGTATGCATCATGTCATGGAAGATAGCCATCATTGCCCTCTGATAGGTAGCACCATCATTCTTCAGTCCAAAGGGCATGACGACATAGCAGTAGGTTCCCCAAGGTGTGGTGAACGAGGTCTTCTCCTGGTCCTCTTCAGCCAACCGGATTTGATTATAACCGGAATAGCCATCCATGAATGATAGCATCTCGAATCCAGCAGTGTTATCAACCAGTACATCAATATGAGGTAGAGGAAAGTCATCTTTAGGACAAGCTCGGTTCAAGTCCCTGGAGTCTATACAAATCCGAATGTAGACACGCAATTTTGGCCCAGTTGGAGAGTTCAAATTCTTGTTTTCATAAAGAATATTTAAAGCACATCGTGTTTTCCGGACAGATCGAGTTTTGGCACATTCCGAAAGTGGGTCCATGAAGCAACCAGACCAGCCGAATGCCCCAAGAATAGGGCACCTGGCGCCCTGTTTATAGGGCACCAGGCGCCCTATATATAGGGCACCTGGCGCCCTGTATACAGGGCACCAGGCGCCCTATAAACAGGGCGCCTGGATCCAAATCTAATCGATGTGACAGGTTGATTTGACCCCCCACAGTGACTTGTCTTGTCGATTTGACATATCTCATGATGCTAGCGCCCCATATATAGGGCGCTATGCCACATGGCACTGCTTTTCGAAAATGGCCAAAGTGCCCTCTTTTGGGCTATAAATAGACCCCCATTTGAGACCAAAAGGAGGTTCCAACCTCGTGCCACCCTATAGCTCATCCAACACCACGTTTCTAAGCCATTCTCATCCCCCACAAACCTTCAAATCGATCCAAAATCGTCCACCAAAAACCCTAAAAACCTTCTGTTTCTGTCACCCAGAAACATGATTTTTCTCTAACTTTGAGAGCCTCTATCCATCTCTCCTCTTATATCCAGCATCCAAACTACCTTTCATTAGCTTCATTTGCATATTGTCTACAAGGAGAAGCCCCTACTTCGTCCCGGAAGCCTCCCAGCACTCCGGAGCGGCGCCGCGAAGAGGAGAAGAAAATCTGTTCGGGCCAGACTTAGTGCCCCGTATACAGGGCGCTTTGACTTGGTCAACGCGCCCCATAAAGGGGGCACCTTCTCCTGGCGCCCTATATACAGGGCACCAGGAAGGGCAGAAGCTTGTTTTGTTATTTTCGAAGTCCGATCGCTCGTTTAATCGAGTTTTTATCTCTTTCTTTCATTTTAGCACTATTCATCATGTTATTTAGCATGCATTAAGCCACTCATTTGCATTTTCATGCATATCTAAACCTTCTAAATAGGGGTTGGGATTTAGTCCCAATCCGGTCAGTTCCTTCCCTCTTTCATGTTTACATTTGATTTTGAGCATGATTCTACACTATCACGAGAACTAATGATCTTTTCACTTGTTTCTATGTTTTCATATGGACATTTTTAGGTAAATCCGATTGGAGTGGAGCTTCAACCAGATCGAAGACGAAGGACTCACTAAGCTCTCTTCTTTCGGCCGGCCGAGAGAGGAGAAGTCGGAACCCAACAATCTCCCCGCTTCCAAAGGTACGACGGTCACTTTCATCTTTCTATTTCATTTCCTTTCATTCTACTATATTTTGGAGCCATTGGCTCCTGGCGACCACACCCACTAACATCCCATCCACCAAGTCACCAAAGCAAGCGTAGGGGTTCCGGGAGGGGGAGATCCGCGGATGTCCCGTTTCGGGTGCTTACACCTTTTGGCGACCACGGTGGGACCGACTTTGCTTTAGTGAGTTCTTCTCTTCTTTCCTAAGAATGTCCGCTTGAAAACATGCTTATTTTCACTTTAGTTCTCATTTAAGCCATTTCTATTTTTTTGCATTTCTATTTGTTTGCTTACATGCTTGTTTATTTCCTTGAAGCATTATCTTGTTCCTTCCGATTTACTTGCCTTCCGTTGGTCCTTTTAAAAAAAAAAATACAATCTGATTTCTAGCTTGGTTTATCAACTTATTTCACCTTAGCATTTTAGATATCATCTTGTTTCATCTCTTGTTAAGTATACTTGTCTATTTCCTTCTTGGCCTAGTTTTCCTTTAGCAAATCTTTCAAAGCATGCTTAGTTAAATTAATGCTTTCTTCCATCCTAGTTTAATTTCATATTATTGTCTTGTTCACTTGCTTCATACAACATCTCATTAATCATTGTATGCTTTTATTTTCTTCTTGCTTGCTTCTTATTCATTGACATTTCACTTGCATTTAGTTTGCATTGGAGTTTCGGGTTCGCCCGTCTCCTTAGGACATCCGAGAAGGGAGGCTCTCTCCTCCCAAAGCCCCACACATCCAAACACCCCTCTTGGTGGTTGCCAACTCCTCCTCCGGGGATTCCCTCCCGGAAGGACCGGGTAGCTTCCATCAAGACCTCCGTAAGTCCCCAGACGTGAAGGATTCCTCTTCACCGGATCGGGCCTGGTTGTACCACTTTATCCCAAAACCCGGAGTACCTACTACCTATCGCCGTGAAAAGAGTGACAACTCTTAGATTGCTCGGCATTGTGAGAGCATAGGTCCTACCCATTTATTTGAGTGGACAATATTTCTCTTAACAAGCCATTAATTTGAGGTTGAAACAAAAAAATTGCGTTAATCATTCCAAGTCTTTGCTATTACTTGTTTGCAAACAAAAAACTGAAAATTAAACAAAAAATCCCAAAATCACCTAAAAGAACCAAAACAAAAATTTGCTTGAGGTTAATTTGCTTGACAACTTGCTTGTCCGACAAAAGAAAATCAAAACAAAAAGCGGGTAAAAAAATCAAAACTAAAAAAAATCCTTAACTTTTATTTGTGAACCTTCTTTCTCTTTTGTGTTTATGAATTTAAGGTCAGGTCGAGTTATCGGAATGGCGGATCAAGGATACGAGCAACTACAGTTGGAGTATGACCAATCTTATTTCTATCCTGATGCCGTGTGTGCCGTCAATGGCCCCGAAGTTCTCCCCGAACCTAGTCAAAATTCTCCTCAACCCAATCCAAATTCACTTTGGGAGGCATTCTCTCATGCCGACCCTACCCAACTTCAGGCTATCAAAGCCATCCTCAAGGGCAAGTCGCCCGCCGACCACATCCCTCCCGAAGGTGGTCTTCATATCTCTACCCCTCGGTCGCTGGCACACCAACCCAATGTGCCCACTCATGGCCATTCCCATACCGGGCTCATAGCCACAATTTCTCCTCATCCGGTGGCTAATCTAGATCACCCCAATACGAATGTTGTCGTCCCTTCTAGACCACCGCTTATTCCTCTAATCATCTCAACCTTACTCACCCTTTGGTACATCCCCCAATGTACCCTTCTTATCCGGCCACTTCGGCCCATCAAGTCCCAATTCCGGTGCACCAAGCACCCACTTCTCCTCCTCCTCTTAGGGAACCTTCGTCGATCGTGCCATGATTAACAAGATCAATCGCATGGATGAGCAAGATAGAGAGCTCGGACGTTTAATCGACCCCCCAAGGCGGTCCCCGAAATTTCTCTTCCTTCCCTCCCTACTTTTCATCTACCTCCCTTCGAGATGCCGGTATACCGTCGCTACAACGGAACCGGAAATCCCTTCATTCATGTCAAAGACTTTCTCGTATGAGTCGGTAATGTGGCAAAATGATCCAAGGGCCCTTGCTTTTCTTTTCGAAGATCATTAGAGGGTTCACTTTAGAGTGGTTCTACTCGCTTGACTCTTTGGAGGCGAGTAACTTTGAAACCGTCAAAGCTAAATTTTTGCAGAGATATCAAGATAGGGTCGGACCAACATATTCCATCACCGACCTCATGGCTGAAAAAATGAGAAATGATGAAGATTTTACCAGATATGCTGATAGATGGAGGTCAATGGCAGAAAGGCTTACTGATTCCATGTCCGAATCGGAACAAGTTAAGATGATCATCATCAACGCCACTCCGGCCTTAAAGAGTATGCTGGCTTTGCATCACCCCACCTCCATGAGTGAACTTTATGAGAGGGCACGGTACATTGAGACACAGCTTAGGGACTCACCTATCATGAACTTGTTTGATCCTAGACCCCAAGCTGTCAAGAAAACCACTTTTACCACAACCGGCCCGATCGAGGGCGTAGTGACAAATGAAAACCTTAACGTTGTAGGGAACCCACCTATAAATTATCAACACCAGTCAGAACCCTCAACAAAATCAACCATTTAGAAACCCTCGTCAACCTCAACCTCAACGGCGGCATGCACCACCAAGAAGAACAACGACGAACCCCGGCACGGGGATTATCCAAAACCCTCTACCTCTACATGCACCCGCACTCGGGAATCAACATGTTAATCCCATCTTGATCTCTTCCGAGGAGTATCATCATCGCCGAATTGGCAAGTTGAGGGAGCCACCTCCGCCATGCATGTCAACCGAACCGTCCATTCTATACCCCAAGCTACACGCTCAACCCCATTACTCTCCCAACCGGCCACCCATCATCCGAGCACCATCACGACCCATCATAACACCACCAACCACACAACTCCAATCGGGACGGACCCTAATCCGCCCGGTTAATCCACCACAAATATCACCACCACTAGGACCTATCATCATCCCGCCCGAGCAACCGTACCTTCACAACCTACCTACCCTACCGTGCCTCAAACCACCATCATTACACCCATCGCAAGAGCTCCCATCATTCGACCTAACCCACCACCCACCACTACCACCCTGCCCATAGCTCCTCAACTTGCCACAGTACTCAGGAGTGGGCGCATGTTCCGAAGGGTCTTTCCCCAGGCCGATCAGTCAGGGTTGGTACCAGAAACAGAAGAAGAACACGTTGAAGAGCCGTTGCCTGGGACATCCTATGACTTGTTGAAACATCTTGATAAAACCCCGACACGGATCTCTATCTTAGAGTTGATCAAAAGATCCAAAGTCCATCAAGAGGTTCTCCAACAGTACTTACAGCGAGTAATGGTGAATGAGAGCCTCCCCCCAGAAAAAATCTCATCAGTTTTGGTTCCGAGAAGTGAGTACCCAGCCCTCACATTCACAAAGGAAGAGTTGGCCGACCCAGAAATAAGGAAATGTGCCTTGTGCATCACAGTCCACATCAATGGCGTAGGCATTAAGTCATGTTTGGTCGATACCGGAGCATCCATTAATGTTCTGCCACCAGAAACATTACATCTTTGTGGAATCTCCGAGGAGGACATCCGGCCATCTCAAATAACAGTGACCGCATATGATAATTCAAAGAAGCCCGCAAACGGCATGATTACATTGGGTGTCAAACTCGGACCTCAGACAGTCACTGTCAACTTTCACGTACTAGAGATGGATCCGACATACAAAGCTATTCTGGGACGGCCCTATTTGGAAGCACTAGAGGCAGTCGCCTCCACCAATCACCAGTGCCTTAAATTCCCTTACAATGGACAGGTGATTAAGGTGACTAGCATGCCCTTAGACCATCCATCTTCTCCACCACCACCCCTTGGGTTGCCAAACGAGCCAATTTTGACAATCTTGGATCTTCCAGAAATAAGTAAGCAGCCCAAGCAAGTATGGAGAAGAAAAAGAAAGGAAAATGAAACTATTGGGTGGCATATAATGAAGATTTTGGGATACCAGGAGGGCCAAGGACTAGGCAAAGAACTGCAAGGCATAGCTGAGCCAATCAATCCAGTGAGGTTACAACCAAAGAGCGGGGTTGGATATGATGGAACGACAAATAATGGTCGAATCTCGAAGCAGATACTTTTCTCGATGTTTACAAAAGTTTTTCATCAAGAAAGAAACCATTCAACTGGCCGAGAACAAAGAAGAACAAGAGCCGGAGCAAGACAAAAGAAGAAGAACCGACGAATTTCGAAGATGACGTGTATCATGAAATATCTCTTTTATTTTCCACTGATGAAGAAGGGTCAAGCAATGAACCACTCCAGGCTGAACCACCTGTCGACCCACCCAAGGGTCATATTGCCAAACCGACTCGAGGAAAAGTCCAACCAACTCCGCGAGGGCCTTCCCTCATTATCTCCTCTTTTGGGGCCGATGCCCCGACTCACTATGGCGCTCTCCCCGGGCTTCTTGGCCCAATCCCTATTTCTAGGCCCTCATGCCCAACTTATGGGTCCACGAACCCACTTGTTGCTTTTGGGCCACCGAGCCCCTCTACTAAATCTGGGCCTTTGTGCCCATTTCTTCCAACTCTTGGGCCATCGAGCCCCTCTACTAAATCTGGGCCTTTGTGCCCATTTCTTCCAACTCTTGGGCCATCGAGCCCCTCTACTAAATCTGGGCCTTTGTGCCCATTTCTTCCAACTCTTGGGCCATCGAGCCCCTCTACTAAATCTGGGCCTTTGTGCCCATTTCTTCCAACTCTTGGGCCATCGAGCCCCTCTATTGAATCTGGGCCTTTGTGCCCCTTTTCTCCAACTCTTGGGCCACCGAGCCCCTCTACTAAATCCGGGCCTTTGTGCCCATTTTCTCCAATTCTCGGGCCCTCGAGCCCATCTCCTAAACCTGGGCCTTTGATCCCGCATCCTCCTCTTATTGGGTCCATAAACCCATCTTCCTCTATGATCATCCGGCCTACTGGCCCATCACCTCTTTCTGTCAATGTTGGGCCCGAAAGCCCCCTTTATCAAACATTACTTGAAGTCTTTCCCTCTTTATCAATATCTCCGCCTACTTTGGCTCCCGTAGTTGATCTCAACCCAAATCGGGCACCTGAAGCCCAATCTGTCTTTATGTTTAGCACTCCTCAAAAAATAATGCCCTCCTCGAAACTCAAATTTCGATCGAGGAAACATCTCAATTTACCTCAGAAGGGCATTCGACCCAAGGAGCCACCAGATCCTTAATTGACCTTCTTTGCCCTCCATTCTCTTCCTCCTCTTATTTACCTTCTTTTTCTTTAGGTTTAGTTTCTAATAAAAATAGGACAAAAATCAGAGGTAGGAGAATTCCAGAAAGATACCTGCATCAAAAAGCTTAGAACACCATCTTAGGTGGAGTACTTTACATAAGGAGCTTGGTCGGTGTTCTATTAAGATGAATAGACGAAGAAGAGGCTGAATTGGTGCTTAAAGAAGCACACCCCGGAGTATGTGGAGGCCGTGTAAATGCCCATGCCCTCGCCAAGAAAATCATCAGGCAAGGGTACTATTGACCTACTCTGGAAGAAGATTGCTCGATCTTTGTCCGGCACTGTCATCAATGTCAACTTCACGCCGACAAGATTCATTCTCCCGCATCTTCCCTTCACCCGATTCACGCCCCATGGCCCTTCGCTATGTGGGCTTTTGATGTTATCGTACCCCTCGGGTGACCCAAACTCCATAAACAAAACCAAATCCTTCATCCTAACCGCAACGGAGTACTTCACCAAGTGGGCGTGCGGAAGCATATGTGGAGATCAAGGCATCAACAAACCGCACCTTCATCAAGCGCAACATCATTGCCAGTTCGGGATCCCGTGCGACATCATCACCGACAATGGACCGCAATTCATCTCTCAGAGCTACGTGACCTTTGCAACAGTATTGCATCAAATTGCATCATTCATCTCCATATTATCCTCAAGGCAACGGTCAAGCCGAAGCCACCAATAAAACCCCCGATAAAAATCATTAAGAAGACTTGTAAGTCTAGCAAGTTCGCGAGACTGGCCAGATAAGTTAGTTGATGCTCTATGGGCCTACCGCACTTCTATTCGAACCCCAACGGGTCAGACCCCCTATGCTTTGGCATTTGGGATGGAGGCGGTAGTTCCATACGAAGTAATCATTCCATCCCTCCGAGTCCAGATCGATCGAGATATCCCGATGGATGAACGCCGAGATTCGCTTCTCGCGCAACTCGAACTCTTGGATGAGAGGAGGCTGGCCGCTGCCGAACATGCTAGATCTTACCAAAATAGACTTAAAAGATTTTATCAGAAGAGGGTGGTGGAGAGAAAATTTGAAGTCGGTGAGGTTGTGCTTAAAAGAATATTTGTTAAGCCGGGCGGTCCCCGCTCCAAACTTCAACCAAATTGGGAGGGTCCTTATGTTATTTCGGTCATTTATCCCGGTAATTCATATAAGCTGACTAGTGCAGAAGGAGAAGAGCTAGCTCATCCCTGGAATGGTGTGTACCTCAAAAAAAATATTTCCCTTAAAACAAAAATCACAAAAAAAATCTATAAAATCAAAGGTGTGAAGTATAATGATAACATCCAACGCTTGCTTGCTCGGTACACCAACTTGTCACCTAGGGGAATAAGGATAGGCATCATACTGCACACACTACACACCTAGCTTTGAGATCCGATGATCGCAAGTCAGAGAGAAAGCTAGGCAACGCTTGGCAAAGGAAGGTCAACCTAATCCCATTCTCTTCTTGTTTCGGTCCAGAATAGATAAAAGGGGTTAGAATGAGGAGTATCGAAAATGCCCATTGCCTTAGTTGGAAAATGCCTCTGATAAGAAAAGGTGCCAAAAGATGGGCAATGACCCCTCAGGTCAGCAAAAGAATAGACCTGTCTGAATGTGTACCGACAAAAGCCCAAAAGAAAAAAGGCTCCAAAAGATGGGCAATGAACCCCTCAGGTCAAAATCAAGCAAAAGAAAAAAGACCTGTCTGAATGTGGGCCATCAAAGAAAAGGGCTAGAATGAAAGACCCAAGGATGTCGAATCCCGAATGGGCAATGCAGGCACTAGTAGAGAAACAAGTTCGACATCCCTGAATTCTACTAAGGACTTACCACCAATCATCTTCCTTCTTTAACCTCAAAGGATAGGGTTGACCGACTAGGTCCAAGAAGAGCCATAGCCTATCAAAGGCAAGGCCGTAAGATCTCGGACTAGGCACTCTCTTCCTCATGATGCCTACTCTTAACCCTTAGGTAGCAATGAGAGGCACCTATGGCAAGCAAGGCAAAGGATGAGATGGTCGCGTCCCTCACACCGAACACAAAAAATCAAATACTTCAAAAACACCAAACAAAATCTACAAAGTGAAAAATCTTAAAAAATAAATATCCAAAATACCAAAAACATTATAAAACCATCAAAACCCAAACAAGTCAAAAATTTCAAAACACTTAAAAGTTTGCTTTCTAGACCGATTAGTTGCCTTTGCATTCATGTTTAATTTCGATCTTGCATATTTTCTTTTATGCATACTTTTGTTTTTTCTGTTATCTTTACCTTGATAAGGCCTATGTCCCTTGACAAAAGGTCAAGGCAACTTTGCCCTCTCCTCGCAAGGGACTAAGCCAAAATAAAGTTCTAACCTCTTTTCTCAAGTGGATGCAGGAATAGGAGAAGGCATGCCCCGCCTTTTATATCCCCAGAAACTTGGAGGAAGCAAAAACAACAAAAAAATCAAAAATTGAAAAACAAAAGTGGGCTACCCCGACCCCTATTAGGACTTGCATTTAGTATTGCATCTATCAAAATAAATAATATTTGAGATGTTGAAGACCTCAAGTCTAGAGGGGGCTAAGCCTGAGAACCCCTTCAACAAAATCAGTGAGGGCTCAGTCATTCCCTAGGCTTGCGGATAGGCCAAAGTTGAATATGCGGGGACGACGGTATCTTCACGGATGTCCTGACCCGTTATGTTTGACATATATCTTCAACTATTTTCTTATGTTTATTTCTATTTCTTTAAACTCAAAGATACATCATGCATTATCATGCAACATACATCATGCATTATCATACGCATACATCATGCATTATCTTTTCCATCACCATCTTTCTATGGCTCCTCGAGAAGGTTTTTGATCTATCCGAAGATCCACCTTAATGGTTTCATCGAAACAAGAAGTTTTTCCATGTCAAACTGAACCAGTATTCTTGAGTAAAACCCAATGAATTTGAAGAACCCAACCTTGGTTGATTGACTGTCTCCTCTTTACTTTTCGCAATCTACCGAGCCCAGCACCCCATGCAGGTCGGGTCCTCGCCGGTAACAATTCTCTCCCACCGGGGACTTCTAGTTATTTTCAGTACTGTTCTTCTCTTTAACCAATCAACCAGAGGGAAGGGTTTCGATAAGACAAAGGGCAATCTCGGAGTCCGGTAAAGTTTTGTTTTACTCAACTAGGCCAATGAGGGCGTGTCTAAATCTACACCTTGGCGTCACCTTTTCAGTCCATTACCATTTCATTTCGTTACGCCTCATTACGCTTCGCTACATTCACCTACACTTCATTCATGTCACTCCCCTACAAAGCCAACGCCAAGGCGAGGCAAGCTGTAGACACGCAATTTTGGCCCAGTTGGAGAGTTCAAATTCTTGTTTTCATAAAGAATATTTAAAGCACATCGTGTTTTCGGACGAGATCGAGTTTTGGCACATTCCGAAAGTGGGTCCATGAAGCAACCGTACTGCCTCGAATGCCCCAAGAATAGGGCACTCGGCGCCACGTTATAGGGCACCAGCGCCCTATATATAGGGCACCGGGCGCCCCTATTTATAGGGCACCTCGGCGCCCTATTTATAGGGGCACCAGGCGCCCCTATAAACGGGGCACTGCGCCCGTATACAGGCACCAGCGCCCCCGTATACAGGGCACCAGGCGCCCTATAAACAGGGCGCCTGGATCCAAATCTAATCGATGTGACAGGTTGATTTGACCCCCGCAGTGACTTGTCTTGTCGATTTGACATATCTCATGATGCTAGCGCCCCATATATAGGGCGCTATGCCACATGGCACTGCTTTTCGAAAATGGCCAAAGTGCCCTCTTTTGGGCTATAAATAGACCCCCATTTGAGACCAAAAGGAGGTTCCAACCTCGTGCCACCCTATAGCTCATCCAACACCACGTTTCTAAGCCATTCTCATCCCCCACAAACCTTCAAATCGATCCAAAATCGTCCACCAAAAACCCTAAAAACCTTCTGTTTCTGTCACCCGAAACATGATTTTTCTCTAACTTTGAGAGCCTCTATCCATCTCTCCTCTTATATCCCAGCATCCAAACTACCTTTCATTAGCTTCATTTGCATATTGTCTACAAGGAGAAGCCCCTACTTCGTCCCGGAAGCCTCCCACACTCGGAGCGGCGCCGCGAAGAGGAGAAGAAAATGCGGTCGTCGTACTTAGTGCCTCCGTATACGGGCGCTTTGACTTGGTCAACGCGCCCCATAAAGGGGGCACCTTCTCCCGGCGCCCTATATACAGGCACCAGAAGGGCGTGCTTGTTTTGTTATTTTCGAAGTCCGATCGCTCGTTTAATCGAGTTTTTATCTCTTTCTTTCATTTTAGCACTATTCATCATGTTATTTAGCATGCATTAAGCCACTCATTTGCATTTTCATGCATATCTAAACCTTCTAAATAGGGGTTGGGATTTAGTCCCAATCCGGCCGATTCCTTCCCTCTTTCATGTTTACATTTGATTTTGAGCATGATTCTACACTATCACGAGAACTAATGATCTTTTCACTTGTTTCTATGTTTTCATATGGACATTTTTAGGTAAATCCGATTGGAGTGGAGCTTCAACCGGATCGAAGACGAAGGACTCACTAAGCTCTCTTCTTTCGGCCGGCCGAGAGAGGAGAAGTTGGAACCCAACAATCTCCCCGCTTCCAAAGGTACGACGGTCACTTTCATCTTTCTATTTCATTTCCTTTCATTCTACTATATTTTGGAGCCATTGGCTCCTGGCGACCACACCCACTAACATCCCATCCACCAAGTCACCAAAGCAAGCGTAGGGGTTCCGGGAGGGGGAGATCCGCGGATGTCCCGTTTCGGGTGCTTACACCGAACTCGACCATCTTTCTTCATTACAGGGACTATGTTTGCCACCCATTGCGGATAAAGGACAACCTTAATAAATTTTGCTTGATGTAACTTGTTGACCTCTTCTTTCATCTTAAGTGCAACATCTGGGTGGAATCTCCTTAATGTTTGTTTGACCGGGGTAGCTCCAGGTTTCAAAGTTAAACAGTGTTCAACTAACGAGTTGTCTAACCCCGGCATGTCCTCGTATGTCCATGCGAACGTGTCCTTATATTCTTCCAAAATTTTAATTAAACTCTGTTCCTCAGTGGGAGTGAGGTTTGCACTTAGGAGGATTGTCTTGGGATCTTCCGGTGTTACAAGATTCAGTTCTTTTGTCGGTTCATCCACCGTAGCTAATGGTTCTTCAAATCTTTTAAGTCCAGATGCATACGCATCAGCCAAGTCCTCAATTCCATCCTCAAAATCAGGATCTTTTTCTGATAGACCTCGTAAACTCCCAGTGTATGATCTACATTGAATTCATCCTCATATTGGATTTCATCAAGCTGGATAGCATTTTCCAAAAACCTTGGCAGCCTTGCACATTCCTTGCATTTTTGAGCTATTTGTTGGAGATATCTCTCTGGCACACGTTTACCTCGAATTTTCTTCTTTCCTACCCTAACTACTCCTAAAGAAGACGGAATTGAAAAGGTGGTATTTACAATGAGTGAAGGATCGAGCAGATTGATCAGTGAGTTGGAGAAGAGGGGTCCCTGGTTGGGAGCACCCTCCGAGACAAGTAGAGACGTCTCCTCAATGAAAAATTGAGTTTGCGAGAGGACTTTTTTTTTGGGTATTTTGGGTGTTTTCAATAACAAAAAGAGAATGAGCCGATGGGGCTCGAGCAGAAATAGAAAGCTTAAGCAAATGGGATAAAATTGGGCTCGCGGGCCCGATGATGACAAGAAATGGGCAGATAGGACCAAAGCTAGTGAAAAGATCTAAGGGGCACGTGGGCCCAAATGGTGGGCACGCGGGCCCAAAGCAAGAAAATAAATCTAAAGGGCACGTGGGCCCGACTGGTGGGCACGCGGGCCCAAGGTTGTTGGATTGGAATGGGCATAGAAGCCCAGTGGAGTAAGAAGATTTGAATGGGCTCTCAGGCCCAATGATCAGTTCAGGTGGCCATTTTGGCCCAGAAGTGGGAATTGGGCTAGATAGCCCATCAAGTGAATCCAAGAGGGATAGAGTGAGGATTTTGAAATACGTGACCGTAGGATACGGCTCACGTGGGATGTTGTTTGGAGGTGGGTTCTAGTGGACAACTTGTTTAGAGATGGACTTGCCCTCGACTGGTTCTTCCTCCTCTATGAACAACCGAGCCAAATATGAACTCATGTTGTCCACTTCCTCCTCTTGCTCTGGTGCCTTCTTCCTCTTTACTGGTTCTTCTTCTTCGTCCCCGGCCATCATCATGGTCTCCCCTTTGATAAAGAATTTTTGGAGTCCCATGGCATTTTTTGGCCGGTAGACCATCCGCGGAGTGATACTAGGCTCATAGCCAAGCCCGTGTCTCTTTGGTCTTTGTACGGCTTCAATGGGGTGCACAACCCTCTGCAGCTCCTTTCCCAACCCCTTTCCTGGCTGATAGCCCATCCTTTTCATCATCCGCCATGCAATTGTATCTGGAGGCGTCGTTAACATTATGACCTCAGGCAGCTCTGTAGTGGAAACCAACGGTTGGACAAATTTTGATATTGGCAGTGCAGAAGAGGGGTCATCCACGTCATTCAGAATGGGGATGTTGGTTACTTTGATCACCTGGCCCTTATATGGGAACTTCAGACACTGATGATTAGTGGAGGCAACAGCTCCTATTGCCTCAAGGTACGGGCGTCCCAAGATATCTTTGAATGTAGGGTCCAATTCTAAAACATGAAACTCGGCGGTGACAGCACACGGTCCGAGCCCTACTTTCAATGTAACCACCCCTCGTGCCGGCTTCCGGGAGTTGTCATAGGCTGTCACTGTGACGGCAGAAGGCTCGATTTCTTCATCGGAGATGCCGCAAAGTTGCAATGTTTCTGGCGGCATGACATTTATAGATGCTCCGGTGTCAATCAAGCAAGATTTAATCTCCACGCCTCGGATGACTACTGCGACACGCAAGGCATACTTTCTGATCTCTGGCCGTGCCAACTCCTCCTGTGTAAATGTGAGTGCCGGATGTTCACTCCTTGGGGTCAGGACAGTAATAATCTTCTCGGGCGGGAGGTCCTCATTGACCATGACCCACTGCAGATATTGTTGTAGGATGTCCTGATGGTTCTTTGACCTCTTAATCAGCTCTAGGATTGAAATCCGTGCCGGCATTTTGTCCAGATGCTTCAATAGGTCATATGCCATTCCAGGCAACGGTTCTTCCACTACCTCCTCTTCTACTTGCTCCTGTGGTTGTATCCCGGCCTGGGGGAAGACCCTTTGGAACATCCTCCCGCTACGAAGTACCGGCGCCAGCGTGGTAGGGGGAAGTGGTGATGATGGTGATGGTAGGGTTGGTTGGTAGGTTGAGGAGCCCGTGGTAGGTAGGAGTGGTGAGGATCGGATGATGAGGGTCGTGGATTGGTGGAGGCCGGTATGTTGGGTGATGGTTGGGGTGTTGGTGGTGATGGTCTAATGATGAGGGGTCATGGGGTGGCAAAGGATCGGTAGGTTAGGTGATGTCCGGGGTGTTGGTGGTGGTCTAATGATTAGACGCCGCGGAAGATTAATGGTGGTTGGTGGGTTAGGTTGGGGTGATGGTTGGGGTGCTGGTTGGGAGGCTGGTGGTGGTCTAATGATT
This sequence comes from Cryptocoryne crispatula var. balansae, assembly GCA_036172225.1. Taxonomy (NCBI): domain Eukaryota; kingdom Viridiplantae; phylum Streptophyta; class Magnoliopsida; order Alismatales; family Araceae; genus Cryptocoryne; species Cryptocoryne crispatula. Next base: position 23,014,168 of record CM069920.1, read on the forward strand.
AAGCGCCGTGGAGGGTTAATGGTTGGTGAGGGTAGTGGTGTTTGGGTAGTTTGTGTGTTGGGGGCAGCTCTCGGTATGGAGAGTATGGTGCGGTTTGTAGGTGGGGTTGGTCTGGCGGGCATGGAGGCAATTTGATCCTCGACTTGCCGACCCTGGGAATGGTGGGTTGACTCCTCGATGGCGGAGTGGACGAGGCCGAGTCGTTGGTTTGGTGGTGCTGGTGCCGATGCTTGTACGGGTGCATGTACCGGGAGTGGATCTTGGACTATGCCCAGGCCGGGCTGCTGTTGTACTTGTTGTCGCCGCGGTTGATTCTGACGTGCCTTCATTGCTTGAATAGATTCTCCCATATGTGCCCAGTCAATGTTCCCTTGATCATTAAGGTCATGAATGTAGTCTTTAAACTTGAAACAGACATCCACCGTGTGCCCAGGATACCGATGATAAGCGCAGTACTTTGTCATGTCAACATTCGCCGGCCATCCTTCTCTCTCCTTTGGAAGCTCCAACTGTTGTTCCGCCATCAATGCATTAAAGATATCGGTTAGGGGGAATGGAAGTTGAGGGTAATACTCTCTCTTGGGTCCCCCCTCCTAGGTCGGTTGGCTGGTGGTGGCACTTGGTTGTAGGCTTGTTGTTGTGGTGGTGGTCGGTTGTAGACATGTTGTTGTTGAGGCGCTCGGTTGTAGGCATTTGGTTGCTGGGGCGCTCGGTTGTAGGTGGGTTGCTGTGGTGGTGCTCGGTTGTATGCAAGTTGTTGTTGTGGCTGAGGAGCTGGTTGAGAGGCTGGGCGGTATTGCTGGTTGGGTGGTGGGTTACGGTATTGGCTCTGACGGTACCCACCCTGGTTACCCATGGCATTGATGCCTTCATTGTTTACTACCCCTTCGGTGGTGGGTCCTACAGGTGTAGGCTTTCTAGTGTTACAGGGCTTGGTGTCGAACGGGTTGATCATGGATGCATCCTTAAAGTGGGCATGGAGGTAGCGGGCGCTATCGCACAACTCGCTCATGGTTGTTGGGCGGTGCATGATCAGGAAATTGTGAAGGTTGGGCGTGGTGTTCCCGATGAGCATCCTCACCTGCTCCCCCTCTGAGATGGTATCCACTAGCCTCTCAGCCATTCCCCTCCACCGATCAGCAAATCTGGCAAAGTCCTCATCCGGCCTCATCTTTTCGGCAATCAAATCAGTTATTGAGCAGGCTGGCCCCACCCGATCCTTGTACCTCTGTAGAAACTTCGCCTTGACAATGTCGAAATCTGCCGCCTCAATAGAATCAAGAGAATAGAACCAGTCCAGGGCGGATCCCTCCAATGACCGACGGAATAAGAAGGCAAGGGCTTTGCGGTCATTTTTCCAGAACGCGGAGTCATAGAGAAAGCTCTTTAGATGGTTGAAAGGATTACCAGTCCCATTGTAACGTTGGAAGTCTGGTATCTCTGAAGGAGGAAGGTGTAGAACTGGGAAGGATGGGACAGAGATTTTAGGGATGGCTTTAGAATCGAGGCGGTGTCTCATTTCTTCAAAGCGCTCATCCATCTAGTTGAGTTTGTTCATGAATGTCTGGGTGAGGCTGGATTCTTGAGCCACGGTAGCAAAGTGTTTAGGTGATTGAGTTGGAAGAGGTAGGTTGGAAACAGGGATTGGAACAGTGTTATGTGAATGTCCCACAACGGGGTGAGTGGAGACACGGCAGGGTTGCCTAGGAGAAGAGATGATTTGGGGCCTGACTGCTGATTGAGGTGGTGAGGGGGCTTGATTTCCCTCGACCAGATCTTGATTGGCGGGCATCGTGCCCTTTGTCAAGGATTGCACAAGCGAAAATGATTCGGGGTCTAGATGAAGAGATAGACCCTGGAGGAGTTGCTCCACGCTAAGTGTAGCAGGTTGATGAGTAGGGTTTTGAATTTCTGGCTCCCTGACGGCGTTGACATGGCCCTCTGGTTGGACCATGGGTTGTTGTAGCTCGTAGTGGCCTGTCTCGTACTCCTCTTCTTGGCCGTAGTAGTCCGACATCCCGACGTGTCTTCCGGACCTTAGAGTGGGCATCCTGTCAAATTTTCTTACAAAATGGTTGAAAGAAAGCAAATGAAATGTGTAAATGCAAAGAGAGTTTTTGTTTGGTTATGGTTGTTTGTTTGATTTGATTTGGTTTCAATATGGTTGTTTGGCAAGCAAGTTGAACATAAAAATTAAAGGGATTTTTTTGTTTTGTTTTTTTTTTTTAGGTGTTTTGACAGAGGAAATTTTTTTCTTTTCAATTCTTGTGAGCAAGCAAGTTATGCAAACAAGGTTTGAAAATGACTACTCGACAATTATTGGGTTGAAACCTTAGATTAGATAGATTGTTAGCAATTGTTCACTCAAATTGGGTATGGTTCCTATTGCTTCAATCTTCAAGACCTAAGGTTATCACTCAATCACCACAAGTAGGTACTTGGGTTCTTCGGGTTTTGGGAAAGTGGTACAACCGGCCCAATCGTGCAGAGAGGAATACTCCACGGATGGGGACTTACGGAGGCCTTGATGGAAACCACCAAATCAACTAGGAAGGAATATCCCAGAAGAGAGGTTAGAATCCACCAAGAAGGTGTTTGGAGGGTGAGGGTGTGTTGGGAGAGAGAGCTCCCGCCTCGAATGCCCTACGGATCGGAACAAGTCCGGTACCCGATGCAAAGCTAATGCAAAAATGAAAAATGGAGGGTAGAAGGAGAAGAAGCAATCAATATGCAAACATGAATGAAATCTATTAAATAAATCAAACCATGCAATCAAGACAAGCAATGATAGAGTAAACAAGTAACTAGCAACTAGCAACTAAAAGGTGGTTCGCGCGGGAACCGGCTTGTGTTGGAGTGTCCAAGTGGGGACAAATCTGAAGTGAAGGTAAAAGGATGGTCTACGCGGGGACCAATTTGAAAATAAGGTGGCTCACGTGGGAGCCGGGTTTTGAAAAGGTAGGTGGTTCACGCGGGAACCAGTTTTTGAAGGAAAATGGGTGGTTCACGCGGGAACCAGTTTGTTTGATTGGAAAAAGGAAAGGAGGGCCACGTGGGGCCAATCTAAAGTGGTTCTAAGGGGTGGTCCATGCGGGGACCAATCTGAAAGTGGATTGGTTCACGTGGGAACCGGTTTAGAAAAGGGGTTGGTTCACGCGGGAACTTGTTTTTTTTTGTGAAGAAAAGGGTGGTTCACGCGGGAACCGGTGTAAGAGTTGACAAAATGAAAAGAGAGCCACGTGGGGCCAATCTAAAGGTGCTGCAAATGGGTGGTCCATGCAGGGACCGATCTGAAAGTAAGTTGGTTCATGCGGGAACCGAGTTGGAAGAGAAAGGTGGTTCACGCGGGAACCGGTTTATAAGAAGAAAAGTGGTTCACGCGGGAACCGGGCTGAAATTAAAGACAAGAAATCAAGTCCACATGAGGGACAATCTTAAAGAAAGAGTAATCAGCAAGTTTTTAAAGGTAAATTGACATGGAAAAAGGTAAAGGACAAGCCGGTTCACGCGGAAACCAAGTCGGAAAACAACTAGTTGCACGGATCAATCAAGCTAGCATAGTTGAAGACATTGGTGGTCCCACCGTGGTCGCCAAAAAGCTGTCGACTCCGAAAACGGGTTTCGGATCGGCACCGCAAGATAAGAAGGTGAAAGATGGAATAGGGGAATGGGAGTGAATCGTAAAACACTCGGAAAGCAGTAAAAGGTCCTCACCTCGGTCCCACACTCACATTGATCCCCGAACTTTCATCTCACGGCGTCGCTCGAGCACCGGAGATGGTTAGGGTCATGTGGGAGGAGAGTGAGGAGGAGACGAAATTAAAACATGAAATATGTGGTCGCCAGGAGCCGCGGGCTCCGCTTTATGGGATAAAAACAAGAGATGAGTTGATTTGACCGTGTACCTTAGCGCGGGAGATTGGGATATGGGTTCAACCTTCTTCTTCCTCGGCCGGCCGATGAAGAAGAGTCTCCAACCGATGCTAGCTTGATCAACCTGTGCAACTAGAACAATAAACCAAGTGAAGAATATGATTAGAACTCTGGCAAGTGTAGTAACTGTAGAGAGAATATGAGAAAGAAGCAATTGGAATCGAACTCACCGGATTGGGGCGAGTCCTAACCCCTTTTTTGTATTTTTGATTAGGTAAAAATGATGTAAATAAACTAAAAGATGCTTTAAAACAATAAATAAACTGAGTTAAGGGAGTTTGAGAAAGCTTATGGAATGGATCGGCTTGAGTTGAAGCCGAGTTGGTTGAAGAAGGCCGGTTCGGGTAGCCTTTGCACCCTTCTGGTGCGACTTTGGTGCATAGGATGCTACGGACGACCCCGATGTCAGAATCGAGTGACGTTTGTATGAGTAGACAGAGGACTCAGAGGGGAAGAGTTCCTATGTTGATGACTTCTCCTAAATACTCCTGTATAAGTCAGTAAAAATTCTTAAAGTGGGCGGATATAGAAAACAGAACCTGGATGCGCGCCCTCAGTGTAGCAATCGCCACGAACAAACGGCAAGTCAGAATTGAGTGCAGTCAGTTGAAGATGAAAGAGGACGAAGAGATGAACATCTTCTATGTTGAAGACTTTTGCAGAAGGAGTCTCAGATTTTATTCAGAAGTCGATGAAGTTGGCTGATGAAGAACACCCGGATCGAGCCTTCTCCTTCACCTCGGGATCGATTTCTTGACTTCGGATCGCCTTTGGACGTCGGGACGGCTTTGGAGAAGAGCTTGGACGACCTCTGGATGAGCTAGGCACCATGGATTAACCTTGGGCCGTTGAGAATAGCCCTCAATTTATAGGGGAAGGAAGCCGGTGAAAAATTTGGAAACTGGATCGACCGCGCCCCCGCCTTTCAAAGAGGACGAGGGCGCGCAGGGCGCGCCCTCAAACCAAGGGCGCGCAAAGCGCGCCCCCAGTTTGGGGGCGCGGTCTGCGCGCCCCCCTGTTTCAAAGGAAGCGGGGGCGCGTTACGTGTCTCACTGCTAAAAATTGACGGAAAGTTCCGGAAATTGCTAAAAATCGACTTGACATACGTAACGCGCCCCCGAACCGGGGGCGCGGTACAAATAATCGAAAATCAACACCGAAAACCTTCCAAAAATCAGGTTTAGAATGTGCTAATCGGGGTAATTTGCGATTTAAAGAAACTGACCGCGCCCCCGACTTTCAAAGGAACCGGGGGCCCGCTGGGCGCGCCCCCGGTTTGAGGGCGCGCAGGACGTGCCCCCGTGTTGAGGGCGCGCAGGGCGTACCCTCCTCTTTCAAAGGGAGCGGGGGCGCAGTACACTCTCTCTCTTGTGCGCGTGTTCTGCGAGCCATATCTTGCAAACGGGATGTCCGATTTGGCTCCCGTTTGTCGCGTTGGAAAGAGGGCCTTCAACCGCACCTCCTCAAGTCGGTAAACCAGCCGGCATGACTCCTGATATGTTCGCACGGGGCTCTCTACCGGTTTACCCTCTCGCGGAAAGCCGAAACCCGGGGCGAAGATCCGAAAGAGCACGGTTCCGATCGAGAAATCTTGGGTCAACTCGGGATGACTTAAAATGATGACCGAACAAGTCCAGTACGACCGGAAAACCTGAAGTCATCGAAAAATTTGATATTAACCAGGTAAACATGAACCGAAACTCGGAAAAGCCGGGAAACCCTAAAATTGACCGAAATGGCCATATGGCCCCGGTTGATGAAAATATTCGCCTAGAATCGACCCGGATGACTTGGAAAGACCCGGTGATGACCGGAAAGGCCTAACATGTGGTCCGGGATAGCCGTGTCAGCACAGATCGAAAAAGCCGTAACGAAAGCCGTCATTGACCGACGCCTACCGAAATGACTTCTCGGAAACCCTGAATATCACGGAACACACGCGGGACCCCCGAGATGTTCAAGTAAGGACTATTTAAGGTCGGTCATCGAGCAAGCTCTGTGTTTTCACGGTTCACGCGCGGCTCTCACTTGAAGGTTACGGCATTATTCCGGAAATCATCGGTCCATTCTCAACTCACAAGGGGCTCCACCCATGTCCTTAGCTCATGTCCACGAGATAATCCGGATCAGATATCGGTCAAATAAAGGATATCACCTATGGAATAAGAGTCTAGGTCTCCGAATCAAGCCAATTTGGCGTGTCTACAACCACCAGCCAACTAACTTAGGAGGGGGGACTGAAGAGAGAGTACTATCCTCAATTGCCATTCCCCTCACTGATATTTTTAATGCATCGATGGCTGAACAGCAGTTGGAGCTCTCGAAGAAGAGAGAAGGATGGCCGGAGAATGCGGACATGACAAAGTACTGAGCCTACCATTGGTATTCTGGGCATACTGTGGAAATTTGCTTTCAATTCAAGGATTACATTCATGACCTTAATGATCAGGAGAATATTGACTGGACGTAGATGGGGGAGTCTATACAAGCAATGAAGGCACAACATAATCAACCACGGCGACAACAATCATAGGCACAGCAGCAGCCTGTCCTAGGCATAGTTCAAGACTCACTCCCGGTACATGCACCCACTCAAGCACCGGCACTTGCCCCACCAAACCAGTGACTTAGCCTTGTCCACTCTGCCGTCAAGGAGTCAACCAACCACTCCCAGGGTTGGCAGGTAGAGGATCAAACCGTCACCATGCCCGCCAGACCAACTCCACTCACAACCTGCACCATACTCTCCATACTGAGAGCCACCCCCGGCCCACAAGTTATCCAAACACCCCTAAACCCAACCTCACCAACACTACCATCACCAACCATTAACCCTCCCTGGCGCCTAATCATTAGGCCATCATCAACACTCCAACCATCACCTAACGCACCAATCACCATTCTTCACCGGCGTTTAATCATTAGACTGCCACCAACACCCAACCATCACCTAACCTACCGGTTTCCACCACTCCTCAACCTCTCATCATCTGACCGTCACCCAACCTACCAGTCGCCACCACTCTGTGATCCCTCATCATCCAACCATCACCACCAATACCTTAGCCATCACCCAACATACCAGTCTCCACCACTCCATAACCTCTTATCATCTGAACCTCACCCCTACTTACCTTGGGCCTCTCAACATCCCAACCAACCACACCATCACCACCGTCACCACTCCCCCCTACCATGCTGGCGCCAGTACTCCAGAGTGGGAGGATGTTCCAAAGGGTCTCTCCCCAGGCTGGGATGCAACCACAAGAGCAGAAAGAAGTGGAGGTGGTAGAAGAACCATTGCTTGGCACAACATATGACCTGTTGAAGCACCTAGACAAAATGCCAGCACGAATTTCAATTTTGGAGCTTATAAAGAGGTTAAAGAATCACCAAGATATTCTACAATAGTACTTGCAGTGGGTCATGGTCAATGAGGACCTCCTGCCTAAAAAAATCATCATAGTTTTGACCCCTAGGAGTGACCATCTGGCACTCACATTCACACATGAGGAGTTGGCACGACCAGAGATCAGGAAGTATGCCTTGCACATTGTAATGGTCATCAGAGGCACAGAGATCAAGTCATGCTTGATTGACACCGGAGCATCCATAAATGTCATGCTGCTAGAAACATTGTAGCTTTGCAGCATCTCCAATGAAGAAATGAGCTTTCCATCATCACGGTGACAGCCTATCACAACTCCTGGAAGTTGGCATGAGGGATGATTACATTGGAAGTAGGGCTCGGGCTGTGCACTGTCATCACTGAGTTCCATGTGCTAGAACTAGACCCCACTTTCAATGCTATATTGGGATGCCCATATCTCGAGGCAATAGGAGCTATCACCTGGACCAATAATTAGTGTGTGAAGTTCCCATACAAGGGGTAGGTAATCAAGGTAACCAACATCCTAATTCTGAATGACGTGGATGATATCTCTTCTGCACTGCCAGTATCGAAATATGTCCAGCCATTGGTTTCTACTACATAGCTGCCCGAGATCATGGTGTTGACAACCTCACCTCCAGATACGGTTGCTTGGCGAATGATGAAAGGAATGGGCTATCAACCAGGAAAAGGGCTGGGTAAGGAACTGCAAGGGGTTGTGCACCTCGTCGAAGCTGCGAAGAGACCGAAAAGGCAGGGCTCAACTATGAGCCTAGTCTTGTTCTGAGGATGGTCTACCGGCCAAAACATGTCATGGGACTCCAAAAATTCTTCATCATAGGGGAGACCATGATGATGGCCGGAGACGAAGAAGAGGAACCAACCAAGAGGAGGAAGGCACTAGAACACGAGGAAGAAGTGGACAACCTGAGTTCATCTATGGCTCTGTTGTTCATGGAGGAGGAAGAACCAGTCAAGGGCGAGTCCATCTCTAAACAACTCGTCCATTCAAGCTTACCTCCAATCAACATCCCGTGTGAGCCATATCCTATAGTCACATATTTCAAAGTCATCACGCTCTCCCTCCTAAATTGGCTTGAGGGGTTTTCTAGCCCGATTCCCACCTCTAGGCTAAAATGGCCACCCAAACTGATCACTGGGCCTAAGAGCCCATTCATATTTTCTTACTCCACTGGGTTTCTATGCCCATTTCAATTCAACAACACTAGGCCCGCGTGCCCACCAATTGGGCCCGCGTGCCCTTTAGATTTCTTCCCTAGCTTTGGGCCCATGTGCCCACCAATTGGGCCCACGTGCCCCTTAGATCTTCTTTCTAGGTTTGGGCCTATCTGCCCATTTCTTGTTATTGTCGGGCCCGTGAGCTCATTTTTCTCATTTTTTCTTAAGCTTTTTGTTTCTACTCGAGCCCCACCGGCTCATTCATGTTTTCTTATTGAAAACACCAAAAAAATGTCTTCTCGCAAACTCACTTTTCCGTTGAGGAGATGTCTCTACTTGTCTGGGAGAGTGCTTCCAACAAGGGACCACTCTTCTCCAAATCATTGATCGATCTGCTCGATCCTTCACCCATTATAGATACCACTTTTCCAATTCTATCTTCTTTGGGAGTAGTTAGGTTAGGAAAAAAGAAAATCTGAGGTAAATGAGTTCCAAAGAGGTATCTCCAGCAACTAGCTCTAAAATACAAGGAATGTGCAAGGCTGCCAAGTTTCTTAGAAAATGCTATCCAGCTTGATGAAATCTGATATGCGGATGAATTCAATGTATATCATACATTGGGAGTCTACAAGGTTTTATCAGAAAAGGATCCTGATTTCGAGAAAGAAATTGAGGACTTGGAAGATCCTAAGACAGTCCTCCTTAGTGCAAACCTCACTCCCATTGAGAAACAGAGCTTAATTAAAATCTTGGAAGGATATAAGGACATGTTCACATGGACATATGAAGATATGTCAGGGTTAGACAACTCACTGATTGAGCATTGTTTAACTTTGAAACCTGGAGCTGCCCTAGTCAAACAAAAACTAAGGGGATTTCATCTCGATGTTGCACTTAAAATGAAAGAAGAGGTGAACAAGTTACGTCAAGCAAGATTTATTAAGGTTGTCCTTTATCCACAATGGGTGGCAAACATAGTCCCTGTCATGAAGAAGGATGGACAAGTTCAGATCTACATAGACTTCAGGGACTTGAACCGAGCGTGTCCTGAAGATGACTTTCCTCTACCTTATATTGATGTGTTAGTTGACAACACCGCTGGATTCGAAATGTTGTCATTCATGGATGGGTATTCTGGGTATAATTAGATTCGGTTAGCTGAAGAGGACCAGGAGAAGACCTTGTTCACTACACCTTGGGGAACCTACTGCTATGTCGTCATGCCCTTTGGACTAAAGAATGCTGGTGCTACGTATCAGAGAGCCATGATGACTATCTTTCATGACATGATGCATATCCTTGTAGAGGTGTACGTGGATGACCTAGTCGTTAAGTCCAAAAGCTGAGAAAATCATCCTGAAGTGCTAAGAAGGGTCTTGTAAAGGGCAAGGGAATATAAATTAAAAATGAAACCAAAAAAATGCACATTCGGAGTATCCTCAGGAAAATTGTTGGGGTTCATAGTGAGCAAAAGGGACATAGAGATCAACCCAAACAAAGCCAAATCAATTATTGGTATGCCTCCTCCAAGAAATATAAAATAACTTCGATGAGTAATCGGGAGTCTACAGTTTGTCCACTGGTTCATCTCACAACATTCCCAAAGGTGTAAACCTTTCTATGAGTTGACCAAGGTGGGGGCCGAGTTTAAATGGGATTCGAAGTGCCAGGATGCATTCGATGGTTTGAAAAGATACCTAGCTAGTCCCTCTATGCTTAGACCACCAGTCCCTGGCAAGCCCTTAGTTCTATATATCTCGATTTCGGAGAATTCTCTTGGGCAGTCCTTGCACAAGTTGATGAAGAAGGGAAAGAGAGGGCAACCTATTATTTGTCAAAGATTTTCGATCCATGTGAGCAGAAGTATATTGTAGTGGAGAAGACATGTGCTGCACTAGTCTAGGTAGTTCAGAAACTCAAACACTATTTCTTAGCTTATGAGGTCAATCTTATCGCCCCCATCAATCCCATCAAATTCCTCCTTGAGAAAACTATTCTAATTGATCGGTTAGGCCGTTGGCAGAGTTTCCTTTAACAGTTTGATATCACCTATGTCTTGCAGAAGGCTATTAAGGGCTATGCCATTGTTGAACATCTAGTCCATCACCCAATACCCCTCTTTGACTCAGTCCAGTCGGAGCTCCCGGATGACGAACTAATGTTGATTTGATTGATCCGATCTTCCCACCTTTGGACATTATATTTTGACGGGGTTTTGAATTCACATGGTAAGGGAATATGAATCGTCCTTCTATCACCCAAGGGTGTCACCATTCCACAGGCATTTCAACTCGACTTCTCAGTAACCAATAACATAGCTGAATATGAAATCTTGCTAGCCGGGTTGGGGGCCGCTCATTTCCATGGTGTCACAGAATTGAGGGTGATAGGTGATAGCTAACTAATCCTTCACCAAGTCCTAACCAAATACCAAACTTCTCATCCAAACGTCAAACCCTACCAAGAACTCACCTCTTGCTACATCAAGCTCTTTTCTAAACTTACTTTTGTCCATGTTCCTCAAGCTCAGAATGTTCTTGCTGATGCCTTAGCCTCCTTAGCTTCATCTCTATCAGTCTCGCTAGGTAAACAGGTGCGGACTATCTATGTCCATAGAAGGTCGATGCCGATGATTCAGGATGGTTGATTACAGAAGATCAAGGAGAGATTTGGTAGAAAGGAATATCTAGAGCAGAAAGAGAGTATTTCTCTAGTCGAGTTGGAAGAGTTAGATGAGGGTGAGAAGCCTTGGTTTGATGAGATCGCAAGGTATTTTCAAGATCAGTTGTATCCACCTAGATCCAATGCAAAAGAAAAGAAGGCCATCAGAAGAGTATCCTAGGGGTATACCATCCTAGGATGGGTACTCTACAAGAGGAGCCTGAGCAGAATTTTATTGATATGCATTGATGAAGAAGAGGCAGAATTGGTGCTTAAGGAAGCACATTCTGGGATCTGTGGGGGCCATGTCAATGCTCAAGCTCTTGCCAAGAAAATCATCAGGCAGGGGTATTATTGGCCAACCCTAGAAGAGGATTGCTCCATCTTTGTCCGGCACTGTCATTCTTGCCAACTCCATGCCGACAAGATCCATTCTCCCGCATCTTCCCTTCATCCGATACATGCCCCATGGCCCTTCGCCATGTGGGCTTTCGATATCATTGGCCCTCTAAGTGATCTTAACTCTGAAATCCATTCCAAATCATTCATCCTAATGGCAACAGAGTACATCACCAAGTGGGTAGAAGCGGAAGCGTTCGTGGAGATCAAGGCATCAACACTGTTCTCCTTCATCAAACACAACATCATCACCATGTTTAGGATCCCCAGCGACATCATCACCGACAATGGACCGTAATTTCTCTCTCAAGATTTGCGCGATCTTTGCACCAGGTACCACATTGCATTGCATCATTCATCTCCATACTATTCTCAAGGCAATGATCAAGCAGAAGCCACTAACAAAACCTTGATCAAAATTATTAAGAAAACCTATAAGGATAGCAAGTTCGCGGACTGGACAGATAAGCTTGTAGATGCTCTATGGGCTTATTGTACTTCTGTGAGGACCACTAGTCAAATCTCGTATGCTCTCGCATATGGAATGGAAGCGGTGGTCCCGTACGAAGTACTCCTTCCATCACTCCGAGTTCAACTCAACAGGGACATCCCTGTCAATGAGAGATGATAATCTCTCCTTGCATAACTTAAACTCCTAGATGAAAAAAGGTTGGCCGCCTTTGAGCATGCCCAGACTTATCAAAACAGATTGAAAAGGTTTTATTAAAAGAGGGTGGCGGAGAGAAAGTTAAAAATCGGTGAGATGGTAGTCAAACGAATATTCGTTAAGCAGGGTGGTCCCCACTCTAAGTTACAACCTAACTCGGAAGGGCCTTTCGTTATCACTGAAAAATATCCAGGTAATGTATATGAGCTAACCAATGCTGATGGAGAAAAACTAAATCATCCATGGAATGACGTTTACCTCAAAAAATATTTTTCTTAAAAAAATGGAGAATTTCTGGTATGATATCAAGTCATCAATTCTAAAATGTTTGTTAGAGGATAAGGATAGACATCACCCTGCACACACAACACCTCCCAATCCCAGAATCCAGATAGCCTGACACTCAAGAGAGGCAAGGAAAGACCCTTACCCTATTCTCTTTTATTCGGTCCAAGATAGGTGAAGGAGATTAGAGAAGGATAGTATCGAAAATGCCCACCGCCTTACCAGGAGTTCATCTCATAGGGTGCAAAAGGGTGCCAAAAGATAGACAATGAACCCCACAGGTTTAAACAAATATGGGTCTGTCTAAACAAGTACCCGAGAATTTAGAAAATGAAAAAGAGGGCACCAAAAGATGGCCAATGACCCCACAGGTCAAAGACTTGTCTACATGAGTGTCACATGTAGAAAATAAAAAGACTCGAAGAGGCCAAACCCCAACGGGAAATTTGGGCATGAGTAGAGAAACCCTCCTCAACACCCCCAAATCCTATCAAAGACTTCCTCTATTATTCTTTCATCTTAAATCCCTAGGGTAGGGTAAACTGTCCAAACTCAGGGGAAATCCAAACAAATCAAAAGAAGAGGGCAAGAAAGATTCTAGGTAGGGAACCTTATTTTCACGTGGTGTTTATTGCATGAATCTTGATTAACACTCAAAGACTGATGAATTGCCTCAATCCCGGCACATTCTCCATAAAAACCAAAAAAATTGAATATTTTCAAAATCTCAAAGAAATTGAATATTTTCAAAACCCAAAAAAATTTTATTTTCAAAATCTCAAAAAATTTAAATATTTTCAAAAGCCAAAACAAAATTGAATATTTTAAAAAATTCAAAAAAATGAACATTTTTGAAAATTCCAAAAAAATGGTTTAGTGCATATTTTTAAAAGAAAAATTCAAAAAAAATCATCATTTAACTTGGCATAACCTTGATTTTTGCCTTCACTTGCATCCATGCTTATTTTTATGTCTTACATGTTTCTACTTCTGCAGTGCATATTTTTCTCTGTTATCATCCCGTTAAGAGGGCTCCTTTCTTTGACCTAAGTCAAGGCAGACAACAATAGGCAAAGCGATGAGCCATGGTGAAGATTTAATCACCTGTATTAGGTGTTTCAGGATTCTGAGATCAAGAAGGGAGTAACTCTCGCCATGGCAGGTAAGCGCTCTTAACCTTCACCTTATTTATTTTCAATCATTTTGTTCATTCTACCTTGTTAATAAGGCTACCCCCCTTGACATACAAACAAGGCAAGATGACAATAAGCAAGGGGGTAAGCCATGGCATAGATCTAACCCCTTTATTGAGCATTTTAGAAAAGAAACATGAGTCAAGGAGGGTGAAGTCTCGCCAACATGTAAGTTTCTTAACCTTACATCTGCTATCTTATTTATTATCGTCATTTATCATCTTTAAGAGGGTTCCGCCCCCTATAAAATTTGCAAGGGGCCAAGCTGAAATGTGATACTAACTACCCTTTAGAGTGATGTCGAGCAGAAAAGAACAGTGCAAGTGACTCTGAAAAAGAAAGATTTGGATACATCATCAAGTGCTACAACAATGAAACAAAGCAGCTACAATAGAAGGAGAACTAAGCCCGCTACAAATCTCAATGTCTGCTACTGCCCTCTCCAAGGGAACGGCCACGTGGAGGAGGCATGGTAGCCATGTCCGCTAAAGCCGCTGTAGCCGCCTCATTGTGGCGACGCTATGAGGAAGTGGCCAAAATGCAAAAGCACTATGCTCATGGCTCTGGTCGCTTTGCCCCTGCTGCCTTTGGCCGTGGTGACTCCTGCTATGAGGGGCACCGCCACTCCGGTGTGTGCCACTCCGGTGGGAGCTACTCTGATAGGTGCAACTCTGGCTCGGCTATAGAGAAATACCCTGGCGGTAAACCTGCAATGTCGCCTTCGCCGTCGCCGCATGAACCTACGACTGCATGTGCATCTGCTCCAAAGAACACATGGCCTGGCTATGCTAGCGCTTTATCTCGTGCAGGGTCCTCTCGTGCTGAAGGCAGAGATATGAGATAACCATCTGGGAATGAAGATTGGCCGGGGTAGATCGCCAGGTCTCCACCTCAATCTCCAAGGACTGGATGCTGGTAGATGACGAAGCAAGGGCACCCTAAAGCTCGGCAACTTGGAAGAAGAGGAAGAATATGAACCAAGAAGATCAACAATCAGAATAGAGAATCAATGAAAGATACCTCTACCTCCCTGGTCGTCAGGGTCTCTCTCGCCTCGCTCAGACGCTGGCGAAGCTCGACCACCTTTTCCCTCGGCACGGGCCTTGTACTACAAGCAGAAAAGAGAACATATCAGAACCAGGAAAGTGCTACAACAAAAATGAAAGTCATGGTCAATGTTTACCTCGATCTCCAGTGTGCTACGAAGAAAGGCCACTTCCTACCGAAGATCGACAATCTCCAGCCTCTGGTGCAGCAACAAAGCCCGAGCATCCTAAAATGTCACTGAGGGTGAGAAAGAGCAACAATGCAAACTTAAATTAAAGAAAAGACAAAGAAGAAACATTTACCTGACCTTCTAGGATGAACAAGTGGCCATATGCCTCTTCATATTGGCGAAGGTGGTCTTGGCTATCCTCTGTCCAGCCAATAACTACCTCGCCACCTTCATGCCACAGCGCAATCGAGGCCTGATATCTCTCCACCTAGTCTACTAGAGGAGCAGGCATCTAGGACGGGCCCTGACTAGTGGAAGAGGATGTGGAGGCTCCAACCAGTCCTGCTCTAGGCCTAGGGAGCGTACAGAGATCCAAAGCCACAATGGCACTAGCTCGTTGACGCACAGGAGATGAAGATCACAGCCGAAGACATGACCTGCCTGACCAATCCAAGAATGGAGGTGGTCTTCGATCTTGAGATATGGTTGCCAACACACCTGTAGGAAGGAAAATCATGATTAACAATTCACCAGAAGAATATTGATGTATTAATTAAATATACCTCAATGTGTGGGAAGCGGAGCATCTATGCACGGATTAAAGTCAGCTAGCTCCGATGGCCCTCAGAAGGGTGGATGGGCTCCCAACGAGTCATCAGAGGAAGGAGGCTGGGGTAGGACTGCTATGCCCAGCCTAGGGAGAAGTAGAGGTGACTCTAGATCTGCAAAAGGCAAAACTCGTCAGGCAACACAGAGCGAAGTAGAGTAACACAAGTGAACATAAAAAAGAAAGCTATTAAAGTCACTTGAAGAAAGGGAGAGAAGCTAGCGACAGAAATGGAACCTGTCTCAGGCTGGAGACCACAAAACAGGTGAGAGAGCATCATTTCCCCCCACGCGTATGTGCCAACCTAGTCCAGGTCAGCAAGCAAAGGAAGGAACCGCAGATAGATGCGGTCTGTCTTTGAACCCAGCAGAAGGTGCCTGAAGAAGAAGAGGAGGAACCGATGCAAGTCTACATCTGCCTCCAAGGTACCAGGTAAACTGGTAAAGGCTGTCGTGGCCTGGCCAACCATATGGCAAAAGAAGCTATCCTGACTCTTACCTTGGACCTACTTAGCATCTACCAGGCCCACCATCTCTCTAGCCTCTAGTCTGGAGATGGTGCATAGACCCTCCTTCGGGTCAAACTCAGGCATGTAAGCAAAGAAGGCCCAGAACTCCCGCGAATAGTCAGAAGAGGTGGTGCACACCATCAACTTACTGTCAACACGAAGATCGGTGATGTGTGTGACATCCTCTTGAGAGGGCACCATGTGCCCCCAAGGGAAAAGGAAGATGAAGGAGTTTAAGTACCAGGACTCGTGGAGGAACGACACTAGTGGTAGGTCCTCCCAGAATGGAGTCATCTGGAGGAGGGGCCCAAACCCCATCTCCTCTAACCGAACTTGTTGGAAGTCTGGGAGGCCGAGGTAGGCGACGTGCACCAAGTCCTATGAGATCCAGGATTTCACCCAAGCCTACAATAAGTTCATTCCATTAGTTCATTCAATTTTATTGTCGAAATGCAAAAGAACTAATCATTAAGTGCAGGGCAAAAGAAAACATACCTCGCGGATAGCTGTGAGCTCGATTTCCTCGAAACCGGAGTCGTGACGGCGGACTCGTCTCGACATCTACATCAAAAGGGGAGTTAAACATGACATCACTGAATGTTGACTATTAATTATTTGTTTATATAAATTTTCTTCATTTAAATAAGAAAAAAAAATTGCCGAATGTGCCCTCCCTCCCTTTGGAGTCGGGGGGGGGGGGCTCCACCTGACCACACCCTCAGGTCAGTGGCATGGTCACTGCGCCCCTGCCCCCTTTGAAAAGGGAGGGCGTGGTGAGCGCGCCCTCCTATTGGGGGCGCGGTCACCATGCCCCCTCAACCCCATGATCTCTATTTTTGAAATAACTTGCTCAAATTTACTCAGAATCACGTGAAACTTGAACCAAAACGAAGAGCAAGTTCTAATCTACATTTCTCATAATAAGAGCACTAACAATATGACTCATACTCTGAAAATGAGCTGGAACAGATGGAGCTTCTGACATGAGGAGAGATGGTGAGCAGGATGAAATGAAGAATTGTTAACCTTGCTGGGTATTTATAGGAGTTCTTTGTTTCAATGACGAGGTCTTTGTTTCACCTTAGTATTAGGCACCACCACCTCCACCACCACAAGATCCCTTGGAGCCCACTCAATGACCTGTGATAGATCAGATGATCTCTATACGGCTTGCACAGCATGATGATGAACACGGTGTCGTGGGCCTTTATTAGGTTCCATTCCTGCCACACCACTAGTATGTTAGACTCCCCTCTAACATCTCCAAGGTGCCAAGTATTCCAAGTTTGATGATGTGGGTC
This sequence comes from Cryptocoryne crispatula var. balansae, assembly GCA_036172225.1. Taxonomy (NCBI): domain Eukaryota; kingdom Viridiplantae; phylum Streptophyta; class Magnoliopsida; order Alismatales; family Araceae; genus Cryptocoryne; species Cryptocoryne crispatula. Next base: position 23,031,508 of record CM069920.1, read on the forward strand.
CCTAGGGAGCACTTGATGCTCTATTACACACATATGAGTTAGCTGGTGCATTGTGAATCATACTTATTAAAAGTACATTGCTACCACTCTAGCATGCACACCCTTTGAGTGGTATTTCAACTTGAAGCCTATGTCAAAAGCCAACTAGCCTAATATGTAGAAATTTTTTTAGAAAGGTTTAGCTTCTTCGAGTGGCCACATATCCTGGTGGAGTGGTCGACTAAATTTGCCGTTGAAGAAACATATGCATGAAGTGTGCCAACCCACCATTGCATGAGGAAGTGGTGGCTTTGTGCAAGAGAGTCCTCCGGGCCGAGATTCAGGAGATAGTGTTTGGAATCAGAATTTAGTTTTTCGATGGACATAACATCATGGTTGCGTACATAGAACATTTCTATGTCAACAATCCCTTGATGACAGTCGCTCGACCAAAGCTGATTAAAGACAAGTAATTTCTAGGGATGTTAATACATTTGACATCGCCTCCTCCTCCTAGAGGAAGAACAACAACACAGGGGGCAAGAATGCTACTACAGCTCCCCCATAGAGAACTAACAACAACCCCGTGCCAAAGCCCACATGGGAGGAGTGTACGACAAAATCGTACTCCTTCACCAAAGATTACACGAGGAAGTTATTTGACGCTTGCATGGAGAATAGCTTGATCACTCTACCGATATGCCGACGCCCTAAAAAGGCTACACAGAGTGAAGAGCCAAACTTCTGCCCTTACCTCATGTTATTAGAGTACAACCTTGAAGATTTCTTCTACTTCAAAGACTTTGTTGAGACCCTAATTTGAGACAAGGTTCTGAACTTGGGAAATCGGCATGGATATCATCTCCTTGAGAAACAACAACACCAGGTTCAGATACGCCAATTTGACCTTATTTGGAGCTTAAAACTCTTATTCTATTGGCAACATCTCTTTTAGACCGTTAAAATCAAGCTAAACCATCCTTTTGGATGAGCTGAGGAGCTTACTAGAAATATGAGGATGAGTTATGGATCTCTAATCAAATCCATTTTTGTCAAAAAAGACCCATTTTGACTTCTATGTTGCTCTTGGTGGTCTCTGCACCAAGGTCGTGTTGCCAGGTTGTGTGCTAGATTATGCTTTTCTCAGCATCTCCTCTATTTGAAACTTTTTCACAAGATTTTTTTGGTCATCTACTTAAGAAGTCCTAAAAATGAATAATCTTTATCTTTGAGTCCTCTTTTTATTTCAATAAACGACATTCAATTCAGACCTCTCGTTTGTCGACAGTACCCTTTGGAAGTCAGACAAGTAATTCTGTCCACACACAACACCGATCAAGACCAATGAAGTGCATGCCCAGCCATTTGGCCAGATCCCTAACCCAATTCATGACCACCCTCTTATTTTTTCTTATCTATATCATTTGTATAAGTTTTTATAAGCTTCATGATGAAAATTAGCACCATCAAATGATGGCAATCCAACTAGTTGTCTTATACAGCAAAACTTGCTATTTTTAGACCAGATTTGTTTCCTCCTCAAGTGGAGACATATTTTGAACATGGGAAAAGTTATCCATGGTTTTCAATATCTCTAAATCATTTGGGTATGTTTATATAAGCCTCATGATAAAAATTAGTAGCATTAAATGGAGAAAATCTAATCTATGGTCAGATATATCAAAACTTGCTATTTTTTGACTTGTTTCTCATCCCCTATTAAAGGAGACCCATTTGAACGAACTAAGGAGAGAATCCTCATCCTACAGCTTTCTCTCCTTATCCTCCAGACACACTAGGCTCATCCCAACCTCTCCAAATCATGCTCTCTTCATCCTGGTGCCCGGAGATCATCTCGAAGTGAAAGAGAAGCTGATCTATGCTCTGACGTGCTGCTTTGTTGATCATCGGCTTAGACATATTTCCATGAGCATTTTACAGCTAGGCTTCCTTCATGAAAAGTGTTATCAGATGAATTATCTTTCATCTTTTTGGCTCATGGTAACTTCTACACCGGTGCTACATAGACAGATCCAAAATCTACCCTTTCCCTGTCATCATCTTCTCAGTCATTTTTTTATAAAATTTCAGGTGGATTCAGCCTACAACTTATGCATTCAAATTTTACCCTGGTGAGTTATCTTTTATTTCCAAAAATAATCAATTAATTTTGACATCCGTGGTGCCCAAGGTACATCTTGCATTAACATTGCGCTAGTGGTTCCCGAATCTTCAACTTCCAATAGCAGAACTGTCAAGTAAATTCTTACCTTTTTTGAAGAAATTTAAATAAACTTGTCTACATATTAAATCACCCTCGGTGAGTCTTCTTTATTTTTAAACAAATGGGAGCTCATTCTAACTTTCTAACTATCTGTGGCGGTCTTTTCAACAAGGTTGTGCAATCTGGTCGTGCTTCTAGTTTCTATCCACTACTAAAATTCCTACATGTCTACATAGTCATTTCCTTTGGAAGTCATCAATAGAAAATCTCTTCTTCTCCAAGTTTTCTATCCACATAAGCAAACAACACTCAATTTCAAGCTAGTAGTGATTAAGGTGAGAGTTTTTCATATTTTTCGTCTCTACCTTTCTCATTCCCTTTTGAGGTGGTGATCTGGATATGACAAACTCATTTTTGGAGTCGACAGCTCTGTAGTGACCACGGTGGGACAACCATTGTCTTTAACTATGCTTGCTTGATGTTCTAGTGCAACTAATCTCTTCTTCAAGCTTGATTTGCATCATTGATTGCATTCATCTCATTCATGTTATTATATTTTTTGCATAAATTGATTACTCCTCTTTCTCTCTCTCTTCTTTTTACATTAGATTTGCATCAGGTATTGGACTTGTTCTGATCCGTAGGGCATTCGAGGTGGGGGCTCTCTCTCCCAACACACCCTTACCTTTCAAGAACCCTCTTGATGGATTCCAACCTCTCTTTCTAGATATTCCTTCCTAGTTGACTTGGTTTGTTTCTATCAAGGCCTCTGTAAGTCCCCATTTGTGGAGTATTCCTCTCTTGATTGGGCTAGTTGTACCATTCATCCCAAAACCTAAAGAACCTAAGTACCCATTCGTGGTGAGTTTGTGATAACCTTAGGTAATTTTTTATTGAAGTGATAGGAATAAATCCTACAATTGTTGAGTGAACAATTCTTAAAAAATCTATTAATATAATGTTTAAACAAAATCATTGCGTAATCATTCAGGATTCTTTGCATCACTTCTTTGTCAAACCAAAAATTCAAAACAACAAAAAATAGAAAACACCAAAATAAAAAAAGGAGTTCTTTGCTTTAATCTGTGTCCACCTTGTTTGTCTACAAAAAGTGAAAGAAAAATCTCTTAAAGAAATACACAACAAAAAAGAAGAACTATTTGAAATCAAAACCTTGTCAAGGCAAAACTAGGTCCATTCTTTTGCATGTCTATGATGGTGAAGTCGGTTGAGATGTTTGGTAGGGTGAATTGCTACACCACAGAAGCCGAAGAACAACAAAGGAGAACACAAGGATGGGCCTATGAGAAAAGGTAGCATCCCATGATACTCCACCTCGAGAGTGTAATAATCAAACTCCTCCCTTCTTCGACCATCAATCATTCATATAGGAGTTATATCAATGTGATCCCGATCAAGTCATCCATGCCATTCATAATGTAATGGTGACAAATGGCTTACTGACCGTGGTTTTCAACCTAGAATACCCCAAGCTAGCCATTCCCACACCAGTTTTGATGTTTCCCATTCTTCTTATTCTAGGATGAGTTCACCTGGCCTGACTCCGAGTCACCAACCATCAAATTGTTCACCAACCCACCTTTCTCCTATCCGGGTGCCACATGCACATCCTCCAGTGTATTCCTCTCCACCCGTTACCAGGGATCAAGAAACCTTTGAATTTCTCATCTATAGTATCTGCATCCCTCCATCACAAACATCAGCCTACCATTGCTACAATGGCTCAGGTGATCCCTTCACCCATGTCAATGATTTCTTGAGTAAATCATCTTGTTGGCTAAATGATCGAAGAGCTCTTGCTTTTCTTTTTATGTGATCATTAGGTGGTGTAGCCCTAAAATGGTTTTTTTCACTTGGGGAGGTAGAAAAATGGGATTTCAAAATCGTCAAGGCAAAATTTTTGAAATGATATGGGCCGGGCTAGGGCAAAAGGGGGAAGCACACCAAAAGAGCGTGGAACAGGTGAAAGTGGAAAGTATTAGACAAGGTGCAAGGGTAGGAGTAGTCTAGTAATTAGCGGTATGAGGCGGAGGTATTCCTCACACAAGAATATGAGTTCATAGATTAGCTGGACTGAACTAATCTTCGCATATCTTTTAATATACCGATGATTTCTAGATACCGACAGAAGAAAGGTGGTTTTAACAAGGAAAGAAAGAGAGACAGGGAGCTAGCACTCACAGGCAAACTTTCTTTACTATTTTACGATTAATACAACTAGAAAAGCTTATGAACTTGACGAACTGAAGCTGAAAGCTTCGTACTTACATGAAAGCTTTCTTTTAATAATCTTGAATAAGGACTTCAAGAATATCTTCGGAAGGCTTGAAAATGGACACTTCAGAAAGGAAGAGGAAAAAAGTGCATATAATAGAGATTGCCTTGGCTCCTTGGGTGGTCTGAAGTTGATTAGAGATCTATCCGAGTTGGGGACTCAGGTGCAATATTATGATAAATTGAGGCCCATGGCTAAGAAGAACATTGATGTTATGCACCAACCTAGGAGCTCTCCCCAACTCTATTCAGATCATCATCATCATCTAACTCCTCGACGCCAGTTAATTAGGCCACCCATGCCCCAACCTTAGCCGGTCATGCAACCCGTGTTAGTGGCACAACCAACTATACATAATCAAGTTCCTCTTGTCAATTGTGCGAATACCTCATTACCTAAACCAGCTTCTCAGCCTTTGACTCTACCGACATTTCCAAAGGCCCCTTGGCCAATCATCTAACCTTTGGCTTCACAGTCTACTTCAACAATAGCTCCTCAGCCAGCCACACAAGCCTTGGCCCCTCAATCAATTTCACCAATGGCTTCTTAGCTCGAATTGACTTCTATGACAACACCAATTGAACAACCCTTGGCTATTCAATCAATCCCTTAAAATAGGGTTCACCCTCAGTCGGTTAAAGTACTTGTTTCCTCTATTGCTTCTGCCTTGGCAAAGGAACCAGTCACCCTATCATTCATGCTCCTGCCCTGGCAAAGGAACCACAATCCGATCATCCTTGATCTTGCTATGGTAGATGATTTAGTCACTTTAACCCTTCATGCTCCTGCCCCCCAGAGGAACCGATCACTCTGATCATCCATGCTCCTGCCTTGGCAGAGGAATCAATCACTCCAACCATTTGTGCTCCTGCCTTGGTAGAGGAATCAGCTTCTCATCATGTCATTTCTATATCTTAAGATCAAAGTCAGCCAGTAGGGGAGGTTGAACTGAACCCTTCTACATTTCTAGAATCCCCTAGACCAGGCATGTCCTCTTCCCTAGAACAACCTGAAGAGAAGCCTATTGTAGAGAGCTTAGATGATAGAATCACAAATTTAGATGATTGTCAATCCAATAAAGGACCAGTAAAGGATTCGCTAGGCATTGATCAACTGTGGCCATCATTGGAATTGATCCCTAAAGACGGTTAGACTGAATTGACCCTCGAACTAAAAAGTAAGAAAATCGAATTGATCAATGAAATGGAGAAAGAATCTACAAACTTTTCGAAGGATAGAGACCTTAGAAAAGGGCTACTGGGACCTCCTTCAGCTAGGCATTCAAATTCTTCAAAATCAATCTTAGGGCCGCGACCCTTACCCCATTTTCCTCCTAAGCAACAATCCAACCCATGGGCCCACAATCAATCAATCTTAGGGCCATGACCCTTTCTTTATTCTCCTCTGAATCAATGATCGGGCCTATGAGCCCACAATTCCTCAATCTTAGGGCCACAACCCTTTCTTTATCATTCTTTCAATCATCGATTTGGCACATGGGCCAAGAATCTTTCAATCTTAGGGCCACATCCCACACTACTTCTTAGTGAATTAGGCTGTTATGCCCCATTTTCAAGCTCTTATGCCTCTTTCCATCAACTAGGCCTATATGCCCCTCTTCATCAACTGGGCCCATATGCCCCCTTCATACAACCGGGCCCACGTTCCCCCTTTATCCAACTGGGCCCATTTTCCCCCTTCATACAACTGGGTCCACATGCTCCCTTTATCCAATCGGGCCCATGTGCCCCTTTCCCTCAACAGGGCCTATGTGCTCCTTTCATCCAACAGGGCCCATGAGCCCCCTTTCATCAACCGGGCCCACATGCCCCTTTCCTTCAATCAGGCCCACGTGCCCACAATTCTCCCCATTCAGGTCCATATGCCCTTAATTTTTCTAAATTGGGCCCTCATGCCACAATTCACCTTAACCGGGCTCACATGCCCACGTTTTCTTGCAACCGAGCCCATGTGCCCAAATTCCTTATAAATCGGGTCCCCATGCCCCCACTTCTTTAAATTCGGGTTCACACGTCCATACCCTTCAATGGCATCCGTGAGCCCATCACCAATATTCAAAATCACAACCATGCTCTCAATCACCTAAATCGGGTCCACATGCCCACTCTTTTCGTTGGGTCCCTCGATCTCAACCTTCAATTGGGCCCTCAAGCCCATCATCATTAATCGGGCCCTTGAGCCTATCATCTTTAGTAGAGCCCTCATGCGCATCAACATCAACTAAGCCCTCTAGCTTGCATTCAACTCTCGGACCTGCGTGCCCCTTGATTCCAACTCTTTCTCACTTTTGTTTTCAAGCATGTTCCTTTCCTTTTTGAATTCTCTATCTTTTTCTTGGTTTTATGTTCAATAAAAATTAAGGGTAAAGAAATTTCCTGGGTGATACCACAATCTTTGCCTTCTACATTATTAATCTTCACTCCTCCATGACAAATCAGATCCTCCACATCTTTCACTTTATCATATGACTTTGAATCTTTGATCCAATTCGATATAAATCATATCAAAAGTGGAAGCAATAAGGTAAGGCAAGTAAGGCAAGGCAAGCACAAGCAACGTCATCACCAATAGTAAACTTCTTCTTCTCTCAGGTATTACATAAATTTTTATTCATCATCATCTTTTCATTTGCAAGAAAGTATGTTTTTGGATTATTTTTATATTTTAATATTTATTACCGAATATGCATGTGCTCTGGGGTGGGGCACATGCACCCCACTCTAGGGCGTGTTGTCCAAAATTTTTAGGAATGGATGATGCTGGCTTTCTCCTATAAATTAAGCCAACTTCTGATGTTTCAAAGGTTGGAACATAACCATCCAAGCATCCCAAGATGTCCTTATACCATCTCATTATTTTTTGGTGATTTTTAGAAAGAGAAATTCATGTGTTTGGAGAGAGAAATATTGGTTCGAGCTCATATTGCTAGGGCTGTCTTCTCTGATCTCTACAGAAGCCTAGAGATGTCTGTTGCCCAAGCTGTCTTCTAACATCGGTACTTGTCATGGCAAGCTCTAAAGCAAAGTCATGCCAGATAGAACCCGATTCCTATTTGGCTTTCTCGACAGACCCAGATTTGCTCACATCTCCTTCAAACTGGCTCAGATTTGATCTGTTCTTCTTTCTACCTCTTTATTTCATCATTCTTCATCCAAATTTTGTATTTTTACATTTTATTTATATTATTTTTATTTTTATAATCAAAAAATAAAAAAGGGGTTAGAAATAACCTGAATCCGGTCAGTTCTTCTTTAATTGTCTGTTTTTATGTTATTTTATTTCCATTTACTTCACCCCATCAAGTTATAATTGTTGTTTCACCTATTTTATTGTCTATTTTCATAGAAAATCAAGCACCTATGCGTTGAGGACTCTTCTTCATCGACCGGCCAAAGAAGGAGAAGCTAGAACCCACCCACTTTCTAGCTATCCTACACAGACTCAGTCAATCTCTTATTTAATTCCATTGCGTAAAACAAAGCCCACAGCTCCTGACAACCACGTTCTTACTTTATTTCATGCATTAATGTTTTTCATTTTTTTCTTATCCACATGATCCAAATAGCCCCTTCAACATCCTAGTGACGGTTGAAAGTTGATTATCTGGGGATCAATATGAGTGTGGGTAATGAAGGGATCTCCTCCTCCCACTCTCTCTCTTTCTATCTCTGAGGGGTGCCGACCCGGGAACTCCATTTTTGGAGTCAACAACTATGCCCTTTTTTTGGAGACCACAATGGGACTAACAATGTCTTTAATCGTGGGTGCTTAGTGTTTGTGTGCAACAAGTTCTAGTTCTAGATCGGTTCCCGCATGAGCCTTTGTTTCTTTCCACCTGTTTCAATTTGATTTCATCTTAAACTTATTGATTTAATTACCTTTTATCATATCTGAGGTACCAAGACTTTTATTTAATTTTTGTTAATTATTTCAGCCAGTTCCTGTGTGAACCCATCGTTGCTATTAAAATCGGTTCCCACACGAACCAACTTTCTCATACAAATCAGTTCTCGCGTGTGTATACACGCCAAATTCGCCTAATTCAGAGCATAAAACTCATGTTTTATAGGGTAACATGTATGAATGACCTTATAATGATTCCGGGTCTTTTAAAGTTGATTTGGAGCTTTGTCGAACGAAATCGGATGTTTTCCGAAGTTTTCCGCACAAAGTCGTAATTTCCAAGCGAAAACCACACGTAAATCATGTAAACACGAAAATTGGCTAAATGACCAATGCCTGATAATCATGCATTGAAGGTTATGGTCAGCTTTACACTCCAAACAAGTTTTGTTGCATACCGTGTCTTTCCGGTTGGCCATCGGAGTCATTTCGACCAGTATCGGATCTTCTGTTCACTGTCCTGACTTCCGGATAAAATTCTAAATTTTTGTAGGGTGTTATGGCTGATCCAATGCAGAGATCTTCTTTGGCATGTTATCTTTCTAACGCAACAAACGGCGTCGAATTCCGAGTTCGGGAGTGTTCGCAATGGCTTCTGGAAGAAGGATGCGTAGAAATAGTCCCATGCGCCTTGGTCCCTGTGCACATGTGCCCTGGACCCAGGGCACATGGCCATGCGCCCTAACCCTGAGTCACGTGACCTTGTGCCCCCGATCGAGGGCACGAGGGAACCAGTTTTCAACCGGGACTCTACCTCTGAATGGATCGGATCAAATTTTTCGACCAGATCGGACTGAAATTTTCAGATGGATAGGATGTACCCCCACTTGGAGGAACATGCGCCCCTCAGTGGGGCGCATGTGCCCTGCACCAGGGCACATGCGCCCTGGGGTAGGGCACAAGGTACCCTGTTTTTTAGCTTTGATCGCGACGGTCGTTCTCCTATAAATTGAGGCCGATTCCAGTCGTTCCAAAGGCATGTATGTGACCCCCCGGGGATCTCAAGACGTCAAAGCTCCCTCCTACATCCATTTTGTGATTTTTAGAGAGAGAATTTTGAGTTTTTAGTGAGATAAAAGTTGGTTCAGGAGAGAGGAAGGCTGGTTTGCAGGTGATCTGCCAAGTCTCTCTTATTTGGCCTCTACAGCAGCGTGTGCACGTCTGCTGCCTGAGCTCTCAACATCAAAGTTCTTCCTCTCCAAACTTCTCCAGTTTTCAATCAATGGCACGTGATTCTGAGGTCAGGGCTGGTCGTCAAGAGTGCAGAAGCAAAGTCGCACTTGGCAGATCCTGGACTGCTGCTCGGCTTTTTTGACAACCCAGATTTGGCCATATCTCTCTCTATTCTTATCAGAATCTTTCTGTTCTTTTTCCTACCTTTTTTATCGTGATTCTCCATCCTCTTATTATTTTTTAATATTTTTTAAATTATTTTTAGTCTTTTAATCGGAAAATAAAAGAAGAGGAGTTAGAGATAACCCGAATCTGGTCAGTTTCTAGTCAGTTGTGTGTTTTATGTCATTTTCTTTACATATACTCTACTTTGTTTAGTTCTAATTGTCCTTTTCACTTGTTTGTTTGTCTAGTTGCATAGAAAATCAAGCACCCACACGTTGAGGACTCTTCTTCATCGGCCGGCCGAAGAAGGAGAAGCTTTGACCTGCACTCTTCACGCTAAGGTACACACGGTCAATTTTATTTCATAAATCGGAACCCGCGGTTCTTGGTGACCACATGTCTTAATCTTCTACTTCTCATCCTCCTCCCACATGACCCGAACCGTCTCTTTGGTGATTGAGCGACGCCAAGGGATGAATGTTCGGGGATCAATGTGAGTGTGGGACCGAGGTGAGAGTTGCTTTCTATGCTTTCTTCTTTCTTTCTCATCGCCTCTTGAGGTGACGATCTGGATTCACGGACTTCCCTAAAAAGGAGAGGCCCCGTCGAACTTTCAGAGTTGATAGCTTTGTGGCGACCACGGTGGGACAAGCAATGTCTTCAACCGTGGGTGCTTAGTGTTTTCTTGCAACTAGTTCTAGTTCTAGACCGGTTCCCGCGTGAGCCTTTCCTCCTTTCCACCTTTCTTAATTTCATGCCATCTCAAAGTTTCTGATTTCACCCATCGTTCACCATATCTGTAGTGCCAAGTACCTCATTTAATTTCTGTCATTTTATTTCAGCCGGTTCCCGCGTGAACCCACCTTTGCTTTAAAACCGGTTCCCGTGCGAACCAACTCTCTTCTACAAACCGGTTCCCACGTGAACCAACATTTATTTTCAGTCATTCAAATCATATTTTCCCTCTTTTGCCGTAGGTTATCACCCTTAAATTGGTCACCGCATGACCCTTTTTATTTTCTTGTTGCCATTTAAACCGGTTCCCGCATGAACCACCCTTTTCTCTTTTAAACCATTTCCCGTGTGAACCATTCTCTTTATTTACTTTGGTTCCCACGTGAACCAAACCACTTTTCTTAAGATCTATCCCAACTTGTATCAGATCTTTATTCACCTTTGATTGGCCCCACGTGGCCTTCTTTCAATCATTCAAACCGGTTCCCGCGTGAACCACCCTTTTGCCCAAAACCGGTTCCTGCGTGAACCACCTTCACTTTTTACCCCGGTTCCCATGTGAACCAGCTTATTCTTACATCGGTCCCCACGTGGACCACCCTTTTTGCTTGGCTATCAGATCTGAACCCTCTTCTTTTCATCACTTTTCACTATCTCCATTTGACTCCCGTGTGAAACAAGGTCTAGATTCTAGTTTCTAGGTGCTTGTCTAGTTCCTAGTTACTTTCCTTGCGTCATTGCTTGTTTATTTAAGTTTTTCTTATTACTTTATTTATTACTTGGTTGCATTCTCTGCTCCTTCTCTCTACCTCCTTATTTTACACTTTTTTCTTTTGAGGTGGGAGCTCACTCTCCCATTTACCCCTCCCATCCAAAACACCCTCTTGGTAGATTCTGACCTCTCTTCTGGGATATTCCTTTCTAGTTGACTTGGTTGGTTTTCATCAAGGCCTCCATAATTCCTCATACGTGGAGTATTCCTCTTCATGATCGGGTTGGTTGTACCACTCCCCAAAACCCGAAGCATCCTATGTTACCTACACGTGGTGAGATTGTGTGAAACCTATGTCATTGGAGATTGGAGTTAAGATCCTAACCCATTTGTTGAGAGAACAATTCTTAACAAATCCATAAACCTAAGGTTTAATCAAAATCATTACGTAATATTATTTTCAAGTCTTTGCATCACTTGTTTGTCAAACAAAAATTCAAAACTCTAACATTTTTGCCAGATACTAAAAACCAAAAAGTTCTTTGTTTGTTTTGCCAACTTGTTTGTTTTACCTTCTCCTTGAAGTTGAAAGGTGACAATGCAATTAAGTTCTGGAAGGCACGTTGGAATGGCAGAACACACTGAACATTGAGAGCACGAGATGGGTCATCAACCAATTCCGTCAGACGGTCATGTTAATCCCTTGTTTGAGTCAGAAGCGCAAGAGGTCCCTCAACCATCTGCTCTCCGTGATGTTGAACAACTCTTTAAAGAGTTGTCTCTTTATACTGACCCAGAAACCTACTCCCGTATACAATCCATGGTGAAGGGAAAAATTGCCTCTGATCAGGCTGAAGCCAACCAAGTTGCCTCATCTCCTTGTCCTATGGTTCGACCACCACTCATTCAATCACCCTTTGTACAACCACCTATTGTTCAACAATCTGTGATTCAACCATCACTAGCACAACCATCTGTAGTTCAACCATCTATAGTTCAACCATCTGTGGTTCAACCATCATTTGTCCAGCCATCTTATTTTAACCATGTTGCTCCCATGGCCCACCAAGTCATGGGACAATCTTCAGAAAATTTGCCAAGTCATGCTTCTCAATTCCAGAATCATGCCTCTAACCACATACCCCCACTAGTAAACCAAGAGCCTGCTCTCACCCAGGCAATCATGGAGCAGCTCACCCAGATGAATGAACATTATGAAGAGCTGAGATGTCGCCTGGACTCCAAATCAATTCCTGAGGTCTCTATTCCTTCTTTGCCAGTTCTCCACCTACCACCTTCTGAGCTACCAGTTTATCGCCACTACAATGGTACTGGCAATCCTTTTCTCCACCTAAAAGATTTTCTCTATGAGTCCTCATTCTGGAAAAATGATCGTAGGGTTCTTGCTTTCTTGTTCCGCCGATCACTAGAAGGGTCTGCATTGGAATGGTTCTACTTGCTCAACCCCTTTGAAGCAGGAGACTTTGATATTGTTAAGACCAAATTTTTGCAAAGATACAGAGACCGGGTGGCACCATCATGCTCCATCACAGATTTGATTGCTGAGAAGATGAAGCCCGAGGAGGACTTCATAAAGTTTGCTGATCGCTGGAGGGGAATGGCAGAGAAATTGACAGATGTTATTTCTGAAGGGGAACAAGTGAAGATGCTTATTGAAAACACTACACCTGCCTTGAGGAATGTATTGATCATGCACCGTCCTACCGCCATGAATGAACTCTATGACAATGCCCGATACTTGCAAGCCCACTTCAAAGATGCCACCATGATAAATCGATTTGATCCCAAACCTAGGAACATTAGGAAGACCCCCTCTGCACTAGTTGGGCCTACAACTGAGGGAGTTGTCAACAACGAAGCTATAAACATTGTGGGAAACAAGGGAGGAAACTGTCAAAACCAGTTCAAAAACCCACCACAGAACATTTCTTACCACCCCCCTCAACAACAGGTTAGGCCACAACAACCACGACAACCACAACAACCACCTCAGCAGGTAGCACAACCCCAGCAACCTTGTCAACTTACCTACAATAAGGCACTGCCACCACCCCATCAGGCACCACGAAGGGGAGGTCCTAGGGGAGAGAACTACCAACAACTCACTACTCCTTGACCGACATCTTCAATGTACTCATGGCAGAAAAACAGTTTGAATTGCCCAAGGAAAGTGAGGTTTGTCCAACAAATGCATATATGTCTCGATATTGTGCTTACCATTGGTACCCTGGTCACATTATAGAAGTGTGTTTTCAATTCAAAGATTACATCCATGATCTGAATGACCATGGTAGCATTGATTGGGATCAAATGGGGGGATGCATATAGGTAATGAAGGCTAGGCAGCAACAGTGGCAGCGTCCACCGGCTCAACCTCAACAACAACCCGGCTTGGGGATCGTTCAGAATCCACTCCCATTATATGCTCCCGCTCCAACACCGGCACCAGTACATCCAAACACAGGAATTAGTCTAGTACACTCCATTGTCCAAAGAGATGCCAGCCGTGCTCAAGGTTGGCAACTAAAAGACCACAATGCAACCATGCCAGTCAACCCAGCTAGGCCTCCTGTTAGGAACCCTCCTAGACAGATAATCCGTGCACCTTCTACTCCAGAACCACCACCAAGCTCAATAACCCAACCACTGGCCGCCACTTCTTCTCGCCGACTTATCATTAGGCCAGCCCCCGTCTTGACTACACCTCCTTCAACCATTACTACACACCGGCCCTTGCTTATCCGACCACCACAATCATCACCAAACCTGAACCCCCAGCCTATGAGCTCTGTCACTTCAAAACCCCAACCTATCATACCACCAACCCCACAACCTACCACCACTCCTACACCCCAGCCTCTTCTTATCAGGCCACCAGTATCACCATCACTACCCCCTCTAAATCCTACCCCTCTACCCACTAACCCAATCATTCTAGAATCACCAATCCCATTACCTACCATACCTGCACCTACACCACCTGTTCTACCACACCCCACCCCAGTTAACCCACCACCTCTACCCGACTGCCAAATAGCCCCGGTGCTTCAGAGTGGGACGATGTTCCAGCGGCTCTTTTTCCAAGCCGGGACTCAACTGCAAGATCCAGTGGAGGAAGAACAAGTGGAAGAACCTTTGTCGGGCACGTCCTATGATTTGTTGGAGCATTTGGATAAGACACCGGCCCGTATTTCCATACTTAAGTTGATTAAAAGATCAAAGGTGCACCAGGATATTTTACAATAGTATTTGCAAAGGGTAATGGTGAATGAAGATCTTTCGCCTGAGAAGATCACCACAGTGTTAGCCCCTAGAAGTGAGCACCCAACACTCACTTTCTCTCAGGAGGAATTAGCAGATCCAGAGGTCATCTCTCCACCGTAGCAATTCAAGAAAACATACGTCTTCAAATCAAATGTAAACCTTTACATCTAACATGCTCGTCTTGCCATTTGCAGGAAGATGACGTACGAAGAAAAAGTTAGCTACTCCGAGTATCATGTCAACCGAGCTATGGACTTTGGCTCTTTGTCTAACCCGATTGTGTTCGGGGCATTCCCGGAGGTAGTTCAGCCCGTCGACTGCTTGGGTGGGAAGTTATTGCACCCGATCGCCAATGATGATGTCATTCATCTAGGGGAGCAGTTGCTTTTGGCCTCCATGGCCATGGATTCAGTCTTAGAAAAGAAAAACATGGCAGACACACAGATAGTATTGTTTGTCAACACAGTTTCAAGCACTGAGCCAAAGCTTCGAAGGTTCCGTCCGGGTAAATCCAGCCCGTCGCGCGGATCACGACGTTCAATAGTAATGGGTTCCATGAGGGTTTATTGGGGAAAGCACCATGCTATCCCAATTTACACTCCTGCCGAGCTAAGACAGCAAAGGTCAAAGCTCACCATCTTATCACTCACCAATCGCGTTGCCACCTTGGCTCGGATTGATGAAAAGAATAAGGTTGTTTCTCAACCTTCCACCAACTTGCAGTCGTCTTCTCGGGGGAAGAAGAAATCCTCTACCCGTCAAGACACATCTGGCCGATCAACGGTTACAATTGTTAAGAAGAGGGAGCAGCCCTCTAGTTCCAAGATTTCTAACTTCGTCCGATCAGCGGCCATTCATGTTACTCCTCGGGAGAGGGACCATCCCTCGGCCCGTCATATCAACCAGGGGGGCTGATCAGCTGTTCCGTTGTTTAATGCTACCAGACGAGATGAGAACCAATCCCATGGTCGTTATCCTGCCAAGGATGAAGCTCTGGCTAGGAATTTATCCAACGCCCGCTCTCAAAATTGCCCAGGTGGGCCACAATCACCTTCAGCTCGGGTTCGGAATCAATCCGCTAGTCGATATGCACCTCCTACTAGTCGATTTGTTAATCGACTACAAGAAGACTACATTCATCCAACTGGGGGCCACCCTCCAGGTCGTTTACCAACCATGCGGGCTAAGGAGTAACCGATTTCCCATCATGTTGACAGGGGGCAGGGGAATCAATCCTCTTTCCAAAAGAAGCAAGCTTGGGTGCCTAAGGTGGAGGCTCCAACTTCAGGACCTTTACCAAAGGCTGCCATTTCTCATCACGCTGATCGTTGCTCTTCCAGCACTCGTCCTAGCCATTCTACACAGTCGAAGGCCACAACAGCTCGGCCTGCAGTCCAATTTGCACTACCATATAGATGGCAGTTTGCATCTCATTATTATGATGATGGGTCTATGGGTCCACAACTTTTGCCCGAAAGCGAGTCGGTTTTCACTCAACTCATGCCTGTTCGCAGTGCCCCAAAGAGACATGTGATACCAGGGGAAGGGGGCAAGATGCGTATATTCACATGTTATGCTTCAAGTTCTAATGACCGTCCAGATGATTTGACAGTTCCAACTCGACTGCGTCCGGGACCCGTAACCCGAAGTTAGGACCAACTTATTGCAGCACTTCGTCAAGAAATCCGTCCAATTCCTACACCGCCTCCCCCGAGTCCTCATCGACCAAGACAAGAAGAGCTGAACAGGGGGAACCTTCAAGAAGAAGAGGAAGAAGTTATTCCACAAGAGATGACTATGGAAGACTTGTGGAGGACAAATCAAGAACTTAGGGCAATAATCCAAAGTCTTATTTCTGCACAAGTAGTTGCTCGACCCAACACTCCAGTGAATTTGGAAAATATTCCCCAAGCAATGGAGGTTAATCAACCAGCACCGATACCTCCTAGAGTTCCTCCGCGTCGACCAGTATATCAGCCACAAGTGCAGTTTGAAGCTCCAGAGGTTGAACCCCAACAAATAGTTCAAGAAACTAATGTGCCTTCTGAAGATGCCACAGTCACTCAAAGAATTTTGATTGAGAAGATTGTTGATGCTAATCTTGCAGAGCATGATGATGGGGTGAAGACAGTGGACTTGTACCAGGTTCCTTACCCCATCCACCATCAATTCAAAAAGTTGCCTGCCGACGTCACTAAAATTCCCAAATGTCCAAGATTTGATGGGCGCGGCTCCCCAAAAGAACATTTAGCCCTTTATGTTACACATATGGGCGATCTTGCACTCGAGGAGTCTTATCTCCTCCGATATTTTGCTACCACTTTGACGGGGTCTGCCTTCGAGTGGTATTCTAAATTGAAAACAGGATCGGTAACTAGATGGGATGATTTGCAAAAGAAGTTTATTGAACTGTTTAGGTTGACAGAAAGGCCATTTACACTTGTTGAGCTAGCCTCGTTGCGTCAACGCAGGGATGAGTTAGCTTTAGAGTATATCAAGATGTGGCAAAATCTTTGCATGAAATGTTCCAACCCACCGGTAAATGAAGAAGCAGTGGGTTTATGCAAGAGAGGACTACGACCTGAGGTGTTGGAAAAGTTTTTGATTGCCAACATTCGCACCTTTGATGAGCTTAATAGGATAGTCTCTGAATTGGAGCCATTCTATGCAGATAACTCGGCAGTGCTTGTAGCCAAGCCAAGAATGTCTAAGGACAAGCAACCGACAGCCAAGGAAGCTTTCACAGTAGACTTTTCTCCAGCAAAAAATGATAATGGGGGCAAGAAAGACACATCAACATCAGTGACAACACCCAAAAATGTTAGTCAATCTGGTCCCATGATCACATTGGCCGAACGCTTGAAGAAGCCATATTCTTTTCACCGTGAGCATACTAAAAAGTTGTTTGATATGTGTATGAAAGAGAATTTGGTTAACCTTCCACAGCCTAAGCGACTAGGGGATGCAAATAAAGCTGGAGATCCTAACTTTTGTCCATTTCATCGGATGCTTGGTCACCCTCTTGAAGATTGTTATCTATTTAAAGATTTGGCAGAAGCTCTTATTCGGGATGGGACCATTGACATGTCCAAGCATATAGTTCACCCACCCCAACCCCATGCAAGGCCAAAGCAACAAGTTAATTTCAGTGCCAATGTGATACATCAACGGAGAGCAGCTCCAGGTGCTAGTTCATCCCGAGCTCCCCAACGTCAGCATGTCCAAGCTAGGCCTGGATGTCCTAGGGCTTATGATATGGCTGCCAGAACATGTTCCATTTTGGAAAGATTCCGACAGAGGTGTTCGTCTATTGAACGAGACTTGGAGCTCACCATGTCTCATTTGCCAGAACTTTTGGCAGGAAGAATGACATTTGAAGATGTATGCCCAGCTCACGAACAACCTCAAAGACCACCGAGTGTGGGATCAAATTCACAGACTGATGAAGATACAGTAAGCTAACCAGAAGTGCGGCGAGCAGCGCTAGAAAGAAGCAATAGAGACCAAGGATTGTTCAGTGCACAATCATCAGAGAGTCCTAATTTGGGGCTAGGGGAGCAGGAAGCAGAAAGGCGCCAACGTATCCCTCATTATGTCCAATATTCATTCCCTCAGCCCATGACCTATCCAATATATATAGGCTACATTAGAGCAGGTTTGATAACCCTACACCCCCGATTTGAAGAGGCACATCTTGTGTTCCCCCGAGCAGGATGTATGTACCACCTTACCATGGAGCATACATTAGAAAATTGTAGAGCTTCCAGGGGGAAAATTGAACTCCTTATAAGAGATGGGGATATTGATATGGGTGACCATTTGATTCGGCTACCAAGACCGCATGGTGCCAATGTACAAAATTTTTCAACTAATGTCATACATGTCACCTCAGAAGCTAGCATGCAGCAAGGGCATCAACCAGGGAGCAGTACTCAGAGGCAGGCACGTCCCAGGACTTATTCTACATATCAAAAACTCCCACGGGAGATGGTTGATAAGAATATTGAGGCGGTTGCTAAATTCCATCGAGAAAAGGCCGAAGAAGTTGTGTCTGAAGAGTCAGAGCAACCATGGCAAAGAATTCCTACTCGAGAAGAAAGAATCCAAGCCAGGGCAGAGATAGCTCGTTAGAAAGCAGAAGCACAGGCCTCACAAGCTGTTCAAGTTGAAGAAGCCCCACATCAGCGTCATCCAAAAAATCTCTTGACCTTGCTCACCGAAGGAAATGGATAAAGAATAAAAGAAAAGTAGACAAAAGAAGGGCAAAACGCTAAGAAGAGAAGCTACAAGCAATGGAAGCTCACTCAAAGAATCTCACTCCTTTGCAGAAGTTGCAAGCATTGATTGATTAGCTCGAGGAATATGAACCAAAACAACCTTCGGGTCCGGTTCCCCTTGATGCATATGTCCCTTGGGGTGAATGGGCAAAATATGTAAAATTTAAAGAATGGTTATGGGAATCAGAAGGAGAGTGGCAGATGGTGATGAACCATCAGCGGCTGAAGTAGCAAACTTCTGGGGCAATGATGAAGAAGAGCCAGATGTGCATGACGTCATGTCCAATTTTCAAAATTTATCTTGCAATATGGCAAGTATTCCGCCGCCGTCTGATTTGTATAATGGAACAAGAGGCTGGGGACAGAAACATCGACCTCTGATCACATATCAGAGGCGTACTGACAAGAATTCGCGTGGAAGGCGTGGAGGCCCGGGTCAGGGCCAGCATAATGATAAGATCATCTATTTCAGAAATGAGGAACCTAGGACAGTGCTCCCGCCATTGGTGAAACAACCCCCTGGGCGTGTTATCCGGTTCCAGTTTTCTTCAGATGATGAAGAGGATAATAATGCAGAAGGTGCTTCTTCTAAAGTTTACCCAGAGTCAAAACCAGTTCAAGAGAAGATTGTAGTGAACAAGAATGCTCAGGCAAGCACATCACAACAGCAACTTCGGACAGATACAACACAAAGCTCAGTAGATCCTAACTTGGTGGAGCAAATCATGCAACAGTTGGTTCCTCCTCCACTAGAAACTCTCCCTCCGTTGAAAGAGATGAAAGAGAAGGTGGATAAGAAGGTTTTTTGTAATTAAGGAGGCTTCCCGTGCGTCTTAGCCTATGAGAAGTTATTGTAGACACGCAATTTTGGTCCAGTTGGAGAGCTTAAATTCTTGTTTTTATGAGTATTCTTCCAAGGAAACCAAGTTTTTCAGAAAATCGGAACTTCCCTGCGCGTTTCGGCCAAACTGGGCCTAGTGCCCCCTTAATGGGGCGCTTTAACCAAGTCAAAGCGCCCTATAACTAGGGCACCAGGCGCCCTATAAACAGGGCACCAGGCGCCCCACTGGTGGGACACCTGCACCTGGTCTGACTTACTGGACAGATTGATGGGACAGTTCTGCAGATAAAGTTGCCCTTTTCTTGCCTATAAAAGGACCCCCATTTGGAGGGTTTAGGACAAACCAAGGACGTCCCCCAAACCCTCTAATCCACCATAACACTCCCAAGGCCGTACAACCCCTCTCCAAGCTCTTAAACCATCCCAAAACCCTCTTTCAAAACCCAAAAAAACCATAGTTGCTTCTTGAAGGGATAGTCCAGCAGAATGAAGTTATCATCTTTTAGGCTATAGAAAGACCTCCATCAGGAGGTTTAGGGAACCCCAAGTCCATCCACAACTTCATCTCATCCATCACAATGTATTTGAGCCTCTACCACACCCCCTCAAGCCCTTAGATCATCCCGAAATCTTTTCCCAAAAACCCCAAAAACCTGCAGTTTTTTTCTTCAGAAATATGATTTTTTCTCCGACTTTGAGGGCCTCTACACTCCATTTCCCTTACATATAGTTCCAAAGCACTCTTCCATTAGCTTCACTTGATTATTGGCTGCTTGAAGAAGTCCTTCTTCCGTCTTGAAGATCTTGCTACACTCCGGGGTGTCGCCGCGAAGAAGGGAAGAAAATATGCTGGAACCAGTTCCTGGTGCCCTATAAATAGGGCGCTTTGACTTTGGTCAACGCGCCCCATCAAGGGACACCTGCAGCTAGCGCCCTATATATAGGGCACTAGCAGGGCAGACCCCGTTTTGCATTTTTTTGAGTTTGTTTACCTTTCCGGTCGATCCGTTACTCCTTCCTTTCATTCTAGCTTCTATTAACATGTCATTTAGCATGCATTAAGCCACTCATTTGCATTTTCATGCATATTTAAACCTAGCTAAATAGGGGTTGAGATTTAGTCCCAATCCGGTTAGTTTCTTCCCTTTTGCATGTTTGAATTCAAATTTGAGCATGATACTATGCTTTCATTAGAACTAATGAACCTTTCACTTGTTTCTATGTTTTCTTATGGACATTTTAGGTAAATCCGATTGAGGCGGAGCTCCAACCGGATCGAAGATGAAGGACTCACTAAGCTCTCTTCTTTCGGCCGGCCGAGAGAGGAGAAGTCGGAACCCAACAATCTCCCCGCTTCCAAAGGTACGACGGTCATTTCTCCATTTCATTTCTTTTCATTCTACTATATTTTGGAGCCTTTGGCTCCTGGCGACCACACCCACTAACATCTCATCCACCAAGTCCCTAAAGCAAGTGGGGGCCGGAAAAGGGGAGATCTACGAACATCCCATTTCGGGTGCTTACACCTTTTGGCGACCACGGTGGGACCGACTTTGCTTTAGTGAATTCTTCTCTTCTTTCCTAAGAATGTCCACTTGAAAACATGCTTATTTTCACTCTAGTTATCATTTAAGACATTTCTATTTCTTTGCATTTCTATTTGCTTGCTTACATGCTTGTTTATTTCCTTAAAGCATTATCTTGTTTCTTCCGATTTACTTGCCTTCCATTGGTCCTTTTAAAAGCATACAATCTGATTTATAGCTTGGTTTATCAACTTATTTTACCTTAGCATTTTAGATATCATCTTCTTTCATCCCTTGTTAAGTATACTTGTCTATTTCCTTCTAAGCCTAGTTTTCCTTTAGCAAATCTTTCAAAGCATGCTTAGTTAAATTAATGCTTTCTTCCATCTTAGTTTAATTTCATATCATTGTCTTGTTCACTTGCTTCCTACAATATCTCATTAATCATTGTATGCTTTTATTTTCTTCTTGCTTGCTCTTTATTCCTTGACATTTCACTTGCATTTAGTTTGCATTGGAGTTTCGGGTTCGCCCGTCTTCTTAGGATATCCGAGAAGGGAGGCTCTCTCCTCCCAAAGTCCCACACATCCAAACACCCCTCTTGGTGGTTGCCAACTCCTCCTCCGGGGATTCCCTCTCGGAAGGACTGGGTAGCTTCCATCAAGACCTCCGTAAGTCCCCAGACGTGAAGGATTCCCTCTTCACTGATCGGGCTGGTTGTACCATTTTATCCCAAAACCCGGAGTACCTATTACCTATCGTTGTGAAAAGAGTGACAACCTTAGATTGCTCGGCGTTGTGAGAGCATAAGGTCCTACCCATTTATTTGAGTGGACAATATTTCTCTTAACAAGCCATTAATTTGAGGTTGAAACAACAACAAAATTTTACGTTAATCATTCCAAGTCTTTGCTATTACTTGTTTGCAAACAAAAATTGAAAATTAAACAAAAATCTCAAAATCACCTAAAAAAGAACCAAAACAAAAATTTTGCTTGAGGTTAATTTGCTTGCTTGTCCAACAAAAGAAAATCAAAACAAAAAAGGGGTCAAAAATCAAAACTAAAAAAAATCCTTAGGCTTTTATTTGTCAACCTTTTTTTTCTATTGTGTTTATGAATTTAAGGTTAGGTCGAGTTATCGGAATGGCGGTTCAAAGATACGAGCAACTACAATTGGAGTATGACCAATCTTTTTTCTATCATGATGCCGTATGTGCCGTCAATGAACCCGAAGTTCTCCCTGAACCTAGTCAAACTTCTCCTCAACCCAATCCAAATTCACTTTGGGAGGCATTCTCTCATGCTGACCCTACCCAAATTCTGGCTATCGAAGCCATCCTCAAGGGCAAGTCGCTCACTGACCACATTCCTCCCGAAGGTGGTCTTCACATCTCTACCCCTCGGACGGTAGCACATCAACCCAATGTGCCCACTCATGGCCATTCTTATACTGGGCTCGTAGCCCCAATCTCTCCTCATCCGGTAGCTAATTTAGATCACCATGATCTGAATGTTGTTGTTCCTTCTAGACCACCAGTTTATTCTTCTAATCATCTCAACCCTACTCACCCTTTGGTGCATCCCCCAATGTACCCTTCTTATCCGGCCACTTCAGCCCATCAAATCCCAATCCCGGTGCACCAAGCACCGACTCCTCCTCCTCCTCTTGGGGAACCTTCTGTCGATCTGGCTATTATTAATAAAATCAATCGCATGGATGAGTAGTATAGAGAGCTTAGACGATTGATTGACACCAAGGCAACCCCTGAAATTTCTCTTCCTTCCCTCCCTACTTTTCATCTACCTCCCTCTGAGATGCCGGTATACCATCGCTACAACGGAACTGGTAATCCCTTCATTCATATCAAGGACTTTCTGTATGAATCGGTAATGTGGCAAAATGGTCCAATGGCCCTTGCTTTTCTTTTCAGAAAATCATTAGAGGGTTCAGCTTTATAGTGTTTCTACTCGCTTGACTCTTTGGAGGTGAGTAACTTTGAAATTGTCAAAGCTAAATTTTTGCAGAGATATCAAGATAGGGTCGGACTAACATATTCCATCACCGACCTCATGGCCGAAAGAATGAAAAATGATGAAGATTTTACCAGATATGCTGATAGGTGGAGGTCCATGGCAGAAAAGCTTACTGATTCCATTTCAGAACCAGAGCAAGTGAAGATGATCATCACCAACGCCACTCCAGCCTTAAAGAATATGTTGTCTTTGCATCACCCCACCTCCATGAGTGAACTCTATGAGAGGGCACGGTACATTCAGACACAGCTTAGGGACTCACCTATCATGAACTTGTTTAATCCTAGACCCCGAGCTGTCAAGAAAACTACTTTTACCACAACCGGCCCAGTGACTGAGGGCGTAGTGACAAACGAGGACCTCAATGTTGTAGGGAACCCACCTATAAATTATCAACACCAGTTCAGGAACCCTCAACAAAATAAACCATTTAGAAACCTTCATCAACCTCAACATCAACCTCAGTTCCAGCCTTGTCAACAACAAGCCCCAATCTCTCAGCGACCGCAAGCTCCAGTTCCCCAACCACCGCAGCAACAACTGGCCAACTACAACCAAGCACCCCCTCCCATGGCCTATGAACCCCGGAAAATTGGACCCAAGAGGAACCATTACCCGCCTTTGCCGTACTCTCTCGTGGACATCTTTAATGCACTCATGGCGGCAGGGCAAATTGCATTGCCAAGGGAGAAGTTGGAGTGGCCTCAAAATGCCAACACAGAGCAATACTGCCTGTTTCACAGATATCCTGGGCACACCGTGGAAAATTGTTTTCAGTTTAAAGACTACATCCACGACCTTAATGAGTAAGGCAGTATTGACTGGGACCAGATGGGGGAATACATTAGAACAATGAAAGATAAACCTCAACGGCAGCACGCACCAGCTCAGCAGCAACAACAACAAAACCCCGGCCTGGGGATTATCCAAAACCCTCTACCTCCACATGCACCCGCACATGGTAATCAACATATTAATCTCATCTTGATCTCTTCCGAGGAGTATCATGATCGGGGCCAGAATTGGCAAGTTGAGGGAGCCACCTCTGCCATGCATGTCAACCAAACCGTCCATTCTATACCCCAAGCTACATCAGCCAACCCCATTACTCTCAACCGGCCACCCATCATCCGAGCACCATCACGACCCATCATAACACCACCAACCACACAACTCCAATCGGGACGGACCCTAATCCGCCCGGTTAATCCACCACAAACATCACCACCACTAGGACCCATCATCATCCCGCCCCGACCTTCACAACCTACCTACCCTACTATGCCTCAAACCACCATCATTACACCCGTCGCAAGAGCTCCCATCATTCGACCTAACCCACCACCCACCACTACCACCCCAACTATAGCTCCTCAACTTGCCACAGTACTTAGGAGTGGGCGCATGTTCCAAAGGGTCTTTCCCCAGGCCGGTCAGTCAGGATTAGTACCAGAAGCAGAAGAAGAACACATCGATGAACCATTGCCTGGGACATCCTATGACTTGCTGAAACATCTTGATAAAACCCCGGCACGGATCTCTATCTTAGAGTTGATCAAAAGATCCAGAGTCCATCAAGAGGTTCTCCAACAATACTTACAGTGAGTGATGGTAAACGAGAGCCTCCCCTCGGAAAATATCTCATCGGTTTTGGTCCCAAGAAGTGAGTACCCGGCCCTTACATTCACAAAGAAAGAGTAGGCCGACCCAGAAATAAGGAAATGTGCCTTATGCATCACAATCCACATCAATGGAGTAGGCATTAAGTCATGTTTGGTCGATACCAGAGCTTCCATTAATGTTTTGCCACCAGAAACATTACGTCTTTGTGAAATTTCTGAAGAGGATGTCCGGCCATCTCAAATAACAGTGAACGCATATGATAATTCAAAGAAACCCGCTGACGGCATGATTACATTGGGTGTCAAACTCGAACCTCAGACAGTCACTGTCAACTTTCACATACTAGAGATAGATCCGACATACAAAGCTATTCTGGGACGTCCCTATTTGGAAGCACTAGAGGCAATCGCCTCCACCAACCACCAGTGTCTTAAATTCCCTTACAAGGGACAAGTGATTAAGGTGACTAGCATGCCCCTAGATCATCCATCTTCTCCATCACCACCCCTCGGGTTACCAAATGAACCGATTTTGACAATATTGGATCTTCCAGAAATAAGTAAGCAGCCCAGGCAAGTGTGGAGAAGGAAAAGAGAGAAAAATGAAACTATTGGGTGGCACAAAATGAAGAGTTTGGGATACCAAGAAGGCCGAGGACTAGGCAAGGAACTGCAAGGCATAGCTGAGCCAATCAATCTAGTGAGATTACAACCAAAAAGTGGGTTGGGTATGATGGAACGACTGCGAATGGTCAAAATCTCAAAAGCAGATACTTTTCTAGATGTTTACAAAAGCTTTTCATCAAGAAAGAGACCATTCAATTGGCTGAGAATAAAGAGGAGCAAGAGCTAGGACAAGACGAGAGAAGAAGAACTGATGATCCTGAAGATGACTTGTCTCCTGAAATATCTCTTTTGTTTTCCACTGATGAAGAAGGGTCAAGCAATGAACCACTCCAGGCTGAACCACCTGTTGACCCACCTGAGGGTCATATTGCCAAACCAACTCGAGAAGAAGTTCAACCAACTCCACGAGGGCCTTCCCTCATTGTGTCATCTTTTGGGGCCGACGCCCCAACGCACTGTAATGCTCTCCCCGGGCTTCTTGGCCCGATCCCTATTTCTAAGCCCTCAGGCCCAACTTATGGGTCCGCGTACCCACTTATTGCTCTTGGGCCATCGAGCCCCTCTACTGAATCCGGGCCTCTACGCCCATTTTCTTCAATTCTCGGGCCATCAAGCCCATCTCCTAAACCCAGACCCTCGAGCCCACATCCTCCTCTTATTGGGTCCATGAACCCACCTTCTTCCATGATCATCCGGCCTACTGGCCCATCACCTCTTTCTGTCAACTTTGGGCCCAAAAGCCCCCTCTATCAAACATTGCTCGAAATCTTCCCCTCTTTATCAATATCTTCGCCTACTTTGGCTCCCGTAGTTGATCTCACCCCAAATCGGGCACCTGAAGCCCATTCTATCTTTATGTTTAGTGCTTCCCAAAAAAAATTGTCCTCCCCGAAACTCAAATTTCGATCGAGGAAACATCTCAACTTGCCCCGGAAGGGCATTCGCCCCAAGGAGCCACCAGATCCTTGATTGACCTCCTTTGCTCTCCATTCTCTCCAATAAATTCCACTCCATCCACCTCCTCTTCCTCCCCTTATGTACCTTCTTCTTCTTTAAGTTTAGTTTCCAATAAAAATAGAACAAAAATCAGAGGTAAGAGAGTTCCAGAAAGATACCTGCATCAGTTAGCTCAGAAAAGCTTAGAATGTGCCAAGCTACCGGAGTATCTAGAAAATGCGATTCAGCTGGATGAAATCCGATATGAGGAGAAGGATAACATTGATCAAACTTTGGGGATTTCTTTCTCTCTCAGTTCGACATCACCTACACCCAACAGAAGGCAATCAAGGGCTATGCAATTGCTGAACACCTTGCCCATCATCCTATCCCAATTTTTGACCCTATCCAATCAGAATTTCCCGATGAGGAATTGATGTCCATTCGATCTTCCAATCTATGGACTTTATATTTTTGATGTGGCATTAAACTCCCAGGGTAGAGGGATAGGGATTGTTCTTCTATCACCCGAAGGTGTCACCATTCCACAGGCTTTTCAGCTCCATTTTCCAGCAACAAACAATATAGCTGAGTATGAAGCCTTATTGGCCGGACTGGAGGCTGCTCACTTCTATGGTGTCACTAAACTAAGGGTGATCGGTGATAGCCAGTTGATTCTCCGCCAAGTGCTTACCAAATACCGCACATCTCATCCCGGGCTCAGACCATACCAAAAACTCACCACCTGTTACATCAAGCTATTCTCCAAACTCGAATTCATTCATGTTCCTCATGCTCAAAATATTCTTGCCGATGCTCTCGCTTCCCTGGCATCTTCACTATCTATGTCCGCCGATGTACCATTCTGGCAGTGGAAGATGCACGATTCTTGAGGGTAAAAGAAAAATTTGAAAGGAAAGAGTACATTGAGAAAAAAGGAGGAAGTATCTTTAGTTGAGTTGGAAGAATTAGAAGAGGGTGAGAAACCATGGTATCATGAGATTGCGAATTACTGTCAGGATCAGACATATCCACCAGGATCAACTGCTGAAGAGAAAAAAGCCATATGAATAATCTTCCAGAGATACAACATCTTAGGTGGAGTACTTTATAAAAGGAGCCTGGCCGGCATTCTATTAAGAAGCATAGATGAAGAAGAGGCTGAATTGGTGCTTAAGGAAGTACACTCTGGAGTATGTGGAGGTCATGTAAATGCTCAAGCCCTCGCCAAGAAGATCATCAGGCAAGGGTATTATTGGCCTACTCTAGAAGAAGATTGCTCGATCTTTGTTCGGCACTATCATCAATAACAACTTCACGCCGATAAGATTCACTCTCCCGCATCTTCCCTTCACCCGATTCACGCCCCATGGCCCTTTGCTATGTGGGCTTTTGATGTCATCGGACCCCTTGGTGACCCAAACTCCACAAATAAAACCAAATCCTTCATCCTAACGGCAACAGAGTACTTCACCAAGTGGGCGGAGGCGGAAGCATACGTGGAGATCAAGGCATCAACGATCCGCACCTTCATCAAACGCAACATCATTGCCAGGTTCGGGATCCCGGGCGACATCATCACCGACAATGGACCGCAATTCATCTCCCAGGAGCTGCGTGACCTTTGCAACAGGTATTGCATCAGATTGCATCATTCATCTCCATATTATCCTTAAGGCAACGATCAAGCAGAAGCCACCAATAAAACCCTGATAAAAATCATTAAGAAAACTTGTAAGTCTAGCAAGTTCGCAGACTGGCCAGATAAGTTAGTTGATGCTCTATGGGCCTACCGCACTTCTATTCGAACCCCAATGGGTCAGACCCCCTATGCCTTGGCATTTGGGATGGAGGCGGTAGTCCCATATGAAGTAATCATTCTTTCCCTCCGAGTCCAGATCGATCGAGACATCCCGATTGATGAATGCCGAGATTCCCTTCTTGCGCAGCTCGAACTCTTGAATGAAAGGAGGCTGGCCGCTGCTGAACATGCTAGATCTTATCAGAATAGACTTAAAAGATTTTATCAGAAGAGGGTGGTGGAGAGAAAATTTGAAATCAGTGAGGTTGTGCTTAAAAGAATATTCATTAAGCCGGGCGGTCCCCGCTCCAAACTTCAACCTAATTGGGAGGGTTCGTATGTAATTTTGGTTGTTTATCCCGGTAATTCATACAAGCTGACTAGTGCAAAAGGAGAAGAACTAGCTCATCCCTGGAATGGTGTATACCTCAAAAAATATTTCCCTCAAAACAAAAAAACAAAAAAATCTATAAAATCCAAAAGTGTGAAGAATGATGATAACATCTAATGCTTGCTTGTTCGGTGCACCAACTTGTCACTTAGAAAAATAAGGATAGGCATCATGTTGCACACACTACACGCCTAGGTTTCGAAGTCCAATGACTGGAAGTTAGAGAGAAAGCTAGGCAACACTTGGCAAAAGAAGGTCAACCCCGTCCCATTCTCTTCTTATTTCGGTCCGGAATAGATGGAAGGGGTTAGAATGAGGAGTATCGAAAGTACTCATTGCCTTAGTAGGAGGATGCCTCTGGAGGTCTGACTTCTTAAAAGAAAAGGTGCCAAAAGATGGGCAATGACCCCTCAGGTCGGCAAAAGAATAGACATGTCTGAATGTGTACCAACAAAAGCCCAAAAAAAGAGAAAAAGGCTCCAAAAGATGGGAAACAAATTCGACATGTGGGCCATCAAAGAATGTGGGCAAGCAAAAGAAAAAAGACCTGTCTGAATGTGGGCCATCAAAGAAAAGGGCTAGAAGGAAGGACCCAATGATGTCAAATCCCAAACGGGCAATGCAGGCACTAGTAGAGAAACAAATTCGACACCCCCGAATCCTATTAAGGACTTACCACCAATCCTCTTCCCTCTTTAACCTTGCGGGTAAGGTTGACCGACTGGATCCAAGAAGAGCCATAGCCTATCAAAGACGAAAGGTCAGAAGATCTCGGACTAGGCACTTTCTTACACGTGATGCCTACCATTAACCCTTTGGTAACAATGAGAGGCACCTATGGCAAGAAAGGCAAAGGATGAGATGGTCGTTTCTTTCACACCAAACGAAAAAAATTAAAAACTTCAAAAACACAAAAAAATCTATGAAGTCAAAACTCTTAAAAATTAAATATTCAAAACACCAAAAAAATTATAAAAGTTCTAAAACATCAAAAACATTATAAAACCATCAAAACCCAAACAAATCAAGAATTTCAAAACACTTAAAATTTTGCTTTCTAGATTGACTAGTTGCCTTTGCATCCATGTTTAATTTCAGTCTAGCATATTTCCTTTTGTGCATACTTATATTTTTCCTATTATTGATAAGGCCTATGTCCCTTGACAAAAGATCAAGGCAACTTTACCCTCTCCTTGCAAGGGACTAAGCCAAAATAATGTTTTAATATCTTCTCTCAAGTGGATGCAGGAATAGGAGAAGGCATGCCAGCTTCATATCCCAAGACACTTAGAGAAAGCAAAAACAACAAAAAAATCAAAAATTTTAAAACAAAAGTGGACTACCCCGACCCCTATTAGGACTTGCATTTAGTATTGCATCTATCAAAATAAATAATATTTGAGATGTTGAAGACCTCAAGTCTAGAGGGGGCTAAGCCTGAGAACCCCTTCAACAAAATCAGTGAGGGCTCAGCCATTTCCTAGGCTTGCGGATAGGCCAAAGTTGAATATGCGGGGACGACGGTTTCTTCATAGATGTCCTGACCCGTTATGTTCAACCTATATCTTCAACTATTTTCTTATACTCATTTGTATTTCTTTAAACCCATCATGCATCATTTCATACACCAACATGCATCATCCCACCATGACCATTCCCCGCTTCCTAATCCTACCATAACCTCCTTCCAGTCCCATTATGAACATTTTAAAAAATGGTCTTTTATAGCCCCAGAGAAGGTCTTTATTTTTCAGAGAATCGGTTTCCAATGGGTTTTAACAATGATTTCATCAAAATAAGAAGTTTTTCCATGTCGAACTGAACCGGTATTGTTGAGTAAAACCTTATGAATTTGAAGAACTCAACCTTGGTTGATTGGCTGTCTCCTCTTTACTTTTCGCAATTTATTGCATTTCTACCGAGTCCAGCACACCATGCAGTTCGGGTCCTGGCCAGTAACAATTCTCCCCCACGTGGGATTTTAGTTATTTACTTTCGCATCGTTCTTCTCTTTAACCAATCAACCAGAGGGAAGGTTTCGATAAGACAAATGGTAATCTCAGAGTCCGGTAAAGTTTTATTCCACTCAACTAGGCCAATGAGGGCGTGTTTAAATCTACACCTTGGCGTCACCTTTTCAGTCCATTACCACTTCATTCCGCTACGCCTCATTACGCTTCGCTACACTTGCCTACGTTTCATTCGTGTCACTCCCCTACAAAGCCGACGCCAATGTGAGGCAAGCTGTAGACACAAAATTTTGGTCTAGTTGGAGAGCTTAAATTCTTGTTTTTATGAGTATTCTTTCACGGAAACCAAGTTTTTCGGAAAATCGGAACTTCCCTGCGCGTTTCGGCTAAACTGGGTCTAGTGCCCCCTTAATGGGGCGCTTTGACCAAGTCAAAGCGCCCTATAAATAGGGCACCAGGCGCCCTATAAACAGGGCGCCAGGCGCCCCACTGATGGGGCACCTGCACCTGGTCTGACTTACTGGACAGATTGATGGGACAGTTCTGCAGATAAAGTTGCCCTCTTCTTGCCTATAAAATGACCCCCATTTGGAGGGTTTATGACACACCAAGGACGTCCCCCAAACCCTCTCATCCACCATAACACTCCCAAGGCCGTACAACCCCTCTCCAAGCTCTTAAACCATCTCAAAACCCTCTTCCAAAACCCAAAAAAACCATAGTTGCTTCTTGAAGGGATAGTCCAGCAGAATGAAGTTATCATCTTTTAGGCTATAGAAAGACCCCCATCAGGAAATTTAGGGCACCCCAAGTCCGTCCACAACTTCATCTCATCCACCACTATGTATTTGAGCCTCCACCACACCCCCTCAAGCACTTAGATCATCCCAAAATCCTTTCCCAAAAACCCCAAAAACCTGCAGTTTTCTTCTTCAGAAATATGATTTTTTCTCCAACTTTGAGGGCCTCTACACTCCATTTCCCTTACATCTAGTGCCAAAGCACTCT
Source organism: Cryptocoryne crispatula var. balansae (assembly GCA_036172225.1). Lineage (NCBI taxonomy): Eukaryota > Viridiplantae > Streptophyta > Magnoliopsida > Alismatales > Araceae > Cryptocoryne > Cryptocoryne crispatula. The sequence continues at coordinate 23,063,036 of CM069920.1, forward strand.
TCCATTAGCTTCACTTGAGTATTGGCTGCTTGAAGAAGTCCTTCTTCCGTCTTGGAGATCTTCCTACACTCCGGGGCGACACCGCGAAAAAGGGAAGAAAATCTGCTGGAACCAGTTCCTGGTGCACTATAAATAGGGCACTTTGACTTTGGTCAACGCGCCCCATCAAGGGGACACCTGCAGCTAGCGCCCTATATAGGGCACTAGCAGGGGCAGACCCCGTTTTGCATTTTTTTGAGTTTGTTTACCTTTCCGGTCGATCCGTTACTCCTTCCTTTCGTTCTAGCTTCCATTAACATGTCATTTAGCATGCATTAAGCCACTCATTTGCATTTTCATGCATATTTAAACCTATCTAAATAGGGGTTGGGATTTAGTCTCAATCCGGTCAGTTTCTTCCCTTTTGCATGTTTGAATTCAAATTTGAGCATGATACTATGCTTTCATTAGAACTAATGAACCTTTCACTTGTTTCTATATTTTCTTATGGACATTTTTAGGTAAATCCGATTGAGGCGGAGCTCCAATCGGATCGAAGACGAAGGACTCACTAAGCTCTCTTCTTTCGGCCGGCCGAGAGAGGAGAAGTTGGAACCCAACAATCTCCCCGCTTCCAAAGGTACGACGGTCATTTCTCCATTTCATTTCTTTTCATTCTACTATATTTTGGAGCATTTGGCTCCTGGCGACCACACCCACTAACATCTCATCCACCAAGTCCCCAAAGCAAGTGTAGGGGCCGGAAAAGGGGAGATCTACGGATATCCCGTTTCGGGTGCTTACAGTTATATCCTTGAGCAAAGAGCTTCAAGAAGCTCTTATAGCAGTTCTACAGGAGCCAGAAATTCATGAAGCACAGTTGGCCGAGTTGGGGGAGTATGAAGCATATGCAGCGTCGGTTTCATTTACCAAGGATGATATGATGTTACCCACCACATTTCATAACCGGCTTTTGTATATGAAGGGGTCAATCAATGGGAACGAGATAACTAGAATTATGGTTGACTCGGGATCATCTGTAAATATACTCCCTTTTAAGACCTTTAAGTCTTTGTATTTAATGCCACATCTTCAGAAGGTCTCGGGAGTCACCATATCCGAGTTTAATCAAAATTCAGAAGAAGCACTGGGAAAAGTCAAAGTGGATATTGTCTTAGGTGACTTTATGACTAAAGCTACATTTTATGTCATTGACTCAGACACCACTTATAAAGCATTGTTGGGACGCCCATGGTTGCATGCAAATTGGGTCGTGCCCTCTACACTGCACCAATGCATCAATTACAACAAAGAAGGAGTGCAATGCAAGATCGATGCTGATCAAGCACCTTTTGAAGTTGCAGAATGTCATCTCTCAGATACCCACTTGTATTTTGAAGCAGAAACTTCCAAAGTTGGCTCCAATCGGGGAAAACAGAAAGTGGTCAACAATTTTTTAGATGAAGAGATATTCATTAATGAAGTCAAAGCAAAGATGCATAGGATGACAATAAGTGCACGTAAGTCCTATAGCAAGGTCGATAGGAAAGAGTGGCGTCCGATTACTTTTGATGCTAATTCTGCCACTAAAGTGTTCGATGCCAGTGTATTTATGCCCCCAGAATTATTATGGTTAGCAGAGGAGTGTGAACTCTAGACTGTTGAGAAGCTAGAAACCTTCAAGGTCCCTCTCCTCGATCGATTGATGGTGTATCATCGAGAAGGATGGATTCCAAGACAAATTTCAGAAGACAATTTTGATTGGTCAATGGACCCTAATTCATGTACAGTGCCAGTGGAGCCAATAGTGAGCATGACATCTCAAACACTACAGTTGTGTCAAAAACATGAAATCCCTCAAACGTAGTCTTTAGAAAGAGATAGAATGTTCAAGCAAATGTGACACCTTCAAAGTGAGCAAGAAAAGCAGAATAAAAATTATGGGCTGGGATATAGCGCAGACTATGAGCCCATTGTGCACTATGCAGCAAATATGGTTAGTATTCATGAAAAAGAGGGGGTTGTTTATGATATAGCCCCAATTTATGATCAATCATCTGAAGATGAAATGGAGCAGGGGCTTATTCAACAAGAGGACGCTCACCAATTCCAGAATGATCCAGTGCAAGGTCTAGAATCACTAAATCTACAGGATGATGACAGTCTTGTACAAGTGGAGGTTTATGAGGTTCATGACATTGAAGATAAAGAAGAAAATGATGAAAAGTTTGTAGATATACAGCCGGCACCCGAAGAAATCGAAGACGGTGGACAAGCTACAGTTGATGATCTTCTAGAAGTCAATCTGGGGTTGTCAGATGATCCAAAGCCCTGCTTTGTAAGTAGTCTCCTCAGTGAGGAAGAAAAATTGCAATATAAAGCGTTGTTGCAGGAATTCAAAGACTGTTTTGCTTGGTCTTATGATGAAATGCCGGGGTTAGCCCCAGAGGTGGCAGTTCATAAGCTAGCTATTCTTCCTTCAGTGAAGCCAATCAAGCAAGCACATAGGTGGATGCGGGCAGAGCTGGAATTGAAAGTGAATGCCGAAGTCGACAAGCTTAGAGAAGTAGACTTCATTGAACCTTGTATATACCCTGTATGGCTTGCTAATATTGTCCCAGTAAAAAAGAAAAATGGCCAAATCCGGGTATGTATTGATTATAGAGACTTGAATAAAGCTTGTCCTAAGGACGATTTTCCTTTGCCTATTCCCGAAAATATGGTAGATATAACCATGGGACATGAAACCTTGTCATTCATGGATGGTTCATCTGGGTACAATCAAATCTTGATGGCACCAGAAGATAAGAATTCCACGGCATTCCGAACTCCTAAAGGCATATTTAATTACAAACGGATGCCGATCGGGCTGAAGAACGCTGGAGCAACATATCAAAGGGCAATGACCAAGATCTTTGATGAAATGCTGCATTATCTGGTCGAATGTTACATTGATGACCTTGTTGTCAAAACAAAGAGGCGGGAGGATCATTTAAATGATTTGAGAAAGGTTTTCGAGCGACTCCGGCAATATAAGTTGAAGATGAATCCTATGAAATGTGCCTTTGGCGTATCGAGTGGAAAATTTTTGGGCTTTATAGTCAGATATCGGGGGATTGAGATAGACCTTGATAAAATCAAGGCAATTAGAGAACTTCCACCTCCTTGCAACATTCGGGAGTTGAGATCCCTCCAAGGCAAAATTGCATATATTCGGCGTTTTATTGCCAATTTATCTGGCCGATGCCAGCCATTCTCAAAATTAGCCAAGAAAGGAGCACCACTTATTTGGGATGATAGTTGTCAGGCTGCCCTGGATGGGCTGAAACAATATCTTTTGAATCCACCAGTTCTAGGGGAACCCATCAAGGGTAGGCCTCTCATTTTATATATCACTGCATTGGATGCATCTCTAGGTGCTATGTTGGCGCAGTTAAATGATGAAGGCAAGGAACAACCATTGTATTATCTTAGCAGAAGATTAGTGGGCCCCGAGCACAATTATTCTCCCATGGAGAAAATATGTTTAGCCTTAGTATTTGCTGCAAAGAAATTGAGGCATTATTTCTTATAACATGAGGTCAATTTGATATCTAAATTCGATCCTCTGAAATACATGTTGAAACAACCTGTCCCTACAGGATGTCTGGGAAAGTGGGCTCTAATGTTGATGGAGTTTGACATCAAGTATGTGCCCCAGAAGGCAATTAAAGGTCAAGGAATGGTAGACTTCCTCGCTGCCCATCCTATCCCTGAAAATTCTCCACTCAATCTCCAGCTACCTGATGAGGAGACCTTGAGGGAAGAAATACAAGAAGCCCAACAGGTTGAGGTTAAGTATTGGCAGTTATACTTTGATGGTGCCGCTAATACCGAAAGAAGACCTAATGGAAGATTAAAGCCAAGGGCTGGTGCAGGCATAGTGTTCCTAACTCCAGATGGAGGTGTACTACACAATTCATGTGCTCTACCTGAGACCCTCACAAATAATGAAGCAGAATATGAAGCCATTATCATCGGCCTAGAAATGGCTTCAAAAATGAGAATTCGGTGCCTCCAGGCATTCGGGGATTCAATGCTGGTCGTGCAACAAATGCTCGGGGTTTTTGAAGTCCGAAAGGAGGAGCTTATGGCATATCATGCAATGGCCACTCAGCTAGTTGAAAGATTTTATATTTTTAGCATACAACATGTCAAGAGAAGGCAAAATTCACAAGCAGATGCCTTAGCAAAACTAGCCTCGATGATTAAGTTACCACCAGCCGGAATGCTAGAAATTGTGGTCAAACACAGGAGGTTATTCCCAATTTCTGTCACAAATGATAGCGGTCCTATATCTTGGGAAGCTAATGTCATTGAAGAAGGTGAAGATGATCACCCATAAGAAGTTGATTGGCGGCAACCGATGATTAATGTTAAAAATGGGATTCTGCCTGAGCAACGGGCTGAGCGTGTTCAAATGACACGAAGAGCGGCCTCCTACCAGTTGATTGGTAGAGAATTATACCGTTTGGTCCCAGAAAAAGAAAGGGCTATTCTAGCCAGATGTTTGTCCAAAAAGGAAGCAGCTCAAGTGATGAAAGAAGTTCATAGTGGGTTATGCGGAGCACATCAATCCGGGCCCAAAATGAAGATAGCGATTAAACTCAAGGGGTATTATTGGCCTACCATGTTCGCCGATTGCGAAAAGTTTCAAAGGAATGTCATGAATGCCAAGCTTTTGGACCTGTCCCTAGGCATCCTCAAACGCAGTTACATCCTACTGCCCCAACTTGGCCATTCGCCGAATGGGGAATGGATATTGTGGGTCCTTTCAAACCATCTTCCAGAGGGTGCAAGTTCATACTCGCAGCTACTGATTATTTCTCCAGATAGGCAGAGGCTATACCAGCAAGGGAAGTCACTGGTGAGGTTGTTGCACGGTTTGTCCGGCAACATATTATATACAGATATGGAGTACCAAGTCGCATCTTATCATATAATGGTACACCATTCAGAAACCAGGTGGTCTACAAGATGGCTGCTAAATTTCATATTGAGTGGAGGACGTCCACTGTCTATAACCCGCAGGCCAATGGATTGGCAGAAGCTTTCAACAAGACCCTTTGTAAACTCCTAGTCAAAGTGGTTGGAGATAAGAAGCGAAGTTGGGATGAGAAGATGCATGATGCTCTTTGGGCATACCGCACCGTATATAAAACCCCTACTGGCTGTTCTCCATTTTCCCTGGTGTATGGGACCGAAGCAGTCATACCAATAGAGGTGGAGTTAGCTTCTTATAGAGTAGCAGTCCACCACGGTCTTCCATCTGATGAGCCCAATGAAAGCAAAGGCAGCTCTTGGAGTTGGATAAGCTGGAGGGTGAAAGGTTGAAAGCCTGTGAACACCTTAAAGTCTATCAAGCCAAAATGTGTCGAGCTTATGACAAATTGGTGAAAGAGAGAACGTTTCAAAAAGGAGATCTAGTCATGGTCAAGCAAAAGGATACAATGGCAGGTCGACCAAAGAACAAGTTTCTTCCAAATTGGCTCGGCCCCTACATTATTGATAGAGTGTTTGAAGGTGGTGCATATACAATGGTGGAAAACAAAGGGAAACGCCTATTTCCCCCACTAAATGGCAAGCATATCAAGAAATACTATGCTCCGGAGCATGAATTCTGTAGAAACTAGCCAGCAAATGAAGGTTGATGCAATTCCATGCAAAAAAAGGAAGGGAAGAAGAAAAGAAAAAAAGCCCAGTTGAGATAAAAAAAAACCTTCGTGGTTGAAGAATCTTCATGTTTTCAGATGTATACCACCACAACCCTCTTGGTATAGGTGGTTACCGAAGCCAAATTTTGGATCTTCATGATTTTTTTCACAAACTCAACATCATCATGACCACGCTGGTCTATATATTTCTTTTAATTTTTATGTCGTTCAATTTGGACACAAAGCCATTCATTTTTTTTCAAGTCCCTAAAAATATTTGAAATTTAGGGTTTGGAGACAAGCTCTGATCCTTTAAAAATAACCTTTATCTTAAATTCGTACTCCATGAGCCGAGCATGATTATTTCATGATCATGTCTCACGAGTATAAACAGCAAAAAGCCACTTCCTCTTTGATTTACAAGGCCGAATGTGATCCTTTGACATTCAAAAGTCTTCAGATTCAATGTCAGCAAGACGTTTCATATCATTCTATTTCGACATTAAGCCAACATATCATTTCGGCATTAAGCCGGCATATCATTTCGGCATTAAGCCAACACATATTTTCGGCATTAAGCCAGTATAGTTTTTCGGCATCAAGCCAACACATATTTTTGGTATTAAACCAACGTATCTTTTTGGCACTAAGCCAACAAATCATTTTTGGCATCAAGCCGATATATCTTTTTAGCATCAAGCTGATAAATCTTTTCAGGCATCTAAGCCATCCAAAATTCAAACCCTATAGACCAAATGTTACTTCTTTACATTCACATGTTTTAAGGGTTATGTTGGCATCAAGCTACCTAAATTCTACACCCAATGGGCCGCATGCGACTCCTTCGCATACATATGTCCCACGGGTTCCTTCGGCAGTAAGCCATTCAAAATTCAAACCCCATAGACCGAATGTTACTTCTTTACGTTCACATGTCTTAAGGGTTTTGTTGGCATCAAGCCATCCAAATTTTATACCCAATGGACCGCATGCAATTCCTTCGCATTCATGGTCCTACGGGTTCATCTGGCAATAAGCCACCCAAAACTCAAACCTGCAAGGATCGCGGGATCGGAATCGGAATCGGGATCGGTGGGTACCGATCCGGTCCGGATCGGATCGGATCGGATCGGATCGGACCGATTCCGACCGATTCAATGGAAGAAAATCGATCCAGAATCGGTAAGAAAAAAAAGCAAAAAAAAAATGATCCGATTCCTATTCCGATCCGATTCTGGACCGATTCCGGCCGATTCTGGCCGATCCGACTAGAATAGCAAAAAAAGAAAAAAAAATGATCCGATTCCGATTCCAATTCCGATTCCGGCCGATTCCGACCGATTCCTTCCGATTCCGCGGAATTCATGCCGGAATCGGTCCTTCCGCATGGAATCCACCGATCCGATTCCGGAATCTGTCGGAATCGGTCCGATTCCACCGATTCCGTAAACAATGCAAACCTGATAAGCCGAATATTATTTCTTCACATTCATATGACTTAAAGGTTATTTTTGGCATCAAGCCACCTAAGTTTTATACCTAAAGAGTTGCATGCGACTCTGTCGCATTCATATATCTCACGGATTCTTTTTAGCATTAAGCCGATTAAATTCGTATCCCATGGGATAAGTTTGCCCCCAATGTTAACATGTCATAAGAATTTTCTTAACACCAAATCACCATATTCAATAGACTGAGAATGACGTTGTCATGTTCACATGTTTTGCAAGTTCATCTTGGTATCAAATTTTAAAAAAAATAAAAATGAAATGATGATGATGATGAATGAAAAAGAGAAGAGGAAAGAAGAAAAAAATGAGAAGAGAAAGAGACGAAAGAAGGGATAGAAGAAATAAAAAAAGAAAAAGAGAAAAAGAGAAGAAGAGAAGAAGGAAGGACAAAAAAAGGAGAGTGGAGAACAGAAAAGAAGAAAAAAAGAGAGGAAGGGAAAAGAAGAAAAAAAGAGAGACTATGAAAATTTATCAGCAAAAAAAGGAGTGGAGAACGAGAAAAGAAGAAGAAGAAAAAAGAGGAAGGGAGAAAAAGATAAAAAAAAATAGAAAAGAAGAAAAATAAGAAAAAAAAAGAGAAGAAGAGGAAGAAAAGAGAAGGAGAAAGACAAGAAGAAAAAGAGAGAAAGAAAGAGAGAGAGAGAGAGAGAGAGAGAGAGAGAGAGAGAGAGAGAGAGAGAGTGATAGAAGGGAGAAAAAAAAGAAGAAGAAAAAAAAGAGAGAAAGAAAAAAAGAGGGGAAGGAAAAAGAAAAAAAAAGAAGGAGAGGAAAGTCTACGTTCAGCCGGTTATATATGATTTTTCTTTTGTATATAATTTGTTGTATGATCCTTTTTTAACATCAACTCGTTCACATGTTGACAAGGTGAATTTAAAGAAAAAAGAGGGATGTTAAGTCAAAGGGCCCAAGCCCTTCTCGAGACGCAATGTCAATTACAAGTGTTAGATAGTGTTATGTTGTGCAACAAGAAGCTGGAAGTCAAGAATGCTTAAAGAAGATGCAAATCATTGTATTTTTAAGATAATAGAAGCAACAACACTTGTAATAAAGAAAGACAAATACAACAAAGAATAAAGGACTACAACTCTGGTAGAGGACAATCTGTCGGGCGAAGTCTATCAAGCTCTTGTATCTCTACCGACAAGCGTGCCTCAGTGGTGACAAGTAAGGCATACTCCTCCTCTTTAGAGCCTAGACTCTTACGAGTCTGTTCATCACTGAGCTGAGCAAGAGAAAGTTGGACCTCTAATACGCGCCGCCTTGCATCTAAGGCAGATAGCTTCGCACGAATTTTCCCAACAGCACTCTCTGCTTTAGCCTGATCACCATGCAGAGTCTCCAAATGGGTCCATGCCGAGGAGATGGCATTGGCATTGGCCTTCTTCAAGGCTAGCTTCTCCTTCGCCAAAGGAAGAAGAACCGTGTTCCAATGGACCTACATCTTTTCCATATGAAGTTGATCACAATATCGCCTCCATAGTGCTTCTACAGCTGCTATCCATGGTTCCATAGTACAACCAAGACCATGATAACAAACAGTTACATCCTTTAATTAAGCCCTCATTTCTTCTTCAGGCAGCAAGAGATGTAGAAGTCGATATAAAGCTTTGATCATACTTTCTTGCATAGGCTCAACAAACCTCGTGCCAACAGCAAGCGTGGAAGGCCAAGTTAAACCCAACTCAGGCGGATCAGTAAGCATAATAGCCAATTGAGAAGAGTTGCCAGAAGGTGCAGCAGCTACAAGAAAAGAAGAAAAAAAGAAGAATTAGTCAACAAGTATACATTCAAATAATGATGAATAAAAGCATGAAAGGAAAGAATTCAGTACATCACTCACCGGTAAACAAGACAGGGGCTATAGGTGGGGTGTCATCCCCCGAGGCACTACCCTTCTCCAGAGCTGAGATCATGCTGTCATCATCTCAAAAAGAAACTGGAAAAGAAATGAAATGAGTAGAAGTAGATAAGACAGCTTAACAAAGTGGATAAGAAAGAAAATGCAAATGATCCACAACATACCTCCAATCCTAGGTGAGGTTGAGGTAACAATCAAGTCACTCTCATCACCGCCCAAACTATCAATGTCAGGTGCTTGGGCAGGTGGATCTAGTTCTGCCAGTGATAGGCTAGAAATCACTGCAATAAAAAAAGAGCCCACATCATTTATATTAAAAAAAGGAGGAATGTTAGAAGTTTAAAGTTTAGTTTGCTAACACAAAAAATGATGATACTTCATATAAATGCAAACTAGAAGCATTATACCTTGTAAAGGAATTGCCCGAACAGTCACATCACCCGTCAAAGTCGAATCCTCCATAGGAGATGGAGGTCTGATGGCAATGGGCTCAACAATCAAACAATCCTCGATGTCTAGGGATGATCCTATAGGAGAAGGAGAGCGTATACCGGCAGCCAATGAAGAAAACTCAACAGAAGGGGCAGTAGTTGCTAAAGAAACATCAACAGCCAATGGGATCGGAATCTCGTCCGTATCAACCTCTCCACTCGGCTCTCCTGGAGTAAAAAGGTGCTCTTCCCTAGTCGTGGGAAAGACGTCATCCTCCATACAAACACCCTCGTCAGAAGAAGGGGGTGGATCCATCTCTCGGGCAGGAGAAAAGGCTGCATGCAAAAGTAAAAGAGAAAACATGCATAAAGGTGCTCGACAAAGCAAAACATGGTATGAACTAGAAAAAAAATGAATGAATGACATACTTGGAGCATGGTGTCCTCAAAAGGAATCGCGAAGGTAACCAACCAATAAGCTAGAAAAGCAGCCAGATGTGTAATCTCACCAAGCCCCCATGGATCCTCTGCTTCAACACAAGCTTCTAAGCCAGCGAATCTCCTATCAGAACGTGGTTTCTTGTGGCGTACTAAGTCGGTCCGTTTCTTCCCCAACTTGGCAAAACCATGCTTGTAACAGTAAGGACCGCCATAGAAGAAATGCAGCCAGATGTCACAACTCACTCGATAACTGACATCAGAAGAGTGGTTCTTGCTGACCATAGCTAGATCACGCCACACTTTCACCAAGTACTTGTGGGAATAAGACAATTGATAATTACCTTGGTCATCTGTCTGACATCTATGAAGGTCATCCAAAATGACCTCTTCATAGGGTTCTCCACGAACCAGTAAACCAGAAAGCATATGAAGGGCCCACAAATCAAGTGAAGTCTCTCCCTCGGCAGTGACAAAGGTGTTCCACCTCCTATTAAACCGCTCAGCTAAAGCCTGGATATATCCTTCATAACAAGGGTAGTCATACAAGGCGGCGCCCACAACAGACTTCAAGCGGATTTGCTCCAAACGAGTATTGAAATTGGCTGGAATGTATTCCAGCCGTTCACAAGCTCCATCTCTCGGGTGGTGAGAACGCCTCACAGAAAATCGGCCATACCAACTGTCTGTGCTATGTGCCAAAATATCGTCAAGTATGCACCTGCCATCAAAGTTCTCCCCACTGAAACGGGGACTGCTAGGCTATAAAAACAATCCACTGCGGTGTCTGGATGCATCTGAAGGACATGCTCTATCCAACTTCCATACACCTGGTCGAAAATCATAAGAAAGGAAGTGTTCGTCCTGAAATTCATTCAATAAGCCCATAGAATGGCATGATGGACTACACTTAAAATGAGGCAAACCCAGTGGAAATGATGGGTATGCATAAACAACAGTACCCTGCATGATATCTCTGCCTCGCAGAATAGCACATTCAAGTCGGTTCCTCTCCTCTGATGACATAAAACAAATGTCAGCATTCCCTAAAGGAAAAGAGTGCCGAATAAATTCCAGCAAAGCTTCTTCGGAAGGATAGTGAAGAGGGTAGTGTGCTGGTCGAACATATGCAAAGGACCCGTGCCCATGTTGTATCAATGTAATGTCAACATCTCCAGCACCGGTCATCGAGCCCATGTGCTCCCGAGCAGCCAAACGGTAGTCATGTTCCCCGAATCTGGTCTGGATCAGCTTATTTGGAGCCGGCATACGTGATGCTGCAAAATTTCTTTCTTCCTCAGAAGAACTATCATTTGCCATATTCCTGGAAGGAGCTCCATGTCGAGCCATGAAGCACCTATCAGGTTTCAAAAGAATGATGATGATGAATCATGATGAAATATTTTCAACAAAAAGAAGAAGAAAAGAAAATGCAATGGAGAGATGGGTGCGGCATGGGCGATTCTCCAACGGCACCCGCCTTTGAAAAAATCTCCCGTGGGGGGCAATTGTTGACGCCTAAAATGCTGGAAAATTCACAAAATAAATAAAAGTGGACAAGACGATTCCGTTCAACCGTCGAAGATGTAACGTTTGCATACGTCTTCCGAATTTGTCACAAATGGTGCCTCGTCGACAAGTTCAAACTGACAACGAGGTTCGTACGAAGAATGTCGAAACTCTCGTATGGTGTTCCGACGTGTCGAGACGTCGTAACGTTGCTCGATGGGTTTAAACACCCGCTAAAAGTTGACACGAATTACGTACAATAGTCCGACTTGTCGACGGAAGGGAACCGAGAGGGTTGCAGTGATGTCTCAACTATGTCAACATATGTCCAGCAAGAACAATACCCCAGAAGCCACATCGATCAGCTCATTAAGAGCCAAGGATAACCATCGGCAGCAACGATCAACGCCACCGTTGTCGGCTCATTCAAAGTTCTGTAACGCCTAGGGGATTAAAAGAGCCGCACTATGTGCACGTTACCAGCGCTATCCATGGTGCAGGCCCATTTGCACATTGCCAGGCACGTAATGGAAGCGGGCGAGCCTCCCGGGTCATCAATGATGGCCGCAGGATAAGGGGTCAGCGACCAGCCTCAAGCACAGGGTGTTCGACTCTACGGAAGGCAGAAGGAGAGAAAGAGGAAGAGAAGGAGGAGGAGAGGTAAGGCTCACTTTGGTTGAAGGTGGTCGTCTCCGGCTCCCTCCGCCGTCCGCCGCGAATCTCTTTGCTCCGCCTGGAGCCTTCCAAAAGAGCCAGCCGCAAAGCCTCCACGTCGCCTATCTCCTTCGCCGCCGCAGCCCCTTTCTTCTTCCCCTGTTCGTTGTCGCCGGGTGCCGCTCCTCCCTCTCCTGTTCACCGCCGTAGCAGCAGCCCCCTTCCTCTGCTGTTCACCGTTTCCGCAGCCGCCTCGCCAAGCCCCCAAGCCTCCGCACACCCCTCCTATGGCCGTAGTCGCCTGAAGTCAACCTCAACCTCCGTCCGCACCTCCGCCGTCGCCGCGCGCACCTCCGCCGCCGCACGTGCCTCTCCCTCTCTCTCCCTCTCTTTTCGTCCGCCCGCAACCGCACTCCTGCGCGCCTCCTGTTCACCGTCACCGCGGCCGTGAGCCAGCTGCGCGCACCTCCGACGCCGCACGCGCCTCTCTCCCTCTCTCTCTCTCTCTCTCTCTCCGTTGGCTCGCATCCGCCACACGCCCCTCCTCTCTCTCCTCTTCTACCGTCCGCGCTGCACGCCTCCGCCACCCGCACACACCCCTTTCTCTCTCTCTCTCTCTCTCTCTGTCGGCTCACGTCGGCGCACAGCCCCTCCTCCCTCTCTTCCTTCACCGTCGCCGCACGCACTTCTCCTTTTCTCTCGATTCGTCTGTCCGCAGCCACGTCCCCCGTCTCCCTCTCCTCCTTCCGCCAGACGCCCTCCTGGCCACACGCACAACTCCATCGGACATCTTCCTCGCCAAGCGCACACCGCCGCCTCAGCCCTTTCTCTCTTCTGTTCGCCATAGCCAACCCAGCCACGTACGCACCTCCGATGCAAACCTGCAACCTTCCCCCGAATGCTCTTTCCCGTTCACGCTCAAACCCCGTTTCGAACCCACTTGGTCACCCGCACGGCATTTGACAGACCGGTTGAAGAAGGATGATGGCGAGAGTGTTCACGTCATCCGTTGATATGAGATGGTTCAAGTCTACGTTTGAAGTTGATAAAATTCACAATCAAACCGATTTGAGACTAATTGGGGGCCAGTCCAATCGGGCATGCTCTACATCTCAAATTTATACTTAAATAATAAATCGATCCAAGACTAATTGGGGGCTGGTCCAATCGGACACGCTATACGTCTTTGGAAAATAATCAAACAATCGAGGCTAATGGGGGCCGGTCCAATCGGGCACGCTCTACGCTTCGGCATAACTTAAAAGAATAAAAAATAAATAAATATTTGATTAGCATATAAAGGTCAAAATAAAATGAACCCATGCTATATCAATTTTTCCCATCAAGGGATGATTATATCAATTTTATATGATGGCTAAATGTATATGCATGTGCATGAATGCCAAAATATAAAACCGATATGATAGTGATTATAACGATATGTAGCACTCATAAACCTTAGCCAAAGGTCCGTGTGCTATATCTCTTATCGATGTGATCCATTCCATAATGCCTTTAAAAGGCTCAATGGATTCAAACCGATCCGATTCATTGTGATCATGACATTATTTATGTTCTCATATTTGTAAGTTGTACAAATTTTTTCAATTAATGGAAATTACATGTTGTGTATATTTTTCAAGTTGTTGAGAGCTAAAATAGCTCCATAAGTCGTATGAAATGCAAATAAGAAGAGTAATTTAAAAAAAGATTATATTAAAACCATAACAATAAAAAAGAGGAAATAAAGTTAATTAATTAAATAATCCTAAAATACCAAAATTAATCAAACTTAACTTCCATAAATTAAAATTAATCTTAAGATAATTTTAAAGTTAAAAAACAAACCAACACATGAAATAAAACAAAACAAAACAAATTTTCTAACATAAGACATCTATTAAGACTTAATAACAATTTAACCAAAAAAATAAATAAGAAGATACATAAAATATAATTAAATAAGTTAAAACTAATTTTCACACCCTTAAATCAATCAAAATATTAAACAATCAAATCTCCTAAATTAAACTATTAATTAATTAATTGATGAATTCAATTAAATAACAAAAACACATATAAATCACAATTAATAAATAATAATAATAAACAAAACAAACAAACATTACTTTTTCAATTATAAAATGATACTTCAGATAAATTAAATTTCTAATCTAAATATCTCCAAACAATTACACAACATTTGAATTAAACAAATTTAACAAATTTAAAAATCAGTCAAATAAATTTTAATTTAATTTAATTATTTAATTAAATTTTAAATCAACCATAAAAGACATTAAGTCACAAACCAATTGAATCAAAGTTTTAAAACCAAATTCAAATCAAATTTAATTTAATTTTAAACATAAAAAGTTTGCATTCCATCGAAGTTATGGAGCCGTTGCTCCTATCGTGTTCATTTCATTTGTGGATGTATGCTATCGTTTCGAAATTGCTATGGCGGAGAATCAAGGGTATTCGAGTGTTCTCGATATAATTAACATCGGGTCTTCACACCACCCAATGGGGAGAGGTCAAAACGAATTTTCAAAGAACCCAACCTCGATCTTAAATTTTATGTATATCATCGGATTAGTTATACTTCTATGGAATATCGATATTTTCATAGTTGTAAGACCGAAATTTGACGAATAAATTTTGGATAAAATTTTTGAAAACTATTTTTTAAAAATCAAAATCCTTTTCATTTTTAAAATCCAAATCAAAAATATATTTTAAAAATTGTTTGAAATACTCAATTTTTCAATTTTCATATACACATGTTTCAAAACACATACACATGCATGAAACAAATTTCCAAATTTGATTTCAATCTCAAAGTTTGAGGTTACATATACATATCTTCAACAAATTTTCAAACTTTCCAAATCACAATCACACCAATTCAAATTCAAATTTTAATAATGCTAAGATAAAAAATTTTCGAGGTTTCACACACCCGAAACAGGATGGTGGTGGCGATTCGCTTCTTTCTTTTGAAATGAAGAGTACAATGGGTGGTGATGTGGTCGCCAGGAGCCAAAGATTTCAAAATGTGGTTAGATATAAAGTAAATGAAATGAAAAGCAAGCTTGACCGTCGCACCTTTTGGAATGGGAGGGGGGAGATTACTAGGTTCTAACTTCTCCTCTCTCGGCCGGCCGAAAGAAAAGAGCTTTAGTGAACTCTTTGTTCCCGATCGGGTCGAAGTTTCGCCTCGGTCGGGTTCACCTAAGAATGTCCTGCAGGAAAATACGAAAACAAGTAAAAAAATCATTAGCTCTGGCGAGAGTATAGTATCATGTTTGGTATGGATCTTGAACATGCAAAAGGGGATAAACTAACTGGATTTGGATGAAATCTGAACCTCTATTTTTAGTAAGTTTTTAAATATATGAGAGTTGCAAAATGACCTAATGCATGTCCATAGAAGGCAAAAATGCATCCCACTTTCTCTCTCCGACTGCCTCCAGCCCATGCCCATAGAAGGCAAAAATATGACAGCTTCAGTTTTCAACTTGCTGCATAATATTTTGTTGACTGGTGGTGTGGTATCCAGACGATTACTGGGAAAGAAGCTCAGTCAACCGTTGACAGGAACACAAGGAAAAAGAAAATTCTGACATGAAAGGGTAAATGGAAGTTGGAATATCTCAGGAATGTCCTATTTGGACTTGAGAATTATGGGGACCTTGCTAGGTAATGAGGTGTTTGGTTATAGTAAAATTACTTGTGCATTTTTGTGATAAAATAATATTAGATAGAATCTAAGATAGCTAAAAAGATTAAAATTATCAGGTTCAGTTATAAGATAAATATTCTGTAGGGTGGGAACCAAGTATAACGAAAGAAGTGGTTTAGCACAAGAAAGAAAAAAGTGGTCTCATCTCCTTTTTAGCCAAGAAAAGATTCTCTATTAAGAAACATATTTTTTTTTATGATTCCCAAGAGCCTTGGTCTTCAGGTTTTATTAAAGTTTATTTTTGTAGAAAATTTATTTTTTATGCAACTAAACACCCTGTAAGCTTTTATTTGAGCTCATATAGCATCCACCGCTTTTCCTGATTGGCTGTCTTTGTTGGATACCATGTGCCGGACTACGGGGTGACGAGAACATGTTTGATTTAGGGTCTGAAAGTTGCCGCATGCACTGGTTTTCAGGAAAATGCCATCAACTAATTTATTTGGTTGCAGGTAAAACATAAATCACGTAAAACCAAATCCCACCTCTTCACGTAAATCTGGATTTTGGCATCCGCTGGATTACGGCGGATGCCGTTTTCAGTGGTGTGTCTTTAAGTATATATTCATTAAATAAAATATTATTAAATAGATATTATTAATTTTAATAACTTAATTTTTAACATTAATTTTTTTAACGACATATAAGCAGATAAAAATTTTATTTTATTTTTATACATTTTTAAAATAATATAAATTTATTGAAAAGTTATTTTATCATAGGAATTAATTATTTAATAAATTTATTAATAAAAATTTAATTAAAATTTGATTTACGTAGTGTATATTTTATTTTAGTGTATTGTAGATTTCCAAAATATAAATTTTAAATAAACCAATTTTTATGAAAAATTTTAGTTTAAAAATATTTTACCATATACTTAATTTGAAAATATAAAGTTGATATTAGTTATTATTTATAAATATTCAAGTAAATAAATGAGGATACTAAAGTAAAACTTTAAAATAAATTTAGAAAAATAATTTATACATATTCTCTGAAAATAATTTTAAAAAATAATTAAAATAACAAAATAATTGATTTTGTTTTCCAAAAAATGACTAATATCTAAATAATAAAATATGCTTTCAATTTCAATGAAAAATAACTTTATGCCAAATAATTTACTTAATTTATTTGTGTATCAAGATTTTGTTATAAATAATAATTTAATTATATGAATATTGGTTAAATTATTATGGCTGTTATGCTGTTGTAGAAGTATTTGATAAAAATTTTTGAAAAGCAAATACAGACAACCAAATGGCCAGCGTAGTTTTTGGTTTCCTTGAAATTAATATCGTGGGAAAGATATTTTCGTTGGTTATGATTTTACATGAAACCAAATGGACCCTTAGTTGATTTATTTTTTCCAATTTAATAATAATTAATACTAATTAAGCATCAATACCACTTAATTGAGTGGTTTTGTAGTAAAAATAGCTAGTTCTAACAGTTAATTTGATTAAAAATAGATATTTTACTAGAATAATAATTATGATTAAATAATTTTATATATATTTATTACCAGTTAAAAGTAGTTCTAATTTGGTATTCATGTTATTTAGTTTATTTAACTATGCCCTTGTATACTATAAATTTATTCACATAATGAAATATCTATTTACATGCTTTTTATGAATTATTTGTCACTCGTATGTTTGCTAATCTAGCAAATTTACTATTAAAAAAGGTGCCGCCTAATGCGTTGTCTTAGCCATGGAATGCCGGATCGGGATCCGGGTCCCGACCCGGGCCCGACCCGGTCGGTTTTTGGGCCAAACGACCCGATCCCGACCCCAAGATCCCGACCCCATAGGTGTTTTTTAATTATTATTTAATTATTTTTTATTCCGATCCCGGCCGACCCAAGTCCCGACCCGGGTCCCGACTCTGGCCGACCCGGATCCATTTGGGCCCAACCGACCCACTCCCGACCCGCGACCCCGCCTTCCTTGGTCTTAGCCTTATCGCCTAGGCAACAAGGCAGTACTGTCACTTTTGATTAGCTTAAAAACTATGAATATGCATATAATGTACATATACATTTATCTTAAGAAAAGTCTTTCCATCTTGATGACATTATGTTTTTTATGCATATAAATTTTTCATGCCGTGTTAGCACGTGTTGGTTTTGTTCAGCCCATTTTAAGGACCTGTGACCCAGCGACAGAACAAGCCCTGTAGGTTATGTCGTGTGACCCAACATCTGTTTAAGGCAGGGAACCATCTCATTCTTGATTGAAACTGGTGTATGAGAGAAATGTTGTATAGATGATCCTGTCACTTATGTCTTGCATTTTAAAGTTAACTTTTCAAATGGTGATTCCCAATCATGTTAGATCTGGTTATGTTGTTTATCATGCTTCCGGACAGTTTGGTATTTTGTTTTACTCATAATATCTTTACATCTAGGTCTGTATTTTTGACATATGAACTTACAATACACTGTATGTGTATTTCGAATTACTCATCATCTGTACTGTTTGATCTATATCTTTGAGATGTCAGCATGTCAGCATAGTAACCGTACTAATGATGTACCAGCTTTTGAAATGGCCCAAATACTTGATTGAACGTTTGGCCATTTGTCAACATGGAGTCTGTGAACTCTTAAATACTTGTATGTATGCTTGCGGTTTAACTCTGGGTGCATATTGTAATTGAACTATTGTTTAGCTCCGGTATGAGAAAAGTTGGGATATACATGTCTTACCATGCAGAAAATGTATCTATACACTATGTCTAGATCCCTAATTTGTTTATCTGGTGTGAGTGAGGATATAAATGGGATTTAATGTATACCTTCTCTTTGATGGATGATTCATCCTCCCCCCCCCCCACAAATAACTCTATTTTTATGCTAATCTGGGTTTAGTGTATCTGTGTTTCTTTTTCATTGTGCCAAATAGAGAGGGAGTTCAGTTTACCCCTAACTCTATCCTGTAGTGCAAGGAATAGGAGTTTCAGAGATGATCTCTGGACCGGTAGAGGTAAACGGTCCGGAAAATAGAGCTATTTAAGCCATACGGCTTCTGGTTCCAAGTAGACCTGTCAATGGATTCAGGAAATCCATAATCCTGCCTGAATCTGAAATTGAAAAAGAGGATCGAATATTCGTTAGATGGCGCCAAATGAAATATATTTCGGGTTCGACTTTACCCGATTTAATGTACATCCGAATCTTACATTTCAGGCTACATTCGAGAGCCCGATAGGGTTTGCTGGACCGATCTCTCCGGCACTCGGCACTCGCGGCGCTCGGCACTCGCGGCGCTCGGCACTCGGCAGCACAGCGGCGCTCTCCGGCACTCGTGGCGCTCGGCACTCGGCAGCACAGCGGCACTCGACGCTCGACACTCGGCAGCACAGCGGCGCTCGGCACTCGGCACTCACGGCGCTAGGCACTCGGCTTCTCATCTGGTATTCCTCCTCCTCCATCCTCCTTTCTTCTCCTACAGATGGTCGCCGACCGTCTCCAGTGCCGTCGCCAGAGCACCCAGGCCAGGCGCCACGGCATCCTGAAGGGGGGTTTTTGGAAAGAGAAACGGGAGGCGGATGACAAAGGGGGAACCACCTCGTCGGGGAGACCCTTCTTGTTCCCCGGCTACCTACACGCTCTGAGCTAGCAAGGCGAGCCCTGGGCAGCAGAAATCGACAAGGCGCCTACTAAATGCACGAAGATTCATGACCCGGAAAGCAGAGCTAGCTCGCTCCCAAGGCATTGATTGACTGGGTCCGGCGTTCCGGGCTACTGTTACCATCCTGTGGTGATCCGTGGGGAAGGAGGGGCCATGTAATGCTGCGCGGCATTCACGGCTGCAGTTCAAACCACCAGGTAGAGGAAACAGCAGGAGGGAGGAGGGGCCTTGAACGGAGAAGCCTTGCCCTTGCTGCCCAGCTGAATGAAGGTGCGCCTCCGTCAAGATGTGCCTTCTCGGTCACAGCTACACTTAACCGGCGATGTTGAAGAAGCCCAATGTTGGAAGGGGTGAGAGCCCCTTCTCTTCTCCTCACGGCCCCCAACACCGCTCTTTCTACAGGAACCGCACCATCCCCCAGCAAGGATTTGCTCATTTGGTTGGTGGGTTTCGATTAATTCCTGTCTGCCATTTACTCTGAGCGGAGATAATGGGAGGGGGCTTCATGAGCATAAGACTTCGTTGTCCGTCCTGGGACACGGAAGGTGATTCATGAGCATAAGAGCTCATGTCCATTTCCCTGGAGGGGGGAAGGCTGGAGGCTGGCGACAAGAAGGGTCTCGGGTGGTTGCTGATCCGGCAGAAACTGGGAAGGGCCGCGGTGTCGACTGTAAGTGAGGGAGAAGGAGAAAAAGAGTTCAACGAGAGGGGGTGGCTTCCAATCCTTAACCAGCACCTGTTTTACTCTATGATATTTCTTTTTCATGCTATTTTTTATAGAAACGCATGAACTGTTATAGGAAGTCTTCTATTTCGCACAGTGCTTGCCCAAGGTAGTTTGCAAACTGTGTGCTAAGAAATTTACCCATGGAAGCATAATAGATGTAACTCTTCTTATGTCACTTGTGCAAGTTAATAGATATTTTTTGTTGATAATGTACCTGATATTGATGCAAACTTTTTGGGGGCTGTTTATTGCATTTGTTCTAATGGATTTCTTTACACTATTTTTCTACTTTTTTAGGTGAACAATTTTGTGACATTCTTATCATTAACTAGATCTATGGCTAGTGTTTCGGATAGCACCGATCATCATGATATGGATAATCCAGAAACAAGTGCTACACAAACACGTAGAGGAAGAAAGCTCAGATCTAAAGTTTGGTTGGATTTTGAGAGAGTGACTAATGATGATGGTAGTATGTCAGCAGTTTGTAAATATTGTGAGAAACGTTTAGTTGGGGGTAGTACAAGTGGTACCAAACATTTAGCAAATCATACTGCAAAATGTGCCAATGCTCAAAGAATAATACCAGCAAAAGAAGTAGAACTTATGGATAATGCAACAAATGATGGAAATAATACTTTTGTTTTTGACAATGAGAAAAGTAGAGAAGATTTTGCTAAGATGGTCATTGTTCATCACTATCCATTCTCCATAAGTGAACATGCATTTTTTAGGCAATACATGAAAAATGTCCGTCCAGAAATTACATTGTTGTCTCGTAACACAGTTAAATCTGATTGCATGAAATTATACATGAAGGAAAAAGACAAAATCTTATTATTGTTTAAAAATCTTGATTGTAGAGTGAGTCTCACCTCAGACATGTGGACATCAATTGGTAATGTGGGTTATTTATGTTTGACCTCCCATTATATTGATGATGAATGGAAATTGAGAAAAAAGATAATCAATTTTGAGCATGTTGAAGCACCACATGGTCATAGAGAAATTAGAGATGTGTTACTTGACAAGTTGTTTGAATGGAATATACAAAGAAAATTGTTCTCAATTGTGTTGGATAATGCAAGTGCTAACAATAAGGTGGTGAAAGAATTGATAAGTGATACAACATTTAGGAAATTGTTAGTTCTTGATGGGTCTTTCTTTCATGTTCGTTGCGATGCTCACATTCTGAACTTGATTGTCCAAAGTGGTCTAAAAGAGATTGATGGCATTATTTTGAAAGTACGGGAAAGTATAAAACATGTCAAATCTTCTCAACTAAGGAAAGAGACTTTTAAAAAAGTAGTTATAAGAGAAAATAGTCCTAAAAAGTCTTTACTTTTTGATGTGTCTACTAGATGGAATTCCACATATTTGATGTTAGAAACAGCAATGGAGTTTAAAGATGTTTTCTCTGTTCTACACTTATATGATACTTCTTATGTGTATACACCATCTGATGATGACTGGGAAAATGTCAAGCATATTTTGGAGTGTCTAGTTGTATTTTATGAAGTTACTGAGAGACTGTCAGGAAGTAAATTTACAATAGCAAATATTTGCTTTGGAGATATTTGTATCATTCATTTGACTTTAAAGCATTGGCGTTCTAATTCATTATCAATCATTTCTTTCATGGCTTCAAAGATGCTTATAAAATTTTAAAAATATTGGAAAAAGACAAATACTTTGCTTGCAATTGGAGCTATTTTAGATCCAAGGTTCAAATTAATTATGGTCAAATATTTTTTTGGAAAATTATATGATGACCAAGCTCAAGCGAAGATAGAAGATGTGAAAATTGGATTACAAAATCTGTATGAAACATATGCAACTTCTAGTGTAGATACTTACAATAAGTCTGATTTGTTGATATCTAAAAATAGAAGATCTAGTTTAACTAGCTTGGTTGCTAGGTCAAAAAGAAAGGTGGGGGCATCTTCACAAAGCACATTAGCTACCTTATACATGGAATTTGATAGTTTTTTTCAAGAATCCTCTATGCTTCAGTCTGAAAAAAATGATTTGCAAGCATATCTCGAGGAACCCCCAATTCAAGAAGGTGATTTAGATATATTAAGTTGGTGGAAGGTTAACTCTTCAAAGTATCCAGTTCTTTCACTCATGGCGCGTGATGTATTAGCTATCCCAATGTCTACTGTGGCATCAGAATCTGCTTTTAGTGTTGGAGGTAGAGTGCTAAATAAGTATAGAAGCACATTGGATTCAACAACTGTTCAAGCATTGATCTGCACGAAGAGTTGGCTACGTGATGACATACATAATATTGATGTAACAGAAGAAGATGCGCTTGCTACTATCTTTGCAAGTAGTAAGATAAATGAAGAGAATGAGGAATTGATACTAGAGGTAGTTCATGATGAGGATTCATCAGTGGCATCTTCATCTTCTAATTAGGTAAGTTAATTTTTATCATGTAGTTTCTATTTTTTCTCTTAGACTCAATGTAGTGCATAAGTTCAACGATTTCATATTTGATGTGTTATACATATAAAAACTTTTGGTCTAGGTGACATGTGCATGATCATGGCATTAGCAACGTACAAAAGCATAATCATGAAGAGCAATTACATTCTCATTCTCTGCAAGGTCTTTTTGCAAGATTATCGGTTCTTGGTAAGGATTTTTTATGTCAACTGCATTTTGATTTTTATTTTATGGTTCTTGGTAAATTTGTAGATCACTTGTGTTTGTGTATTTGAAATCATGTTTCAGACAACTGAACTGACAGAGTGTTACAAGTTATGACAGTGATACTGGCTTTATTTTTAACTAGTTGTTGTAAGTCATTGTCTGAGCGCACGTATTACATCATTTTAAATGTCAGCATTTATCTGAAGATCTTGTAATCTTTTTCAGTTTGTGTTTTTTGTTTCTTTGTCTATTTAAAAGGCTCTCTATCTTGTGCCTACTGAATTTTCATATTCTCAAAGTGTTTTTTTCTCTTGATTTTGATAGATTATTGTCTAGCCAATTAAGTTATAAATTGCAAGCCAACGTGTTGTCTCATTGTAATAAATTGATTTTCGAACTTTGGATGACTAATAAAACTGAGAACAGAGCATAGTACACTAGAAGAATGTCTTGTACTTTTGTCTCTCTTTTCTTGATCATTTTTAGCAGCTCTTTCCATTTGATAGGTAAGTACTGTAGATATCTGGTTCTCGATGAATGATCAGGGTGCACAATTTTGCTAATGTTAGTCATTGTCTCTTTTAAGATTCTAGTCATTTACTATTGTTGGAAAGATGATCTTGCATGGCTTGATGGTAATGGAACAAGTGCAATCTTGTGCAGTTTCTTAGGCCCTTTTTTTTCCAACGACCATCAACTACATTTATTTTCATGAGTTCACCTTCAAGTGAAGAATTTACTAATAGAGACTAAAATTCTTATGTACCAGTGCACATTTTGTTTGTGACAGAAAGGATGTTACCTTTGATCAACTCTTTTCAGAGTTCTATTTTAATCCTCCTTTTTTTCGTTAGTATGTCATCTTAGAGATCTAGATTCATGCATTCTTAACCTTTGGAAGTCTTTTTTCTCTCTCTAAGATCCATCTCAGTATCCGCCTCCTGGCCTACCATCATACACAACCTTTATCAGAAATACAAATACTTCTATGAAGAAGGCATTTTCTTGTCATAAAACTTATGGCTATAAACAGGGTAAATTATTGTTGACGTGGTCTTGAACTCCCTAAGTCCAAACTCTTATTCACCTGTTGTTCGGTTATTCACATTTTTCATTCCCCTTCAATTATTTTTGGGAAAATTAATTTGAGACCCAATTAATAAAATAACTTTAATAAAAAACCCAAAGATAAAATATGTTTAATAATAAACCCAGCCGTTTGAATATTCTTAACTTGGGACCCAGTCCGTTAGCCTCCATCGACCAAGGCGTCACATTGTGACTGCCCTTCCAACTTTGCCCTTTATTGAGACGGATGCCCCAACCGGCCTGACGCCCTGCCAAGTCTCGTAGCAGACGAATCCGAGCAGCTAGGTAGAATATGGGACTGGCCAATAATTCGATCCAGGTGCACCCTTAACTTTGTAGAAATGCCACCAATTTAAGAGATCCAACAAATCACTTTTTACGTTGACACTTTGAATTTGCAAGCATGTAAATAAGACAATAATTTTTGTTTTTACAAAAAAAATAAAAAGAAAAGTTAATGCAGATGAGATTGAAAGCAAACCGAATGCATGTTTTAATTAATATTAGATTTATTTGACACCTATTTGAGTCCGCTAATTAGTTAACACATCCATATATATACATATATTATCCGAGTCATCTTATTTGTAGCTAGGCATGCTTGAATTTAATAGCAGGGTCCCAAATCACCATCACGTTTTGCTATGTTATAGCTTTTATTTGTCTAGCATATAATCGGGGCAGAACTTACATCTGACGTGTGCTCTTGTCAAGGGGCAAATATGTCAATTGAGAAGAGTTAAACGCCGTCTTCATCAAATTGGGGCGGAAGTTAGGTGAATTTCAAAAGTTGGGTTTTACCTTAAAGTAATTCTGACATAGGGTTTTCTACTAAACTGTTTTACTTACGTTGGGGCGGGTGTTAATTTCTCCATTATTTTTTTGTTACATAAGCTGAAGAATTCAGGTCTATTGCTCTTGCATTTGCATGTGTATCATTAATAATGCTTATGGTGTGCTTAAGGTCTTTGGTTATCTTCTCACACTTTGCCTTTGATTTCATAGTATGCGTATGTAACTACTAACTACATATTTGGAGTCAACCAGGTGCTTAACAATTTAAGTTTGCAAGTCGTATATGTACAATTTTACAAGCATCTGAAGATTCTATGTTTTTCAAGCAGAAAATGTCTACCTATATCTGAACATGCTTGTATTTTTTAAAACATATACATGATTCGGTTGATGCTATCATCTAAATGTTTGGAATTTGTGATTGACGTACTGAACATTTGAGGTATCTTCCGTATAGTTATCTCTTTAGTTGAAAGATATTTGTTACTTATAATTTTTTTCTTTGAAACAGGACAAAGAAAAAATTGCTGAAAGTGAGAGAAGAGATCAAGTGATTGTGAAATCTTTTGATTTTGTATTTTTGATTTTGAATTGAGATGAGACTCTCTAAATTTTGTAATTTTGTATTTTTATTTTGATATCAGATTGTGATCTTTCATATTTTTAATGCTGCAGCGGATGTAAACGTATTTAATGATGATTGTGAAATATTTTGATTTTGTATTTTTTATTTTGAATTGATATGAAAATCTCTAAATTTTGTAATTTTTTATTTTTATTTTGCTATCAGATTGTGATCTTTCATATTTTTAATGCTGCATCGGATGTAAATGTATTTAATGGTGCAGTGCGAGGGTGGCTGAGAGGATTTGACTTAACGCACTGTGCAGCATATGTAAAAATATTTTAATGACAGATATTCTGTAGCAGATATCCAATATGCTGTAGCGGCCAGCGGGTGCAGTGGTTCTATAGCAAAATTTATTTCGGCATGTCAAAATTGGTTACACGGTGTAACGGGTTGACCTGGATCCGAAAGTACTTTCGGATTCAGGTATGGATTTAAACCTGAAATCCAATAATTTATCAGGTCTGCTATTGGATTTGGATATGTCTTATTGGATTCAGGTTTGGATCTTAAAAGATCCGCCTGTTAGTGACCCGTTTACAGGTCTAGTTCCAAGGTCTGCATAACAATGCCCGGAAATTTGTGCTAGAGAGATGGAAGCTTGTCTGATGCTCCCAAGAACTCATGGGACTTCCTTTTATCGTGTGATCAGTCTTTCTGTCAGCTCCTTGGAAGTTGGGCCAGAGTTAGTGACCATGCGTCTCTTGGCATTTTAGTTGAAGGATGAAGAGGTTCTCTTGATTGCGCTGATCTTTCATTATTTGAATGGAAGGCTGCCAGTCAATTTCCAAAAAGTTCAGTCTTCAATTTGGTATTGTCATTAACCGTTTTTGTTTTGATTTCACCGGGTACAAACATTGTACGTCATCACATGGTTGAATCAGAATGATTTTTTTCTAACTACACTTTCAATTTTTTTTTCTTTTTACAGTGTTAGTGATAGAACGATTGGATCATTGCTGCGCTATACATTTACAAGCAGGTACAAGGAGATACTCAGCAAATCACACTGCTCCGGTGTCGACAGCGCCCAAATATTTGACTCATATCACCAACGAGGATTCCCAACGTCAGTCGCCGATTATCCGCTTCTTTTGCATCTCGGTTGGTGATGATGAACGGTGACGTGATTATTTTCATCATTTTTTTTGTAGTGTTCGAGGCTGGTCGATCTTCGATGGTGTCGTTCAAGAAATGGAGAGTGGATGGGTCGAGAATGGAGAAAGCAGCCATCTTGGGAAGAAAGCGGAAGACAGCAGTCTTGCAACCTTCGGCTTAGTGATGTGGCTGAAAATTTTGCTGGATTGTTGTCTATTTATTGTTCTTAGCTTGGCTGGTCCGCCCGTGATGTATCCGTAGACTGTAGCGTGTAGCCTCCTTCGACCACAACTCGAGGTGCTAACTGCTAGGGAGTAGATAGATACATTCAACAAGTAGCTTGATACTCCTGTTTCTATACAAGTCCTTGTTTATTATTATGTTGAATGCTCAAGTTTGAACTTGAAAAAAAATCTGAGTTTACGAGTTCAGTTTGAGTAGTTTCCTGCTGGACCGAATAAGAGTAATTTGATTTAAGTGTTTAATTAACTATTTGGTGAAATATTTTAAAAAAAACAAATGAAAAATGTTTTGATTATCTAATATTAATTAAACATACCGAATGAGTTGAAATTGAATTTAATGACAAAGCTATGTTTGAGTTTTTTAGAGTTTAAATTTGAGATTTATAGACTGGATTTGATCAGGTTTAAGCATGGTTCGCCGGGTCGGCGACCCGGTCGGCCGGGTCGCCCGACCCGGTCGCTTTTTGGGCCGACCGACCCCGACCCGGCCCCGACCCCCCGACCCGGTTATTATTTTAAATTGAATTTTTTATTATATTTTTTCCCGACCCCGACCCGACCCCGACCCGACCCGGGTCGCGACCCCAACCGACCCGGGTCGGTTTTGGGGCCGACCGACCCGGGGCCGACCCCCGACTATTCCTTCCTTGGGTTTAAGTTTTATAAAAGGGTTCAAATTGAGCATTATAAACACGCTCCGAATCAGCTTATAAATATTGGTTGCAGTATTACAACGTTACGGTTTATACCACTACCGTAGCTCTTTTTATTGAGTTCTATATACCCTAGGATATACTACTTGTATCGCCAGTTTCACCTGTACATTACTACTTGTTGAACCAATTTAAAGTGCAGCGATCAACGTTACTAAATCCCCTTTTTTTTTTATTCTTCGGTGATCAACTGCTGCAAAATTTTACCTCAGTAACAACAAAAAAAAACATTAAACGGTCAAATCACTACTTTAAATGAGAACAAGAACATAACTATATACACGACAATCTCGGGTGACGAGCTCCCCATCCTGCATCGTACATAGGCAAAAATAGATCCACTCTTTTAATGGCGCAACAAAATTGGAACACAACAAAATTAAATAAATCTGTTACCCTTGCCTTGTTTCCAAGGAAAGTGCACAATCACATTGCATGTAATTCTAGCGATAAAACCTGGTTTGACAGGATACAGAGAGATCATCTGCTGAAGCTCGCACGTAGCTAGGTATCATTGCCTCCTCCCGACCAAAGGACTCTCCCATCACCAGTGACTTTCACATTCACAAGTCATCCTTGGAGGCTACCGAGTCTTTTCTCCGGAGGCCAAAGAGATTCTCAAACAGCTTAGGGGCCATCGGGGGAAGAATCATGGGCTTCGGAGCCATAAAATTGACAATCTTCTCGTGGTTGTTGTATCTGAGGAACAATAGACAGCCAGTCGGCGAATATAAGCTAAAACAGAGAATTAATTCCCATGGCAACCAAATCAAATATAATAACCCTATTTTGCGGCTCTTCGACACTCGTCTGTCAACAGTCTTCCGCTTCCTTGTATGGAACTTCATGAAAGTATAAAATGATGGCTCTGAAATTAATGACATTGTAGACTAGGTTGGGATCAATTCTTTTGAAACGTATAAACTGGATTACTGCTAAGATACTTGTTGATTCTGGCTCCAGATGTAACATGATTATATAGACTACGAAGAAGTGAATAATATTCCAAAGGATAATGGAACAAAATATTATTAACCTGATGTCAACTCAGAAGAGTCAAAGAACTCCTTGAGTAGTAGTTGATAAAATTCGGAATCATCAATAAGTTCAGGATCTCCACCTGCATTTCCTGCCTCCACATTTCCAGGCTAAACATGATAAAGAAATGGACTAATCAAACAATATGTATACAACACCGCGCTAGACTCGTGCAAAATACAATGATGTCCCATTCAGAACGACGAGTACAATTAGTTCTGTACGCAACTATTTCTTGACAAAACAATTTTTTGCTCTGTCGGCCATGGCAATCTAATTTTAGTGAAACTAAATCCAGGCCAGAATCGGCCAGAACTTGGCCTGATTTGGCTAGGTATCAGCCTATCTTTGCCAGTTTCAAGCCCGCCCACCTGGGATCAGCAGGCCTGAGAACAAACTGAGATCTGGTTGCAACTGGTGTCAGCAAATCCTGGGCCAATCCAATTCATGATACCTGGAGTTCTGGGTTCCCTTAAGAGATCGAGAGTCATCAACTCTCCTTATGACAAAAACACTATTTACTGTTCAAATCAACAAGAATAAGGATTTTTTTGCTAATACAAATAGGATTAGTCGTAACCTCTCTGCTTTTCTGTGCCAACCTCCACAGAGCTCTGCAGCGAAAAAGGTAATAGCAATTAGTACATTGGCATTCTCCCGTGTAATGGTGTAGAGACAAAAACAGTTCTCATGATAGCGTAGAATGAAGACTTGCTAGCATCTGACCCAGAACGTCAACAGCAAACCTCTTCAACTGCATCCTCCCAATCATCCTACTGGGATCTTTCATATACGCTGATACTTGGTCACTGATGTTCTGCACCAACAGGAAAAAAAACTAGATAAAAAATGACGCAAGATACTTGGAATATACACCTAAATTTTATTTGAACATCAACCTGATTGAAAGCATGTAATTTTCCTTTAAATGCAGCTGCACCGCTTGTTACTCGTGTTTTCCTTTGCCATTTGTCCACCGAATTGTTTCTAAACGGCGCTATCCTGCAAGACAAAAATAATCCTAACTTTCATGAACTCAAAATTATCGCCTGTCATCAAAATTCAAAGATGATCCATTAAAATGATAGGTGATCACCTAAATTTTATTTGAACCCCTCACCACTGTATCTGGAGCAACATGGCTTCAAAAACGAGCCTTCTTTGTCCGAACCAGCCACTGAGTTGCACTGTCGGTCCGATCTTCAGATCCCCGGGCGAAAGAATTGCATCGTTAAGTGCGTGCCAAGCAAGTTGTCAATTAGCCCCATGGAATGCCGTGTAGGGAGATGCGAGTGAGGGTGCTCCAACTCCAATGGAAAGGAGGGATAAGAAAAGTCTGCCATCCCCCTCATCAAATCACGACCCCAGAGAATGGCGCTGTAATATCTGATAAAAAAAAAAAATTTCTTCTGCGGAATCCCCTCCCACCCGGACTCCCCTCCCCGGTTACGGAAGCCTCCCCCTCCCGATATGTATATATATCCCCCCCCCTCGTCGGGTTCTCTCCCTCCGCTATCAACATCCGCCGGCCAACCGGCCGCTGCCGCCGTCGTTGCAACCCCCCTCCTGGTGTATTTCCCCGCCAGAACCCCCCCCCCCCTGTCGAGCTCTCTCTCTCTCTCTCTCTTCCTGTCGTCGACGCCGCCGTCTTCCTCCCCCATGGACTTCCCCCCACCTCATCGCCCGTCAGCACGCCCGCCTGAGCTGCACCCCTCTGCTGCCTCCCTCCGCGCGAGCGTGCGCGGCAGCCGCACGCCCAGACCGCCGTTCGCCGGGCATGGCTGCCGGCCACCCTGCTGCCGCCTTCCCCCCTTCTTCTTCCCTCTCCTGGTCACCTGGCCGCTTCCCGCAGCCGGCCACTCCGCCGCTGGCCACCCTCCTGCGCGCGCATGCGCAACCCGCCGGCGGCCAGCCACCTTCACGCCAGCACCTAGCCTTCTGTCCCCCCCCCCTCGCGCCGTCGGTTCTCACGCGCGCGAGCTCTCCGTCATCGGCAGCCCACGGTCGTAGCAGCGCCGCCCTGCCACTTTGGAAGCCCGCGGAGCCGCCGTCGCCCGTCCGCCCGTCGGCGCATCGCCGCTCGAGCAGCCCCCTGCCCGGACGTCGCCCTCGGTCCACAACCTTGCCGCGGGCCGCCGCCACCATCTCGCTGCCGCCGAGAGTGCCTGCAGTCCCCCCTCCCTCGGGTTGTCTTCGAACGCCGCCGCCGCCGTGCCCTGCAGCCCCGGTCGGCGACGCCGCCGCCGCGCGAGCGCCGTCCGAGCAGTCGGTCGAGCCCGGCTCACCCCCCCCCGAGCCACCCGGTTCAGCCGGTTTGAGCCGCCGGTTCAAGCCCTGGAATTTTTGTATTTGATTAATTTCAGGAATCAACGATAATGCCAGAAAAATAGAGAAAATATCCATAAAAAATAGGAAAAATTCACAGGAGCTTCCAAGTAGATTTCTCAAGCTCGTCTATTTATTTGATCCCATCTTGATTAGAAAATATACATGATTTAACTTATGGACCTTGATCTGACTAGTTCAAATTTTGGACTTAAAATTAGTGATTCTTCTCTATATCTTTGAGACCAGAAACTTAAAATTGCTATTTTGAATATTATGGAACATTTTTAGCTTGATTTTGGATGGGTAGAAACATTTTTCATAAGTTTGATCATATGTTAGTTATGTATGTGAATATATGCTAGGTTGGACCTAGAAATGAAATATAATTATGTGTAAATTTGGAAAAATCATGGATCATCAAATCATATCTTTTAGAACCTGTTTAGGTCAGATTGTAGTTGGTTACCTCATAACTTAATTTTTTTAGTTTATGCCAAGCTTAATTTAGGTTAAATGTCTTGCATATGTAATTAAGTATGTCTAGTTCGGCTTGTCATTTCATGTATGTAAGTCATGTAAATTTTGGTTAGTTTAGTTTCAGATTATGTATTATGTCATGCATGGTGTGGTTATGTTCATATGATCAAGTTTGGTATAGGTTTGATTTAGAATATGTCAGCCAGGTTGGTTAGTACAAGTCTTGTCTAGTTTATGGTAAAATATGTTTAATTTAGTTTCAGATCATGGGCTATGCTATGCATAGTTAGTCATGTCAATTTGGTCATGATTAGTATGAGTTGTCATTAAGAACATGTTCAATTTAGTCTGGTTATCATATGTCTTGTCTAGTTTGTTATGTCTTACATGAAAGGCTATGAAATTAGATGTTTATGTCATGTATGCATGGTATGGTCAAGTATGTCTTGATTTGATTTTATGTTATGAACTCCTGATATGACGTGCTATGAAGGCTTCACCAGCCTATTCTAGTCAATTGCCCGTGGGCAGCGGGTAACTTAGTTGAATCTGGCCCTCCCACAGATCCCGGATTACCGCGGTTTTTCCCTTGGTGTCACCACTGCCTAGGTGCACTTTGGGCTAGCTTAGTATATGTTACTTCTATATATATTAGAGCTGGTGAATGCATTTGTACATGTAAAGCAAGACGACCAATTCCTTGCTCTTTGGTTATGTGTTTTGGAAAGGGTATGAAATATGTTAGTTGTGTGTCATGTATAAATGTTAAGTTGTGTCATGTTAGAAAATTCAGATTTATCTCATTTTGTTTTGGTCTTGTTAAGTTAAGTCTTGAGGTCATTTGTCTAGCTTGTATGGTCTTGTGTGTTTTGGTCTAGAATTGAGTAGCATTGGCATAGTCTTTTTCCTTAAAAGATAATTATGGTTTGGTTATGGGTTATGGTTAAATATAGAAGACATTCTATATATTTGTATTTACATCTCAATTTAGATATGTTATCTATCATTGCATGTTTATATGTTAGTATCCGATTGGCGGGAAATGGGTGAAAATCCTATGGAGTTCCCGGACTCACCCCGTTGTGGGATAAATTTTTCAGCAGATTTTTTTGAAGATTTAGGAGCTTGAAGATGAAGTTCAGGTGGAACCAAAGGAATTCAGAGTCATTTGCAGTTGGAGATTCTTGGTACTTTCTACTTAGATAGGTGGTCTTGGTTGTTTTTGAACAAGAGTGTGGTTAGACTTAGAAGTATGGTTCTATTCTCTTGTATGATTGGATCTTATGAACATAATTGTTTAAGTTTGGGTTATGGAATTCAAGTATTGGGTTTCATCCCATTGTCACGACATTGTGTATTTACGCTGCATATTTGAGGTTATATTATTTAAATTTCGGGTCGTGACAGGTGCACTCAAGAAAATGCCGTTCATCAGGGGACAAATGCTCTGTGGCCAATCCCGGCACAAAACGAGGGAGCCGTATGAAATCCAACAGCCCCTTCTAAGATGGATGATTGATCGAATAATCGCTTGACCGATCGTACTGAAAATGACCATCAACGCAATGAATACTCTTCGATCACCATGGCCGGCGGCTACAACGACTCCGGCCAGTTCCTCCGCAGCCATGTCCAATTGGTGCCGCCCAAACTGAGACCGAGCAAGCGCCCGGGCGTAGACACAAAGTCAGCCATGAGTCACCTGAAAGAAAGGAGCCACGAACCAAAAGTTTACCACGACACTAAGTGGTGATCGAGTTCAAATAACACAAAAAATAAAGCATTAGTTGAGCAAAGGCAAAAGATGAACGTATGATAAAAGTTAAGAAGCAAGAAGTGACTGATCATAAAAAAAACACATACAAAAAAGGGATACGTTGTTTCTGGTCCCAGACAATGCCCGTGAGGACCGGAGATATTTAAGAAGTTGATCAAGAGAACAAAAAGGGAGGGCAAGTAGCAGTGAAAAAAAGTGATAAAATACTAACCTGCCAACTCCTCTTGTCACGGTAGCGTCCAAATAAGTCAAGGTCTCGACAATGTAAATAAACCGAGTAGGTCGCGATGAAACCCGGTAACCATGGTAGCTCCCGACTAAGATAGCTTCAAGCCGAACTTGGATAGGTCTAATTGCAGCAGCATCCGACAGAGGCTCACCCCACACGGTGGAGTCAAGTGCGCGCGCCTTCCTACAGCAGCGGGACTTCATCACGTGGGTCACGACAAGAAACAAAAGTATGAGAGAGAGGGAGAGGAGGAAGAACAGCCCACGCCACCAGCCAAGGTGTTAATTTATAACATGCTTTGTTTCTCAACATAAGCAGTACATTTACAAAATAAAAAAATTTACCTCAGGGTTCGCCGAACGGTGGCAAGACTGGGCATGCAACAATGAAGTATCACATGGAGCGCGCTCCATCACTACAAAAATGAACCAATTGTTAATCATATGACATTTCAAAAAAACAACATGGCTACAAGAATACTATTTTTAGAACACTACATAAAAAAATTAACAATTATGTACCGTGTATTTCTACGACAAGTAGAACGATTGTGACCTGGTTATTTACATATACTACACTTGTTTTGTCTACCTGGGTCCCGATCCATCAACATTGGTAACCGCTTATTTCTTGGTCTGCTGGTTTTTCCAACATTCGATGGAGGTAATGATGGTATTAAATTTCTTTCAGGATCAAAGGCTGGCCAAAAACGTGCATCCAACACGGTGTGAAATTCAAATTGATATGTTGATCGATAGTTGTAACTACTGTACCACTCCATAACATATACGTATGGATCCCAATTTACTGACCCTATAGCACACAACGCATGTTTGCACGGAAAATGTTTTAAAAGTTGCTCACAACAAGTGCATCTGAGAGTATGATGTTCAATGTCAACTCGAAACACACGGCCATACGAATCGTTCACATCCCACTCACCAACATTGAGTCTAACTTGAAGAATTATTTCTTGACTCTTTTCTTTCACTTCGGACATTTTTTTCTCAAAATTTGGTGTGAGTTGTGTTTCAATGTTGAGTGCAATTGTCCGACGTTGAAAGAACATAAATCTTAGCCGATGATAAGTCATGTGCACAAGAACGTGAATCGGCAATCCCCTTGCAATCTTTAAAACACTGTTGAAGCATTCAGAGTAATTTGTGGTCATTATACCAAATATTTTACCTTCAAGGTCACATGCTAGTGCCCAATGTTCTAGATTGACTTGTAACAACCAATCGTACGCATCTGAACAACGTAACTTTATGTCATTCATGCGGTTGTTAAAATCAATTGAGTTACATGCTAAACCTGCATTGTACATCTTCTTAAACAGAACTTTTCCTGTGAAATGTTTTTGAATGTTTTGACGATAGTGACGAAGACAGTAACGGTGAGCTGCAAACGGGAACCACTGTTCCACTGCATTCTTAATACTTACATGTCTGTCCGAAATGATGCATACTTCATGTCATCGTTCTCTAACAGATGAGATGTGTGTTAACATTTGATTAAAGAACCATGACCATGATCTATCATTTTCACTATTTACAATAGCAAAGGTAATAGGAAACAATCCTTGATTAACATCAACACCGCAAGCAACTAGTAATGTTCCACGGTACTTCCCATGAAGAAATGTGCCATCCACACTTATTACTGGACGACAAAAACGCCACCCTTCGATACATGGCATGAAAGACCAAAAAAAATATAACAATTTTGAATTATCACTCTCACATAAATAGCAACACACTGTCGTGCACGTCATTTGTTTATGGTTCATATTACAACTAGGTGTACAATATGTATGGCTATCTTCATAACTCATCACTTTCCAAAAACCACCGACCCGAGTGCTAACACATGCATGTAATCGCCACTTGCATCCTTCGTTTCTAGATTGACAAATCAACATGAGTTTAGACTTTGTTGATCTGTCAGTTCGGTGTTGAACATTACGTTTCAAGGACCAAGAAGCAACTGTATGTTTCAGATCGTCTTTAGATGTAAAAACATATCCTACTGAGATTTCATCCATGTTATCATCTTCACCTCTTATTACAATTGATGTCTCTTTCTCTCCACCGTTCTCCTCATCACTGTCTACGAAGTTAGTTGCAATAGCACTATTAATCCAAGTTATGTCTTCATTTTCATGAAATTCATCAACTGTAGCAATACTGTTAAGCATCTCATTTGGTATCTCTTCATTCTCACTCAATGAGTCTTCATTTGTATCTTCTAACTCATAGTCCTCATTCAAGTTAATTTCATCGTTATGTCCACTTTCGATGTTCCGAGGTATAATGTTACTTTGAACTTGTGACAATAATTGGCTCATAGTTGGTTGGTCACATGTTTAGGGATACCATTGGAATTGCGAATAATCAACAATATCCTTTATGATGTACACCGTGACATCATGTGACATACATCTCATTATTAGTGTTCGACTGCTGATGTCATCTACCACATAATTTAAACCATTGAAATAATTGTAAACCAACTTCAAATTGGACGATGATGATGATCCTGATCCAATCACCCTATAGATGTTACTCATCAACTCTTCGTACGTGCACAATTCAGATACTTGGATGTAATATTCATATCCACCGTTATAATGTGCATAATTGTTACTAAATGAAATCACTCCATCAAACATAACACGGATGTTGATTTCTTTAGATGCCATGCTTTCTACAAGGTACACGGAAGTAAATTTTCATTGATCAATTAAACCAAGCTACATCAAGTATAAAAAGATACATAATGTACAACATAAGATAAGTACATCTACTACTTAAGTATCATCTAAACTAAGATTGATTTCACTAATCAAATTATAAAATATTTTACCTTAGATATTCAATGAAACTAATCTAACTATTTTCACTAATACATTTAGCTTGAGAACCGATCGTTCAATTTTTTTTGACCTACACTAATTAAATAAAATGCAATCATACTATTTTTGGGTATCCATGTAAAAAAACATATGTAAATAAAATGATTTCTTACATGTTTAAATGAGTAAAGTAAATTACATAAAGTAATTAGTTACTTAACAAACTACACCTTTAAATACAATCTACACAAACAAAACATGATTAATAAGGTACCATCAAACATATAATCTGTCAATTTTGATGATAAAATTCAAGGAAAATAATTAAAAGTTGGAATAAAATTTAATTTTACCTTCCTAAACAGTGTTGCTCACAACGTCTCGCCTTGACACCGGCCGATCCAAATTCCCCCGATGTTTCACAACGTTCGCAAAATCGCCGCCTATTAACATGGAAATGGCATCCGGATTGTTGTATGTTGCTGCCCTCTTAGGATATAAGAAATAAAATGTAAAGATAAACAAACCTGCCGCCGCCGCCGTCCAAGCAGGCTGTCGCCGCCGCCGATGTTAGGGTTTAGGAATGGCGCTGCGCCCAGAATGAGCTGCTGCCGCCGCGGCCACTGCGTCCAGAAATGCCACCGCCGCTGCGTCCAGAAGTGCCACTGCCGCCGCCGAGAATGCCGCCGGAGGAAGTCACTGCCGCCGCCGCCGCCGAGAAATGCCGTCGGAGGAAGTCGCCGCCGCCGCCGCCGAGAAATGCCGCCACCGCCACTGCCGCCGGGAATGCCGCCGTCGCCACCGGAGGAAGCCGCGTGGTCGCCGCCGCCGGGAATGCCGCCGTCGCCGCCGGAGAAAGTCGCCTGGTCGTCGCCGCCGCCGCCGCAGTGAAAATTGTCGGATAGGGTAAACAGAAGGGGGAAAAGAGGGTAAGAAGAGGGGGGTAAAAGTCGAACAAAGTCGACTTTAAATAACTCGACTTTGTAAAGTCGAGTTATCTATCATCGACTTTAATAAAGCATAGAAGAGTCGCCTAATTATTGTTCGACTTTATTTTTTACCTAAAAGTCGAACTTTTATATGTCCACTTTGTTAAAAAGAATGCATAGTCGACTTATTCAAAATCGACTTTACAAAAATTAATGAGATCGTCGTCAAATCGATTAATGGGGGGTCGACTTCGTATTTTTCACCTAAAATCGAACTATGAAACGTCGACTTAGTTCAAAAAAAAACCCTACTTGCTAGCAGTTCCAGCAAAGGGTATAGTCCCCTGTGGTGGTGGCTATAAGACCCAATGGCAGCGAGCCCGACGGTCCCTCTCCGAGCGGTGACAGCACCCACGGATCTCCCTACGACCCCTATGGGTCTGACCACGGCAAGGATATATGTCGATCGCTGCAACAGGCCTCGTTGGCCCTACCCTCGGTGGTGACCACAACGGTGCTAACCCCTGCTGACTCCCCTGGCTGCGGCGATGGAGATACCAGCAACGCAGTCCACCTACGACAACACCGGTAGGCGCAAGCCCATCACGATGATGGCTAGGCCAAACAGGCCCTAGCTAGCCTTTCTCACAACCACGACGTCGGCAGTACGTGCTGCGGCTGAGACTCTAGCCCCTCACGTACGAGATCCAGAACAACTGCAGGTGGATGCACGGGGTGGTGAGATCAAATAGTGCCCGCGGCAACGGCACCCGCGATGCACCCTTTTAGCTAGCCCGGTAGGAAAAACTCTGCGGAACCTCTCGACAATAGTGGCAAGCAGGTCGCGCAGAAGGAAGAAGGAAAGGAAGTAGCCCCGTTTAGCTCGTTTAATCCAAGTATAACTAGGGTTGGGACTTACTTAATCTCCTCCAGAATTGATTAATAATAGGATTCGATCAAGCCTAATTAAGGGGCAAAAAACAGGAGGAGAGATAAAAAGGGGGGAGAGAGAAAACGCTCGATACCTCAGCTCTCTCTCTACAGCACCGATAGATGCCAACAGCAACAGAAGGCAACACCGAACTTAATTGACAAAGATTGGATCACCCGAGCCACAACAGCCCGTGTGGCAACGACGTCCTGACGTTGCGAGGATAGACATCTCCTACGACGGCTGTTATATATGACTCGACATGAAACGTAAACACTCCCGCTGGTGGTGACAACCTGTGCCGGTGATGGCTCCAACAGAATCCCACGACGGCCGCAAACGTGAGCGGCGACGGCAGCACCAGCGCAAGCTGGGTAGGCCTCGCGTCCGCAACAACGGCCCTAGCGGCACTCACCTAGGCAGGTGCTGCCAGCAACGATGAAAGGAAAAGAAAATAAAAAAAAAGAGGAAGGGTACTCCCTCCCGTTAAGTTAGAGAGAAGAATTTGGATCGTCTCAAGACGCCTTTTGAGGTGACTCCCTCAGTCATCTATCCCCTCTTACCATGTACGCGTCGGACCACTGCGCCAAACATCCGCCGCGGGGCGATGGTAACGTGACGGGATATAACCCGAACATGGCGACCGGCACGGTGCCGTTCGCGACTGACGCCGCGACAGCCCCGCCTTACCATGCCATTATGACGTTGTCAAGTCCTCCTTAATGGTGACACGATGAAAATTGCGCGGGAATTGAATCGCACTGCACTTGCACTATTACCTCTTCGTCTCCAATGTCGTCCGCATGTTCCTCAGAGCAATCCTCCTCCATTTTTCACGATGCCGTTCTCCAGTTCCTCATAGCAATCCTCCTCCATTGTTCACGGGGTGAGGAAGAATCGAAGAGGTGAACAGTACACGTTTTCCAGCTGAGGGAGAGTT
Source organism: Cryptocoryne crispatula var. balansae (assembly GCA_036172225.1). NCBI lineage: Eukaryota > Viridiplantae > Streptophyta > Magnoliopsida > Alismatales > Araceae > Cryptocoryne > Cryptocoryne crispatula. The sequence goes on from CM069920.1 coordinate 23,101,951, forward strand.
TAGTGTGACTAGCAGGCTTAGACAAGACATATCCGGAGGAGACATGAGCAATGGACTGTGAGTTTGGGACAGCAAGGCGCGAAGAAGTTGAAGCAAGTTGTGGTGGCCCCTCGTCAGAGACAGCCATCATGTTAGTATGTTTATTTACGTTTAAAGATAGTGCATTTAGTGTATTTAATGTTTTAAAAACTACCGATCGTAGTACAGATGTATTTAGTGAGCAATGGACTGTGGTGCTTGCTGCATGAGAAGTTATAATATGTAGTTAGCACTAAATGTACACTGATAAGAGAACGTTTCAAGAGTCAATAAGTTAGAAAAACATAATGAGTAATGTGTACAGGGTTAATAAGAAATGTAAACAGTTAGTATTTAGTAACGTGTGAAATGAAGGCTGAATAACATATAAAAAGGGTTAGTAATATCTGAAATGAGGGTTTAGTAATGTATGTAAAGGGTTAGTAAGATATGTAAAGGATTAGTAACCTGTCAAACATATGCGTTCAGAGGGCCATGTACAGGGTTAGTAACATATGTAAAGGGTTAGTAACATGTCAAACAGGGGTTCAATAGCTTATGTAAAGGGTCAGTAACATGTCGAACAGGGGTTCAGTAGCTTATGTAAAGTGTTAGTAACATGTCAAACAGGGGTTCAGTAGCTTATGTAAAGGGTTAGTAACGTGTCAAACAGGGGTTCAGTAGCTTATGTAAAGGGTTAGTAACATATGTAAAAGGTCAGTAACCTGTTAAAAAAGGGTTCAGGGGGCTATGTAAAGGGTTAGTAACATATGTCGAGGGTTAGTAACTTCTGAAAAATGGGTTCAAAGGGCCATGTAAAGAGTTAGTAACATATGTAGAGGGTTAGTAACTTCTGAAAATTGGGTTTGGGGGGCTACGTAAAGGGTTAGTAACATATGTATAGGGTTAGTAACCGGTTAAAAATGTGTTCAGGGGGCTATGTAAAAGGTTAGTAAGAAATTTAAAGGGTTAGTAACCTATCAAAAATGGGTTTAAGGGGCTATGTAAAGGGTTAGTAACATATGTAGAGGGTTAGTAACCGGTTAAAAATGGGTTCAGGGGGCCATGTAAAGGGTTAGTAACATTTGTAGAGGGTTAGTAACCAGTTAAAAATGGGTTCAGGGGACTACGTAAAGGGTTAGTAACATAGGCTACTGGGTTAGTAACCAGTCAAACATGGGTTTAGTAACATATGTAAAGGATTAGTAATATGTCAAACAGGGGTTCAGTAGCTTATGTAAAGGGTTAGTAACATGTCAAACAGGGGTTCAGTAGCTTATGTAAAGGGTTAGTAACATATGTAAAGGGTTAGTAACCTGTCAAAAATGGGTTCAGGGGGCTATGTAAAGGGTTAGTAACATAAGCTGTTGGGTTGGTAACCGGTCAAACAAGGGTTTAGTAGCTTATGTAAAGGGTTAGTAACATATGTAGAGGGTTAGTAACATGTCAAAAATATGTAAAGGGTTCAGTAGCAATGCATTTACTCTGATTGTATGTATTAACAGGGAAGAAGCCATCAGTTATAAGCAGCTTGCAACATAAGGCATGAGGGACTTTTTCATGATTCCGAATTTAAAACTGTTGATGAGGCATATGCAGCATTCCTTACGTACGCCAAAGGTCTAGGATTTGGTGTTAGAAGATATCATTTAGCTAAGGACAAGCAAGGTCTTGTTAGAAACATGCGGTTAGTATGTTCCAAAGAAGGTTGGAGGAAGAAAGATGCCCGGTACTCTAAACCGGTCATTCAACGAGTTGAGACCCGATCGGGTTGTTTGGCAGGGATAACCTTCGGGCTGAACGTCAATGGGATTTATAGAATAACAAGATGGGATGTAGAACACAATCATGAACTTGAAAGCCCATCTAAGGCACATATGTTAAGATCACATCGTAAGTTTACAGAAGTTCACGCGTCTGTTGTAGATATTGGGGAAAGTAGTGGCTTGAAACCAACGCAACTATATCACATGATGTCCAACCAAGTTGGTGGAAGAAGCAACTTAGGTTTCCTCAAGGTGGATATGAAGAACTACTTACGGACCAAACGACAGCAGCAAATGCTTCAATTTGACACCGGGGGACTACTTCAATATTTCCATCGTAGGCAAACGGAAGACCCTTCATTTACCTACTCCATACAAGTGGACTAGGATGACCTCATCACCAACATCTTTTGGGCTGACTGGAGAATGCGCAAGGACTATGAAAGATTCGGTGATGTATTGTGTTTTGACACAACATACAAGACCAACAGATATGGGAGACCATTTGCTTCTTTCGTTGGTGTAAACCACCACAAACAAATAATAATCTTCGGTGCAGCCTTATTGTATGATGAGACCATAGACACATTTAGATGGCTATTCAACACTTTCATAAGTGTCTTGCATGGAAAGGAGCCGAAGACCATATTGACCGATCAAGACAAGGTAATGAGTAATGCCATTGCACAAGAACTGCCCAGAACATATCATAGAATAAGTGTTTGGCGTATGTATCAAAATGCTTGCAGGCATCTAAGCCAGGTTTTCAGTGCTACACATACTTTTAAGAAATATTTTCAAAGATGCATTTACAATTATGAGGACGAAGACTCTTTTGTAGATGCGTGGGCTGAACTGTTGTCAAAGTACAAACTTGAAGACAACCACTGGCTGAAAGTGTTGTATGAGGACTGGAAAAAGTGGGCTTTGGTATACGGAAGAAACACATTTACGGCAGACATGGTCATCACCCAAAGATGTGAGAGTATAAACAAGGTACTCAAAGATTATTTAGACATAAGGCAAACGATGCACCTGTTTTTTTGAAAACTTTCAAAAACTGCTTGATGATCGGAGATACCAGCAAGATCTTGCGGACCATAAAATGAGGCATACCTTTAGGAGATGTGCAGTAGACTCAATAATGCTCCAAGAAAGAAACGAGTGGTATACACCGGCTGTCTATGAAACGTTTGAGCAGGAGTACTTGAAGGCCATTGACCGCGTATTGCAGCCGTGTGAGGCCAATGCATTTATAATATTTGACGATGCAAAGCACTACCATCTGGTAGAATTCAATAGATGCCAAGATATTGATGTTAACTATTCATGTAAGAAATTTGAATTCAGTGGCGTATTATGTAGGCACGTCTTACGTGTTTTCTTACACGCTCAAATTAGACTTGTTCCTTCTAAGTATTTCTTAACGAGGTGGACAAGAGATGCATGCAAGATGTCTGCTTAAAATGCCATTGTCCATGGAACTAATACAACTGACGAAAAAGCACTTGCAACTATGAGGTTTATGCATCTAATGGGCAACGTTGTTGAGCTATGTGCAACGGCAGCAAAGTCGAAAGAAACATATGAACACTTGCTCAACTTTTTTCGACAGACACATGAGGAGTACACACGCTTGTCTCTTCCTGCCTATATTCCAGCTGTTGAAACAAACACGGCTAAAGACACTGAGCCATCCCACGTACCTGAATCCCAAACAGAGGTACATCTTGACCTTGAATCAAATGACTTTCTTGTTTACTATCATAAGTTGATTGTTTAGAATTCCTTATATAATTAATTGTTTTATAACAGGTTAACGCTGATCAACAACCTGCACAAGAAGTTTGAACGCTTCACCTAAAGGGCGGAATAGAGAAAGGATGACGAAGGAGGATAAAGTCTAGCCTTGAGACAAGGAGAAGAAAAAAGAAATCAGGCAGAGGTAGTTCATTGTAAAGGCAACTACCTGACATATGTGATGTGCAAGAAGAACCATGCCCTTTGCAAGACATTTTCTGCACAGACCCTTCTTTGTCTACTCCTGACCATACACAGTTGTCATCGCAGATGGCCACGCAAAAATCTATGAGCCATATGGACATGTTGATGTATGTAAGTGGACAGAAACCTGCGATGTAGAACAGTGTCTTCCACTCCTTTGTGTAATGAATTTTTTATCTTGTACCTACTCAGTCCTTTGTGTAAACAGTTGTGATTATTTTCTGACCCTGAGCTAAGAAACTTTGTAGGTTCTCACTACTGAATTCTGTATTGGAGTGTACATGTCTTGAAGCATCTACGTTGTCAGAAATAAATTCTGTGTTCAATAGAACTACGAAAGGATTTAATGTAAGCATCTACGTTGTCAGCTTTCAATGTTGTAGACATGCAAATTTCGCCTATTTGAGGAGCTTAAGATCCATGTTTTTCTAGAAGGTACTCGAGTTTTCTGATAAGCAAAATGGATCTCCAAGAAAACGGCCCAAAAACGAACTCTGGAGGTGCAGATGACCCGTCTGCCGGGTCACCTGGGCGACCCCCCTGTCGGGTCGCCTGGGCGACCCGTATGCCGGGTCATTTCTCAATTCCCGCCAATTCGCCCGTTCTGACGGTGGTAGGTGGGGGGTCACGTCCGGTCAGGTACGGAAAGCGACCCGGTCGACGGGTCACCTACCAGAACAGTGTACGTACTTAACGAAGTGACCCGCGAACGGCGCACGCTCGTCCGGACGGTCAGAACCGATTGGACGTAGGCGACCCGTCTGACGGGTCGCCTGCCATTGTAGCAGGTTCCGGGCGGCGGCCGACCAACTTTCGGCGCACGCGCATTTAATGCATTTATGGTTCTGCAAATGACCCGTCAGACGGGTCGCCCAGGCAACCCGGCAGACGGGTCGTTTGCTGATTTCGAAAAGTGTTTTTTATGCCTGAAATGCCCCTGTGACCCTTTTGCCTATAAAAAGGGACCCCCTAACTACCTTTTCAAGGGTTGGAAGAGTGTTAGAAGGGGGAGGACGTCCCAAGCTCCCAAGAGAGGGCCTTAGAGAGTTTCAAGTCTACTCCATCCTCCAATCTTCATTGCTCAACAGATTGAGAGCTTCCCACTTCCATCCACCTCCGTAAATCGACGTTCTTCATCCCGTTTCTTCATCGGCATCCATTTTGAAGCTCCTCAAGCTCCTACATCCAAGGGAGGACCATCATCCATGTCCTAGGAGCTCCCGGGAGTCATCATCAAGCTTCTAAAGCCATCCGAAAGCATCGCGGGAACATCCGGGAGTAAACCAAATTTTGGTGCAGGAGGTGACCCGCCTGCCGGGTCGCCCAGGTGACCCGTTTGCCAGGTCGCCCAGGCGACCCCCCTGCCGGGTCGCCCAGGTGACCCCCTTGCGGGGTCGCCTGGGATTCCAGATTGCCATTTTTGGAGCCGAAACCCATTTTTTCTTCTGCCACCTTCTAGCATTACTTTGTTTCTATGTTTTCCATCATAGATCATCATGTTTACATGCATATTTAACTTAGTAATATCATATATCATCATCCAAAAACATATAAAAAGGGGGGTTGGGAGTTATTCCCAATCCGGTTAGTCCATTTCCATTTGTGGTTTTATTTCATTTCTTTTGCAAGATGCTTCACTATCTTAGTTCTAATCCACTTTCACTTGTTTTTGTGGCTTATTTGTTTTTGTAGGAACAACTAAAAGTGCTTCAAGCTCTTTCTTTTTAGCGACCACGGTGGGACCATCTCATGCTTGAAGCAACTTTAGTTGTTTCTCCATTCCCAAGTAAGCCTTTTCCCACTCTCATTATCTTCATATTGTCTTTCATTTCCTTTATCTAGTCGGTCTCCGTGTGGATTTCCTTCCGGTTTAGAGAAATAAGCTCCCGGAAGTGTCGTGTTTTCGCAAATGACCCCCCTGCCGGGTCATTTCCTGTTTTCGTGATTTAGAGCTTTCCGCTTCCTTAGGCCCCTACGTGGGCCCACTTGCTTTTCCATTTACTATTATTTCTAAGCATCTTGCCCTTAGTTTACTTTCAAGTCTATGCTATTTCGGTCCCCGCGGGACCCCGGTTATTAAGCGCTCTCCTTTGGCTCTGTTTTATGATTTTCGCAGGTGACCCCCTTGCCGGGTCGCCTGCCAGATCAGTTGGTGACCCTTCTGCCGGGTCATCTTCTCTTCCAGAAACTCCTTTGCTGTTGCAATCTTTGGCTTTACTTGCATTTACTCATTTCTCTCGAATCAAGTTTGCAAAAATTAATATTTTCCAGCATCCTTGACTTGTTTGGTTATTGTTCTTGATAGTTTAATCATCATCTTAGTTGTTATTTGTTGATCGTTGCATTGTTTTCCTTTCTTATTGTGTGTCATCTCATCCTTGCTTAATTCTTGCATTAGATTTCATTGAGTACCGGGTTCGCCCAACTCACTAGGTCATTCGAGATGGGAGGCTCACCCACCTCCCGAAAGATATATCCATCCCACCCACGTCTCTTGGTGGATTCCAATCTCTCTTCCGGGGATTCCCTCTTGGTTGATTAGATTGGTTTTCACTAAGACCTCCGTAAGTCCCCAAAAGTGAAGGATTCCCTCTTCACCAATCGGGCTGGTTGTACCTTTTACCCCAAAACCCGGTGTCACCTATCACCCAATCGTTGTGAGAAAAGTGTTAATCCTAGATTGTTCAGCATTGTGAGAACATAGGGTCCAACCTATCATTGAGAGGACAATATTCTCTTAAAACCCACTATTCTAAAGATTAAACAAAAAAATTACGTTTAATCATTCCAAGTCTTTGTTTTAACTTGTTTGCACAACAAAAGTGAAAAAAAAGAGGGGGGCAACTCTCTCACAAAAATTTTTAAATTCTAAAAAAAAAATTTGTTGCTTGAGGTAAGTACTTGCTTTTCCAACAAATATTCAAAACATAAAAAATCTCTTAAAAAAACAAAAGAACAAAAGAAGTTCTTCTTTTGCGTAACATTATGTCGGTATCATCAAGGTCAAGCAGGATGATTGACACAGCGAGCTACTATACTGCCAACCGGTCTGAAATGCAACAAGAAGGTGCGCAACATCATACATATGATTTTAGCCATATCTTAGGACCCCATGCCTCCAGTATCACTCTAGATCAGCTTTTGACTGTCGTTCATGCCGTCATGGGTAGCAAGTCATCTACTGGCCATGTTCCTACCAGTCATGGCCAACCTATCTCTACTCCCCGATCAATGGCTCATCAACCCGGTGCACCCCAACTCGATCATTCCTACACCGGGTATGCTACCACCTTTTCTCCTTCCTATTCGGGTACAAACCCAACCAGTCCAGACTCGACCCACTCCAATCTTTCAAGGCCATTGGCCTACACACCTGCTTTCCCTCACTCTCCTCGTTCTTATTCAGGGACAAACACACCTAGCTCAAACTCAGCTCGTTCTAGCCCCTCTCGGCCTTTGAACCATATATCTAGTCCGACCCCTTTTGCCCAGCCTCCACTTTGCTCACGGGTGGATCCAACTCGTTTAGCTGCATCGTCTTACCTTAATCTTGTTCGGGCACCTCCTACACATCTCCCGGTGCAACCACCCTCTAATGTTGTCTGGGAACCCTCAGTCAACCAAGCCATGACTAATGAGTTCAACCAACTGAGAGAAGAATACAAAGAACTCAAACGCTTGATAGATCCCCAGGCAACCCCTGAAATTTCTATTCCCTCTCTCTCCTACATCCCTCCTTCTCAAACACCGGTCTATCGTCGCTATGATGGCACCGGTAATCCATTTACTCATGTCCAAGATTTTATGTATGAATCGTCTCAATGGCAAAATGATCGGAAGGCCCTGGCCTTCCTCTTTAGACAGTCATTAGATGGGACGGCCCTAGAATGGTTTTATTCACTTGACCCGATGGAGGCAGGAGATTTTGATATTGTTAGAAAGAAATTTTTACAAAGATATAAGGATCTCATTGAGCCGGCCTATTCAATCACTAATCTAATGGCCGAGAAAATGAGAGAGGATGAAAACTTCATGCAATATGCTGATAGATGTAGGTTGATGGCCGAAAAACTTGCATATACAATTTCTGAGCAAAAATTAGTCAAGATGATCATTGCTAATACCTTACCGACTTTGAAGAATATTTTGGCCTTGCATTATCCCACGAATATGCATGATTTGTATGAAAGGGCAAGATACATTTAAACTCAACTTAAGGACACACCAATCATGGAGCTATACAATCCAAAATATCAAGCCCTTAATGAAAGTGGGAGTGCTAATGTTGTAGGGAACCCAATAGAAAACCCTAGGCACCGACCTAGGAGCCCTCCACGACATAGGGTTTCCCCTCAACAACTCCATCAACCTCATCAAAATCATCCTCCTCAATTGATTGCTCAACCCATGGCTTCTTTGCCTCGACCAGTTCCTCAACCCCAACCGGTTGGACAATTCATGGATCACCCTCCTCAATCGGTTGCACAACAAACTTTGGCTTCTCGGCCTCAATTAATCATTCAACCACAGACTCTTCAACCAATTAAATCTCAACCTCAGCCGGTTGCACAACCCATTATTTTTCAACAATCTTCACAATCGGCTAAGCATAATCAAACTCTTCCACAAGTTTGTGTCCCTACCCCAGAATTAGAGCTGGCTCCCCTTATTTGCCAATCGGTCATGACAATCTTAACCGAGTCTCAAGAGCCAACCAATAATGAACCAAATCAACTGGTGGGAGAATCTGAGCTTGAAATCAATGATTCTCTGATATCTGACTCTCAACTTACCACTTTATTGCCCCTTGAGCTTGATTTATCCTCCATTCTTGAACAAACTCAAGAAGAAGTGAAGCAAGAACAGGATATACATGTAGAAAAATCTGAAATTAAAATCTATGATGATCCTCCTAAATCTAATTCTTTATCAATTATCTCCATCCCTCAAGAACCCTTAGAACAAGGCACACTCTCCATCATCGAACAACCTAGGGAGAAGCCGACACTTAACAACCTTGGGTGGAGAATTATGGAGATGCTTGGATATCAAGCTAGCAAGGGCCTAGGCAAGGAATTACAGGGGATAGCACATCCAATGCAAACTCTATTTTCAATCACGAGGCCAAGACTTGGATTTCATGAATCAGCTCTTGAGCCTCAGAAGGGCAAGGCAAGATTAACCATCACAATTGGGAGTTTGAGTGATCATTTTACAATGGGGGAACAATTTGAGGAAAAGGATTATAGCCCACGATCGATTCCCCGACCCTTGAGAATATCGGGGCCACCCACGAGGCAACCCATAAAGAAGGTTGAAGAGAAGAGAAAATCCAATCGCAAGTTGGCTAAGGCTAGAGGCAAAAGAATTCCAGGACCCCCTCCAACTAGGCAACCCATAAAGAAGGTTGAAGAGAAGAGAAAATCCAATCGCAAGTTGGCTAAGGCTAGAGGCAAAAGAATTCCAGGACCCCCTCCAACTAGGCATTCATTTATATGGCAACCTATTAGAGCCGAGTTAGTCAACAATCAATCAAGTAGAGGGATCCAAAGGAATAGATCATTAGGACCACCTCAAGCTAGGCAATCCCCCTCCCCAACTTCCTTTTCAAGGTCATCTCAACCTTCTAGACCGGGCCCTAGAGCCCATTTAGGTCAATCAAACCACAAAGCCCATCTTCAATGCTCGAGTTCACAAGCCCTCTCCCAATCTCCTAAACCGGATTCTCAAGTCCTCAATCATTTTCTGAAACCGGGCCCAAGTGCCCAATACTTCTCTATATTGGGCCCATATACCCATCATCCTTCCAAATCGGGCCCTTGTGCCCAACCCGCTTCTAAATTGGGCCCACGTGCCCATCATCCTTCCAAATCGGGCCCACGTGCTCATCATCTTTCTAAGTTGGGCCCGTGTGTCTATCCTTTAGAATCAGGTCTATGTGTCTACCCTTCTAAATTGGGCCCATGTGCCCCTTCTTCAAAAATCGGGCCGACATGCTCATCATCTTCCTAAATCGGGCCCATATGCCCATCCTCTAGAATCAAGCCCCTATGCCTTCCCTCCTAAATTGGGGCCTTGTGCCCAACCCCTTTATAAATTAGGCCCACGTGCCCATCATCCTCCCAAGTCAGGCCCTCGTGTGCATCATCTTTCTCAACCAGGCCCACGTGCCTCTCCCTCAACACTCCCATCAATTCTTGGGCCATGGCCCTCACCCCACCTTTCCCATTCGGGCCCACGTTCCCACCAATTGGGCCCATGTGCCCATCCTTACGAATCAGGCCCAAGTGCCCGACACTTCTTTACATTTGGCCCTCTCGCCCAGCATTCTCTTACATTGGGCCCACAAGCCCACACTCCCAAATTGGGTCCATATACCCATCACCAATCTCGATTGGGCCCACATGCCCCTCCTTCAACACTACCATCGATTCTTGGGCCATGACCCCCACATCATCTTGTGCAACCAGGCCCATATGTAACTCTACCATCAATTCTTGGGCCATGACCCTCACCTCACCATTCTCAGTCAGGCCAACATGCCCACCAATTGGACCCATGTTCCCATCATTACAAATCGGGTCCTAGTGCCCGACATTTATCTACATTTGACCCTCATCCTCTTACATCAAGCCCACATGTCCACTCTCTTAAATCGGGCCCATATGCCCATCATCCTCTCAAATCAGGTCCTCACGACCGTCATCATTTTCAATCAGGCCCATGCATCCTTGCTTCAATTCTCAGGCCATGGACCCCACTCTGTCCATTTCAATTAGGCACATGCCTCGATCAACCACTCCAATTGGGCCCACGAGCTCATCATCTTCCCAAGATAGGCCCGCATGCCTACTCTTCCAAAATTGGGCCCACTAACCCCTCCTCGGACCAATGTGCCCATCCTCAACAACTAGGCTCTAGTGCCCGTGTCTCTAAATTGGGCCCACGAGCCCAACTCCATCTATTATGTACCCCATTCTTTCAACTAGGCACACAAGCCCAATCAATTCCTTCTTTGCCGGTTTCACATGCCTTGTTTCCTCCATCAAGCTCGCATGTCCATTCTCATTCCTTCAATCGGGCCCATGTGTCCAACTCCACTACTAAATTGGGTCGTCGTGCCCACATCTCCAATTGGGTTGACACCCCCATGTTTTAATTATGCTCTTTTTTTAATCATGCATTTTCAATCGGGCCCTAGAGCCCATGTTTTCAACTAGGCCATTGAGCCTTTATTTTAATTATGCATTTTCAATCGGGCCCTAGTGCCCATGTTTTCAACTAGGCCATTGCGCCTTTATTTTAATTATGCATTTTCAATCGGGCCCTAGCGCCCATGTTTTCAATCAGGCCATTGTGCCTTTATTTTAATTATGCATTTTCAATCAGGCCCTAGTGCCCATGTTTTCAATCAGGCCATTGTGCCTTTATTTTAATTATGCATTTTTAATTGGGCCTTAGTGCCTCTATTTTCATTCAGGCCATTGCGCCTTTATTTTAATTATGTTTTTTCAATCGGGCCATAGCGCCATGTTTTTAATCATGCATTGTCAATTGGGCCGTTGGGCCCTTGTTTTTAATTATGCTTTTTCAATCGGGCCATCTCGCCCCTCATGCCTCCAGATCGGGCCGTCATGCCCCTTATCTTTTAATCAGGTCGTCACGCCCTTCATCTTTCTAAATCAACTCATCATCCCCCTTTTCATCTTTCAATTGGGTCATCGTGCCCCTTTTCGTCCAAATTGGGTCATCATGCCCCCACCTTCTTTTGTCGGCCCCACGGGCTCACCCCTTTTATTAGGCTCCCAAGCCTATTTGTAGTCTCATTTCTTTCAATCTAGGCAACAACCCTTTATTCCAATAAAGTGAAAATGTTTCATGATAATATCTCAAAGCTAGCTCAACATCATCATGAAATGCCAACCCTTGCAAACTTTATACATCTCCCCATCATCGTATTACCGAATGGTAAAAAGTGGAAGTAGCAAGGTAGGTCAAGGCATGAACAAGCGCCAACTACACCATCCTGGCAGCGCCGTCACCAACAACGAAGTTCATCCTCTCTCAGGTACTGCATGCATATATTCATCATTATCATGTTATCCTCTAGCCATTGATTTCAAAAGCATTTGCGAGTATAATTGTAACATGTCTTAAAAATATTTTGAGTAGAGTGGATAGCCGAGAGAATTTGATGATATTCATGTTTTCAACCAGGATGAAAATATCAAAAAATTAATGAGTGGTGCAAGGCAAGGCATAGTGAATCATTCATGAAATCATTTCTTCTTGAAAATATTTTTTTGTAAAAATTTAAAAAAATTATAAATACTCAAAATCGAGAGGATGACCATCATAATCCAAATTCCACTAGTTCTTGGGTGCCCTAACTTGCTCTTTAGGAAATAAGAGTAGGCACCATACTTCACACATCACATGCCTAGATTTCGAAATCCCGGTGACTAGACACTAGAAAGAAAGCTAGGCAAAGTTTGGAGAAGGAAAGTCTGCCCTATCCTATTCTCTTCTCATTTCGGTCCAAGGTGGATGTAGGGGACTAGAAGGAGAAGTATCAAAAGTGCCCACCATCCTAGTAGGAGGCCATCTCAGAAGGTCCAACTTCTCAAAAGAAAAAAAATGGTGCCAAAAGATGGGCAATGACCCTCAGGTCAACAAAAGAAAAGACATGTCTAAATGAGTACCACAAAAATAGCCCAAGAAAAGGAAAAAGAAAAGCTCCAAAAGATGGGCAATGAACCCCTCATGTCAAATCAAGAAAAAAATAAAAGACCTGTCTGAATGAGGGCTACCAAAGAATATGGGCAAATCAATAAAAGAAGGAAGGACCCGAAGAAGCTGAATCCCAATGGGCAATTGGGCATTAGTAGAGAAACGAATTTGACATCCCCGAAGTCTACCAAAGACTTGCCCCAGTATTCTTCCTTCTTTAACCCCCATGGGTAAGGCAAACTAACCAGATCTAGGCATAACCTAGCTGATTAATGGTCGAAGGTCAAAAAGATTCTGAAAGAAAGGCTTCCCACTCATCATGTGGTGCATGCTCTTGCTCCTTGGAGAACAATTGGGGACACCCATTCCAAGTGGATCAAGGCAAATGACAACTATCCTCTCGATAAAAATTGGACATTTTAAAAAGAAAAACAAATTGAAAAGTCTCAAAACTCAAATAAATTTGAAAATCTTCAAAAACCAAAACACTTTTTAATGCCTTTTGCATTTAGTCTTACATGCATCAAAACTTTAAAACTCAAACAAACTTGAAAATGTTCAAAACAAAAATATTTTAATTGCATTCCCTTTGCATTTAGTTTCAATCTTGCGTTTTCATTAAGTTCTCAAAATTCAAACAAATTTAAAAATCTTAAAAAAATCAATATATTTTCAATCATATGCTTTTACATCCGCATTTAATTTTGGTCTTGCACAAGTCAAAAAAAATCTAAAACTCAAAAAAATTGAAAAATCTTCAAACGTTTTCAATTATGCATGTATATTTAATTTCAGTTGTGCATGTCTTTTTTATGTAATGCATATTTAATTTCTTCTTGTTATCATTTTTACCTTTTGAAGAGGCTTACATCCCATGACAAAGGATCAAGGCAACTTCAGCCCTCCTTATGCAAAGGAACTAAGCCACAATAAAGTTCTAATCATCTTTGTTCAAGTTAATGCAGGAAATGAAGACTCCATACAAGGGAGCACACACACCAACTCTCTTCCTTAAGCACTTGAATTAGAGATGGCAAAACAACAAAAAAAATCAAAAAATAGAAAAATCAAGAAAAACCTCTATTAGGACTTGCATTTTAGTATTGCATCTATCAAAATATTAGTATTTGAAATGTTGAAGACCTCAAGTCTAGAGGGGGCTGAGCCTGAGAACTCCCTCAACAAAATCAGTGACGGCTCGGTCACTCACTTTACTTGCGGATAAGCCAAAGTTGTATGTACGGGGATGATGGTTCCTTTTGAGGTATCTTGACCCGTCACATGCAACCGATATCTTCAACTATTTCCTTATGCTAATTTGCATTTTTTTAAACCTTGCATGCATTATTTCATGCATCATTTTCATGCATCTCATGACATATTGTGTTCTAAACCATCCTAAGGTCTGTCCCACCTTCTAAATGTCACTCCATCTTGGGCTTGGCATCCCATCATAAAGTCCTGCCATGTCATCATCCCAATGTTGTCACATTTTTTATCCCACTATGATCTTGTCCCACATCTCACTATGTTTTATCTCACCGTGTTCCGGTCCCCACAAGGACCATCACATTTTAGTTCTCATCGTGGTGCTCTCCACTTCTCGGTCCCCATGCAAACCATCTACATTTCCATCTAGGCATATCCCCTGTAAACCCCACCATTTTCAGCCCCCATGCGATGCAATCATGGATTTTCTGAACAATTGGTTTCTTAGCGAGCTTTAATGATGATTCTCTATGAAATATGAGGTTATTCCACGCTGAGCTAAGCCATTGCTCTTGAGAAAACCCTAATGAACCTGAAGACCCAACTCTGGTCGATTGGAATTTTTGCTTAAGCACACCACATAGTTCGGGTGCTAGCCAATGGCGATTTCCCCACAATGTGGGATGCCATTTATTCCCCATCACATGAGGTGTGTCTTTTAGTTTACTACTGTTTGTGCCCATGGCACATCCTTCTTAACCAATCAACCAAGGAGAAGGTTCGGAAGGAACAAGAGGGTGATCTTAGAATACGGCAATACTCAATTTGCTCAACTATGTCTTTGTGAGTGTGTCTAGATTAACATCTCGGCATCATTCTACTACGCCTCATTTTACTAGACTCCAAACTTGCCTAGTTGAGAACTTAAAACTCATGTTTTCATAGATAACATTCTAGACCATCTAGGACTGACTTGTGCTAGTATGCTTAATGTGCCCTTGGAGGACGACCTTCATTGGTTAAAGGAAATCTAATTGAAAGGACTTCTTCCCCGGTCAAATATTTTCCATTTGTGACAAACGGGAAGTTAATCCGATTTCCCATTTGATCGTATCAAGCATTGGAAGAAAATTGCACTTTACAACACTTGCTTGTCTTTCTAAGATTATGGGGGGTATTCTACTTATTTTTGTCCAATATAATTATTGGATGATCTTCCTTGGCCTGTTAGCTTTCATACGCAATAAACGGAAGTGAAATCCGAGCTCCCGTTTGTCCGTAGAAACCTCGGGAACAAAGTCGCGCAGAAGGAAAGACCTAGGCGTCCCCCCACCCAGGTCGCCCAGGTGACCCGATGCCAGGTCGCCTAGGCGACCCGGCAGATGGGTCGCCTGGGCAGTTTGGACACCCGACGGTAGCTATTATATACGTCTAAATTGAACGTTGAAGACCTCGGGTTCAGGACAGTTAAGCTTGAGAACTCCCTCAACAAAAACAATGATGGATCAACTGTTTCTAGACTCGCGGATAGGCCAAAGTCTTATGTACGGGGACGACGGTTCTCTTCAAGAGTATCCTGACCCGTTAAACATAGGACATATATCTTCAACTATTTGCCTATTTTTGAGTTTGTTTTTTTATTTTTCCCCAACAAAAAAAAATTATAAATCATGCATCATGCATCGCATACTCTCCAGACACTTCGAACGAGCTGTATCCTGGTGTTCCGAAAAGTTTCTCGCTACATTCAGTAAATTCTAGAAGAACATGGAGTCATTCCGCTCCGGACAAAATCGGTACCCTTGCAAGAACCAAATGAACTCGGAAGACATAACCCCGAAATGATTGGATGTTCACCCTTTGTTTTCGTTAGTTTAGTTAGCCCTTCTCGGTACAAGCACACCACAAAGCTGGGCCGCTAACCAAGATGAACTCACGATCCACGACTCGGGGGTCCCCAACGCTAGGGGGCAGGCTTATCCCTTTATTTTCGTGCCCGCGGCACTGTATCCATCCAATCAATGATGAGAATGATCTGAGGAGAAAAAATGGGACGGCAAAGGACCGGTAATGTCCGCTCATTGCCCAATTAGGTGGTAGCCTGCGTGTCTAAATCTACACCTTGGTGCCACCTTTTCAGTCCACGTCATTGCACGCCGCTATGCCTCATTACATTTCATTTCATTCATCTACGCTTCATTCCATATCGCTCCTATACAAAGCCGACACCAAGGCGAGGCAAGCTATAGACACGCAAATTTCGCCTATTTGAGGAGCTTAAGATCCATGTTTTCCTAGAAGGTACTTGAGTTTTCCGATAAGCAAACCGGATCTCCAAGAAAATGGCGTAAAAACGAACTCTGGAGGTGCAGATGACCCGTCTGCCGGGTCGCCTGGGCGACCCCCCTGCCGGGTCGCCTGGGCGACCCGTCTGCCGGGTCATTTCTCAATTCCCGCCAATTCGCCCATTCTGACGGTGGTAGGTGGGGGGTCACGTCCGGTCAGGTACGGGAAGCGACCCGGTCGACGGGTCGCCTGCCAGAACAGTGTACGTACTTAATGAAGTGACCCACGAATGGCGCACACTCGTCCGGACGGTCGGAACTGATTGGACATAGGCGACCCGTCTGACGGGTTGCCTGCCACTGTAGCAGGTTACGGGCGGCGGCCGACCAACTTTTGGCGCACGCGCATTTAATGTATTCATGGTTCCGCAGATGACCCGTCAGACGGGTCGCCCAGGCGACCCGGCAGACGGGTCGTTTGCTGATTTCGAAAAGTGTTTTTTATGCCTGAAATGCCCCTGTGACCCTTTTGCCTATAAAAAGGGACCTCCTAACTACCTTTTCAAGGGTTAGAAGAGTGTTAGAAGGGGGAGGACGTCCCAAGCTCCCCAGAGAGGGCCTTAGAGAGTTTCAAGTCTTCTCCATCCTCCAATCTTCATTGCTCAAGAGATTGAGAGCTTCCCACTTCCATCCACCTCCGTAAATCGACATTCTTCATCCCATTTCTTCACCGGCATCCATTTTGAAGCTCCTCAAGCTCCTACATTCAAGGGAGGATCATCATCCACGTCCTAGGAGCTCCCGGGAGTCGTCATCAAGCTTCTAAAGCCATCCGAAAGCATCGCGGGAACATCCGGGAGTAAACCAAATTTTGGTGCAGGAGGTGACCCGCCTGCCGGGTCGACCAGGTGACCTGCCTGCCGGGTCGCCCAGGTGACCCGTTTGCCAGGTCACCCAGGCAACCCCCCTGCCGAGTCACCCAGGTGACCCCCCTGCCGGGTCGCCTGGTATTCCAGATTGCCATTTTTGGAGCCGAAACCTGTTTTTTCTTCCACCACCTTCTAGCATTACTTTGTTTCTATGTTTTCCATCATAGATCATCATGTTTACATGCATATTTAACTTAGTAATATCATATATCATCATCCAAAAACATATAAAAAGGGGGGTTGGGAGTTATTCCCAATCCGGTTAGTCCATTTCCATTTGTGGTTTTATTTCATTTCTTTTGCAAGATGCTTCACTATCTTAGTTCTAATCCACTTTCACTTGTTTTTGTGGCTTATTTGTTTTTATAGGAACAACTAAAAGTGCTTCAAGCTCTTTCTTTTTAGCGACCACGGTGGGACCATCTCATGCTTGAAGCAACTTTAGTTGTTTCTCCATTCCCAAGTAAGCCTTTTCCCACTCTTATTATCTTCATATTGTCTTTCATTTTCCCAAGTAAGCTCTTTCTTCTTGGCCGGCGGAAAAGGAAGAAGATGAAACCCATAATCTCCCAACACGATCTCCCCGCCTAGGTACGTTTGGTCATTCTCTTTAATACTTACATCATTTCTTGTCTTTACACTCGGAGGCCGCAGTTCCTGGCGACCACAACCCTATACCACCGGCAAAACCGAAAGGAGGAGCGGCGCTCATCATTCTAACCCGGGGAAGAGAGAGGAAGAACCTGGCCCGGATCGGGAGTTCCACAAATGTGACTGATAAAAAATAAACATGTGAAATAGGGGTTTAGTAACATATGCAGAGAGTTAGTAACCACTGAAAAATGGGTTCAGGGGTCTATGTAAAGGGTTAGTATAGGGTTAGTAACCCTTTACATATGGGTTCAGAGGGCAATGTAAAGGGTTAAGAACATATGTAAAGGTTCTGAAAAATGGGTTCAGAGGGCCATGTAAAGAGTTAGTAACATATGTAGAGGGTTAGTAACTTCTGAAAAATGGGTTCATAGGGCAATGTAAAGGGTTAGTAACATATGTAGAGGGTTAGTAACTTCTGAAAAATGGGTTCAGAGGGCCATGTAAAAGGTTAGTAACATATGTAGAGGGTTAGTAACTTCTGAAAAATGGGTTCAGAGGGCCATGTAAAGGGTTAGTAACATATGTAGAGAGTTAGTAACTTCTGAAAAATGGGTTCAGAGGGCCATGTAAAGGGTTAGTAACATATGTAAAGGGTTAGTAACTTCTGAAAAATGGGTTCAGGGGTCGATATAAAGAGTTAGTAACATATGTAGAGGGTTAGTAACTTTTGAAAAATAGGTTCAGAGGGCAATGTAAAGGGTTAGTAACATATGTAGAGAGTTAGTAACTTATGAAAAATGGGTTCAGAGGGCCATGTAAAGGGTTAGTAACATATGTAGAGGGTTAGTAGCCGGTTAAAAATGGGTTCAGGGGGCTATGTAAAGGGTTAGTAACATATGTAGAGGGTTAGTAACTTCTGAAAAATGGGTTCAGAGGGCCATGTAAAGGGGTTAGTAAGATATGTAGAGGGTTAGTAACTTCTGAAAAATGGGTTCAGAGGGCCATGTAAAGGGGTTAGTAAGATATGTAGAGGGTTAGTAACTTCTGAAAAATGGGTTCAGAGGGCCATGTAAAGGGGTTAGGAAGATATGTAGAGGGTTAGTAACTTCTGAAAAATGGGTTCAGAGGGATATGTAAAGGGTTAGTAACATATGTAGAGGGTTAGTAACCAGTTAAAAATGGGTTCAGGGGGCTATGTAAAGGGTTAGTAACAAATTTAAAGGGTTCATAACCACTGGAAAATGGGTTCAGGGGTGTATGTAAAGAGTTAGTAACACATGTAGAGGGTTAGTAACCGCTTACAAATTGGTTCAGGGGTCTGTGTAAAGGGTTAGTAACATATATAAAGGGTTAGTAACCGGTTAATAATGGGTTCCGAGGGATATGTACAGGGTTAGAAACATCTAACTTAACGATGCATAAAGGTTTAACATATGGAAATCAATTTACAGACCGCCCAAGTATCATATGAACCACAACCAGCATATGATCCTAGATTACATTGTCATAACAACAGCCACCGTTTACATTGTCATAAGTTTAAATTTTCGAAGGGGATGGGGAGGGCTACGCAGCCGTCTTCTAGATCAGGTGAAAAAAGAGTCTTGTGACCAACAGTTCCTCCGGAGCAATACACCACGGCTACTTATGCTGTTTGGCGAGGTGTTTAGCGAACCTCATCAGTTACGGCCCACATTCCACGCTGAAAACATAGTTGAAATCATGTTGTATAAGAGAATGCATCATACTTCATTTGTATCAAAACACAATCAGAAGCATCTTTGTTGTTCTACCTGCCGATGCTTGCCCGGGCAGCCTTCTCAGCTGGAATTTGAAAAGCATGTGACCATTCTTCTCTTCCCATTTTCGCTCCACCTTGTACAAGCCATCATACAAAAAGGTTGAGACCATTCCCGAAGTGTTTTTGAGGGTATAGCCAGCGCCAGAATAACGAAGACCATAAATCACACGGACTGGCGTGTTGGCGCGGAAGCTGTTCACCAACGCTGCATTTTCGCGGTGCAGCTTCTGATGTCCAGCATGCTTTTTCCTCTGCTTTTCAAAGTCGAGGTTTCCCCCTTCTCCGGAGTATAGTAGGACGTCATTAACAAGCTGGTTCACGTAGGCGCCCGAAGCGATGACGCTTGTAGCAACTCTGAACCCTCCGTGCATCATGCTGTCAATGCCACAGATTGGGTTGCAGTGAAGACCGGAGCATATGAGCTCTCCCCTATAGCGAAATGTGTCCCCAATTTCGACCCCGAGGACATCGCTCAAATACTACGTCAGTTGTGTGATACCGCTGTTCCTCAGAACCGTAAAGATTCTAATGTCTACCCTAGTAGACATACACAGGCACTTTGACCCAGCCATCTTACTCTTCTCCTCCAAAATGTTGAAGAGATGAAGGACCTTATGAAGCCGTGCGCGATCATCAGTACGTTGAAGTTCAATGTTGCCCCCATCTGCGTTCGTCGCGCAGTTTGAAAATTTCTACAGGGGGCAAGTTGTAGTGCAGATGGCACTGTCTTTTCCTTTCGGATAAATTTTCTGTTGTTTTCCACTGGTACTCGGCACATCTTTTGCATCCAACAGAATTGTGCAGAGCCTCTTTGGAGCTACACTGCTAGAGAGAACGTTCTTCCCCTTTTCCATTGCTACTGCTCCGTCCATTAAAACTCAGTATAAAGGAATACGAGGTAGACAGGTGTAGCAACCTACTTACCGAAGGAGGAGAAAGAAGAGCTCGCGTTGAGTCACCGCTCGTCGTAGCACCGAAAGTTTAAAAGGGATCCCCAGGGAAGTGGCGGCAGAGGATGAAGGATGGCGTAATGGGAGAGGCGGTTTTTTGAAAAAGAAAAGGTAACGTCACTATTGACCGACTGCACACCTTTTCACGAACTACCCTGTTCACGGGCTACACGGTAGGCTCTGGGTTTTCCACGAGTTATACAGTACGCGCCGGGTTAGTAACATATGTCAATGGCTAGTAAGAGATTAAAATAAAGGGTTAGTAACATATGTAAAGGGTTAGTAACTTCTGAAAAATGGGTTCAGTAACGTATGTAAGGGGTTAGTAATATATGTCGAGGGTTAGTAACTGTAAGCACCCGGAACGGGACATCCGCGGATTTCCCCCCTCCGGAACCCCTACGCCCGGCCTCGGTGTTCGTCGGTGGGTGGTGTGTTTTATGTGTGTGGTCGCCAGGAACCAAAGGTTCCAAAGTATGGTGGGATGAAAGAAAATGAAATAGAAAGATGATCGTCGTACCTCCGGAAGCGGGGAGATTGTTGAGTTCCGACTTCTCCTCTCTCGGCCGGCCGAAAGAAGAGAGCTTAGTGAATCCCTTGCCTTCAATCCGGTTGAAGCTCTGCCTCGATCGGATTCACCTAAGAATGTCCATAAGAAAACATGCAGACAAGTGAAGGTTTTATTAGTTCTAACGAAAGCATAGCATCGAGCTCGAGTTTAGATTCAAACATGCAAATGGGAAAAGACTAACCGGATTGGGACGAAATCCCAACCCCTATTTTTGGTAGGTTTTAAACGTATATGAAATGCAAAGATGCTCTAAGACGTGCTAAATAACTTGATGATCAATGCAAAAGCGAAAAAGGGAGACAAAAACTCGATTAAATGGACGATCGGAATCCAAAAATAACAAAACAAGCTTCTGTCCTTCCTGGTGCCCTGTATATAGGGCGCCAGGAGAAGGTGCCCCCTTTATGGGGCGCGTTGACCAAGTCAAAGCGCCCTATATACGGGGAACTAAGTCTGGCCCGAACAGATTTTCTTCTCCTCTTCGCGGCGCCGCTCCGGAGTGCTGGGAGGCTTCCGGGGCGAGGTAGGGGCTCCTCCTTGTAGACAATACTCAAATGAAGCCCATGGAAGAGGGTTTGGGTGCTGGATATAAGAGGAGAGACGGATAGAAGCTCTCAAAGTTGGAGGAAAATCGTTTTTTCTGGGTGACAGGAACAGAAGGTTTTAGGGTTTTTGGTGGAGGATTTTGGATCGGTTTGGAGGCTTTTGGAGGGTGAATGTGGCTTGGAATCGTAGTGTTGGATGATCTCTAGGGTGGCACGGAGTTGGAACCTCTTCTAAGTTCCAAATGGGGCTCTATTTATAGTACAAAAGAGGGCACTTTGGCCATTTTCGAAAAACAGTGCCATGTGGCATAGCGCCCTGTATATGGGGCGCTAGCATCATGAGATATGTCAGATCGACAAGACAAGTCACTGCGGGGGTCAAATCAGCCTGTCAAATCGATCGGATTTGGTTCCAGGCGCCCTATTTATAGGGCGCCTGGTGCCCTGTATACAGGGCGCCAGGTGCCCTGTATACAGGGCGCCAGGTGCCCTGTATACAGGGCGCCAGGTGCCCTGTTTATAGGGCGCCTGGTGCCCTATAAATAGGGCGCCAGGTGCCCTATATATAGGGCGCCTGGTGCCCTATAAACAGGGCGCCAGGTGCCCTATAAACAGGGCGCCAGGTGCCCTATTCTTGGGGCATTTGGCTTGTCTGATTGCTTGATGGACCCACCTTCGGAATGTGCCAAAACTCGATCTGTCCGGAAAACACGATGTGCTTTAAATATTCTTTATGAAAACAAGAATTTGAACTCTCCAACTGGGCCAAAATTGCGTGTCTACAGCTTGCCTCGCCTTGGCGTTGGCTTTGTAGGGGATGTGATGAATGAAGCGTAGGTGAATGTAGCGAAGTGTAATGAGGTGTAGCGAAATGAAATGGTAATGGACTGAAAAGGTGACGCCAAGGTGTAGATTTAGACACGCCTTCATTGGCCTAGTTGAGTGAAACAAAACTTTACCGGACTCCGAGATTACCCTTTGTCTTATCGAAACCCTTCATTTGATTGGTTAAAAAGAAGAACAGAAGTAAATAACTAAAATCCCGCGTGGGGGAGAACTGTAACCGGCCAGGACCCGAACTGCATGGTGTGCTGGACTCGGTGGAAATGCAGTAAATTGCGAAAAGTAAAGAGAAAAAGGCCAATCATCCAAGGTTGGGTTCTTCAAATTCATTGGGTTTTACTCAAGAATACTGGTTCAGTTTGACATGGAAAAACTTCTTGTTTCATAGACCAAAAAACTTTCTCGAGGAGCCATAGAAAGATGGTGATGGAAAAGATAATGCATGATGTATGCTGTATGATAATGCATGATGTATGCCGAGTTTAAAGAAATAGAAATAAACATAAGAAAATAGTTGAAGATATAGGTCAAACATAACGGGTCAGGACATCCGTGAAGATACCGTCGTCCCCGTTCATTTGACTTTGGCTTATCCGCGGGCCTAAAAAGGTGACTGAATCATTCATCGATTTTGTTGGAGGGGTTCTCTGACTCAACCCCTTTTAGACTCGAGGTCT
Organism: Cryptocoryne crispatula var. balansae; assembly: GCA_036172225.1. Taxonomy (NCBI): domain Eukaryota; kingdom Viridiplantae; phylum Streptophyta; class Magnoliopsida; order Alismatales; family Araceae; genus Cryptocoryne; species Cryptocoryne crispatula. The sequence continues at coordinate 23,124,873 of CM069920.1, forward strand.
TCAACGATATACATGCGAGATATATGATAATACATGCAAAATTCCGGGCTCCAGGCGCCCTGCTTATAGGGCTCCAGGCGCCCCATAAATGGGGCGCCAGGTGCCCCATTTATAGGGCGCCAGGCGCCCTACTTACAGGGCGCCAGGCGCCCTACTTATAGGGCGCCAGGCGCCCTATAAGTGGGGCACCTGCGCGGACTTCAACTCTGCTCCTTCCCGAGGTAGCTTTTGGCTTCTATAAGAAGGGGGGGTCCTCCCCTTCTTCTCCCTCACACCAGCTACAGTGCCCCTTGCTCCTCCCTTTGCTCTGATGGCTTCTTCCTCCTCCCGCCCGACCGGTTCAAATGAGATGAAAAGTTTCTCCGAAGTGCCGTGCCATATTCGGAACCGGGTGTCCATGGGAGTGGTAGTGTCTTTATTAGGCACCCTCCTTCGTTCTGTCTCAAAACCTTTTCTAATTGCGCGGTTATTTTGCAGGACCTTCCGAATTTTCCCGGGGCTCGCCGATATGGCCAGGTGCTATGGATAGCCCGCTTAATGGCTGCTATCAACATTCATGTGCGGACCATTCTTAGCGGGTGGGGCTTCAACGGCATCCTCGTTCACGCCAACCACCTCCTCAAATACTTCTGGGATTTTTCTTTGGCGGGTGCGCTTCTCGAGATGTGGCATCCCGATACACACACTTTTGTTTTTGACTCTTTCGAATGTACCGTTCTCTTGGAGGAGGTAGAGCTGTTTCTGGGGCTTCGTGCCATGCCTGGGTACGGCCAGGCCATGTTTATCCCTGTCGGACCGGTCACCGGTTTAGACTTCCTCCGCGGCTTTATGACCACCGGAGAGGCCCGATCCATTATGGTAGGCGGTCGTATTTACACCGTAGCACTGGCGGATTGGTCCATTGGCGTGATTCAAGGCGCCGGTGATAATGAGGACCTTCTGCTGCCTGGTGCCAAAGGCGTCGCCGCTTGTCTTGCCTCGGTGCTCCTATACCCGTGTGAGGACGGGTGGCTTGATCCTACCTGCCTTCCTTGCATTCAGGGTATTTGGTCCAATGAGTGCATAGCCCACTCGGTGTTGGGCTACCTTTATGACGGCCTGACTTCTGCTAGCGTCGGCAGGCCTATGTTCGGCAGCATTCTCTTGTTCGTGTGCTGGGTTGACTGGCACTTTAAGTTTGACGTATGCTTCGGACCGGCCACAGCTTCCCGGCTCTTTGCTCGGAGCCCCCTTCAGCCTCTCACCAACCGCCTTTGCATGGAATATAAGGTTCAGAACAAGTGCCCCTCAGTGAAGACACGCGTTGACTGGCGTTTGTACTTTTCGGCGATGAGCAGCAGCGGCTTTGTTTGTCCCACAGAGGCGGTTATGCGTCAGAATGTCCGTGCCTCTCCCACCCCAGGGGTGGATCTCCGGTTGATTACCGGTACCTCCTTCATTATCTACAATCCTCACCGATGTCCTCTTCAGTTGGGCCAACCGCGGCTCAAGGTCCCTTGTCTCTCTCACATCCCGTCTGTCAAGGATCGTCGGACGGGCACGGCGGTGGATGTTGAGGAGTGCCAGAGCATCCTTGCGATCTGGGGAATCTGCAAGAGCTTCTCGCCAAGTGCCTACATGGATGAAGACGAGGTCTGGAAGAGCCGGTATGTGGCGAAGCTGAGGAAGCTGCGCGGTGGTTGACCTGCCCTTTGATTGTATCCAGTTGTATTTTGCTTTTGTTGTGTCCAGATGTATTTTGTTGCTTTCGTTGTGTCTAGGACTTTAATCAATGTAGGTGTAGGATTTGCTTGATGTAGTTTCTTTTCAGTTGTGTCCTAGTCCTGTCAGTGTCAGAAAAATAGCGAAAAATGCAAAAAGTAATAGAATATCAATGTTTTGGCAGTGAAATTTTGTTTTTCATGAAGAAGATTGCTTGTGGACATGTTTTAAGAATTTTGAAAATTTTGACCAAAGCACTTTATATTTTCACCTATGCACTTTTCTTTATTTCACCATCACCTTTTTTCCTAATTTTTCTATTGGGCGGGACCTTTCCGGGGAGCGCAGCGCACCGTGCGGATTCCACAGTAAGTTTCTTCCAACTACAAACTTGTAATTTATTCCGTTATCTTCATTTTCGCAGAAGGGTCCGAACCGATCAGGAGTCGTTCCGGATCGGAACGGGAAGAGAGAAGGGGGCTGAGCCCCCTAGCGCCCCTATGATGGGGCGCTAGGCTCTGCCTGGCGCCCCATCAATGGGGCGCTAGGCGTCCCATCAATGGGGCGCCTGGCCCAGGCGCCCCATAAATGGGGCACCTGGTCACCAGGCCCCCATCGTCTCCATTTTGCTGTTCTTGACCCGCTCTAATGCTTTGCAGATGACGAAGAGGTCTCGCGTTGACGCTTCAGGTACTGCCGGGGCCTCTTCCTCCGCCGGTGCTTCTTCCTCTGCTGGCGCTTCTTCCTCTGCCGGTGCTGGCTCATCGGAGCTACCCACTCTCCATCCTCCTCCGACTGTCTCGGTAACCGAATCTCGACTTCCCCTTTCTTGAATTTATTTATGATTGCTTCGTTTCTAACATGATTGTTTGATTGTGCAGGGGAAGATCAAGTCCCGGATATCCTGGGAGATGGTCTTCCATGCCTACCAAGGGTTGAAGGACTTCCAGAAGGTACGGCTTGATGCAATGGGTTTTGGCCCATTGCTTCGTTGCTCGGCTTTCTGGGAGGACCTCCCTTTGATCCAGGCCTTGAGGGAGAGATGGGACTCCACCACCCATTCCTTCCTCTTCCCCGGGAGCATATGGTCCCTACCTTGGAGGATGTCTCCCGGATCACGGGTCTTCGTGTTCACGGTCGTGCCGTCACCGGCAAGACCTATCGCGATTACTCGGCCATGGTCCGGGATTTTTTGGGTCATCCGGTCCCACACTGCCCCGGCAGACTGCGCGTTATGAAGCGCACAGCCGTCGGGAACTTGCTCGGTCTGGGCAACGCCAGTGTGGGTAAGGATGACGTAGTGGCGGTTGTGCTCGACGAGTTGACGAAACGCATCGAGCGCTCCCTGGTCGGTGAGGAGGGCACTGTTGAGGCCGACCAGGATCTCCGCCGGTTCCTCCTCTTCTTCCTCACCCGTCTTCTTCTAGCCTCGAAGACAGACAGGGTGCACTTGCGGTTCCTCCCTTTTCTTGTTGACCTGTCGAAGGTTGGTGAGTATGCGTGGGGTGCCGCTATGCTGGCCCATCTGTTCTCCTCGCTGGCGATGGAGAGTGGTCCGGTTTCAGTAGCCGGCTTTACTCCATTCCTTCAGGTATGCCTTGTTTTTATCAATTCTGTCTTGTCTTTTCTGTGACTAACTGAGCTTTTATTTGATAGGTATGGAGTTACTATTACATCCCCCTGGGTCGTGCTCTGCTGAAGGATGACCCCGAGTACCCTCTTATCGGCAGCTGGGTTGCTACACGATCTGCTTCCTCCCATCCTTACCAGGTGGAGAACCTGAGGAGGCAGCTGCTCTGCTTCCCTCACCACGAGGTATTCTGTTACTTTTCTCCTTCTTAACTTTTGGTTCTTCTTGTTTACTGCTCTTGCCTTGCTTTTCAGGTGGTATGGCAACCTTTTTCAGACCTTCACTTGGATCGGCAGCCGTGGGTTTTGGAGGGTCGTCCGGCTTTTGGCCGTGACACCTTCTTGATCTGCCTGAACGAGATGGAGCCACTTTGGGTGCGTCTCACGATGCGCTCATTGGAGCTGCACCAGGAGTGGGCGGATCTTCCACCTTACCCACACCTGGGTCGTTCTACTCGCGGCCTGATCCAGGAGATTGACTGGAAGAAGGAAGGCCAGTTTGCTGTCCGGATCTGGAAGAGGGGTGGCACCCCAGTGACTTCCAGTGCTTCTGATAGTGATGACTATCTGCGTCGCTATGTGGCGACATTCGCCCTCCTTTTCACCGAGGGTGGAGAGGTACGCACTTGTTGTTTTCACCTCTGTTCTTCCTTTGCTTTGATGTCTAACCGTATGTTGCTTTCGCAGCATTCAAAGGAGCCGTCTCGTTTGAGGGCGGGAACGGCATCTTTGGAGGCTGAGTTAGAGCGACAGGTATTTTCTGTACTTTGCACCTTTCCATTGTTGGTTAACTGACCTTCCTTTCTTCTTTCTTTCAGCGACGTCGCTACCGAGGTTCCCGTCGACAGGTAGCACTCTTTATTTTTATTTAATTCCTTGAATGAATGTTTGTTAACTGTCTCCTCTACTTCTTTTCAGATCTCTCGGCTCCGCGAGCGCGTGGCCGAACTGGAGTTGGGTTCCCATCCAGCTGCCCCTGAGCCGACGGCTTTTGATGAGCCTCCCTTCGAGCCGTTTGACTTTGTTCAGCCTACGGGTCCCGAGCTACCTTCTCATCCTTTGCCGGTTGACCCTCCTTCCTTCATCCCTACTGATCCCGGGAGCAGTTCTTCTGAGACGGGCTTCCTCCTTGAGGTGATTACCGCTTTTACTTATACTGTCTTCTTCCTTCATTTGCCTTGCTAATCTTTTTCTTTTCTTGTAGATTGCCCAGCTGAAGGAACGGGTGGAGGTCCTTACTACTGAGGTGAATCTCCTTGACTTTCTCTTGCTCTGCTTTGCTTGATTCTAACATTTTCCTTTTGTAGAACAAGGATCTTTGGGCGAGGATTTCTGATCTTCCTGTAGGGGGTGCTCCGCCTCCTACTGGTGATCCCTTGGGTTTTCAGCCGCCTTCTACTGATGATCCCTTGGGTTTTCAGGACAAGGTACATAATTTTCTGCTCCGCTTGTTATCATTTTCTTTCTTTCCTGACATTTTCCCGGTAGGTGATGGAGCTACAGAGGGAGCTCGGGCTCGAGCCCCTCGTAGGCATTCCGGATCCTGGTTCCTCTACTTCCGAGGTGCGATGTTTTTATTATGATTTTAAACTGGAAATGCTTGGACTGACGTCTCCTTTGGTTTCCACAGACTGCTCAGAGGATAGAGGAGCTGACACGGGAGGTACATGTCTGATTCTTTTTCCTTAAGCTGCTTTTTCTGTAACTGATGTATCTCTTTGTCATCTCATAGGTCGGGAGACTAGAGGCTCGCGTGGTCGAGTTGTCACGGCCGTAGTCCGAGCGCATCCTCCTTCTTCGTCTTGAGCACTCCGCAGAGCTCCACCGGGTGGAGGCCGAGCATCGTCGCTGATGATGCGGGCGTTGCGATCTCGGAGCCACTCCCACCGCTCCGATTCTCGAGGGACCACACCGAGGGGACCGCCCACTCGGGTTCCTCTCGGTCCCGCAGTCATAGGAGGAGAGATGAGGAGAGACTTGCCATGCCACCTCCGGATGATCAGCACCAGCAGAGGGAGGCGGCGATTTGTGATGTGCCGACCCCTTCCTATCTTCGATGTACTTTGTTTTTCCATAGTGATGGTTGTTGACTTCTTTTCCTGACTCCTTGCTTTTACTCAAAGGGCGATTAGAAATTTATTCAGGCTTAGTCCCTTGCAAGAAAAGGGCGAAATTGCCTTGATCTTTTGTCAAGGGACATAGGCCTTATCAAGGTAAAATAACGAAAAAACATAAGTGTGCATAGAAAGGAAACATGCAAGACCGAAATTAAACATGAATGCAAAGGCAACTAGCAAAGCAAATTTTTAGGTGTTTTGGGATTTTTGATTTGTTTGAGTTTTGATGGTTTTATAATTTTTTGGTGTTTTGGGATTTTTGATTTGTTTGAGTTTTGAATATTCTCTCTTTTTTAGAATTTTGATTTTTAAGATTCGTTTGGTATTTTCCAAAGTATTTGATTTTTTTGTTGGTGTGAGGGACACGATCATTTCATCCTCTGCCCTGCTTGCCATAGGTGCTTCTCATTGTTACCTAAGGGTTAAGAGTAGGCATCACGTGTAAGAAAGTGCCTAGTCGGAGCTCTCCTGACCTTTTGCCCTTGATAGGCTATGGTTCTTCTTGGGTCTAGTCGGTCAACCTTACCCGCAAGGTTAAGGAGGGAAGAGGACTGATGGTAAGTCCTTACTAAGATTTAGGGGTGTTGAATTTGTTTCTCTACTGGTGCCCGCGTTGCCTGTTTGGATTTTGACATCCTCGGGTCCTCCTTTCTAGTCCATTTTCTTTGATGGCCCACATTCAGACAGGTCTTTCTTCTTTTTTTGCTTGATTTTGACCTGAGGGGTCATTGCCCATCTTTTGGAGCCTTTTTCTTTTGGACTTTTGTTGGTACACATTCAGACAGGTCTATTCTTTTGCTGACCTGAGGAGTCATTGCCCATCTTTTGGCACCTTTTCTTTTAATAAAAAGTCATACCTTCAGAGGCATTTTCCAACTAAGGCAATGGACATTTTCGATACTCCTCATTCTAACCCCTTTTATCTATTCTGGACCGAAACAAGAAGAGAATGGGATTAGGTTGACCTTCCTTTGCCAAGCGTTGCCTAGCTTTCTCTCTGGCTCCCGATCATCGGATCTCAAGACTTGGCGTGTAGTGTGTGTAGTATGATGCCTTATCCTTATTCCCCTAGGTGACAAGTTGGTGTACCGAGCAAGCAAGCGTTGGATGTTATCATTATACTTCACACTTTTGATTTTATAGATTTTTTTTGTGATTTTTGCTTTAAGGGAAATATTTTTTGAGGTATACACCATTCCAGGGATGAGCTAGCTCTTCTCCTTCTACATTAGTCAGCTTATATGAATTACCGGGATAAATGACCGAAATAACATAAGGACCCTCCCAATTTGGTTGAAGTTTGGAGCGGGGACCGCCCGGCTTAAAAAATATTCTTTTAAGCACAACCTCACCGACTTCAAATTTTCTCTCCACCACCCTCTTCTGATAAAATCTTTTAAGTCTATTTTGGTAAGATCTAGCATGTTCGGCAGTGGCCAGCCTCCTTTCATTCAAGAGTTCGAGTTGCGCGAGAAGAGAATCTCGACGTTCATCCATTGGGATATCTCGATCGATCTGGACTCGGAGAGAAGGAATGATTACTTCGTATGGAACTACCGCCTCCATCCCAAATGCCAAGGCATAGGGGGTCTGACCTGTTGGGGTTCGAATAGAAGTGCGGTAGGCCCATAGAGCATCAACTAACTTATCTGGCCAGTCCGCGAACTTGCTAGACTTACAAGTCTTCTTAATGATTTTTATCAGGGTTTTATTGGTGGCTTCTGCTTGACCGTTGCCTTGAGGATAATATGGAGATGAATGATGCAATCTGATGCAATACCTGTTGCAAAGGTCACGCAGCTCCTGAGAGATGAATTGCGGTCCATTGTCGGTGATGATGTCACCCGATATCCCGAACCTAGCAATGATGTTGCGCTTGATGAAGGTGCAGACTGTTGATGCCTTGATCTCCACATATGCTTCCGCTTCTGCCCACTTGGTGAAGTACTCCGTTGCAGTTAGGATGAAGGATTTGGTTTTGTTTGTGGAGTTTGGGTCACCGAGGGGTCCGATAACGTCAAAAGCCCACATAGCGAAAGGCCATGGGGCGTGGATCGGATGAAGGGAAGATGCGGGAGAGTGAATCTTGTCGGCGTGGAGTTGACATTGATGACAAAACCGGACAAAGATCCAGCAAACTTCTTCCGTAGTAGGCCAATAATACCCTTGCTCGATGATCTTCTTGGCGAGGGCTTGAGCATTTACATGGCCTCCACATACTCCGGAGTGTGCTTCTCTGAGTACCAACTCGGCCTCTCCTTCATCTACGCATCTTAACAGAACACCGGCCAAGCTCCTTTTGTAAAGCACCCCGCCTAAGATGGTGTATCTCTGGGAGACTCTCCTTATGGCTCTCTTCTCTTCGGCAGTTGATCCCGGCGGGTACGTCTGATCCTGACAGTAATTCGCAATCTCATGATACCATGGTTTTTCACCCTCTTCTAGTTCCTCCAACTCGACCAAAGATACTTCCTCCTTTTGCTCAATATATTCTTTACTTTCAAACTTCTCCTTAACCTTCAAGAACCGTGCATCTTCTACTGCCGGAATGGTACGTCGGCGGACATAGATCGTCCTAACCTGTCTGCCTAGCGGGACAGATAGTGAAGATGCCAGAGAGGCAAGAGCGTCGGCAAGAATATTTTGAGCACGAGGGACATGAATGAATTCGAGTTTGGAGAATAGCTTGATGTAGCAAGTGGTGAGTTCTTGGTATGGTCTGAGCCCAGGATGAGATGTGCGGTATTTGGCCAGTACCTGGTGAAGTATCAACTGACTATCACCGATTACCCTTAGTTTGGTGACACCATAGAAGTGAGCGGCCTCTAGTCCGGCCAACAAGGCTTCATACTCAGCTATATTGTTTGTTGCTGGAAAATGGAGCTGAAAAGCCTGTGGAATGGTGACACCTTCGGGAGACAGAAGAACAATCCCTATCCCTCTACCCTGGGAGTTTAATGCCCTGTCAAAATATAGAGTCCACAGATTAGAAGATCGAATGGACATCAATTCTTCATCGGGAAAATCTGACCGGATAGGGTCAAAGGTTGGGATAGGATGATGGGCAAGGTGCTCGGCAATTGCATAGCCCTTGATTGCCTTCTGTTGGGTGTAGGTGATGTCAAATTGGGAGAGGAAACTCTGCCAGCGTGCCAAACGATCAGTCAGGACAGATTTTTCAAGGAGAAATTTGATGGGGTTCATGCGAGCAATGAGATTAACCTCGTGAGCCAAAAAGTAATGTTTGAGCTTCTGGACCACCCAAACCAGGGCGGCACAGGTTTTCTCCATGGTTGTATACTTTTGTTCACAAGGATCAAAGATTTTGGACAGATAGTATGCCGCTCGCTCTTTCCCTTCATCGTCTACTTGTGCCAACACTGCTCCCAAGGATCCTTCCAATACTGAGATGTATAAGATCATGGGTTTGCCGGGAACCGGAGGTTTGAGCACAGGTGGGCTTGACAAATATTTCTTCAAACCATTGAATGCCTCTTGACACCTCGAATCCCATCTGAATTCGGCCTTCACCTTGGTTAACTCATAGAAAGGTTTGCACCTTTGGGAGTGCTGTGAGATAAACCGGCGAACAAACTGTAACCTACCAATTAACCCTCTCAGCTCCTTTAGGTTCTTTGGTGGAGGCATGTCAATAATAGCCTTGGCCTTGTTGGGATCGATTTCGATGCCTCTCTTGCTGACAATGAACCCAAGTAACTTTCCAGATGATACTCCAAACACACATTTCTTGGGGTTCATCTTGAGCTTATATTCCCTGGCTCGTTGCAAAACCCTTTTCAATACCTCAGCATGCTCCTCTTGGGTTCGAGATTTGACCACTAAATCATCCACATACACCTCTACAAATTTATGCATCATATCATGAAATATTGCTACCATGGCCCTTTGATAAGTTGCTCCGGCATTCTTTAATCCGAAGGGCATGACAACGTAACAATAAGTTCCCCAAGGTGTAGTGAATGAGGTCTTCTCTTGATCCTCTTCTGCTAACCGGATTTGATTATACCCTGAATATCCATCCATGAATGATAGGGTTTCGTATCCACCGTGTTGTCAACAAGAACATCGATATGAGGAAGGGGGAAATCATCTTTTAGACACGCTCGGTTTAAGTCCCTGAAGTCAATGCAAATTCGAATCTTTCCATCCTTTTTCATGACCGGGACTATGTTTGCCACCCATTGTGGATAGAGGACGACTCTAATGAATTTTGCTTGGTGCAACTTATCGACCTCTTCCTTCATCTTTAATGCCACGTCTGGGTGGAATCTTCTCAACTTTTGCTTGACCGGGGTAGCCTCGTGTTTTAAAGTCGGCCGATGTTCTACCAATGATTTATCTAACCCCGGCATATCTTCGTATGTCCAAGCGAACGTGTCTTTGTATTCTTGCAATACCCCCATTAGATTCTCGTTCTTCTAAAGGGGCGAGGTTGGCATTGATGAGGATATTCTTAGGATCTTCCGGTGTTCCAAGATTAAGTTCCTTAGTCGGTTCATCCACCGTGGCTGATGGTTCTTCGAATCTTCTTAAACCGGATGCATAGGCATCAGCCAAATCCTCCTCTTCATCCTCGGTGTCAGGATCCTTTTCTGATACAACCTCGTAGACCCCTAAAGTTGGATCAATATTGTTTCTCTCCTCATATCGAATTTCTCCTATCTGGATTGCATCCTCTAAATACTCCGGTAGCTTGGCGCATTCTAAGCTTTTCCGAGCTAACTGATGCAGATATCTCCCTGGAACTCTTCTACCTCTGATTTTTGTTTTGCTTTTGCTATAAACTAAACCTAAAGAAGAAGAAGGTAAATAAGGAGGTGAGGAGGAAGTGGATGGAGTGGAATTTATTGACGAAGGGAAAAGGAGATCGATCAGAGATCGGGTGGCCTCCTGATTCGGGTCGTCCTTCGGAGCGAGTTGGGACGTCTCTTCGAGCGAGATTTGGTTTGAGAAAAGGACGTTTTTTTTGAACTTTTTGAGAAGTACTAAACATAAATACAGTGGGGGTTTGGTTGGTTGTTGTTTTGGGTTGAGATATTGATAGAGAGGGGAACAAGTCAAGCAAGGACGGGTAAAGAGGGCATCCGTCTTTGCCATCTGGAACTGACAATGGATTTGTCGGGAATGAGTCTGCTAGATCCGAGGAGATGACACTTGTTGAATGCCCCGGATTGTTAGAAGGCTCGTTGCGTAACGATTCATCACTTGACCCTTCTTCGGCAAATAACCATGATACGTCAATATGTGTCTCATCCCCTAGGTCGCCCACCTTCTTCCTCTTCACTTGTTCTTGTGGTTCCCGCTCTTCAATCATTTGTATTGTTTCTCTTTTATCAAAGAACTTGCGCGTACATCCTTGGAAGTATTTTTGGCCGTTTTTCCGGCCATTATCACGTGTCCCATCATACCCTACCCCATTCCTTGATGTTGTCTTCACTAGCCGAATGGGTTCTCGTGATGCCTTGCGCTTCTTTCCCCAGTCCTCGGCCTTCTTGATATCCCAGACTCTCCATCATACGCCACCCAAGGGTTTTGGCGTTATCTTTCTTCTTTCTCCAAACTTGCCTAGACTATCTTTTATCCCTTGGTAGATCGAGGATTGTAAATACTGGTTGATTCGGCAAGCCAGGGGGGAGAGTAACCAAGCAATCCACGGGCATACTCACTACTTTGACAACTTGTCCCTTGAAGGGAAATTTGATGCACTGATGATTGGTTGAAGCTACGGCCTCTAATGCTTCCAGTAAGGCCTTCCCAGGATGGCTTTGTAAGTTGGATCCATATCCAAAACATGGAAGTCGACAGTAACAACCCGGGGTCCGAGTTTGACTTCAAGTGTAACCATGCCATGGGCGGGCCTCTTGGAATTATCGTATGCTGTCACAGTGATTTGCGATGGCCGAATATCTTCTTCTGGGATTCCACACAATTGCAGTGTTTCTGGTGGCAAGACATTAATGGATGCACCGGTGTCAATTAGACAAGATTCGACATCTGTTCTGTTAACACTGACAGTGATACATAGTGCGTATTTTCTCGCTTCTGGTTCGGCCAGTTCTTCCTTAGTGAAAATGAGAGCAGGGTGTTCACTTCTCGGGGTTAAAACTGATGTAATCTTTTCTGGGGGGAGAGTTTCATTGACCATCACTCTTTGCATATATTGTTGAAGCACTTCTTGATGAGCTTTGGACCTTTTAATCAGCTCCATAATGGAAATTCGCGCAGGGGTTTTATCAAGGTGCTTCAGCAAATCATAAGATGTTCCTAGCACTGGCTCTTCCGGGTGTTCTTCTTCTTCTTCTTGCGGTCGTCCTGGTTGACCGGCCTGGGGAAAAATCCTTTGGAACATATGCCCGTTTCTAAGCACCGTGGCGAGCTGGGGAGTTATGGTTGGTGTAGTGGAGATAGACGGAGGGTTAGGTCGGATGATGGGAGGTCTAGGCAGGGGTGTAGTGATGATGGTCCGAGTTGTAGGGATACGGGTGGGTTGTGGTGGCATGATTGCACGAGGTGGTATAATGATGGGTCCTAGTGGCGGTGGTATTTGTGGGGGCTCGACTGGGCGGATCAAGGTCCTACCCGGTTGGAGTTGTATGGCTGGTGGTGTTATGGTTGGTTGTGGTGGCGTGCGGATAATCGGCGGTTGGCTTCTTCTGGCGGGGATAACTCGGGGTATGGAGTGAACGGTTCGGTTAACGTGGTTTGGAGGGTTGGTGTTTATGAAGGAAGCAGGTCCCTCTATTTGCCAATTTTGACCTCTATCGCGGGGTTCATCAGTGGAGGTTAAGATAGGGTTAACCCTTCCGGTTTTCTCGGTGCCGTTGCCGGTGCGTGCGCGGGTAGCGGGTTCTCGAATAATTCCCGTGCCAGGTTCCCGTTGTTGTTCTCGAGCCGGGTGCATCTTCGTCGCCGCCGGGGTTGGTTTTTCACCGCCTTGATGTATTCGCCCATTTGACCCCGCCAATGCTTCCTTGCTCGTGGAGGTCATGGATGTAATCTTTAAACCGAAAGCGCTCTCCACCGTATGCCCCGGGAATCGTGGTACAAGCGTACTTGTCCGTGTTGGCATTCTCGCGGCCACTCCAACTTTTCTCTCGGAATGAGATCTGCCCCCGCCGCCATAAGAGCGTTAAAAATATCTACGAGAGAGTACGGTAATGGCGGGTAATGATTTCTCCTAGGCCCCGCTCTTCGTGGTACATAGGTGGCGGGGGAGGTGCCTGGTTGTAGGTGGTCGGTTGGCGGGGAGGTTGAGGTGTAAAGGTCTGTACGGCCAACTGCCGGGGTTGCTGGGGGACTGGTGTCTGTATTGGTTGTTGGGGGTATTGGTTCGGTGCTTGGTGGCGGAAAGGTTGGGGTTGGATCTGGGGGCGAGGTGCCGGTTGGATTTGGCGCGGGTTTCTATACTGGGGATTCCTGTATTGCTGTTGGTGGTTGATGGGCGGGTTCCCCGGGATATTGACATGTTCGTTGGTTACCACGCCTTCGGTCACGGGCCCGTAAGTGGTGGTGGTTGTTTTTTTGGTGACTCGGGGCCTAGGGTCGAAAAGGTTCATAATGGGAGAGTCTCGGAGCTGTGTTTGGATATACCGTGCTCTCTCGTAGAGTTCGCTCATCGTGGCAGGGTGATGTAACGCCAATACATTTTTTAAAGCGGGAGTGGCGTTGGTGATGATCATCTTAACTTGTTCTGATTCGGACAGTGCATTTGTCAATCTTTCCGCCATTGCTCTCCACCTATCAAGATACCTGATAAAATCTTCATCATTCTTCATCCTTTCAGCCATGAGGTCGGTGATGGAATAAGTTGGTCCGACCCTATCTTGATATCTTTGCAAAAATTTGGCTTTGACGATTTCAAAGTTACTGGCCTCTGAAGGGTCAAGCGAGTAAAACCACTCTAGAGCTGAGCCCTCCAATGATCTTCTGAAAAGAAAAGCCAGGGCCCTTGGATCGTTCTGCCACATTACTGACTCATACAGAAAGTCTTTGACATGAATGAAGGGATTACCGGTTCCATTGTAGCGATGGTATACCGGCATCTCAGAGGGAGGTAGATGAAAAGTAGGGAGAAAAGGAAGGGAAATTTCGGGGGCTGCCTTGGCGTCGATCAAACATCTGAGTTCTCTATATTGTTCGTCCATGCGATTGATTTTATTAATCATAGCTAGATCGACAGAAGGTTCCCCAAGAGGAGGAGGAGGGGCGGGTGCTTGGTGCACCGGGATCGGGATTTGGTGGGCCGAAGTGACCGGATGAGAAGGGTATATTGGGGGATGCACCAAAGGGTGAGTAGGGTTGAGATGATTGGAAGAATAAACTGGTGGTCTAGAAGGGACGACCACATTCGTATGGGGGTGATCTAGATTAGCCACCGGATGAGGGGAAATTGGGGCTATGAGCCCGGTATGGGAATGGCCATGAGTGGGCACATTGGGTTGGTGTGCCACTGACCGAGGGGTAGAGATATGAAGGCCACCTTCGGTAGGAATGTGGTAGGTGGGGGACTTGCCCTTGAGAATGGCTTTGATAGCCTGGAGTTGGGTAGGGTCGGCATGAGAGAATGCCTCCCAAAGTGAATTTGGATTGGGTCGAGGAGAAGTTTGACTAGGTTCAGGGAGAACTTCAGGTTCATTGACGGCACATACGACATCGTGGTAGAAATAAGACCGGTCGTATTCCAATTGTAGTTGCTCGCATCTTTGATCCGCCATTCCGATAACTCGACCTGACCTCAAGTTCATAAACACGACAGAAAAAAAAGGTTGGCAAATAAAAGTTCAAGGATTTTTTTGGTTTTTGATTTTTGACCTCTTTTGTTTTGATTTTCTTTTGTTTGGACAAGCAAGTTGTCAAGCAAATTAACCTCAAGCAAATTTTTTGTTTTGGTTCTTTTTAGGTGATTTTGGGATTTTTATTTAATTTTTAGTTTTTGTTTGCGAACAAGTAATAGCAAAGACTTGGAATGATTAACGCAATTTTTTTGTTTCAATCTCAAATTAATGGCTTGTTAAGAGAAATATTGTCCACTCAAATAAATGGGTAGGACCCTATGCTCTCACAACACCGAGCAATATAAGGTTGTCACTCTTTTCACAACGATGGGTAATAGGTATTTCGGGTTTTGGGATAAAGTGGTACAACCAGCCCGATCAGTGAAGAGGGAATCCTTCACGTCTGGGGACTTACGGAGGTCTTGATGGAAGCTACCCGGTCCTTCCGAGAGGGAATCCCCGGAGGAGGAGTTGGCAACCACCAAGAGGGGTGTTTGGATGTGTGGGGCTTTGGGAGGAGAGAGCCTCCCTTCTCGGATGTCCTAAGGAGACGGGCGGACCCGAAGCTCCGATGCAAACTAAATGCAAGTGAAATTTCAAGGAATAAGAAGCAACCAAGAAGAAAATAAAAGCATACAATGATTAATGAGATGTTTGTAGGAAGCAAGTGAACAAGACAATGATATGAAATTAAGCTAGGATGGAAGAAAGAACTAATTTAACTAAGCATGCTTTGAAAGATTTAAAGGAGAACTAGACTTAGCAAAGAAGATGATATTTAAAATACTAAGGTGAAATAAGTTGATTATCAAAGTTGGAAATCAGATGGATATGCTTTAAAAAGATAAACGGAGAGCAAGTAAACTTGGAAGAAACAAGATGATGCTTCGAAGAAAAGTAAGCAACGTAAACAAGCAACAATGTAAGGAAATGGAAATGACTCACATGGAAATGAAAGTAAACATGATTTTTAGATGGACATTCTTAGGAAAATAAAGTGGGATTTCACTAAAGCAAAGTCGGTCCCACCGTGGTCGCCAAAAGGTGTAAGCACCCGGAACGGGACATCCGCGGATTTCCCCCCTCCGGAACCCCTACGCCCGGCCTCGGTGTTCGTCGGTGGGTGGTGTGTTTTATGTGTGTGGTCGCCAAGAACCAAAGGTTCCAAAGTATGGTGGGATGAAAGAAAATGAAATAGAAAGATGACCGTCGTACCTCCGGAAGCGGGGAGATTGTTGAGTTCCGACTTCTCCTCTCTCGGCCGGCCGAAAGAAGAGAGCTTAGTGAATCCCTTGCCTTCAATTCGGTTGAAGCTCTGCCTCGATCGGATTCACCTAAGAATGTCCATAAGAAAACATGCGGTACAAGTGAAGGTTTTATTAGTTCTAACGAAAGCATAGCATCGAGCTCGAGTTTAGATTCAAACATGCAAATGGGAAAAGACTAACCGGATTGGGACGAAATCCCAACCCCTATTTTTGGTAGGTTTTAAACGTATATGAAATGCAAAGATGCTCTAAGACGTGCTAAATAACTTGATGATCAATGCAAAAGCGAAAAAGGGAGACAAAAACTCGATTAAATGGACGATCGGAATCCAAAAATAACAAAACAAGCTTCTGTCCTTCCTGGTGCCCTGTATATAGGGCGCCAGGAGAAGGTGCCCCCTTTATGGGGCGCGTTGACCAAGTCAAAGCGCCCTATATACGGGGCACTAAGTCTGGCCCGAACAGATTTTCTTCTCCTCTTCGCGGCGCCGCTCCGGAGTGCTGGGAGGCTTCTGGGGCGAGGTAGGGGCTCCTCCTTGTAGACAATACTCAAATGAAGCCCATGGAAGAGGGTTTGGGTGCTGGATATAAGAGGAGAGACGGATAGAAGCTCTCAAAGTTGGAGGAAAATCATTTTTTTCTGGGTGACAGGAACAGAAGGTTTTAGGGTTTTTGGTGGAGGATTTTGGATCGGTTTGGAGGCTTTTGGAGGGTGAATGTGGCTTGGAATCGTAGTGTTGGATGATCTCTAGGGTGGCACGGAGTTGGAACCTCTTCTAAGTTCCAAATGGGGCTCTATTTATAGCCCAAAAGAGGGCACTTTGGCCATTTTCGAAAAACAGTGCCATGTGGCATAGCGCCCTGTATATGGGGCGCTAGCATCATGAGATATGTCAGATCGACAAGACAAGTCACTGCGGGGGGTCAAATCAGCCTGTCAAATCGATCGGATTTGGTTCCAGGTGCCCTATTTATAGGGCGCCTGGTGCCCTGTATACAGGGCGCCAGGTGCCCTGTTTATAGGGCGCCTGGTGCCCTATAAATAGGGCGCCAGGTGCCCTATAAACAGGGTGCCAGGTGCCCTATTCTTGGGGCATTTGGCTTGTCTGATTGCTTGATGGACCCACCTTCGGAATGTGCCAAAACTCGATCTGTCCGGAAAACACGATGTGCTTTAAATATTCTTTATGAAAACAAGAATTTGAACTCTCCAACTGGGCCAAAATTGCGTGTCTACAGTAACTTCTGAAATATGGGTTCAAAGGGCCATG
Source organism: Cryptocoryne crispatula var. balansae (assembly GCA_036172225.1). NCBI lineage: Eukaryota > Viridiplantae > Streptophyta > Magnoliopsida > Alismatales > Araceae > Cryptocoryne > Cryptocoryne crispatula. The sequence continues at coordinate 23,141,654 of CM069920.1, forward strand.
TAAAGGGTTAGTAACATATGTAAAGGGTTAGTAACCGATTGAGAATGGGTTCAGAGGGCCATGTAAAGGGTTAGTAACATATGTAAAAGGTTAGTAACTTCTGAAAAATGGGTTCAGGAGACCATGTAAAAGGTTAGTAACATATGTAGAGTGTTAGTACTTCTGAAAAATGAGTTCAGAGGGCCATGTAAAGGGTTAGTAACAAATGTAAAGGGTTAGTAATCGGTTGAGAATGGGTTCAGAGGGCAATGTAAAGGGTTAGTAACATATGTAAAGTTAAGAATGGGTTCAGAGGGTCATGTAAAGGGTTAGTAACATAAGTAAAGGGTTAATAACTTCTGAAAAATAGGTTCAGAGGGCCATGTAAAGGGTTAGTAACATATGTAAAGGGTTAGTAACCGGTTGAGAATGGGTTCAGAGGTCCATGTAAAGGGTTAGTAACATATGTAAGGGGTTAGTAACTTCTGAAAAATGGGTTCAGAGGGCTATGTAAAGGGTTAGTAACATATGTAAAGGGTTAATAACAGGTTGAGAAAGAGTTCAGAGGGCTATGTACAGGGTTAGTAACTTATGTAAAGGGTTAGTAACCGAAAAAAAGATGGTTTCAGTAATGTATGTAACGGGTTAGAAACATATGTAAAGGGTTAGTAACTTCTGAAAAATGGGTTCAGAGGGCTATGTAAAGGGTTAGTAACAAATGTAAAGGGTTAGTAACTTCTGAAAAATGGGTTCCAGGTGCTATCTTTAAATGGATAGTGACCGATTACAATGGTGTTCAGTAGCATATGATTAAGAAAAACAGAGGAACTGAATTGAAAAACCACATCTAAATAAAACAACATATGTTTAACAACCGATTCACTGTGAGTACCACCCAATAAGTTCTCCACAGATTTCAAATATTACAGCACTTGAAAGTACATTATACATATTCATCAATTTAAAATGGGGTCCGGGGAAGGGAGGGGAGGGATCAGTGGTTTGACATCTTCTCCATCAAGTAGCATATCAATTGTACTCTTGTCTGCAGCATCTCTTGATGACGAAGACACCATGGCTGCTTGACCTTCCTGGCAAGACGTTCAGCAAACCTCATGACATACAGCCCACATTCAACGCTGAAAATTGTAGAAACATAGTCAATAAGAGAAAACTTGATACTTATTTGGAATAGGTAACATATGAAAAGAAAAGGTCATTTACCTCCCGCTGGGCTGTTGTGGACAACTCTCACTTAACTTGGTGGGCCAGACGTCAATGTCTGGAACTCCAAATACATTCACAATCATTGTCGTCAAGAACTGAATCATGTTCCTCGCACCGGCTGTGTACCGAGGATTGGAACTGATTGAATTGTAGACTACCCACCTTTGTTTGTCTGTGTCCAGGACGATCAGCATGAAGTGGTTAGAATAATGGAAGATGAAGAAGTACTTCTCGACAGCCAGGAATCTGTCAACTATCTTGGCTTTCAAGGCCTCTTGGATGTTACCCTTCACCCTACCCCATTGTAATTTGTGGATCACTTTGGTATGTGGACAGAAAACAAGGACAGAACCTACAAGATCTGTAGTATCCTGGGTTCTACTTCACATCATCTGTCAACATCTCCCAGTAAACTTCTATGTCGCCCATAGATGTATACCTATCGATGTAGAACAGGTTCTCCAGATCACCATTCAGTATGACCGCATTCCAGTGGGTGATGTAAATTGCATCATCCCTTTTCCTGCAAGACACTGACATATAACTATGATAACATATGTAAAGACATTAGTAACAACATATCACACTAACTTGTTGCCTGTGGTGTTTAGCCATTCCTCGCACAATAAAAATTTGTCTTCTGCAATGCTGTTCAAAACTGACGTAGTTGTTGTGATCCCAGCCTTCATTGCTGTCGTCCTCTTCGTGGTCTTCTTAGTCCCACTGGCTGCGGGGGCCTTCTTTACTTGCCCCCTCCCCTTCCCCTCTTGTTCTGGTTCTTCTTCCATAATGGTCTGCAGGTGAACAATGCCCAGTGAGTGTTGAGGGTCCGCCAGAATTGAAGGTGTTTGTGTCGGGCGTTTGCGGATATAAAATGATGATTCCGTAACCTTGTCGCACGGCTTTCGCTCGGTTCTTGTCCTGTGTTTCACCCTCAACACCAAGGAGGAGACTATGTCATGAACCTTGTCGGAAGACAGGTGTTCATCCCTGACCATAAAGTCCTGTGGTATATCTGTAGTCTCATCCATGAACATGCTCATCGCCTGCATACCCCTGCCAACAGATGTCCCTAAATTAACTCTTTCTTCCTTCTCCTTTGACAGCTCGGTCCTCAAGCTGCAGACCTCATCTCTTAATATTGAAAGAGAGTGCACAAGACTATCTCTTGGCCTTGCTTTAGAGGCGTCCATGGCCTCAAGCGGATCCTCCTCCGCAGGGTTCTTGTTCTTGCTTGTACTCCCTGCGCTCTGCTGAGTTTTGAGTTCTTCAAATTTATTTTCAAGAGCCTCCCTTTTTTTCTCTTTCAATCTGCAGCTTTAGTTCAAGGGCTGTCGTTCTCTGTAGCACAAGGTGAAGGGTGTGTTCTTCCTTCTCACCCTGCTGGGCTCTACCACCCTCCTCAGCTCTAACACCCTCGTCACATCCCTCATATGCATCTTGAGTGTGTTGTGATTGATCTCCTGTAATGAGGTGTCCCTCCCTTGCGTTTGGGGAGAGGGACAAAACCACCTGCAGCAATCATAGTTGTCAAGGCGGTCGCCTAAGCGGCGCCTAGGCGCCGCTTAGGCGACAAGGCGGTTTTGGATCCTCGCCTGGGCCGTCCGCCTTGCGGGACCTGGAAAAGGCGTACGCCTTGACCGCTTAAGCGGCCAAGGCGCCGCTTAGGCGCCGCTCGGACGCCTGGACCAGATAGCCCGCCGGTTCAGCATTGAACCGGTGCCACCGGTTCACTCCAACACAGGCCAGCCGGCCTCTTTAATCAGCCCGGGCCGCTCGGGCCCCCTGCATTCGCCCGAACACGCCCGACGACGCCTCCCGCGGACGCGACGCCGCAGTTCCCAGCCCGACGCCGCAGCACTTCGTCCCCGACGGCTTCCTGCGGCCCTAGCTCGACGCCTCACAGCTCCTTCCACCCCGCGGCTGGTTTCTACGTGGCATTATCATCTCCAAGCGAAGCCCTAGTCGCTCAGCTCTCCGTACGGTCCTCCAACTCTCTCTAAAACCTAGTTTTTTATTTATTTTGTTATTCTTATCATTTATTCTCGCTGATTTGTTGTCATAGCATCTTTTACGATGCCTTAAGTCTTCTTAAGTATTATCTATGTATGAATATGTAAAATATTTCATGTTTAAACATCTTCGGTGCGTCGTTAACTTCCGATTCCCTTGTTCTTGCTTCTTCAAGTATATTTATATATTCTAAATAGATCATTGACATTGTGTAATGTACGGAGATTGTTATATTATACGTAATAGAGTTGAAATCCTCTCAATCTCCGCCGGAGTCATTTATGCTACGGTTTGAGATCGAAAAAATCTGTTTTCTCTTAATTTTCTATTTCTATTGTTGTCTAATTGTTTATGTTGATTTATATAATCTGGATGTGTTACATTGATAATTTTTTTATGTCTTCAGACGGTGAGTTTTTTCTTTGGTTGATTGATGGAATCTGGATCAGGATCAGTCAACATGAATGTTGTTGACAAAAAGAAAGCGAAGTCGAACGATCCGGGTTGGAAATATGCTTTGTGGCCGGATGATAAGGACAAGAATAGAGTTCAATGTGAACTTTGTGGCTTGGTGACAAATGGTGGAATCAAGAGACAAAAGGAACATTTGATTGGAGGATTCAGCGATGTTAAGAAATGTCCAAAAACTACCAAGGAAATTGCTGATGAGATGTTAAGTTGGTTGAATAAAAGTAAGAAGAGAAAATTGTCATCTTCAAGAACAAATGACTTTCTTGCATGTTCTGAAAGTGATGAAGATGCCCAAGAGGGTGACATACAACGTTCAGAGAAAGGAAGTGGGACTACTAAATCTACAAAATTAGTTTCACTTCCAGATAAAAGCAAGAAAAATAAGGGTCCTATGGATGTCTTTACTAGAATGTCGGCTGAGGATTTTGTTGATGCAAGAAGAAGTGGCAAAAAATATCAAAGCACTTTGAATAGTCAATTGAAGAAAGAAGAACAAGCATTGTTTGAAGAACATGCAGCCACTTGGTTCTATGAAGCTAGCATTTCATTCAATGCTACAAAGCTGAGAAGTTTCGAGGTCATGTGTGAATCTGCCGGTCGAGTTGGGCCGGGTTGTAGGCCTCCGAGTTATCATAGCTTGAGGGTGACTTTGCTTAAGAAAGCAGTGGAAAAAATTGCTGCAATGCGTTCGGAGTATGAGCAATGTTGGAAAGTTTATGGTTGTACCATAATGTGTGATGGCTGGAATGATAGAAGACAAAGAAAATTACTTAATTTCTTGGTCAATTGTCCAGAGGGGACCTACTTTCTAGAGTCCATAGATGTCTCTGACCGAAAAGAAGATGCCATACTTATTTATGAACTTTTGGACAAAGTTGTTGAGAAAATTGGTGAGCAATATGTGCTCCAAATTGTGACTGACAACGCATCATACAACGTTTCAGCTGCGAGATTGTTAATGGAAAAAAGAAAACATTTGTATTGGACACCGTGTGCAGCACATTGTCTTGATTTAATGTTGGAGGATATCGGAAAGATGAAAGCTTATGCAGGTACAATTTCAAAAGCCAAGAAGGTAACTAATTACATGTATAATCATTCACGTTTATTGGATTTCATGAGGAAGGAAACAAAAGGAAAAGAACTTGTAAGGTGCGGGGTAACACGGTTTGCTACATCTTTTCTCACATTAGACAGATTAAATGATGATGTGGTAAAAAGAGGATTGAGGAGATTATTTTCTTCCGATGCTTGGCATAGAAGTGTGTGGGCAAAGACAAACATGGGAAAAAATGTGCAGTCCATTGTGTTTCAAATCAAATTTTGGCATGGAGTAGAAGAAATCTTGAGAGCATGTCAACCAATTTTACAAGTTTTAAGGATAGTGGATGGGGATGAAAAGCCGGCAATGGGCTATTTGTATGCTGCAATGGAATGTGCAAAGCAGAAAATTATTGAAAACTTTGCGGGAAAGGAAACAAAATACACTCCTATCTTAAAAATTGTGGATCGACGATGGGAGGTACAAATGCAACGCCCTCTACATTTAACTGGCTATTTTCTGAATCCTAAGTTTTACTTTGATGCTAAAGCAAGAGATCCAACTTCAACGGCCAAGATGGAAGGTGCTTTTTACACTTGTATGGAGAGAATTGTGGGAGATTCTGATTTACAAGAAAAAATAGATGAACAACTTTCCTCTTATATGGAAGCAAAAGGCACATTTGGCATATCATTCGCTATCAAGTCACGTCATAAAAAGCTTCCAAGTAAGGGCACAAGTATCATTATATTTTTTTTGATTAACACTATGTGTACATCTTGTGGTTAATATCTCTTTGTCAATATAGTTGATTGGTGGATACAATATGGCGGACAAACACCTGAGTTGAGAGCTTTTGCATTGAAGGTTCTAGGCCTTTGTTGTAGCTCATCGGGTTGTGAGCGGAATTGGAGCACTTTTGAATTTGTAAGATTTCTAAAATTGTGATACATATAACTAGCATGATCTACATTAAATGATTTATATTTCAACTCATAATTTTATATTCATTTTTTTCAGCTTCATACTAAGAAGAGGAACCGCTTGGAACATAAGCGGTTGAATGATTTGGTGTATGTGCAATACAACCGGCGTCTTCGTGATAGATTTATAGCACGAAAAAAAGATCCTCAAAAGTATGATCCTATTTGTTTTGAAGATCTAGATTGGGGAAATGAATGGATGACAAAGGGAGATGAAGATTTAGTGCATGAAGGGGAAGATCTCACATGGAGAGATGTGGATGATGCTATGGGAGCTTCAGAGGGTAGACCTCAAAGAATAATTGGACAATCAAGTGCATCACATTTTACGCCATCAAGGGATGAAAATAGTGATGAAGAGCTTCCATAGGATGATATAGATGATCATGATGATGATGATGATGATGGAGGTGCATCATGGGAGAGTCAAGAGACACATGAAGAAGGCAACGAAGAAGAGGAAACTAATGCACATGATGTTGACATTTTAGAAAATGCTGTGTTTGGTTTTAAACTTTGAGTTGGTGATGTAACTTTTAAATATTCTTGTCTTTTAAGTTTTATCTTTCAACTTTCATGTTTTAAGTACTCTTTTGATGTTACTTATGTTTTTAGTAAATGGTGATGTTAGTTGTATTGTCTTTTGATGTTTTTTTAATGTTTTGAATTTGATTACTTCATATCTCACTATGTTAGTGCCATATGTTGTGATAATGTGGAATGTTTAGTGCTTGTATTTTGCAAATATATTGTGAACACTATTATGCAGGTTCTTAAAGAAAAAAGAAGTTCAAACAATGTTTACATTATTTGGTAAGTTCATTTGGTTTAAATTGTCTTAAGTTTATATTTTTTTTTACATGTTATGTTCTTGATCTTATTCAAGTTTGGTTATGAATGTATGTCAATTTGATTAGATTTGTAAGTTTCATTTCAATTTTTATATATTTCAATGTCATGATAGTTTCAAAAAATGCCATATACACTCCACTCCCCTTCATACCTCGCCTTAACGCCTAGGCGACGCCTAGGCTTACGCCTTGTCGCCTAAGCTGTAAAATACCCTTCGGGCACCTTGGACGCCTTGTCGCCTTGAAAACTATGGCAGCAATACCACAAAACATATTAATGATAGAAATGTATGCCCTACAAGTCAATCATATATGATATGATTCGACATTTCTAGAAATATATCATGCAATTAATTAGGCAAATCTTCATTATAAGCTCTTATTATATGCGAATATCATATTGAAGTCCTTGATCAAATACAATGATGATTAAATCATGATGAGATCATGATAATGAGATTAATCATCTAGAGGTAATTGATCTAAATGTTCCTAGTCATAGGATACTTGAGACAGGACATCAAAGATCCGGATAGACTAATGTATGTGATATTTTCTCATTTGATGAGAATGACTGATCTCATTGATCATTAGTGTGTAGACACTGAGATACATATACAGGTGCTCATTAGTTGAATGAGTTCACTGAACAGACCGAATTAGAAACCCTGAATGGTATCTTACTAAACTGTCTATCGAGGTTTTCTATCATCACGGTTGCATGGTTGGACCTTTGACCTGAGTCGCCAAAGATGCCTTGTTGGGTGGAACTTGTGCTTTGACCATTGACTTATGGATCACAATTTAGATGGTCGAGTATAGCGATGGATCGGGTACAAGGAAAACCCGATGGAGACAATTGAGTGGACAACAAGGGATCGTCCACTCTCGGTAAGTGAGAGTGAATGTCCTATGGGATAGTACTCTAAATTCCTGGCCACGGTAGATAGGATAATTGGAAAAGGTGTTTTCCAATTGATCCAATTCCGAGTACAGGATCCTATAGAGTCGGTACATTAAGGAGTTGACAGTCGATGCCGTACTCCTTTCCGACCGGGACATTGGATGGATGAGGGTTTATATCCATGCGGTAACTGATGATGGAAAGGCTCAATGGAGATAAGATTATCTCTATAGCAATTTGGGATCATGGGATGTGGCTTGTACCCTTCATGATCGGTAGGCCGATTAATCTGTTATCGGATAACGGATTTAATTAAATTAAATAGAATTGTTCTATTTTATTTTGGACTCAACCAAATATGTTATTGGGCCTAGTGGGTCACACACCAAAGGATTTATCCACAAGTACATGGGCAAGGACGTAATTTATGGAGATTTTGGGTTTTTATGAAAAATTCCATAATTCTCTATAAATACTAATGGTTTCAGCCAAACCCCATCAAGCCAAGGGTGAAAACCACGTCCCAAGTCTCCTCCCTACCTTCTCCTCTCTCTAGAAGGTGTCCATGGTCGATGGAGCTCCGTTCGGGAAGAGTTCTCGAGGCCGGCGCGAAGGGAGAACCTGTTGTGGATGAAGTTCGTGTGGATACTGCTGGAGACCGGACACTTGAACAGTTTGAAGGGATTAAGAAGCTCATCTCCTTCCTCTCCATGGGATTATATGAATTCCTATCAGGTATATTCGAACCCGATTTGATCGGTTTTCGGTTTTCGTCGTTCGGTTCCGATTGAGACAGATTCTAAAGGAACCTATAGGAATCGTCGCTTCCGCTGCACCCAACTTTTATGGATGATTCCTTACAGTTAACGCAGCTGAGAATTTTTATTGGAATCGCACATACAAAGGGTTAACATCTTACACATCCTCACCTCATATTGGTGGTTCGCCAAATTGTTAAAAATCACCAAGAAGTGCAATGGCTTCTTGAGCATCCTGGTATTCCACTTTAGAAGGCATGGAATAGTTCGGACAGTAAAAGGTTCAATGACACAGACGTGCTCAAAGAACCATGCCTGCAACAAGGAGCAAAATACCATGTTGGACTGTCAGAGAACTTATTACGTTCATATGTAAGAAAGAAATTAGTGAAGCTAGTTCAAGAGGACATTAATGTACTTACAGGAATGATAGAGGCACACCCAACCAAATAAGGTGATTTATTATCTCTCAGATCGGCAACATACGTGTCGAGCTTCTCGAAAAGAATGGTATGTACACAAGCAGCCCAATTATATCTACCTACTGATTCAATATCTTGCAAATAATAAAGAACATTTCGGGAACAAGAAAAGTTAGACCTAGGAATAAGAAAGTAAGCTAGCATAAAGACAACCCATAAGCTCACGGTGCTCTACACATCATATGGGTTGTCAGAGTTGGCAATCCTTTTCAGGACCTTGAAAATTTCGTCCCGATGCAGGCCACCACCTGACACAAACTTGTCTAGGCTTGAGTGTCGTGGCCTGCCCTTTAAATCGATGGGTTCACCCTTGTCTGGTAAACCCAAAATTAGACTAACATCACCGACTGTTAGCTGAACATGGTGTCCATGTAAGTTGAACACCTATCCACCACAGTGTAGCCGAAGGACTTCCCTGAGTATGTCATTACTGAATGTGTAATTTGGGAGGCCCTGGAATATTCCAAAAGGAGTCTTTGCTAATAACTCCAAATGACTTTGTCGGAAGTTCACCTGTGCAACCGTATCAACATAGTGTGAAATGATACACCTATGTTGCACATACTTCTTCATGTCCTTCTCACTGGACGGACCCTCACCAGCAGGGAGCTTACGCTTCACAGCCTTCACTTTTTTACCCATGTCTGTAAAATAAGAATGGAACGTTAATATAACAAACAAACAACATAGACATGTTAATTATAATACAAACACATGTCACTAACCATGTACATATGTTACTAACCCCTTACATAGACCCATGAACCCATTTTTAACCGGTTACTAACTCTCTACATATGTTACTAACCCTTTACATGCCCCACTGAACCCATTTTTCAGAAGTTACTAACCATCTACGTATGTTACTAACCCTTTACATAGCCCCCTGAACACATTTTTGACAGGTTACTAACCCTTTACGTATGTTACTAACTCTTTACATAAGCTACTGAACCCCTGTTTGGCATGTTACTAACCCTTTACATAAACTACTGAACCCCTGTTTGACAAGTTACTAACCCTTTACATATGTTAGTAACCCTTTACATATGTTACTACACCCCTGTTTGACCGATTACTAACCCTTTACATATGTTACTAAACCCCTGTTTGACCGGATACTAACCCAGTAACCTATGTTACTAACCCAGTAGACTATGTTACTAACCCTCTACATATGTTACTAACCCTTTACACAGACCCCCGAACCCATTTTTGCAAGGTTACTAACCCTCTACATATGTTACTAACCCTTTACATAGCCCTCTGAACCCATTTTTAACATGTTACTAACCCTTTTCATAGACCCCTGAACCTATTTTTAACTGGTTACTAACCATCTACATATGTTACTAACCCTTGACATAGACCCCTGAACCCATTTTTCAGTGGTTACTAACCCTTTAAATCTCTTACTAGCCCTTTACATAGCCCCCTGAACCCATTTTTAACCAGTTACTAACCCTCTACATATGTTACTAACCCATTACATAGCCCTCTTAACCCATTTTTCAGCAGTTACTAACCCTTTACATATGTTACTAACCCTTCACATGGCCCCCTGAACCCATTTTTAACCGGTTACTAACCCTCTACATATGTTACTAACCCTTTACGTAGCCCTCTCAACCCATATTTCAGTGGTTATTAACCCTGTACATATGTTACTATCCTTTTACACAGACCCCTGAACCCATTTTTAACTGGTTACTAACCCTCTACATATGTTACTAACCCTTTACAAAGCCCTCTGAACCCATTTTTAACCGGTTACTAACCCTCTACATATGTTACTAACCCTTTACATGGCCCCCTGAACCCATTTTTAACTGGTTACTAACCCTCTACATATGTTACTAACCCTTTACATAGCCCCCTGAACCCATTTTTAACAGGTTACTAACCCTTTAAATCTCTTACTAACCCTTTACATAGCCCCCTGAACCCATTTTTAACCGGTTACTAACCCTTTACGTAGTCCCCCGAACCCATTTTTCAGAAGTTACTAACCCTCTACATATGTTACTAACCCTTTACATAGACCCTGATCCCATTTTTAACCGGTTACTAACCCTCTACATATGTTACTAACCCTTTACATAGCCCTCTGAACCCATTTTTCAGAAGTTACTAACCATTTACATATGTTACTAACCCTTTACATAGCCCCCTGAACCCATTTTTAACCGGTTACTAACCCTCTACTTATGTTACTAACCCTTTACATAGCCCCCTGAATCCATTTTTGATAGGTTACTAACCCTTTAAATCTCTTACTAACCCTTTACATAGCCCCCTGAACCTACTTTTAACCGGTTACTAACCCTCTACATATATTACTAACCCTTTACATAGACCCCTGAACCCATTTTTCAGTGGTTACTAACCCTTTAAATCTCTTACCAACCCTTTACATAGCCCCCTGAACCCATTTTTAACCGGTTACTAACCCTCTACATATGTTACTAACCTTTTACATAGACCCCTGAACCCATTTTTAACCGGTTACTAACCCTCTACATATGTTACTAACCCTTTACATAACCCTCTAAACCCATTTTTCAGAAGTTACTAACCCTTTACATATGTTACTAACCCTTTACATGGCCCCTGAACCCATTTTTAACCGGTTACTAATAGGGTGTTTGGTTTCACTTTTTTTACCTCTTTTTTATCTTATTTTTAAAAATAAGGAAGATACCATGTTTGGTTAGTTTTTTTCAGTGCTCTTTCTTATTTGAAATCAATCTCGTTCCTTTGTTACTTCTATTTCGGAAACAAAACAACCGCAGAGTTGTTTTATTTACGGAAGAGCCGACCCTCTCACGTCCTGCTTCTCTCTCCCGTGTTCGACCGCGCTCGACTTTCCTCGCGGCGGACGAGGGGGGCGGAGGGGGGGCACTATGAGCTTCGACCACGGGGGGGAGCTCCGTCCGCGCGGTGGGGACGCGCTGCCGGGGGTGGGGGTACCGCAAGCGAGCTCCGTCCGCAGCGGGGGTGGGAGTTCCATCCGTGGCGGGGACGCGCTACCGGGGTTGGGGATGCCGCGAGCGAGCTCCGTCCGCGGCGGCGGGTGGGGGTGCTGCCGGGGGATGGGGGTGTTGCGAGCGAGCCTTGTCCGCGGCGGGGGGTGGGGGTGCTGCGAGCGAGCTCCGTCCGCGGCAGGGGGTGGGGGGTGCTGCTAGGGGATGGGGGTGCTACGAGCGAGCTCCGTCAGCGGCGGGTCTCCGGTCGGGCGGCGCCTTGCTTCCTGCTTCACCGGCGAAAGCGAACGCTGGCGCCGGGAGGGCCGGCCGGGGGAGAGGGGGCGCGGCTCCATTCGCGGGGGGTTGGGAACTTGGGAGCTCTGTCTGCCGGGGGGAGGGGCGCTTGGAGCTCCGGTCGGGCGGCTCCGTCCAGGGGGGAGGGGGCGCTAGGAGCTCCCTCCTCTGCGGGGAGGAGGGGGAGGGGATGGGAGCTCTGGTCGGGCAGCCCCTTGCTCCCTGTATCACCGGCGTCGGGGAGAGGGTGTTGGGAGTTATTTTGATTTTAAAGTTATAACCAAACAGTATTCTTTAAATTTTAAAAATTTTGACAATTTTGCCGAACACAGGATCGTTAAACTTTTTTTATTTTAAAATTAAAATTGAGAAGTCAAATAATTTTGATTTCAAAAATAAGATTGTCGCAAAATTAAAAAAGTTACCAAACACCCTATAACCCTCTACATATGTTACTAACCCTTTACATGACCCTCTGAACCCATTTTTCAGAAGTTATTAACCCTCTACATATGTTACTAACCCTTTACATGGCCCCCTGAACCCATTTTTAACCAGTTACTAACCCTCTACATATGTTACTAACCCTTTACATAGCCCCCTGAACCCATTTTTGACAGGTTACTAACCCTTTAAATCTATTACTAACCCTTTACATGGCCCCCTGAACTCATTTTTCAGATGTTACTAACCCTCTACATATGTTACTAACCCTTTACATGGCCTCCTGAACCTATTTTTAACTGGTTACTAACCCTCTATATATGTTACTAACCCTTTATATGGCCATCTGAACCCATTTCTCAGAAGTTACTAACCCTCTACATATGTTACTAACCTTTTACATGGCCCCATGAACCCATTTTTGACAGGTTACTAACCCTCTACAACACAATCGTCTTCACTCTAACTGCCCCGACTGGCAGATACAATTTCACAGAAACCCTAGTCGACGCCATTAATATTCTAAATATGTAAATTACTATGTAGTCGAAGAACAATAGTACTCGAAGACGGAGGGCACTACGAACAAACCTCCGGAACTAGGGCAGTGCCGACGGAGGAAACTGCGAGCAACGGCACTGCGAACGTCCGAGGGAATATGGGAGTTCCAGCCGGAGGACCTCCCTGAGAATGCCGGAGGACACCACTGAAGCTCCAAACGAAGGGGAAACGACGTTCAAGGGCTGTGAAGAAGACCACCGCGCTGACTCCACAGGAAACAAGCCTCTTCAAACCGTTTTACCTCGCGTGCCCAAATTTTTGATCTTTTCACATTTAAGCTGCGTGTCAATGTAATGATGGTCGCGAACGGCACCGTACTGGTTGCCGTGTCCGAGTTATATCCCGTCGGCATTACCGTCGCCCTGCGACGAATGTTTGGCGCAGTGGTCCGACGCGTACGTGACGCGAGGGGATAGGTGACTGAGGGAGTCGCCTCAGAAGGCATCCTGAGGTGATCCGAATTGGAGAGAGAAAGTTGATTTGGGTTCCTATGAACTACGCACGGTCGCGCACCCCCCCCCCCTTTGTTTTCTTTCCTCAAGAGCTCTACGTAGTCATGCGAAAAAGGAGAAAAAAATAAATGAAATAAAGGAAAAGGGAGAAAGATAAACTCTAGTGGGCTAGTTTGAAAAAAAAGTGAGAAAGAGAAAACATAAAAATGAAAGAGAGAAAATAAGAAGAGAGATAAAAAATGATGATGAACAAAAAAAAATGACGAAAACTGGTCGCATTTGAGGACTCAAGCACTTCTCAATTTTTAAGACGTCTCAACGTTGATAAGTTTTTAAGACGTCTCAACGCAGGGTCTCGCGGAGCCAGCGGTGGGTTTCCCAGTTTTGGGGAGATTGCGATGGCAGAATAAAAGGGAAGAGGGAGAGCTCGCGCGGGAGGCAAGAAGGGGAGAGACAATCATTGAGAGTAGAGAAAGGCTCTCCCTGAGGGGACGACAGTGGCCTAACCTACGACCCCGGCGCTTCTCTCTCTCCCCATTTCTTCTGTCCTTTGGCTGCCATGGCAACGACAACGTGTCGCTGCCTGTCCTCATCTTCTCCGGCAAATACCGATATCATCGATGACCTTCGTAGAAAGCTTCAACATCAGTCCACAGGCCTGACAGGGCTCCCGTCGCGGCGATGCGACGGCCTTATTAGTTGTCTTCGGCGATGGTGATGGTCCCTGCGAGACCTCTTGGTGACCAATCGATCGTCACCCTATCCGGATAGTTCGGCGACATTGGCAAGCCCCAACGGACTCCTCGGCCACTGCTCGCAACTTCCGACTGCGATGGCAGTTGCAGCTTCGGCTAGCGGCAGACCTCGTGGTCTGTACTCCCCCCCCCCCTTGCGCCCACTTCGGACCTGCTTCGGTGTCGTCCTCCGCCGTGGTGGTCGATCATTCACAACAGCCATGGCCGTGTCAGGAAAGCTCATGAAGGAATCGGGCCTGCGCATCTCTTCCGGTAACAGAGGAGGTCCCACGGGGAGAATCCGTTGCCCGCTTGCTTCCAGCGGCTGAAGGTCGGCTCCAATAGTATCCCCGAGGACTTCCCCTGCGAGGGTGCTTCCGGACCACCTGCGGCAAAGGGATTCCCACAGAGGACCTGGTCGCAACGACCACGGCGGCCGCCATCCCTCGCGTCGGCATCTTTCCACATTCCCAGCAACAAGGAATCCCACGAGGGGACCTGGCGGTGCTGACGATGACCCGGCCCCTTCCGCGGGTCTCCACGGCTACACCGGCGATCCCTCTTGAACTTCTGGGGGACCTCCTCTGTCCTAGCAGTTGCGGCGGAGACGTCGAAGGGATCTCCCTTCGCCCTCAATTGTAATATTTTGATTTTTTTATTTTAAATATTTAAATTAGATTATATATTAATATTTTAATTAAATTTACTCTTCTTTGGAATTCTACTCTCCCGATCAAACTCTACTTTCCTTTTCCCGATCGAACTCTACTTCTCTTCTCCCGGTCCCGGTCGAACTCTCCCTCCCCCCTCTATTTATTCCCGGCACCTGCGTCTGCGCCCCCGCCTTCCTCCTTCCTTCTTCTTCTCTTCCACGAGCGCGCGCAGCAGCCCCCGCGCCCGCCCTCCTTTCTTCTTCTTCTTCTCTTCCGCGTGCGACTGTCGCCACCCTACGCCGGCGCTGCCCGCGGCCGCGCGGTCCGCCGCCTCCCTGTCTCCCGCCGGCCAACCGGCCGCTGTCCCCACCCCCGGCCACAGCCTCCCGCGCGCCGCCCACCGCCGCGAAGCCGCCTCCGTCCTCCCCGGCCCCGTGCGCGTCCCCGCCGCCGGCCCCGCAGCGACGACCGCCGCTGCCACCTCCACTGCGTCGACCGTCGCCGCCGTCCGTGGCCGCCCGCCCGGCGCCACCCGCCGCTCTCGCGGCTGCCCCGCTGCCCGCGCGTGCCACGCGGCCGCCGCGTCCCCCCCCTCGGCCTCCGCATGCACAGCGCACGCCCCCCCCCAGCCGCTCTCTCTCTCTCTCACACACACACACACACACTTGAGAAGCAGAATCTTCAACGATCTAGAGATTCCTTGAGAAGAGATCTGCACCTGAAACTGAGGAGGACGAAAACAGAACACAGCAAACAGAGAACGAGATGGAGAGAATGAGCGGGAAGAAAATCCTCAATTGAGGTCCCCGCTTCTCTTCAGTCCCTTTTATATATAAGTCAGCAATAGCTGAAGACAAAGCAATTACACGTGTACAAGGAAAATTATGATTTAACCCAGTTCAACCTGGATCATTTATTTGTACCTTAACACCCCCCCTCAAGTTAAATGGGGGGACAACTTTTAACTTGGTTCTGAAAAGTTCAAAATTCTGTATTGAAAGAGGCTTAGTGAAGCCATCTGCAACTTGATCAGTACTGGAGATATGTTGAACGTGTATAACTTTGTCTTGCACAAGCTGTCTAACAAAGTGGAAATCGACTTCCACATGGCGTGTGCGAGCCTTGAAAACAGGATTAGCTGTAAGGTATATGGCGGAAACATTATCACACCAAACTATAGGCTGTGTATCCATTGGTAGATTGAGCTCCCGAATCAATTGCAAAGTCCAAAGCAATTCAGTCACTGCCATAGCCATAGCTCGCATCTCAGCTTCAGTGCTGGATCGAGCAATTGTCTTTTGCTTCTTAGCTGTCCAGCTAATTAGATTAGCCCCCATAAAGATACCAAAACCTTGTGGTAGATTTCCTATCATCCGGGCAACCTGCCCAATCCGCATCAGAGAAGACATGAAGATTGAAAGAAGATGGCCTAATTAAGAAACTGTAATCATGGGTGGCCTTCAAGTAGCGAAGAATCCGCTTGACTAAGACTAAATGAGTATCAGTGGGCTTGGACAAAAATTGACAGGCCTTGTTAATAGCAAATGCTACATCTGGTCTTGTCACCGTAATATATTGAAGGGAACCAACAAGACTCCTATAAAAAGTTGGATCCACCAACGGTTTACCTTCATGCTGTGACAGAACACTCCTTGGAGCAATCGGTGTGTTGTAAGGCTTAGCATCCAACAGATTAGACTTTTGTAGAAGTTCTAATATATACCGTTGTTGGCTAAGAACTAGACCAGATGCTGTTTTAGTCACTTGTATTCCCACGTAATAATTCAAAGTCCCCAAATCAGTGTGTGAACAGCAAGGTGATCATTTCCAACTATGATAATATCGTCCACATACACAAGGAGATAGATGACCACTTTGTTCTCATAGAGAAGAAATAGTGAAGGATCACAAATTGAAGCCTTAAAGCCAAACGATAAAAGATGTGTATAGAGTCTAGAAAACCAAGCACGAGGTGCTTGTTTTAACCCATACAAAGACTTTTGTAATTTGCATACCATATGAGGATTAGCTTGGTCTACAAAACCTTGAGGCTGCATCATATATATATCTTCTTCCAAAAGACCGTGCAAAAAAGCATTGTTGGCATCAAGTTGACGAAGGCACCAATTAGATGAAACAGCCACTGAAAGAATTAAACGGATGGTAGAGGGTTTGACTACTGGACTGAACGTTTCGGTGTAATCTAAACCATATTTTTGTGTAAAACCTTTTGCCACAAGATGAGCTTTATATCTAGCTATCGAGCCATCTGAGTTCCTCTTAATTTTGTAAATCCATTTACAACCAACAATATTCACATTTGAAGGGGGAGAAACTAAAACCCATGTTCCATTTCTTTGTAATGCTAAGAATTCTTCAAACATGGCTTCTCTCCAACAAGCATATTTATTAGCTATTGTGAAACAAGAGGGTTCAATATCCTGCTGAACAGTGACAGACAAAGCATATCTGGAAATATGGTTTCTTGGTTCTGTTTGGCGCATAATCTCAGCCAAGGACTTGTACTTCTGACAAGGGTTCTCAGAAGGACTGTCTACACTAATATGACCAGCATGTGCAGATGAACGTTGGACAGAAGACATACAGTCAGAATCAGAACTGAGTTGCACAGAATCAGAACTGGGTTGCACAGAAGTGGGTTGAACAAACCCGTGCTGCTGAAGCTCCAGAGGAGACAGAAAACTAGCAGAACCAGAATTATTAGACAGACTCAGTCTGTCTGTAGATGGCTGATCAGATGCTGGTGCTGAGAGACCACAAGGTCTAGGCAACGTGACTGTAAACTGAGAAGGTGAAATTGAATCTGTCTTAATGAGTAATTTATATGGAAAAGTATTCTCATCAAATACAACATTACGAGCAATATACAGTCTTTTTGTCCTTGGTAAATAACATCTATAACCTTTGTGATCAGAACTATACCAGAAGAAGATGCAGCACTCAGACCGATATGTGAATTTATGTGCATGGTATGGTCGTAAGAATGGATAACAAGCACATCCAAAAGTCTTCAAAAAAGTATAATCAGGAGCTTTATCAAATAACCTTTGATAAGGGGACACATTTCCAAGAATGGGAGTAGGCATCCGATTGATGAGATGAATTGCACAACATGCAGCCTCATCCCAAAACTCATATGGTAAATCACTATGACTTAACAAGCCAAAGTAGTTTCAATGATATGCCTGTGTTTCCTTTCGGACACCCCATTTTGATTGTGTGTATAGGGACATGCTATTCTATGTATAATGCCACAATTAGAGAATATGGAGGAGAGAGACCGAAATTCACCTCCCCAATCACTCTGAAAATATTTGATTTTCCTTGAGAACAAATTTTCTACTTGATTTTTGAAATGCAAGAACACAACAAAAACATCACTCTTTGAAGCAATTGGATATAACCAGCAGTATTTGCTATAGAAGTCAATAAAAGTAACATAAAATCTCTTGCCATTCACACTAACATGAGGTGAAGGCCCCCATACATCAGAAGCAACTATCTCTAGAGGGTACTTTGAAGTATAAGTAGAAGGTGGAAAATGTTGTCTATGACTCTTAGCTAGAGCACAATGAGAACAAAAGAAGTTTTTATTGGAAATAAAACTGTCACCTAAACTATGTAAAACTTGAGTCACAATTTTGAAAGCCGGATGCCCCAAACGTCGGTGCCAGCTACCAGCAGAAGCAGCAAGTCCAGTATGTGTCCCAGTAGTGGTTGGATCCAAACAATAAAGTCCATCAGTAGTGTTGCCTCGAGCAAGAGGTCATGCAGTCCGCATCCTTAATAACACAATAATCCGGAAAGAATTCAAAGAAGACACCATTATCTTTGCAAAATTGAGACACAGATAATAAGTTGCTAGCAAGATTAGGAACATGTAAAATATTCCTAAGATGAAATGAATATAAACCTGAATTGCCAACATGTGTGATGTTCAATGCTTCGCCATTGCCCACCTTGACATTGTCCTGTCCTGTATATGGAACCGGATTATTGAGTAAATTAAAATTGGGTGTCATATGACTGTTTGCTCCAGAATCTGGATACCATTTGTTGTCAAAATTATACTCAGACATATGAGACTCAGACCGGGCAAAACCAGGATTTGCTGAAGCTAAATTCGCAGCAAAAGGTGACTGAACAGTATTCTGAGAAAAAGTACCAGTAGAACTTGTGTTTGATTCATGATTTCGAAACCCAAAATCATACCTCTTCCAACATTGTAGGGCCATATGCCCACGTTTGTCACACAATTGACAATACACTGGACCGTTAGAAGTTCCAGTGTGTGAACCAGTAGAATTATAATTCTGAGGCACACTCTGATTATTGAAATTAGATTGCTGATTATACTGAAATTGACCACTGCTGAAATTATTGTAACCACCTCGATTGTTTCTGCCTGAATTTCTGCCCCCACGGCCTCTACCCCTGCTTCTACCAAAAGAATTATGTTGCTGACTATTCTGAAGATTAGCGCGAGCTAAATTGGCAGTCAATTCAGAAACAGTTTGTAAATGTTTTTGCAAAAATATTTCATGATTGAGAAGCATGCCTTGAAGATCATCAATAGTAAGATTTGCGGCATCCATTCTAGTAGTTATAGAGGTGACGAATGACTCATACTCAGGCCCTAATCCAGCTAATATATGAAGTAGTAAGTCTGAAGTAGAAACTGGTTTAGAAACCATGGCTAAAGAGTTAGCTATAGATCGGGCTTTCTGCAAGTATTCAGTTACCTTCATTTGTCCCTTTTTCAACTGCTATAATTGAGATTTTAGTTGTAATACTCTTGCTCGAGAAGCTGAAGAGTAGGTAGAAACAATGGCATTCCAAATGCCAGTAGAAGTGTCATGACCAACAACTAACGGGAGAACTGTTTCACTAACCGAAGAAATCAATATTGTAGTGACAAGGCTATCGTACTGTTTCCAGATCTTATAATCTGGATTAAGAATCTTCATCGAGCTATCATTCGGATCGGAAATCAGCATAGATGGACATGGAACAGAGTATACCTACTTGACAGAAAGTGATAGTCAGAGATTGTTCTTTTTCTTCTGGAGTTTTATGCCTTCTATTCAAGGATGGCGATCATGTCGCCCAGTTATAAGTGTGGATGGTACATTCCTTCATGGCAAATACCGCGGTACACTTTTGGTTGCTTGCGATGTCGATGCCGATCAGGGTTTATTTCCTATTGCATTTGCTGTTGTAAACAGTGAAAATGATTGATCATGGTCATGGTTTTTACAGCAACTATTATACCATGTTCCATGTGTTCAAGAAAGACGTCATGAACTGTGTATAATATCTGATAGACATGTTAGTATAAAAAATGCAGTTGAACGTTGGTTTCCTCTAGCAGCACATCGTTATTGTCTCCGACATTATCGTCAAAATTTCCAATCTCATTTCAGTGGTCAAGAACTATATAGAAGGATGTACAATGCAGGCATGGCAACTAATACCTTGGATTTTAACAAACGGATGGATGATATCAAATTGCGTTGTCCAGAGGCATATGATTGGTTGATGCAGGTCAATCAAGAGTATTGGGCTCTAGCTTTTGATACCGATGGTAAAAGATTTGGGATAATGACAACTAATTATTCAGAATGCTTCAATAGTGTTTTGAAAATAGCACGGGGTTTGCCCATTCATGCTTTAGTTCACATGACGTACCATCGACTTAGACTCATGTTTTATCAACGTCGTACAAGTGGCATGAGTATAGAATCACAGCTTACCGCTAAATTTGAGAAGAAAATGATAGAGTTGAAAGAGAAAAGTCGAGAAATAATCATTCAAGCTCGAGTTAATGTTGGTGAGTGGGATTTAAATGATGCTTATGGGCGTGTATTCCGAGTTGACGTTGATCGTGATTCAATTGCATGCACATGTTGTGAGCCTATGCTTAGGCATTTCCCTTGTAAACATGTTATAGTTGCTATCGGGTCAGTGAACTGGGATCCATACGCATACGCATCCAAGTGGTATAGTGCTGATTACTATAGATCAAACTATGCGCATGAATTTCACACTATCTTAGATGCTAGTCATTGGCCGTCATTTGATCCAGATAGAAATAAGTGTTGATTGGTTGTATTGACTATAGTTGTTTCGATTGCAGTGTTTTGAATGGCTTTGATTCCAATTGAGGATGAACCTTGCATGTTATTTGTATTGGAATGAATGAAGTTATATCATTCGGTTCAACTTGTATCATTTGATTGAAGTTCTATTGTATGATTTTAATAGATGAATCTCAATGTAAATTGTTTGAACCAATTTTGTATGAAGTTGTCACTCATGTGTTGAGTGTACATGTTGGAAAAATTTGTAATCCGCAGGTTATATAGTTTGTACAGAAAAAAGTGCAGTCCGCGGACTGCACTTTTCTTTTTTAGGTTCTGCCTTAAAGTCGAGTTGTAGAAACTCGACTTCAAGGCACAACCTATTTGAAAGTCGAGTTTTCAGAACTCGACTTTCAACCTAGCGACGGCCCTTTTTTTTCAGTATACTTTCTGTAGGAAAGTCGAGTTCTAGTAACTCGACTTTCAGGCACAAGCTATCTGAAAGTCGCGTGTTCAGAACTCGACTTTCAACCTAGCCACAGCCTTTTTTCTCAGTAAACTTTCTGTGGGAAAGTCGAGTTTCACGCACAACCTATCTGAAGGTCGAGTTTTGCAAACTTTCTGTGGGAAAGCAACCACAGTCGTTTACGTTTAAAAATCGAGTTTTGTAAACTCGACTTCTATAAATCGAGTAATTATAACACGTTTAGTGGCTGGCTGTTAACGGAAATGTGGTCTTCATCACAAGTCGAGTTTCGAAAACTCGACTTGTCGCAAACGTGCTAGATTTGCAAAAAAAAATATTAGCGTGTTAGTTTTAAAATAAAAAAAAAGCGTGTTACTTTAAAAAAAAACTCAGCAAGGTGCTGCTGGGAGGAGGTCCCAGAAGAAGAGGAAGAAGCGAAGGAGGTGACGGCAACGGCTGTTGCTGCTGCCCCCCTGGCCTGTCGAACGTTGCTCCCCTTCTCTCTTGCTGGTGACGATGGCAGTAGGGAGGTGAAAGACTTGGAAGAGGAGGGAGATGGAATGGGGGAAGGAGAAGAGAACGTGGATCCCTCCTCTCTCTCTCTTCTCTCTGGACGCTGTCCGTGGAGCTCCCCCCTCCCCTTGGTCCTCTCCCCGTCTCTGCCCCCTCCTCCGGTGGCTGTATGTTGCAGAACCTAGGCCTCTCTTGCCAGTTGACCCCCCCCCCCCCGAATGCCTTGCCTCTGCTGGCCTTTTATTTTCCTTTCCTTTTTTTTTGATATGCTGCCTCCTTTTGTTGCATACGTGGGCAACCCACCTATTTTCAACGCCTATGCCATCTGTTGGCCGCGTACGTGAGAGGGAAAGATGGAGAGATAAAAGAGAAAGGACTTTTAATTCTTTTTCAATCACTTCTTGATTTTAGGAACTCATCCGGGGAGGGTGGCTGGCGCCGACAAGAGAGAGCTGCTGGCGGCTGGCCTTCTTAGGTCAGGATCGACCTAATTTAGATCAAGACAGACCGGCGATCCAACGATCAATATTAATTCTGGATATAATTCATTGAATTAACTCCAAAATTAACCAAAATAATCATGAAGTTGTTTCGATAGCCCTTGATCTTGTGTACCATCAAATCTACGACCAAGGCCCCTCCAATTGTCCAGAGATCACTGATTTGCTGGAATTTTCGATCGATACGATCTCGGCCTGTGCAAGGACTATTTGGACAGATTTGCCCCTATCTTGAGATACGTGCGAGCTTCGCAAATTTTTGAATTTCGTCCATAACCTCCCGAATATAGATCGGATTGATGATCCGATTTCAACATTGCTCTTTCGGATGTTGGGCGGACATTTTGGTGGCGGCGGTTGTTATTGGGCCTGTTTGGATTTGTCTGGACTCGGTAAGGGCGAAATAGTCATTTTTTCTGTCCGGAGTCAGATTTTAACATTCAAGGTACCGTTGTGAAGCTTTTGACCGAGACAGCACCGTGGACCCATTGTCTTGGTCATTTGGGCTCATTAAGTCCCGCAAAAACTGTTCAAAAGTTCGCTTTCACTATTTTGCCCATATCTTTCTAGATATGATTCGGATTTTTAATCCGACTTCAATGTTACTCTAGTTAGAGTTAGGCGGACCTAATGATGTGCCAACATGTTACCGGATCTACTCCGAATTGTCCAAACCTAACAAGGGTGAAAGACACCATTTTACCGTTCGGGGTCCTATCGAAATCGGATTCTTACAATTGGGGTACTGTTACGAAGGTCTCGACTGGTACAGTCCCATAGACTCACTTGTTTTGTCTTTTGGGCCCAATATGCCCCCAATAAGGTCACTTGAAAATTGACTTTCATTGTTTTTCTCATAACTTCCCAAATATAGGTCGGATTTCCGATCCGACTCTAGCATTGTTCATCTGGAAGTCAAGTGGACTTTATGGTGGTGTCTGATCGTTATTGGGCCGAAATTTGGTTGGTCGGATCCAATAAGACTTATTGGGCTTGTTTGGCCCATTGGCCCTAAATGCAATGAAAAAATAGATCCAACTTGTCTGTTCGATTTTATTCAATGTATTTCGTCTGAAACTTATCATTTTTTGGTACTGTGACATTTTTAGGTGCCAACACTCACCCAACTTTTTATGAAAACAAAATATAGTGAGAGATCCTATAGAATCAAGTGGCCGCCGAGGGGTTGCAAAAGAGAATTAGATATTTCGAAATTTTGATTTAAGTATAAATTAATAGATTAAAAAATTGTTCTTAAATTGGATTCGAATATTCTAATAATTTATCTGTGTATTTTGATAAAACATAAATATGTATAAATTAAATTAATCAGACAATATAGTATGTAAAATGATAAAAGATACAAGTTTAAAGAGATCATCTCAAAACTTAGTAATTGTGGATTATCAACCTATTTTTAAATAAAAATTAATATATAACACATATCGAAATCATCCAAATTGGACTATGCTAGACTTCATGCCACCACGTGGGAACTCATTTCGCCTTATGCCACAGGTTTTCAGAATCAGACTTTATCTATGTTATCTTTTTTTTCATTCGAGTCAGTTTTGAAAATAATTTCTTTGTGTTAATTTTAGAAAATAATTTTTGAAAGTTTCTCTACTTGTAGCTAGCAAGCACGTCGTCGCAGCAGCAGGCAGGTCGAAAAGAATGGGGGCTGCACCGCGGCCGCCCGCGTGGTCGGCGTAGGCGCAGAAGGCCTCCAGGACGGTCTCGACCTTCCCGACGTCCCGGTCGAAGCATCCTTCCGGCGGTTTTTTTTTCAAATAACATATTTATTTATTAATATTATAAAAGTAACGCACTATTTTTTTTTTTTTTTTGCAAATCTAGCACAGGTTGATATTCAATAATTTGACTTGATCGATTTCGATTTCATGATAGTACGGTGTTAATTAACAAGTAGAATCAAAAAAAAATAATTTTAAAATAAAAAATTGCAAGTTAAACCGTAAAAGTAAGACTTACAAATTTGTTAATTTTTTATTTTTTCCTTACAGCCCATTAAATGCTCTATACTAAATTTGTAAATTGAGGGTCATCGGTTTGAATTTGAACGATCCGTTCGGTTCAATGAAATCAAGACATTCCAAACTATGGGATTGAACTTCTAAACTTTTCAAAATGAGTAGATTTTATAAATGGACAGTCAGGATTGTTCCGAATTAATATTTTTTTGGAGTCGAATCTGGATATCCAAAAGTGTAATCCTATAATTTGGAATGTTCTGATCTCATTGAACGGAACGGATTGTTCAAATTCAAATCCGACAACCCTTAATTTACAAACTGAATGTGAAGCATTTAATCCTATGTAACAAATAAAAAATTTAAAAAATAACTAAAAATAGCATAGCATTAAATGCCTTTGTTCATTTTATAAATTGAGAGTGTCAGATTTGAATTTGAACTATCCGTTCAGTTCAATGAGATCAGAATATTCTAAATTATAGGATTACACTTTTGGATATCTATATTCAACTCTAAAAAAATCTTAATTCGGAACAACTTCGACCGTCCATTAACAAAATCTACTCATTTACTAAAGTTTGAATAAAATCTACTCATTCTACGATTTTATATTTTTTTTATCTTGCAGTCTCTCACTTGGTTTGATCGTAAGTATTCACTTTTTTTGTTATCACGTCCTTTCAAACATGCCAATTTAACTTAATTAACTAACTCACATTTTATTTGAATATGATATTTTGTCACGAAAATGTATGAAAATTTATCGTGTAATCAAACACATTTTATTAACCTAGTGTATCTCTTAATAACAAAAAAAAGGTTACAAAAGATCTCACCTGACCGTATTGACCAGGGAGAGAGCATGTGGCGACTGCGGGAGATGTCTCAGGCGAACACTCGCCGCACTTCAAGAAAAAGGGCTTTTCGAGCTCCTGAGCTAGTTTACGAGCTTGGAGCCAAACCAAGCCGGCTCACCAGTTCAATGGAGCCGAGCCTAATATAATGAGTTATTGGTCAAGTTTAGCTAGTTACTTGATCTAACCTAGCTAGAGAACTCCGCCCTTTTATTATTGGTTGGATATTTTTCATATTCATTTTTAGGGTCCATTTGAATCCTTGTAAAATAAATTCAGATACGCTTATTTGCCATTTTAGATATTTTTACATAAAATACGGGTTAAATACTTGGATAAAGGAGACACAATGTGCCCAGGTATATTTTTGGTATAAAAGTTTCCTTCCATTAGAGTATTTGCTCAAAGATGAACACTCTTTTTGAAAGACTTTTTTTTCCTACCCGGAAACCTTTTAGAGTATTTATTTTATTGTTTAATAAAATTTATTAAAAAAGGGTAATTGAATTGACAATCGTTACAAAACTGTGGGCATAAAAGATTCTTTATTGGATAAAAAAAAGAGATAAGAACTTGTAGTTGTACATGGTTTTCATTCTTTCTGTCGTCTTATCTCACCTGATTTGACAAATTTAGCTTAAGTCGTCTTAGATTTTATTTTTAATACAAAATTTTATTATAAAAATGTAAAAGAAAAACTATTACGCAACCGAACACCCATCAGATTTTAAATCTTTTTTAATGTATGCAAGTTCATAGCGCCGCCGTTCTACCAGATTCCACCGGCCGGAACCTGCCGTCTGCGCTTCTTCGGTTCTTCTTCTTCAGGTGATCTTCTCCTCCTCTCCCGCTTTGTCGTCGCTGTAGCTCCTCTGTTTATGTACGCGTACGTGCACACCGAAGATCTCCGGATCTGGGAGGTTCTCGGCGCGCGGAGAGGGATCGATGGCCCGGGTGCTGGTTCGATAAAACTTGCTTCAGAGGGAGATGATCCAAGTTTCTGACTGGAGGGAGGAAATCCGGGATTCGATCCCTGCAGCGCGGCGCGACCTTCGAAGTTGATCGGTTCTGCTTCCCCATTTGAACTGGCTCCCACGTCCGATCTGCTCGTCGTGGAAGACTTGCTCCGGCCGCCAATGGAATCGAGGAGAACCCTAATCTCGTTCCTATGTATCGTCTGCTTCCCGTCGAAGAACAGAAGAAGCGGCCTTCCGGTGGAACCGGCAGCGTGGTGCAGATCCATAAAGGGGGAATTAATTCTCTCTCTCATCTAATCTTACAATTTGTTCGACGATATCGCTGCAGGTGTTCCTTTCCGGTGCGATCAAAGCCGAGGAAGGGGAGAAGATGGGAAAGGCCAAGGGTGGCTCCATATTCATCCGGCTGGTGTCCGCCGTGGGGACCGGATTCTTCTACGTCAAGAGGAGTGAAATGAAGACGGAGTAAAGCCAAACGAGAACAGGGAACGACGCAGAAGACAGGGAATGAAAAGACTTGGTTGAGCAGAGAATGCGCTCGGCTGTGTTCACTTCTGTGACACATAGTGTTTATATATATGAATTAACATACCAACCATCATACAAATGCCACCAAGCAATACTGTACAGTACATATGCCATCTGGCAACCATTGTAAATCCGCTAATACTCCTCCTCAAGCTGGAGCAAAGAAATTTTGTACCAGCTTGCCCTGTATATACAAAAATTGATTAACACCTAATGATTTTGTAAAGGCATCTGCAAGTTGTTCTGATGTAGAAACATGATGTAATTCTATTAACCCACTGTGTAGTTTCTCCCTCACCAGATGGCAATCAAACTCAATGTGTTTCGTACGTTCATGAAAAACTGAATTGTATGAAATATGTACAGTAGACTAATTATCACAAAAAACTTGTACTGGTCCACAAAATTCCGAAATCATGAAGAAGATAAACAAGTCATTGAGCCTCACAAACTCCAACTGCCAAAGATCTGTACTCTGATTCAGCAGTACTCCTGGAAATAGTACTCTGTTTTTTTGTTCTCCATGACACTGGAGATGCACCTAAAAAAGCAATGTAACCGGTAACAGACCTTCTAGTCAATGGACATGCTGCCCAGTCAGCATCAATAAACATCCTCAACTGAACCTTGCTATTAGAAGAGAAAAACAGGCCCTGTCCATGAGAGGCTTTAAGAAACTTAACTACTCTAAAGGCAGCTTGCCAATGCACATGTCGTGGACTATGCATAAATTGGCTTAGAAGATTAACTGAAAAAGTGATATCCGGACGAGAAACTATCAAGTAGATTAGTTTACCAATTAATCTTCTATAAGCCAAAGGATCAAGTAGCAGTTCAGAATTAGTATCATGTAACTGATGCCTTTGCTCTAAAGGTGTAGCAGGTGGTTTTGCATCCATTAAACCAGTCTGTGCTAGAAGATCTAAAACATATTTTCTTTGATTCAACTGAATACCCTCTCAAGATCTAGATATCTGAAGCCCCAAAAAATATTTAGGAACTCCCAAGCATTTAATGTAAAAACTGTCAGACAAAAACTTTTTGACTAAATCAATAGCTTCCCAACTATTACCAGCAACTAATATGTCATCAACATACACCAAGATGACAGTAAAAACAGCCCCTTCCTTGTAAGTAAACAAGAAATAATATGCCATTGATTGTTTAAAACATGCAGCACAAATAGGGGTGCGAGCGAACCAATACGCTCGACGATTAAATATTCAATTAAGTACTTGATTAAATATTAAATTAACTATTTTTAAATAATTAATTTATAAATAAATTATATTTATGAGATATGTTTATTTTTAACATTATGTAAAATTACAATTTTATGTCTAAAAACTAAATAGTTGATAGGATTTAAATATTAAAATTAAATAACATAATAATTGTATAATTGTGTTGGTTTGTCAATGACCCGGTGTACAAATACAAAAATAATGCCATCATGCCAGCGCGACAGCTCCCAGCGCTCACCCAAGGCTCAACAGCTCCTTTCCTTTCCCATCATGCGTTATTGGCTTATTGCGTATTAGTTAAAAAATAAAATCACATTGTGCACTTTTTAAACCCTAGTTTGTCTGCGCTGCGGATTTGGGGCCCCTTTCCTTTTTCTCTCGCAACCAGCACGACGACGACCAGCACGGAGGCAGCACTCATTCGACATCGGGTAGGCAGCAACTTCCCTAGTCTGCAATCTCGCAGCCAAGACAACAAATCATCAGATCAGCAAGCTCCGTTGGCCTCTGATTCTTTGTCTCCCCCGACGTCCGCAGCGTGTAGGCACAGTAGGACGTCGACCTGCAACCGTAAGCTCCCTCCGTCTCGATCTGTCCCTCTGCCCTCTGGGCTTTGGTCGTCTACACTTGACGTCGACCCGCAACCGTAAGCTCCCTCCGTCTCGGTCTGTCCCCCTGCCCTCTGGGCTTTGGTCGTCTGCACTTGACGTCGACCCGCAACCGTAAGCTCCCTCCGTCTCGGTCTGTCCCTCTTCCCTCTGGGCTTTGGTCGTCTGCACCTCCCCTTCTAGCTTTGGTCTTCTCTGCAGTTGCGTCAGCGAGATTGTTCAACATCACTATTTGTTGCAGTTTGCAGCAGCACACCGGATATGGATATTGTGCAGCATCAACGTCTGGACGGCCGGATCTACAGTGCCATAGCCTACTTAGCACCATCTCCTTCTTTATTGTGGCTTGATCGGCGAGCTATTTTTCCCTTCTCGGCTTCTCTACCTCTCTCCCCCTATCTCACAAGTAGACCTAACTCTCGCCCCTCGACTCACTATAGGCTGCAGCCAGCAACTCTCGCCCCTTGGCTTAACAGCAAGGCCATCTGTCAACCGTCTAACCCCAAACAATTTTTGTGTTTGTTCCCATTCCCCCCTACATCCATCCTCCGAGAAAAAAATTTATCTGATCTGAAATTTCAGATCTGTTCCATGACGTTTCTGTATAGATACATAAATTTCAACATGATTGGATGATATAAGGATAAGGGCATATAAATTTACTTTTATCTTGATAATATTGATTTGGTTGTGTCATCTATTTTCTATTTTTGTACATCACACTGACATCATTATTTTTGCATCGCCAATCATCAAGTTTAAGGATATCAGATTCTCAAGACCTCTTTTAGTGTGGTATACCATTTTTGGTTTTAGAGTTCATATAATAATTTTGTTAATAATATTGTTCTTACATTTATTTTGTCATCTTTTAAATTTTTTATGTCAAGTATGTCTCATAATATCTTAGAAGACGAGCTCCAAGAAAACAACATTGCATCCGTAGAAGTAGTGCCATCTAGTGTTGCATCTTCTTCAAATACACTTATGGAACAAAGTGGGGAAGGGGTAAATGAGAGAAATGAGGAGATTGTGGTTGTCAATAAGGATGTTGAAGAAGAGAATAATCCTTATACAAAGAGAAAAAGAAAGAAAACATCAGATGTTTGGCAGAATTTTACTCATAAAATTTCCAGATGGAAATGAAAAAGTTCAATGTAACTTTTGTAAAGCCAAACTTAGCAAGAGTGCAACTGGCACCACCACCCAATATAAAAGACATTTGGATACTTGTCCACGTCATCAATTAAGTAAAGGGCAAAAACACATCAAGTTGGAGCACTATAGTCCTAATTCTGAAAGTGCAAGTACTATTCAAAAGGCCCATACTTGAAAATATGACCATAGTAAGATTAGAGAAGTTCTTTCTCATATGATCATGGTGCATGAGTTGCCCGGCTCGATCCCCACAGGATCCACCCCCCCAAGGGGGTGGCCCGGCTCCGCCGGGAGTTGAACCCCGCCCCTGCTCCCACCAGAAAACCCGAAGAAATTAAAAGCGACGGAGCCGCAGCAACTTGCGGGCTTTGATGCTAGACACACGAAATGAAACGTGTGCACAGTCAATTACGTGGTTACAATGCGCGTAGATCACGGCGAGAAGGAAGTAGTCGCGATCTGAGAGCGGATAACCTCAGTCCCCGGGTGGAGGGAGAAGCCTCAATCCCCAATCAAAAACGGCCACATATCCTCGTCACTTAAGTGGCGGTTCAAGAACCGGTTCGGTGAACCACTATCGAAAAGAGCTAAACCTCTACCAATGCCTTTGTAACTCACTACCCGTTGGTAACGAGTTAGTAAGACGTTGGTAGCGGTTCAGCCCTTTTCAGTAGTGGTTCACCGAACTGGTTCTTGAACCGTCACTTAAGTGACGAGGGTATGTGGCCATTTTTTATTAGAGACTGAGGCTTCTCCCTCCACCTGGGGATTGAGGCGATTTGCTCTCGTCGTGATCTCACTAGCGGGGAGGAAGACGGTGACCGACAAACAACAATGTGCGGACGGCGGCGCGGCCTGCCTTTCCACCCAGATTAGGGGTGAGCACGGTTCGGTTTGGTCCGATTTATGCCATTTTTTTCCCAAACCGAACCAAACCGAATCAACCCCTCGAACCGAACCAAACCAAACCGATTTCAATTTGGTTTGGTTTGGTTTGAAACAAAAATATATAAAAAGTATTTTAATTAATTATTTTTTACATATATATAATAGTTTTTAAGTTAAAAACAATCAAAATAAATATTATTTATTATAAAATTATAAAAATTTTATTTTTAATAATATTATAATATTTTTTATATGTTTTTTATTAAATCGGTTTAAACAGTTTGGTTTGGTTTAAACCGGTTTGGAGGACTTTCAAACTGAACCGAACCAAACCAAACCGAACATGATTCAAACCACTATCAATTTAAAATTGATATTGATAGTAATCAAAAGATATTTGGTTAATAGTATAAATTGTAAACTTTGTAGTCAAACAAAACATATAAATTTCTATTAATTTTGATATTGATATTCTTCTTCTAAAATTATAGATATTAATGTTAACATAATATTATTTTTGATACTATAAGCAAACAGGCCATAAGATGATGTTAGGGCCTATTTGGTTAGAGTATAAAAACAATGCCATATTAATATTGATAAATATTTTTAAGGTCATATTTTGGTAACACTTAGACATTTTTATCACTATTAATTTTAAAATTGATGTCAATAATAATCACTAATAGATGTTTGGTTGATAGTATCAATTTTAAAAATTATAATATAAATAAAGAATGTTATGTATGACCATGTTTGGTTATACTATTAGACATCGCTATCACTATCAATTTTAATATTGATATTGGTAGTAATCACTAATAGGTGCTTAGCTAATTTTATCAATTTTGCAATTGTAATGGAATCAAAACATGTTAAGTAATATACGTGTCAAATTGTATCAATTTTGATATTGATACTTCCGGTAAAATGAACTTCAGATAAGCACCCCCACTACCATGCACAAAACGTGAACATTTAAATAAAAATTCAAGTGGAACAGTAATTAGGCAAGAAACTTCAAGGCGGGAAGGAGATCATGATGGATCTTCCTCCCTCCCTAATCAAAAATTATCGCTAAGAATTCAAATTGATAAAATTATAACTTGTGTGAAGAGGTAGTGTGAAGATTCATAGAGTCCATTCGGACTACCTTTGAAAGTCGGGTCCAAGAATCTAGTAGCTCCACTATTTTGCTTCCAAGAAAAATACCACCAATGACCACAATGTTAAAAATTTACTCTAAATCGCAAGTGAGTTGATGGAGAGGTCAAGAAACTATGGTTAGGGTTACACTGTTGAAGCTAGAAAGAGAGAGGAGTGGAATCCGATTATAGAACATAGTGATTATGAAATTATCAGAATCAAAACTCTTAACTTTTATCAGAATCCAAATCAGATTTTGGTAATTTTTCTATTGAATCTTACGAGTTTACAGCCCTACGAGCAAGTCATCTAATTTAATTAGAAATTTTCTAATTTTAGTAGAACTAGCTGCAAATGCAGAACGTGCAAGCCCGTGCCCAATAGGCCATCATTCCTTCGTTAAGTGTCAACAAGGATATTTTAGAAACGAAAAGTTCAAAGAAAAAAGGATAAAGAGACTTTTTTTTGAGAAATTCAAAAAAAGTAGTTATTATCTTAATCTCATCTATTTATTTAACACCTTTTATAAAAATAGTGTATGAAATCTGGTTAAATATGCCTAGATATATGTTATAATTTTAGTGATTTTTTAGTAATAATTATTATTTGTTATATATAAATATTATATTATTGACCTGATAAGTACGCTACAATTTAACATGTTTTGAATGTTGCACTTCGATATGATAACATGTACATGTGCTTTAAGAAAATGTACAATGGAAAATGTTAGAATTTTATTTTATGTATTTTTATTTGAGTATTTAGAGTTTTTTGAATTCTTTTTATTTTAGTCCTTTAGAGGACATATATGTAATTAGGGTTTTAGAGGTCTATCTTGTAATGTCTAGCTCTATTTAAAGAGTCTAAGTCATTGAATGGAGATAGAGATTGATGTTTTTGAAGAAAATGAGAAGCTCCTCCCGTTCCCCCCCCCCATTCCCCTCTGACGTCGGTGTCATTCTCCCACCCCCAGGTGCTCCTAGTCCTCCCTTCCCCTTCCTGGTGTTCCCCTTCACCTCTGGAGCTAAATCTGGTGCTTCTTCCTCTGCCCCGTTCAGTGTTACGACTGATAGAAATGTATGACATACAAGCCAATCATATATGATATGATTCGACATTTCTAAAAATATCTTATTCAATTAATTAGGCAAATCTTCATTATAAGCTCTTATTAGATGCGAATATAATAATGAAGTCCTTGATCAAATACAATGATGATTAAATCATGATGAGATCATGATAATGAGATTGATCATCTAGAGGTATTTGATCTAAATGTTCCTAGTCATAGGATACTTGAGACGGGACATCAAGGATCCGGATAGACTAGTGTATGTGATGTCTTCTCATGTGATGAGGACGACCGATCTCATTGGTCATTAGTGTGGAGACACTGAGATACACATGCAGGTGCTCATTAGTTGAATGAGTTCACTGAACTGACCGAATTAGAAACTCTGAATGGTATCTTACCGAACTGTCTATCAGGGTTTTCTATCATCACGGTTGCATGGTTGGACCTTTGACCTGAGTCGCCAAAGATGCCTTGTTGGGTGGAACTTGTGCTTTGACCATTGACTTATGGATCACAATTTAGATGGTCCTATATAGCGATGGATCGGGTACAAGGAAAATCCGATGGAGGCAATTGAGCGGACAACAAGGGATCATCCACTCTCGGTAAGTGAGAGTGAATGTCCTATGGGATAGTACTCTAAATCCCTGGCCAGGGTAGATAGGATAATTGGAAAAGGAGTTTTCCAATTGATCCAATTCCGAGTACATGATCCTATAGAGTCGGTACACTAAGGAGTTGACAGTCGATGCCGTACTCCTTTCCGACCGGGACATTGGATGGATGAGAGTTTATATCCATGTGGTAACTGATGATGGAAAGGCTCAATGGAGATGAGATTATCCCCATAGCCATTTGGGATCATGGGATGTGGCTTGTACCCTTCATGATCGGTAGGCCGATTAATCTGTTATCGGATAATGGATTTAATTAAATTAAATAGAATTGTTCTATTTTATTTAGGCCTCAACCAAATAGGCTATTGGGCCTAGTGGGTCACACACAAAAGGACTTATCCACAAGTACAGGGGCAAGGGCGTAATTTATAGAGATTTTGGGTTTTTATGAAAAATTCCATAATTCTCTATAAATACTAATGGTTTCAGCCAAACCCCATCAAGCCAAGGGTGAAAACCACGTCCCAAGTCTCTTCTCTACCTCCTCCTCTCTTTAGAAGGTGTCCATGGTCGATGGAGCTCCGTTCGGGAAGAGTTCTCGAGGTCGACGCGAAGGGAGAACCTGCTGTGGATGAAGTTCGTGTGGATACTGCTGGAGACCGGACACTTGAACGGTTTGGAGAGCTTAAGAAGCTCATCTCCTTCCTCTCTATGGGATTATATGAATCCCTGTCAGGTATATTCGAACCCGATTTGATCGGTTTTCGGTTTTCGTCGTTCGGTTCTGATTGAGACGGATTCTAAAGAAACCCATAGGAATCGTCGCTTCCGCTGCACCAAATTTTAATGGACGATTCCTTACAACGACCTTCATCAACATCTCCATCAACCATGCCCTAGGTCCATCCAGACCTCCCCACCTCCTCCCCTCACCCATACGGACCATCTCCCTCTATTAGAAGCCCCTTGCGACCCCCTTCTGCTGGAAGCTCTACCACCCCCCCTTTTGGTTGCGGTTGGACACCCTGCCTAAAAAGGCCCTCCCCCACCCCGGACGACTCCCCTCCGCCCCACAAGCCCCTCCCACTGGCCCATTGCCCTCTTATGAAGCCTCCTAAACCGCCTCCACCCTAGTGAGCCGCCACGAGCCCGGACCCCCAACCCCACTTTCGTCAACTGCCGAAGACCCCCGAGGATCCCTCATTCTGGAGGGCCTTGCCGACGACGACGAAGGAGGAGAGAAGAGGAAGAATAGGTGGCACCGTCGGAGACTCTCGCTGCCGCTACTGAGGCCTCACTCTCCGTTCTTGGCCACGGTGGCCGCTGGACCCGCCGCGCTCAAAGACGAAGACCCCCTCCCCCTTCAGCCATCGGGCACACCGAGCGGCCTCCACGGACCCCCGGACTCCTCCTGTCTTAGTCAGGCTCACTGTCAATGCGCCACGTCCCCCACCGGGTTCGCCTCCTCTTGGGCTGCCACAACCCCCCCCCCCCCATAAACTGACTAGAAACACCACATCATCTCCCTCTTATCAATGGTCTCAGCCAGATAGATTTATCGTGGATCCAAATGAAGACAACTCAGATTTCAGTTTCTGAATAATAGAACTAAAGAGTCACAGAGGAATTAAGATCTGCCGAAACAACAAATAGACATCATAGCCTAGAAGGCTAGTCTATGGCTAGATTCGCATAGTCAAACCGTAGAGAAGAAAAATAACCATAGATCGTCCACAAACCAAGCAAAGATGACCTAAAACTATGAACGAAGCAAAGCGGACCTAAAACCAGACGAGAGGAACTTCAAGAACTTGTAACATGTTACTAAAATCAGATTTCTTCGTTTTGACTTTGAACTGAGGAAATCCAACTCCAAGCAAATCGATCATATTCAACAATCCATAAATTGGAATGGTCAATCCCAGCCAAAAGAAGAAGTTGAAATAAATCCGAGCCAAGAGCTGCCATCAGTATATAGAAACTGAGGCAACTAGAAGCTACAATAAGCTTTCAATCAACAATACCAACTAACTCAAAGAGACATCTCAGAAATAAATGGCGACCATAGAAACTTCAAGTCCAAACTGAGGATGTAACTGAAGTTGCTCTAAGTAGAGAAGTTTTTGGATCTAAATACCAAAGGTAAGACTTGTTAAAGTCTGTTGGGAGGGAGTTTTTGTGTTGCAGACGTCCAAAAAAATTAGGAGAAGGATCTTAAGGAAATATGTGGTAATAACATCCGGAAATGTGGATGTTTAAACAAGGAACTTTTTGAGATTGGGATCAGAGAAATCCAAGACAAAGGAAAGTTTAAAGTCATAAGATGTAAAACAAAAAAAATCAAATCAAAATCCCATTTATGAGAAATGTCAAACAAAAAGCCAATCAAGGTCAATCCAAAGATAACTATCATCAAGATAACAAATCAAATACAAAATCCTGAATCTAGTGAAGCTCAGAGCAAATTCCCAAATCAAGAATAAAACAAAAAATAAATAAATCTCTAGGTAAACTTAATCCACTCGCATTAAATACAAAATAATCTCAAAGATAAAATATTAAATCACAAACCCGAAACCAAGTCCACATATAGAACCTAAGCTAACTTTCACAAGACAAACCATGATAATATCAATAGAGACTTCAGGTCTTGGATAATATTCTAAATCAAATTCAAGTCAAATCTCCAAATAAAAAGTAAGCAATTTAAACTGAAACCTGAAGTAATATTGAACCACAAATTGGATCACATCCTCACAAAAAAAACAACTTTCAAAATGAACCGAAACTGACCAAAGAAACAAATTGAACCCAAACCCAAATCAAAAGATATCAAGTGAAAATTAAATTAGATTACCAGACAGACTTTAATTGACTCAAATTAAGCCCCAAATGACATCAAGTCTTAATCAAATCTCGAATCAAATCAAGTCAAATACAAAATACATGCATCTTAACCAAAATTTGAAAAAGATCATTAAAATCAACTCAAATTAATCTTAAATATTCTCAAAGATGAAAGTAACAACCCATGAATAAAATTTAATTTCTCAAAAAAACTCAAATAAATTTAATTCAATATAAACTAAATTTAAAACGCATTAAGTGTTTACATTCCATTCAGATCATATGGCCGTTGCTCTTGTGTGTTTATTTTGTAGATGCTTGTCTTTTATTTCATTGATCGCTATGTCGGATAATCAAGGGTATTCGAATGGTTGTTCAATGTAATATCTATTGGTACTTCGCAAGTTTGATAGGGAGAGATCAAAATAAATTTTCAAGGAACCTAACAACCTCAATATATATTTTTATACAAATCATTGATCTAGCCAATACTCTTATAGGATATCACCTATTTTTTATGTAGTCAATGCTAAGTCAAAACAAAATTGACTTTCAAAAATCCTGAATTTTAAAATTTGAGGTTACATCACAACGTAAAGTTGATTTTAGGATAAAGACAAGTCACAGATGACTCTGAGGCAAGAATAACCACAAAGTTTCCTACCAACACATTTCGACAATCCCATTTTATACCACTATCACCGGCATGAGGACAAGAAGACCCCTCTAGGAGGTCATGCTGCCTTAACATTCCATCTTCGCTTGCACTCCAAACTACATGCGGATTCACAAGCTCAACCTACGCAATACGTGTAAAATAAGGCATACAGAACATCAATGAAAAAAAAATGTCAAGAGAAGGTCTTACTGCTAACTTTTTAACTCTTCCTGAATGACATTGGAAATGCGCTAATGGTTCGGCAATATTTTCCAACCTTGCTTGAGAATGAGATAAATGGAAAATATGAACCTAATGACAAGGAAAGTATATCAAGTCAAAATCCTAATGAAAATATATAAAAGGTTCTTGAGTCAAGTTCTCACAGTACAAGCATAGTTTACCTTAGCATCTCCAGCACTAGATGCAACACACTCATCAGAAGTTTATGGAATAAATCTTGTGCAAAAAATGTTATATGAGTGACTAGTACTAATGTTGTGCATTAGACTTTTAGTGGCATAACTCCAAATGTTAATCTTCACAAAAATTGAAAAAAGCATCAAATTACTTGCTCCCTCCCTCTTCAATGCCTAATGAACAATTTCAGTGCAAGTGGCAACGTGCTAATATTCAATGTACCACCATAAGGTTAAAAATAGAACATAAAAATATATTAAAAGTATTATTTTAGAAATGTAAATTCGAACATATGATATCCAATAAATGTGTTCGTAAGGAGCATCATGAAGTTCAAATGAACGTCATACAAAAATTAAGAGGAAATAGAGGCTAGCAAGCACTCTCAAATAGATGTTGTTTATGAACTCATTTATCGGATATCATATGTTCAACTTTACATTTATAAAATAATACTTTTAATATACTTTTATGTTCTATTTTCAACCTTCTGGTAGTACATTGAATATTAGCACATTGCCACTTGCACTGAAATTGTTCATCAGGCAGTGGAGAGGGAGGGAGCAAATAATATGATGCTTATTTCAATTTTTTGTGAAGATTAACATTTGGAGTTATGCCACTAAAAGTCTAATGCACAACATTAGTAATGGTCACTCATATAACATTTTTTGCACAAGATTTATTCCATAAACTTCTGATGAGTGTGTTGCATCTTGTGTTGGAGATGCTGAGGTAAACTGTGCTTGTGCTGTGAGAACTTGACTCAAGAACCTTTTATATCTTTTCATTGGGATTTTGACTTGATATACTTTCCTTGTCATTAGGTTCAGATTTTCCATTTATCTCATTCTCAAGCAAGGTTGGAAAATATTGCCGAACCATTAGCGCATTTCCAATGTCATTCAGGAAGAGTTACAAAGTTATCAGTAAGACCTTCTCTTGACATATTTTTTTTTTCATTGATGTTCTGTATGCCTTATTTTACACGTATTGCGTAGGTTGAGCTTGGGAATCCGCATGTAGTTTGGAGTGCAAGCGAAGATGAAATGTTAAGGCAGCATGACCTCCTAGAGGGGTCTTCTTGTCCTCATGCCGGTGATAGTGGTATAAAATGGGATTGTCGAAATGTGTTGGTAGGAAACTGTGGTTATTCTTGCCTCAGAGTCATCTGTGACTTGTCTTTATCCTAAAATCAACTTTACGTTGTGATGTAACCTCAAATTTTAAAATTCAGGATTTTTGAAAGTCAATTTTGTTTTGACTTAGCATTGACTACAGGAAAAATAGGTGATATCCTATAAGAGTATTGGCTAGATCAATGATTTGTATAAAAATATATATTGAGGTTGTTAGGTTCCTTGAAAATTTATTTTGATCTCTCCCTATCAAACTTGCGAAGTACCAATAGATATTACATTGAACAACCATTCGAATACCCTTGATTATCCGACATAGCGATCAATGAAAGAAAAGACAAGCATCTACAAAATAAACACACAAGAGCAACGGCCATATGATCTGGATGGAATGTAAACACTTAATGCGTTTTAAATTTAGTTTATATTGAATTAAATTTATTTGAGTTTTTTTGAGAAATTAAATTTTATTCATGGGTTGTTACTTTCATCTTTGAGAATATTTAAGATTAATTTGAGTTGATTTTAATGATCTTTTTCAAATTTTGGTTAAGATGCATGTATTTTGTATTTGACTTGATTTGATTCGAGATTTGATTAAGACTTGATGTCATTTGGGGCTTAATTTGAGTCAATTAAAGTCTGTCTGGTAATCTAATTTAATTTTCACTTGATATCTTTTGATTTGGGTTTGGGTTCAATTTGTTTCTTTGGTCAGTTTCGGTTCATTTTGAAAGTTGTTTTTTTTTGTGAGGATGTGATCCAATTTGTGGTTCAATATTACTTCAGGTTTCAGTTTAAATTGCTTACTTTTTATTTGGAGATTTGACTTGAATTTGATTTAGAATATTATCCAAGACCTGAAGTCCTTTTTGATATTATCATGGTTTGTCTAGTGAAAGTTAGCTTAGGTTCTGTTTGTGGACTTGATTTCGAGTTTTTGATTTAATATTTTATCTTTGAGATTATTTTGTATTTGATGTGAGTGGATTAAGTTTACCTGAAGATATTTTTTGTTTTATTAAGGTATGACATCTCTTGATTTGGGAATTTGCTCTGAGCTTCACTAGATTCATGATTTTGTATTTGATGTGTTATCTTGATGATAGTTATCTTTGGATTGACATTGATTGGCTTTCTTTCTACATTTCTCATAAATGGGAATCTGATTTGATTTTTTTGTTTCACATCGTATGCCTTTAAACTTCACTTTGTCTTGGAGTTCTACGATCTCAATCTTAGAAGGTTCCTTATTTAAACTTCCACATTTCCAGATGTTATTACCACATATTTCCTTAAGATCCTTCTCCTGATTTTTTTTGGACTTCTGCAACACAAAAACTCCCTCCCAACAGACCTTAACATGTCTTACCTTTAGTATTTAGATCCAAAAACTTCTCTACTTAGAGCAACTTCAGTTACATCCTCACTTCGGACCTGAAGCTTCTATGGTCGCCATTTATTTTCGAGATGTCTCTTTGAGTTAGCTGGTACTGTTGACTGGAAGCTTGTTGTAGCTTCTAGTTGCCTCAGTTTCTATATATTGATAGCAGCTCTTGGCTCGGATTTACTTCAACTTCTTCTTTTGGTTGGGATTGGCCATTCTAGTTTATGGATTGTTTAATACGATCGATTTACTTGGAGTTGGATTTCCTCAGTTCAAAATCATAACGAAGAAGTCTGATTTTAATAAAGTGTTACAACTTCTATAAGCTTCTCACGTCTGGTTTTAGATCCGCTTTGCTTCGTTTGTGAACGATCTGTGGTTATTTTCCATCTCTACGGTTTGACTACGCGGATCTAGCCATAGACTAGTCTTCAAGGCTATGATGTCTATTTGTTGTTTCGGCTGATCTTGATTCCTCTGTGACTCTTCAATTCTATTGATCAAAAGCTAAAATCTGAGTTGTCTTCATTTAGATCCACGGTAAATCTCTCTGGTTGAGACCATTGATACGAGGGATATGATGTGGTGTCTGTAGACACGCAATTTTGGCCCAGTTGGAGAGTTTAAATTCTTGTTTTCATGGAGAATACTTAAAGCAGATCATGTTTTCCGGACGGATCAAGTTTCTGGCACGTTCCAAAGGGGATCAATGGAGCAATCAGCCGAGCCAAACACCCTGTGTATAGGGCACCTGGCGCCCTATATATAGGGCACCTGGCGCTAGGGATGTCAATGGTAGCGGATTATCCGATTATCCGACCCGTTCGTTAACTTAATGGACGGTTAAAGGATCATCAAAAATTTCCGAATAGGGTATCCTTAGCCGTTTACCGAATATCCGTCTTTTTAACGGATACGGTCACGGATACAGTATAAACCGAACCCGATAAACCGTTTTCGAACCCGTTAAGTAAAGCTTGATCCAACGGTTGAAAATATATCAACATCTAACGTTCAAGAAATATGTCAATCTCAAAAACCCTAAAATTATTTTGTGAATCTCCGAAATCGACTTTTCAACTTCTGCCTGTTCCTTCTTCCTTGCCCGACGCCCTACATGTTGCATCATTGCACCTTCACCTTGACGTGGCGGCCGGCGGCTACGTCATGGACCTGTTGGTTTTAGGTGGCCGATGTGACCTCGGCGCCTTTGTTGCGCCTAGCGACGTCCGCGTCCGCGTGATGCCTGCGAGGCTCCCAACTCTCTCTCTCCTCTGGTTCACCTGCAGCACTGTCACCCCTCTCTCGCTCTCGTCTTGGAACATTCTCATGAACTTGACAGATGTGGGCCATTGTATGCAATTGTCTATGTTACTTAGTTATCTTGGATCATAGGTCAAGTTCATTCCCTACTTTTGTTGCAAAGACACATTATTTGACAAATATTTATTTCGTGGTGCTAATATACATGATATCTCTGTATTATCTTACTACGATATTTAAGCATACATGTTAGAAGGAAGCTAACATTTTTTGTGTATATTAGGTAGTTTCTAGTAATGCTTATATATTCGTTAATTAACCGTTAACCGACCGTAAACCGTTTTTAAGCGGATATTACAATGCGGTTCGCGGATACACCCATTACCGATAGTTAACGAATAGTAAGTGGATACTTCTTTTTTTATAGGATACGAATACGGATAATACTATTATTCGACCCGTATCCGACCCGTTGACATCCCTACCTGGCGCCCTATAAACAGGGCACCTGGCACCCTGTATATAGGGAACCAGGCGCCCTATATACAGGGCGCCTGGAACCAAATCAAATCGATTTGACCGGCTGATTTGACCCCCGCAGTGACTCGTCTTGTCGACCTGACAGACCTCATGATGCTGGCGCCCCATATACAGGGCGCTATGCCGCGTGGCACTGTTTTTCGAAAATGGCCAAAGTGCCCTTTTTTAAGCTATAAATAGACCTCCATTTGGAGCTTGTAGAAGGTTCCAACTTCGTGCCACCCTAGAGCTCATCCAACACCACGTTTCTAAGCCATTTTCACCCCCCATAAGCCTCCAAACCGATCCAAAATCGTCCACCAAAAACCCAAAAAACCTTCTGTTTCTGTCACCCAGAAACATGTTTTTTCTCCAACTTTGAGAGCTTATACCCATCGCTCCTCTTTTATCCAGCATCCAAACCACCTTCCATTGGCTTCATTTGCATATTGTCTACAAGGAGGAGCCCCTACTTTGTCCCGGAAGCCGCCCAGCACTCCGGAGCGGCGTTGCGAAGAGGGGAAGAAAATCTGTTCGGGCCAGACTTAGTGCCCCGTATACAGGGCGCTTTGACCTTGGTCAACGCGCCCCATAAGGGGGGCACCTGCTCCTAGCGCCCTATATATAGGGCACCAGGAGGGGCAGAAGCTCATTTTGTCATTTTTCGGAGTCCGATCGCCCGTTTAATCGAGTTTTTGTCTTCCTTTTTCGTCTTAGCACTGTTCATCATGTTATTTGGCATGTTTTAGATAATTTCGCATCTCATACATGTTTAAAAACCTACCAAAAATAGGGGTTGGGATTCCATCCCGATCCGGTTAGTTCATCCCCTTTTGCATGATTCAGAGTCGTTCTCAAGCATGATGCTATACTTGCGCCAGAGCTAATGATTTTCATTTGTCTTTCTTCATGTTTTGTGCAGGACATTCTTAGGTAGATCGACCGGAGTGAAGATTCAATCCGATCATAGGTGAAAGAACTCCCTAAAGCTCTCCCTTCTCGGCCGGCCGAGAAAGGAGAAGTTAGAACCTAACAATCTCCCCCTGTTTACATCCCCAAGGTACGACGGTCAAACTCTCTCTTCTTCTAGTTCATTTGCTTAATACTCAATCACACTTTGGAGCCTTCGGCTCCTGGTGACCACACACTTCCTTCACACATACACACTCTCCTTCTCCTCTCCTTCTCTCTCCCTTGCCGACGCGCGCGCGCGAGCCGAGCCGGCTCATCCGGGTGCCTACACCTTTTGGCGACCACGGTGGGACAACTCTTGCTTAAGTGAGTTCTTTTCACATTTTAAAAGAACGTCCAACATTTTCATCCTTGCTTTGGCTCTTGCTTGAGTTCTTACATTCTCCTAGCATTCCTATTCACTTGCTTGCTTGTTTACTTGCTTCACTTGAGCATCACTTAGTTTCTTCCGGTTTACTTGCTTTATGTGGGTCCTCTTTAAAAAAAAAGAGGTACCATATAATTTTAGGCTTGCTTTAATCAATTTACTTTGACTTTGCATTATCTTGCTAAGCATCTTTGCTTATTTTATTTAAAAAACAAACAAAGTCTAAGTTCTCCTCTAAAGCATCTTTAGTTGAAATTAATGCTTGCTTTCACCCTTTCTTAACTTTACATCACTGCCTTGCTTACTCATCTTCCAATACTTTCTTGATCATTGCATGCTTTTATTTTCGTCTTGTTTGCTTCTCACTCCTTGATATCTCACTTGCATTTAGTTTGCATTGGAGTTCTTTCGACTCCTTTAGGTCATCTGAGAAGGGAGGCTCTCTCCTCCCAAAGCCCTACACACCCAAACACCCCTCTTGGTGGTTGCGAACTCCTCCTCCGGGGATTCCCTCTCGGAAGGACCGGGTAGCTTCCATCAAGACCTTCATAAGTCCCCAGACGTGAAGGATTCCCTCTTCACAGATCGGGCTGGTTGTACCATTTTATCCCAAAACCCGGAGTACCTACTACCTATCGTTGTGAAAAGAGTGACAACCTTAGAGTGCTCGGCGTTGTGAGAGCATAGGGTCCTACCCATTTATTTGAGTGGACATTATTTCTCTTAACAAGCCACTAATTCAAGGTTGAAACACAAAAAATTTGCGGTAATCATTCTAAGTCTGTGCCATCACTTGTTTGCGAATCAAAATTGAAAACCAAAAACCAAAAATTTGAACACTTAACAAAAACCCAAAAGAAATTTTTGTTTGAGGTTAATTTGCTTGATAACTTGTTTGTTCAAACAAAAATCAAAAGCCGAAAAAAAAGAAGGAAAATTTTAAAACTAAAAAAAAAAGATTCTTGTGTTTTTCGTCACCTTTCCCTTCCATTTATGAACTTGAGATCAGGGCGAGTCATTGGGATGACGGACCAAGGATACGAACCGTTGCAGTTGGAGTATGACCTATCCTATCCCCACCCGGATGTCGTATGTGCCGTTAATGAACCCGAGATGCTCCCTGAAACCAGTTCACCTCGACCCCACCCAGATGCTCTGTGGGAGGCATTCGCTCATGCCGACCCAACTCATATACAAGCCATTGAGGCCATCCCGAAAGGGAAATCTATGTTATTTGGCTGTTTATCCCGGTAATTCATATAAGCTGACTAATGTAGAAGGAGAAGAACTAGCTCATCCCTGGAATGGTGTATACCTCAAAAAATATTTCCCTTAAAAAAAATCACAAAAAAATCTATAAAATCCAAAGGTGTGAAGAATAATGACAACATC
Source organism: Cryptocoryne crispatula var. balansae (assembly GCA_036172225.1). Classification (NCBI taxonomy): domain Eukaryota; kingdom Viridiplantae; phylum Streptophyta; class Magnoliopsida; order Alismatales; family Araceae; genus Cryptocoryne; species Cryptocoryne crispatula. The sequence continues at coordinate 23,186,104 of CM069920.1, forward strand.
CTATGCTTACTTGCTCGGTGCACCAACTTGTCACTTAGGGAAATAAGGATAGGCATCATACTGCACACACTACACGCCTAGTTTTGAGATCCAATGATCGGAAGTCAGAGAGAAAGCTAGGCAACGCTTGGCAAAAGAAGGTCAACCTAATCCCGTTCTCTTCTCGTTCCGGTCCAGAATAGATGAAAGGGATTAGAATGAGGAGTATTGAAAGTGCCCATTGCCTTAGTTGGAAAATGCCTCTGAAGGTCTGACTTCTTAAAAAGAAGAAAAATGTGCCAAAAGATGGGCAATGACCCCTCAGGTCGGCAAAAGAATAGACCTGTATGAATGTGTACCGACAAAAGCCCAGAAAAGAAAAGGCTCCAAAAGATGGGCAATGAACCCCTCAGGTCAAAATCAAACAAAAAAAAAGACGTGTCTGAATGTGGGCCATCAAAGAAAAAGGGCTAGAAGGAAGGACCCGAGGATGTCAAATCCCAAACAGGCAACGCGGGCACTAGTAAAGAAACAAATTTGACACCCCTGAATCCTATTAAGGACTTACCACCAATCATCTTCCCTCTTTAACCTTGCGGGTAAGGTTGACCGACTCGATCCAAAAAGAGCCATGGCCTATCAAGGGCGAAAGGTCAGAAGATCTCGGACAAGGCACTTTCTTACACGTGATGCCAACTCTTAACCCTTAGGTAACAATGAAAGGCACCTATGGCAAGCAAGGCGAAGGATGAGATAATCGTGTCCCTCACACCAAACAAAAAAATCAAATACTTCAAAAAGTACCAAACAAATCTATAAAGTCAAAAATCTTAAAAAGAGAATATTCAAAACACCAAAAAAATCGTAAAAGTTCCAAAACACCAAAAACATTATAAAACCATCAAAAACCAAACAAATCAAAAAAATCCCAAAATACCTAAAAATTTGCTTCCTAATTGACTAGTTGCCTTTGCATTCATATTTAATTTCAGTCTTGCATGTTTCCTTTTGTGCATACTTATATTTTTTCCGTTATTTTACCTTGATAAGGCCTATGTCCCTTGACAAAAGATTAAGGCAGTTTCGCCCTTTTCTTGCAAGGGACTAAGCCTAAATAAAGTTCTAATCGCCTTTTGAGTAAACGCAGGGAGTCAGAAAAAGAAGCCAACAACTATCACTATGAAAAGAAAGGTACATCAAAGATAGAAGGGGCCGGCACATCACAAATCGCCTCCTCCCTCTGCTAGGGCCTGATCACCTGGAGGTGGCATGGCAAGTCTCTCCTCACCTCTCCTCCTATGACTACTAGTCTGAGAGGAACCCGAGTGGGTAGGTCCCCTCAGCGTGGTCCCACGGGAGTCAGAGCGGTGGGAGTGGCTCCGAGATCGAGACTGCAACGCCTGCATCATCAACTGATGATGCTCCGCCTCCACCCGATTGAGCTCTCTAGAGTGCTCAAGGCGAAGAAGGAGGATCTGCTCGGACTCTGGTCGTGACAGCTCGACCACGCGAGCCTCCAGTCTCCCGACCTACAAGATGACAAAGAGATGCATCAGCTACAGGAAAAGCAGTTTAAGGAAAAGAATCAAACTTGTACCTCCTGTGTCAGCTCCTCTATTCTCTGAGCAGTGTGTAGAAACCAAAAGAAGCGTCAGTCCATGAATTCCCAGCTTAAAATCTTAATAAAGACATCGCACCTCGGAAGAAGAAGGACCAGGATCCGGAATGCCTACGAGGGGCTCGAGCCCGAGCTCCCTCTGTAGCTCCATCACCTACCGGAAGAATGTCAGGAAAGAAAAAAAATGATGACGAACAAAGCAGAAAGATATGTACCTTGTCCTAAAGACCGAGGGATTACTAGTAGAAGGCGGAGCACCCCCCGCAGAGAGGTCGGAGATCCTCGCCCAAAGATCCTTGTTCTACAAAAGAGAGAGTGTTAGAATCAAGCAAAGTAAAACAGAAGGAAGTCACGAAAATTCGCCTCGGTAGTAAGGGCCTGCACCCGTTCCTTCAGCTGGGCAATCTGCAAGAAAAGAAAAGAAGGTTAGCAAGGCAAATAAAGGAAGAAGACAGCATGAGAAAGAAACAGTAATCACCTCAAGGAGAAAACCCGTCTCTAAAGAACTGCTCCCGGGGTCTGTAGGTATGAAGGAAGGAGGATCGACCGGCAGATGGTGAGAAGGGAGCTCAGGACCCATGGGCTGGCCGAAGTCAAACAGCTCGAAGGGGGCCTCTGGAGGCTCATCGAAAACCGTCGGCTCGGGGGCAGCTGGGTGGGAACCCAACTCCAGCTCAGCCACGCGCTCGCGGAGCCGTGAGATCTGAAAAGAGGCAAAGGAAATAGTCAACAACACTCAAAGATATTAAACAAAGGCAAGGAACGTTACCTCATCGTCACGCCCACGCAGCTGTCAGCGCACACCTCGATAGCGGCATCGCTGAAAGAAAGAAAAGAAGGATCAGTTGACCGGCAATGTAAAGGTGCAAAGTACAGAAAATACCTGTCGCTCCAGCTCAGCCTCCAAAGATACTGTCCCTGCCCTCAAGTGAGACAGCTCCTCCTGAATACTCTGAAAGCAGCATATGGTTAAACATCAAGAAAAGGAAGAACAGTAATGGAAGCAACAAGTACATACCTCTCCACCCTCGGTGAAAAGGTGGGCAAATGTCGCCATGTAGCGACACAGATAATCACCACTGTCAGATGCACTGGAAGTTACTGGGGTGCCACCCCTCTTCCAGATCCGAACAGCAAACTGGCCCTCCTTTTTCCAGTCAATCTCCTGGATCAGGCCGCGGGTAGAACAACCCAGGCGCGAGTAAGGGGAGAGGTCTACCCACTCCTGGTGAAGCCCCAATGAGCGCATCGTGAGACGCACCCACAGTGGCTCCATCTCGTTCAGGCAGATCAGAAAGGTGTCACGGCCAAAGACCGGACGACCCTCCGATACCTACGGCTGCCGATCCAGATGAAGGTCTGAGTATGGGCACCAAACCACCTGAAAAAGCAAGGCAAGATAGTGAATAAGAAGAATCGAGAGACTGAAAAGAAAAATAGCAGAATACCTCATGGTGGGGAAAGCATAACAGCTGCCTCCTCAGGTTTTCCACCTAGTAGGGGTGGGAAGAAGCAGACCGAGTGGCAACCCAGCTGCTGATGAGCGGGTACTCGGGGTCAGCCTTCAGCAAGGCACGACCCAAGGGGATGTAGTAGTAACTCCATACCTGTCAATGAAAACTCAGTTAGTCACCAAAAGACAAGGCAGCATTAATGATGAACAAAAGAGCAAGGCATACCTGAAGGAATGGAGTAAAGCCGGCTACTGAAACCGGACCACTCTCCATCGCCAGTGAGGAGAACAGATGCGCCAACATAGCGGCACCCCATGCATACTCACCAACCTTCGACAGGTTGGCAAGAAAGGGAAGGAACCGCAAGTGCACCCTGTCCGTCTTTGAGGCCAGCAGAAGACGGGTAAGGAAGAAAAGGAGGAAACAGTGGAGATCCTGGTTGGCCTGGACGGTGCCCTCCTCACCGACCAAGTAGCGCTCGACGCGTTTCGTCAACACGTCGAGTACATCCGCCACTAGGTCACCCTTCCCCACACTGGCATTACCCATACCGAGCAAGTTCCCGACGTCTGTGCGCTTCATAACGCGCAGTCCGCCGAGGCAGTGTGGGATCGGATGACCCAGAAAGTCCTGGACCATAGCCGAGTAATCGCGGTAGGTCTTGCCGGTAACGGCGCGACCATGGACGCAAAGACCCGTAATTCGGAAAACGTCCTCCAAGGTGGGAACCATATGCTCCCAGGGAAAGAGGAAGGAATGGGTAGTGGAATCTCATCTCTCCCTCAAAGCCTGGATCAGGGGGAGGTCTTCCAAGAAGGCAGAGCAGCAGAGCAATAGGCCGAAACCCATTGCATCCAGTCGTACCTTATGGAAATCCTTCAACCCCTTGTAGGCATGGAAGACCATTTCCCAGGATATCCGGGACTTGATCTTCCCCTGCACAAACAAACAATCATGTTAGAAACAACAATCATGAATAATTCAAAAGGGGGAAGTCAATATTTGATTACCGAGACGGTCGGAGGAGGATGGAGAGAAGGAAGCTCCGACGAGCCGGGGTCGGCGAAAGAAGAAGCACCGGCGGAAGAGGAAGCGCCGGCGGAAGAAGAGGCTCCTGTAGTGCCCGAAGCACCGCCACGCTCAACACGGGATCTCTTCGTCATCTGCAACATTTCAAGATGTTAGAACGGGCCAGAAACAGCAAAACGAGGAAAACAGGGGCTGGGGACCAGGTGCCCCATTTATGGGGCGCCTGGACCAGGCGCCCCCATGATAGGGCCCCTGGAGCCCCAATGATGGGGTGCCAGGCAGAGCCTAGTGCCCCATCAAGGGGGTGCTAGGGGGGCTTGGCCCCCTTCTCTCTCCATGTTCTGATCTGGAATGACTCCGGATCGGTTCGGTCCCTTCTGCGAAAACAAAGATAACGGAATAAACTACAAATTTGCAGTTCGAAGAAACTTACTATGGTATCCGCACAGCACACTACACACCCCAAGAAGGTCCCGCTCAGTAGAAAAACTAGAAAAGTTGATGGTGAAATGAAGAAAAGGTGCAGGGGTGAAAATATAAAGTGTCATGGTTAAATTTTCAAAATTTTTAGAACATGTCTACAAGTAATATTCTTCTTGAAAAACACAAATTCATCAGCAAAACATTGATATTCAATTCCTTTTTGCATATTTTTGCTGGATACTAACACTGACAGGACACAGACACGACTTGAAAAGGAACTACATCGAGCAAACCCTAGACCTACACTGATCAAGTCCTAGACACAACAAAAGCAAACAACATATGACTGGACACAATCAAAAGCAGATACAAGTCATCCACCGCGCAGCTTCCTCAGCTTCGCCACGTATCAGCTCTTCCAGACCTCGTCTTCGTCCATGTAGGCACTCGGCGAGAAACTCTTGCAGATTCCCCAGATGGCAAGAATGCTCTGGCATTCTTCATCGTCAGCCGCCATGCCCATCTGACGATCCTTAACAGACGGAATATGGGAGAGACGAGGAACCTTGAGCCGTGGTTGGCCCAACTGAAGAAGACACCGATGTGAATTGTAGATGATGAAGGAGGTGCTGGTGATCAACCGAAGATCCACCCCAGGAGTGGTAGAGGCACGGACATTCTGGTGCATGACAGCATCGGTAGGACAGACAAATCCGCCACTGCTCATAGCCGAAAAGTACAAACGCCAGTCAGCGCGGGTCTTCACCGAAGGGCACTTGTTCATCACCTTGAATTCCATGCAGAGACGGCTGGTAAGAGGCTGGAGGGGGCTCCGAGCAAAAAGTCGGGAAGCCGTGGCTGGTCCAAAGCACACGTCAAACTTGAAATGCCAGTCAGCCCAGCACATGAATAGAAGGATGCTGCCGAACATGGGCCTACCAACACTAGCAGAGGTCATGCCGTCATAGAGATAGCCTAACACCGAGTGGGCTATGCACTCATTAGACCAGATACCCTGGATGCAAGGAAGGCAGGTAGGATCGAGCCACCAGTCCTCACACGGGTAAAGGAGCACCGAGGCAAGGCAAGCAGCAACACCTTTGGCACCGGGCAGAAGTAGGTCCTCATTGTCACCGGCGCCTTAAATCACGCCAATGAACCAATCCGCCAGTGCCTCGGTGTAAATACGCCCACCTACCATGATGGACCGAGCCTCTTCGGTGGTCATAAAGCCACGGAGGAAGTCCAAACCGGTGACCGGTCCAACAGGAATGAACATGGCCTGGCCGTACCCAGGCATGGCACGAAGCCCCAGGAATAGCTCCACCTCTTCTAAGAGGATGGTACATTCAAAGGAGTCGAAGACAAAAGTGTGAGTATCAGGATGCCACATTTCGAGAAGCGCACCCGCCTGAGAAAAGTCCCAGAAATATTTAAGGAGATGGTTGGCGTGGACTAGGATGCCGGAGAAGCCCCACCCGCTCAGAATAGTCCGCACATGGATGTTGATGGCGGCCATCAGACGAGCTATCCACAGCACCTGACCATAACCACGAGCACCGGGGAAATTTGGAAGGTCCTGCAGAATAATCACGCAATCAGAAAAGAAGGTTTCGAAACAAAACAAAAAGGGGTGCCTAATAAAGCCACTACCACTCCCATGGACACTCGGTTCCGAATATGGCACGGGACTTCAGAAAAACTTTTCATCTCGATTGAACCGGTCGGACGAGAAGAGGAGGATGCCATCGGAGCGAAGGAAGAAGAAGAACACTGTAGCTGGTGTGGGGGAGAAGAAGGGGAGGTCCCCCTTCTTATAGAGCTCAAAAGACTGCCTCGGGAAGGAGCGAGCTTAAAGTCCGCGCAGGTGCCCCACTTATAAGGCGTCTGGCGCCCTATAAACAGGGCGCCTGGCGCCCTATAACCAGGGCGCCTAGCGCCCTGTAAACAGGGCACCAAGCGCCCCTACAAGTAGGGCGCCTGGAGCCTTGCGTGGGCTATGGATAGGCCACGCCCACGTGGGTTATCATATATATCTTGCATAAATATCGTTTTAAGACCTCGGGTCTGAAAGGGCTGAGTCGGAGAACCCAAAGGGCTGAGTCGGAGAACCCCTTCAACAAAATCGATGAAGGACTCAGTCACCTTTTAGGCCCGCAGATAAGCCAAAGTCAGATAAACGGGGACGACGGTGTCTTCACGGATGTCCTGACCCGTTGCGTTTGACCTATATCTTCAACTATTTTCTTATATTTATTTGTATTTATTTAAACCCAGCATGCATCATGCATCATCTCATGCATCATCTCATGCATCATCATACTCATACCGACCTTTCCGTTACGGTATTTCTATGGCTTTCTAAGGAGGATTTGGTCTGCCCGGAAGACCCGGTTTCAACCGTGTTTCAATGATTTCATCAAAACAAGAAGTTTTTCTATGTCAAACTGAACCGGTATTGTTGAGTAAAATCTTATGAATTTGAAGAACCCAACCTTGGTTGATTGGTTGTCTCCTCTTTACTTTTCGTAATTTACTGCATTTCTACCGAGTCCAGCACACCATGCAGTTCGGGTCCTGGCCGGTAATAGTTCTCCCCCACGTGGGATTTTAGTTATTTACTTTCAGTACTATTCTTCTATTTAACCAATCAACCAGAGGGAAGGTTTCGATAAGACAAAGGGTAATCTCGAAGTCCGGTAAAGTTTTATTCCACTCAACAAGGCCAATGAGGGCGTGTCTAAATCTACACCTTGGCGTCACCTTTTCAGTTCATTACCACTTCATTCCGCTACGCCACATTATGCTTCGCTACATTCGCCTACGCTTCATTCGTGTCATTCCCCTACAAAGCCGACGCCAAGGCGAGGCAAGTTGTAGACACGCAATTTTGGCCCAGTTGGAGAGTTTAAATTCTTGTTTTCATGGAGAATACTTAAAGCAGATCATGTTTTTCGGACGGATCAAGTTTCTGGCACGTTCCGAAGGGGAACAATAGAGCAATCAGTCAAGCCAAACACCCTGTGTATAGGGCACCTGGCGCCCTGTATAGAGGGCACCAGGCGCCCTGTATATAGGGCACCTGGCGCCCTATTTATAGGGCACCAGGCGCCCTATAAACCCTATATACAGGGCGCCTGGAACCAAATCAAATCGATTTGACCGGCTGATTTGACCCCTGCAGTGACTCGTCTTGTCGACTTGACAGACCTCATGATGCTGGCGCCCCATATATACAGGGCGCTATGCCGTGTGGCACTATTTTTTGAAAATGGCCAAAGTGCCCTCTTTTGAGCTATAAATAGACCTCCATTTGGAGCTTGTAGGAGGTTCCAACTTCGTGCCACCCTAGAGCTCATCCAACACCACGTTTCTAAGCCATTTCACCCCCCATAAGCCTCCAAACCGATCCAAAATCGTCCACCAAAAACCCAAAAAACCTTCTGTTTCTGTCACCCAGAAACATGGTTTTTCTCCAACTTTGAGAGCTTCTACCCATCGCTCCTCTTTTATCCAGCATCCAAACCACCTTCCATTGGCTTCATTTGCATATTGTCTACAAGGAGGAGCCCCTACTTCGTCCCGGAAGCCACCCAGCACTCCGGAGCGGCGTTGCGAAGAGGGGAAGAAAATCTGTTCGGGCCAGACTTAGTGCCCCGTATACAGGGCGCTTTGACCTTGGTCAACGCGCCCCATAAGGGGGGCACCTGCTCCTAGCGCCCTATATATAGGGCACCAGGAGGGGCAGAAGCTCGTTTTGTCATTTTTCGGAGTCCGATCGCCCGTTTAATCGAGTTTTTGTCTTCCTTTTTCGTCTTAGCACTGTTCATCATGTTATTTGGCATGTTTTAGATCATTTCGCATCTCATACATGTTTAAAAACCTACCAAAAATAGGGTTTGGGATTCCGTCCCGATCCGGTTAGTTCATCCCCTTTTGCATGATTCAGAGTCGTTCTCAAGCATGATGCTATACTTGCGCCAGAGCTAATGATTTTCATTTGCCTTTCTTCATGTTTTGTGCAGGACATTCTTAGGTAGATCGACCGGAGTGAAGCTTCAATCCGATCGTAGGTGAAAGAACTCCCTAAAGCTCTCCCTTCTCGGCCGGCCGAGAAAGGAAAAGTTAGAACTTAACAATCTCCCCCTGTTTACAACCCCAAGGTACGACGGTCAAACTCTCTCTTCTTCTAGTTCATTTGCTTAATACTCAATCACACTTTGGAGCCTTCGGCTCCTGGCGACCACACACTTCCTTCACACATACACACTCTCCTTCTCCTCTTCTCTCTCCCTCGCCGACGCGCGCGCGCGAGCCGAGCCGGCTCATCCGGGTGCCTACAGTGTCTCTAGTCAGTTCATTTTGAGTTGAAAGAGTTTGAAACATCTGTGACACAAGTGTTTTTCACTTTAGAAGATAAACCCGATTTGATCACCTAAAAGTTGTTAGTCAACTACTTGACATATCGACAATACTTGTTATGACAATTTACTTAATCATTCTTTCTTTGACCTAATATCTTGGCAACAACACAGTTGATGCTGATTTAGAGTTCACCTGATCCTTTTGTTTTGAGCTCTATTTGTTCATTCTCAGCTAATCCTCAATCTTTAGATAAATCCTTCATACTATTGGATGCCCTTTGGATAGTACTTGGAAGAACTATCTTCATGATGTCCGTTGATGGATGAATTGTCGTAGCCCTAACATCAGTTGTGAGGATGATCTTCTGAGTTGAAGAATATGATGAACTCCAAGCCAAATTTGAGTCCTATTGTTTAAAACAAGAGTACATTGATTTGTTGTTGCTGCGTGGTTCAGGGAAGTGATGCCAGATTTCGAGCAGGATATGTTGACAAAGTATTTTTCATGATGCACACATCAACATGGGGATAAGCACGAATTCATCTTCTCTGTTTAGGCCTTTTACCACTTTAATAGGTGTGGGCCGATTATTTGGTTATGTAAAGTCTATTAATCCTTAAGGCCCCGTTTGGTATGGGGATAACCTAGAATAGACCTGGTTTATCCCCAATCTCCTATTTGGTACACACTTAAAAATGCGTTTAACCTAGATTAAGTTAATCCAGGTTATCCCCAAAATTAGGGATAAGTGTGGGGATAAATCATCCCACCTAATACTTGGGTTAGGCTGATCCTGAAATGACATTTCGGGGATACGACATCCGGGGGGGCTGAGCTCCGCACGACTGTCCGCGGGGGGAGGGTCTCCGACGGGATGTCGGCTCCTGTCTGCGGAGGGGAGGAGAATGCCGGCGGCGTCCCCTGTCCGCGGGGGGAGGGTCTTTGGCAGGATGCTGGCTCCTGTCTGCGGAGGGGGGGTGAATGCAGGCGGCGTCCCCTGTCTGCTGGCCGCCGGGGGGGACCTGTCCGCAGGGGGAGGGGGACGAACGCCGGCGCTGTCCGGGCGGCTGTCCACGGGGGACGCCGATGGTTGTCCGTGGAGGGGGGACTCCGACAGGACGTTGGCTCCTGTCCGGGGGGCTGTCCGCGGGGGGAAGCAGGCGGTTGTCCGTGGAGGGGGGGAGCACCTGTCCGCCGGGGAGGGGGCGGCCTGCCGGGAGGGATTGAGCTCCGTCTGGCGAGGCGAGGGGGCGGGGAGCGCGCTCCATCCGGCGGAGGGGGGTAAAGATAAAAATTTTAAAAATTAAAATTATCCTCAAATTTATTGTTAACATACCAAACATAAGATAAGATTATCCTTAAACTTATCCTAAGTTAAACCAAACATAATGAGGATAAGGTTTCACGAGGATTGGTTTATCCTTATTCCCATTAATTTTATCTCGATACCAAACGACACCTAATTGTATAAGGAATCCATGCTTATCTTCCAGCCGGGTGATCTTCCCTACACTTAGGTGTGGAGATAACTCAATCCTCTTCTTTGCATGTTATAATTGCTTAGCTATTATTATTCTATCCTGATGCCATACCTCTAAGTGCGATTAGGTCTCAGCCACTTATATTTGAAAGTTGTTGGACATTTGAATAGAATAATAGAGTAGACCTAAATCTAGATAAATTTAAATATGTTCATGTACTGTTGAAAATAAATTCAAAATTAGGAAGAATTTCTTAAAACTTTGCTTTTCTCAAATTGGTGCAATTAATTAAAGAGATAGCCAACTAGGCTAATTTCTAATAACAAAACTCAATATTGGAACTCTTTATAAAATTCTTAGAAATTTTAGATCATTTTTTTGTGTCTTTCTAGCTTACCCTAGTCTGTTAAGGATTTTTAGATCCTGTCCCCCGTCAATATGAAACACTCCGCTCAATGCTAGCCTCAAATCCAAATTATCAGGGTCTTGCCAAACGAATTCTCCTTCTCCATTCACGTCAATTTTTAGTTTTTTGCCTAAAGGTATTAAATCATTCAAATCACTCTCCTTTGGATTAGCTTAGGTATACCACATCTGTTTTTTGCCTTCTACTATTTTGATATTTTTCACTTTTCTAACTAGAGCTTCTTTGGGTCGATATTTAATTTGTTCAAACTATCTCAATATTCATTCCTTACCATTACTTTCCAATTTTTTGAATATATTCATATGTATTCTATCCAGTTTAGCATGGCCACATATCTATCTTAACCTTCTCATTACAACACTTAATTTTGAAGCATGCTTGCTTTAATATCCAATATTCACAATCATACGGCACTACAATTTTTATAGTTGTACAACAAAATATTTTCTTTCAACCTAGTAAAATCTTATGATTATGTAAGACTCTTGTAGTCAAAGTTCATTTCATCCATCTTGCTTTATAGGTATGGATAACATTTTCATCACCTTTTTCCATCTTTTCAGATAATCAAACTAAAATTTTTTGACCGAATACTTTGAGAAAATAGTAATTCTTCCAAACTAACTCCCTCAATTTTTATCTTTTTTGATATTCGTTAAACACCATATCATTCTTTTTCCCTTTTTCAACTGGAGGAAAATAATTCAATGTAATTTTGATGATTTAAATAACTATGAAGAAATTACTCAAAATAGAGAATCCATATGGCCAACTCCAAATAATTTGGGATTAAGATTCAAGTCAAGTTGAGTTGCGTTGACATTCATTAAAGTTGCAATGCATGCATTCTATCTTAGTTCTGTTAATATTGAAACATTCACACTTTAAAGTGCTCCAAAATTTTACTTCCTATTAACTTCTTAAGTTTCATCTATCAATATAATATCATCTATAAACATTATGCACTTAGGTAGGTCATCTTGTATATTCATCTATAGCTAATATAAACAAGTAAGGACTTATTGCAAATATGTTATGAAAACTACTTAATGCCCTGTTTGGTTAGAGTTTCATTTTTGGTACCATATCAATATTGATATTAATATTTTCAAAGGTTGGAGTATCAATATCAAAAGTAATACAAGTGGACACCTGTATTACATAATATGCTTTGTTTGTACTACAAATTTTAAAATTGATACAATTAGCCAAACACCTTTTAATGGTTCCTATCAATATCAATTTTAAAATTGATAGTGATAGAAGTACCTAATAGTGTTACCAAACAGGGCGTAAAATAGAAACATCTATTGTTTTCCCTTCAATTATGCAAACACTACCGGTTGCTCCATCAAACAAGTCGCATCATTTATATATACGTTATGGATGCCATCTCGCACTCCAATACCCATCAGAAAAATCTCTTAAATGTCTATCATAATTTTTTTTCAAGTCAATAAACACCATATGCAAATCCTTTTTTCATATCTTAATATTTCTCAATTAGACTTCTAATGAGACAATAACTTCCATTGTAAACAAACCAAACACACATTTAAATTGGTTGACTTAAATAGTCGTAGCGTTCCAAGAATGACACTCCATAACTCCCTCTTGTAATTTCATAGTATGACCCTTTAGCTTGATCCCGCTATAATTTGAAAAATGTTGTGATACAAAACAACAATGAAGATTCCATAAGTATGTGCAAATAAGCCAAATTTACTGACTTGAAATGGTTGATTGAAATGATGTTGAAGCTTTTTATAATGGATAAACTTAATTGGGCCCGTGGTGAAGAGGCAGTTATTGTGCTTTTGCTGAGTGAACAAGTTGAACCGGTTGAAAATAACAGTGCCACAGTGGACCAGATCGATTCTCTAATCCCTGGCTGAACCAAATGAACAACTGAATTAAAACAGGACTTGTTCTGATGCTGATGGCCAGGCAGTCATGGCAACGCGAATGGGTTCAGCTCTCTTTATCAAGTGCTGGGGTACGGTTGTGTTGATGTGATTGACAAAGGTGGTTATGGCAATCCATGGATGTCGGGCCTCCAAACTAGACATCCAGCTTGCAAGTCAACCCAGACAAGAGAGTCCAACACTTCGGATTTGTGCTGGGCCGCGTCCGCTGACAAGCACAGACCCGCTGGTCGCCGAAGGGAAAGCGTGCGAGCTGCAGTGGTCCCATGCTGGCTTGGGCGATGACTCGGAACAGGAACCATTTTATATATCGGGTTGCCATGCATTGTCATTTTATTTATTCAACCAGATTATATAGCTGACTTACACAATAAACAAGATCAATGTGAGCCGTATAGAGATTTAACTACGAATCCTCAGTTTTGGAAAAGATTTCAAAATTATTCGACTATCATATAACACCTTGTAAAAATGCTGGCATTGGTAGATTCTAAATAACAAGAACTGCATGGATTATGGATACTTATACTATAAAATTGATAAGGAAAAGTATAAAAAAATAGAAACATCTAAAAAGGTATAAAAAATAATAAAAAGTCATTGATGAAAAGATGAGAAAGATACTACACCATGATGTTTATGTAATATGTAATTATTATTATGCTTGTATAATTACAATCAATTATCAATTCAAACAATACTTAAGTATATTTTTTGATTAGTACTTTGATATTCCAAAAATGAAATATGGTGTAGAAGTGTGCCATGAAACCGAAGTTATGAAGGATACATTGTCATTGATACAACATCTTGTAAAAAATTAACAAGGTAGGATAGAAGCCAAGTTGGAAGTATGTTTAAACCTATAATTTCCCATTTTTTGCTCTTGGATTATAATTTTATTATTATATTATTTTTATTTCAGATAAAATTATATAGAATGAGAGTTGGTGTTTATTCATATATTGATTTGAGATATTTATTTGACCAGGTTAGTTTGATAAGTTTTAAGATATTTTATTATGAATTATAATATATCTTCGTTGTATGCTTTAATCTTCCTTAGTAGAGAACAGCATAAGCGAATATAATTATTAGATATTGTTGTTCAGATTTTAAGTCAAAACACAAGTTCTCCGCAATACAATAAAAACTAGAGTACATTCAGTCCATCCACAGGAGAAACAGAAATATGCTGTCAACTACACAATTAAAGAAGTATTCATATAGAGTTTAGAAAAATAGTTCAATAATTATTTGGATATGGATATGGACCCATTATGACTTCACATTAATAGTAGACATCGCAAGAACAAGAAAATAAAGAATCATTTGGTAGTTATCATGATTTTTGGTGATCACAAGATTGTACTTTAAATTTTAACGAAACATATATTTGGCATTTCTTATTTGTTTAATCAAATGGTTGTACGTGTGTTTGGATGTTCCTATTTCTTCTTAATTTTTTATAATTTTTTCCTGATTTTTGTCTGAATTTCAAAAAACATAAAAGTATATAACCAATCTGGTCCAATTTGAGATCCATGTTATGTCAATTGGATCGGCCAATCTGATCAGTATCAGAATCAGAATCAGCACTGGCCTATCCAAGACCCAATTCCAATTCCGCTTACTTGCATTCAACACTGCTAGGCTTTGTGGAATGAAAAAAAAAATAGTGGGATCTTCAAAAATGGAAGTAGCTCAATAGCCAATGTTTCATATGGATGCTAGAATTTCCCAAAGACTGAAGGATTACAGGCACAAAACATGACGGTTCCTTGGAGCATCCACCCATTGCCATTCAATGATAGAGCCCTTGGTGGCGTGCTGATTGGGACCATTTCTTAACAAATAAAAGAAGCAAAAGGATAACTCCAATCTTGTGGGTGGATTTTATTAGAAAAAAATAAATGTCTTCGGTACCTCCTTATTTTATCTATCCTTGATGCCTAAGATGGTATGGCATACGAAGTCTATCTTCTTTTTTTATTTCAGCTCCTACTTTATTAAGAGATGATATTATAGTTTTCTTTAAAAGAGCTGTCCTCTGTTGCATATTTGTCTTTTAGCATTCTATCATCTTGATAGAATGTGCATCTAATACCAAGGCAAGAACAACAAGGATCACTTTATTTGAAACAATTCACAAAAACATATAGATTACCATCTTCAAACATTTCTAAGAGAATGTAAAGCTAGAAAATGATAAAGAACAAAACACAATAGCTAGAGTGTAAGTAATGGCATACCCAGGTATCATCAGCTGTAGATACCATAAGTGAACTCCTAGAATTCCAAGCCACAGCAGTAACACAACCATGATGACCCTGCCATGGAAATAAAACACGAGCAATAAGAAATGAACATGTTAGTGGATGGCCAACACCTCAAGTTACACTTGATAATTGCTGAAATTCTATTAAACCTACCGGGCAGAATGAGCTTAATGATCTTGTTCTCCTACCCCAGCATTATTTTGACAAACTTCTAGATTCATTAAAGGCTGGGTTTTCTCCACAATAGACTTTTGACCAACAACTCCCATGTACTAGCTGCATTAGCCAAATCAGATGCTTTCTTCTTCTTCTTTCCGTCATTTCTTTATAATGTCTATATTCATTATTTCTATTGATCTTTTTGCCTACCATCCTGATAGATCCTTGATTCTACCTTGTTTTCTATTCACACGAAGCATGGAGCTTTTTTGAATTCAACCAAATGAGATAAACATATCTCCGACAGTCATTTGTGGACCTACTACACAATGACATCACGCACTTAGAGAAGGTGGCATTGAACTTAAGCACAATAGGACACCAGATTTGACCTTTTTCTTGAACAATATAGGTTAAACCTTGGTGGAGTGCCCATGCAGTTATTCCAGTCATGCAGCGGTACATATCATTGGAGCTTTTAGAACCCATTATGACACAGATGTGATCATCCAAAATTTAGACACCGTATACCAGATTTCTTCAATTCAAAAGACAAACAATAACTTCAACATGTTAAATGAAAAAATAAAATCAGTCTTTATAAACAATTTTAAACCTCCAATTCTTTTTGAAGAGTAAGCCGCCGTATCAAAGAAGAATGTGCATGCACCCTATGGTTAAACCCCTACAAAATCACAAACCAAAACAACATCAATCAGTCCAGTCATGAATGAAAACACGGGGAAATAGACACATTCAGGCATCTCCTATCTTCATCTTTCTACACGGCGGAAGATGGCGTACCTGGAAGAAGTCAGTCCTCCATCTCTCCAACAAGTCGGTGATGTTTCCATCCGAGAAATTCCAAGAAACATCCATCAGATCAGAACAGAAGTGGTAATCGAGAAGACCGCTGACCCGTGCTTCCCCGCTGTCGTCGTGACCCTCAAAGCCCTCTCTGTGTTCCCCGACCGAGTTCCTCGTCGCCTGAGTTTCGACCGTCAAAGCTCCTCCAGTGTTGCTCTCCCGGTGCCCGTGCCACGACCGTTTTCGCTCACAATTGGAAAAGGAGAAGTGAGGTAAAAAAAGGGGCTTCTGCGAATAAGCCGCTACTGTAAATGCATGTACATTTACGTCTATATATAAATATTTGTAAATTACCATATATTTTTATTTTATTAAAAAAATTATTATTTTTCTTAGAGCAGCGGTTGATTTCAAACAACCTCACGCATGATCATTCATAAGGGGCATTTAAGAATAAGTTAATATATGAAATAAAATATATTGCATATGTACGATCATGCATGAGTGACCAATACATGTAAGTCATTATGTGAATTTTTTACCTACACTAAGACCACGAAGAATTTAATCATTAAAGTTCTAAACATCTCATATTTCTTTCTAAGTATACTTTATCTTTTTTAACCTTTAAATTATAATGATTAATCTAGAGAGAGAGACCGACTAATTTCTTTGTCTTTTAATTCAATATTACCATCACCAAAGAGATAGGTCATAGAGATTATCAATTATTATAAAATTAAATCCTTCTTAGAATTTAAGACAAGTAACATTTATTTGATAATATCCACAGTGGCCTAAGAAATGAAATTACCATGCCTGATGAGAGACAATGGAGGATCACCCATTTCTTTTGGTTTCCTTCCAGCCAAATGCACTATGAAGTAGAATGATGATGACCATTCAGACAGACCTTTCAATCATTACCCCAAAGCCAAAACCTGTTCCATGACATGAATAGTTTCTCATGGGACAAAGTGTCTATCAGGTACAGCTGCACAGGAATAAGCTACCTGCACAACATGGAAGCAACTTGAAAACAAGTGGCTCAAGTCATCAGCATCTAATGGCAGGAAAAAAACGCATAGTCAATCACAAATTGTAAACCTTGAATGATATAGAGCATCGTATTTTGACTCCAAAACTGCTTACGGAACAGGAAGACAGCTCCCACTTAACAAAACAACGTATATTGACTCTTTGTCAAGTTCCAGAGCCAATACAGCCTCTCCATTTTGGATGTGTGAAGAGAAAACAAAAACTGAAAGCTCCCGCAGATGAATGATATCATCCTTGAAGATGTTCCTGCTCAGTGCTAAATGTATTTCTCCAGCCAATCAATACACCCACACATTCGTACTCTCCCTAATTGACACAGTTTTGGAGCATACAGGAAAAACATCAGCAGTAAGATGGATGCTAAGTTCTGACGATAAATGAGCGCTTCTAACAAAGGCGTTGAAACTATCTGATGGGGGGGTACGTAAATAAGAGAAGATATAAGGCAGAAAAAATATACGAGAAAAACAACTCTGATAGCCTACAATCTTAGACTCTAAATTAAGTCAACGCCTCTGGAGAAGTAATAGCACGGATGCCTAACAACCCATTCTCGTGGAGTAGATACGAACCTAAATCATCATATTTCATTTCTCTGAGATGCCTAAAGTAACAAGGTTTGAAGAATCCGTCTAGTACACGGCTACAGAGGTGAAGACAAAACAGAATGGCATTTTTGGCGTACCATTTACCATCAAATGCGAGTACAGGAAGAATCGAAATCATCCGGCGCCACCCTAGCAAGCCAGTTGCTAAGGCTTCCTAAGAGACCGAATCCCCTCAGGAGGCCTCCTGAGAGGGTCCAATCAGGCCACTCACATTTTTTTTGATGTGACAAGCATCATATCACATTTAATGCCATCGTATCACCTGTCACGTCAAAAAAATATGAGTGGCCTGACCGGACCCCTCGGGAGATCTCCTGAGGGGATCCGGTCTCCTCCCCTTAATGTCGCCGTAGTTCACGTACGCCAGCTCATACATGCTGCCCAGGTTCACCACAAGCGACTCAGTTCACCGCTGCCGTCAGCACGCGTTCCAGGGCCCCTTCAAGAACTTTGATGAAATCGGAGAGATCTCTGGAGTACATCAGGCACATCGCCTTGTTGTTTATCGGCACCACGTCCGTCGGATCCCTCTCGATGCAGGCTTCGTACTCTCTTACAGCAGCGGCATAGTCCTTGGCCACCATGAACTCAAAGGCCTTGTTCCTTCCCACTAGATTCTCCCATTCCACGCCTTCCCGTTGCGAGCACATCTCCTCCACGCGAGCGAATGTGGCCCGGCAACCGTCCAGGTTGCCGATCTGCATCTGCACGTAGGCGAGACGTGAAAGGAGTGGCGGATCGGTTGGGTCCTTGGCGAGAAGCTCCCGGGTCAGAGGCAGCGGCGAGAGTGGGCCTGGCGCCGCCGGAAAGGGTGAGAGACTCCATCGAATACTCCACAGCTTGCGTCCCACCGGCGCCGTCGTCCTGGGCGGCATCCATGAGGAGCTCCCCGTGGGGGGGAGAGTATCGGGCCGGGTTTCAAATAACCAAAATACGATCTACCGGGTCCGTTGTCGGGTGTTCGGAGATCCGAAATTTGCGGATAATATCATCCAAAAATAACATATTAAACATCCGATTAAGCTCATTCCTTGATTTTTCATCACTAATTTTTTAATTAATATTCATATAAGTCATCACACAATATTTAGCTATCAGTGTTATTTTTCAATTTGGAATATAAATAAGACAGATATTCATATCTATTAAATTTATTAATGATATTTTTATTATTTAAAAAATATTAAAATTAATATAATGTTAGTTGATTTGTAAATCTAACGAGGGATTATCAACTAAAGCATAATTTTCCCTATTTTTTTGTTGATGTCACAGTGGTAGCGATCATATTTGACAAATCGGATCGAAACCAGGACATCCCTTTGCTACAGGAGGAAGCTAGTAGACCTACATTAAAACTGTATCCTAACCGATTACGTGATTATGTCTAACATATATTGTAACTAGTTAAAAGAAACGTGCTTCGCACGTGCACTAATTAAATAAAAAATGTGTTTGTATATTTTTTAATTAAAATTTTGTTAGAGAGAGTTTTAAAATTTACAGTTAAATATTAAAATTTTAAAATATATGTGTTCATGCAATATCTATACAGTGAAAATAATTTTACAAATTGACGGTTAAACATTTATGAAATTGAATTGATATAATATGTTTATTACATAAGATATAATATTTGTACAATAAATTGATGATTAATATCCAAATCTAAATTTTGAATAGATTAAGAGCATTATTTGACTTAGGGTATAATTAAATGTGTATGTTTATGTCTATGTGGGATAAAATAGAGTTAAAATAGATCTTTATAAAATTTAAGTATATAATATATATTTATGATTATGAATCTTATATATATATGACAATATAAGTGATAGTGAAATATATCAATATGTTTACACTATCATAAACGGGGCGCAAAGTAGTCGTGGATCAACTTGTGCGGCCAGGTCGCAGGGGTCAAGAGGCAGCACCCTTGTGGGGTAGGGCCCCGGGTATTAGGGCACAAAGCCCCCTAAAAAATATTTTTATGGACCAGTCCACATGGGGCGAGATCTCGGCGATCTCGTTTCTCGGCTCCTTGGCAAGATCGAGAATCTCGTGATAAGGAAAACCATGGGTCTGATAATTCATTATCTTATTTTACATGAGCTATGTGAGATAAGAAATGTTCTCCAAAAAGTAATTCAGCCAATATTAGTTAGAGTTTTCTGGATGTTGACCTACATATGTAATTTTTACCACTAAGGAGATCTTTGGCTTCCAAATACCTAGATATGATAGCTAAATTGTGATTGCCATGCCTCCTAACTTACCATAGAATGAGTGTTTCCTCCCATGTTCCACTTACTTTTCCATCAGTTTTTGTTTACCTTTTTAGGTAATAGGTCCCTAAACTATGTAATTACTGTGTCTGCCAAGTTCCTTCTTAATATTAATTTTCACGAAAATTGATTCAATCACCTTGAACACTAATTCATATATGATGATAACTTGATATGTTATCTTTATCTCTCTAATTTTCTCACTGTTAAATTGTGAGTGCAGTCCGCTTTTGGGTACCTACATTTAAAAGAGAAATCAACATAGCAAATATTGCTGATTTTTCAAAGCCTCCAGAGAAACTCTCTTACCCTCAGCAAGTTGGTAAGCTTAAATTTTGAATTGCATGAACTCTTAAGTTAATTGCATTTCACCACCCTATAATTTCTGTTTATTTCTCTATTTTTAATTTCTGTATTCTGGTTCACGGTTGTTACATGCACTGGGGTTATCTGGTCATGTTATAGTATGGTAATTACACCAGTACAAGAGAAGCCACAGAGTTTTATGTAATTTTGTTTAAAGTTTCTTTTTTTTAATAATGGAGTTCAGAGATCAGTCTCTGCTACATCTGATATCCTTTTGAACCTTATTAGTTGTGTTAGCATCATTGTTTTTCTTGAAGATAAACTGTTAGTGTTTTTTATGATGTTATTATTTTGAGTGCCTGATATGCATGTGTGAATAGATTCTGCATCGTAAGTCAATATATTGTTTCATAATGATGGCAAGATTTTTTATAATGATTCCATATTGAAATAAAGTCTGAACATATTTAAACAAAGCATAACGATGCGAGAAAAAAAGTCATATCACAACAAGAAACAGAAATAAGAATGCCAAAGAACATGCAGCAAAGAAAGGAACTAATTGTTAATACTCATGTATATACATTGATCAACATGTTTTTAACTTTTAAGCAACACTACATAACTTTATATTTACTGCAGTAATCGTTAGAGTTTAAATTCTTAAACGTTTCATAATATATATTTGTATATTTTGTTTAATATGTAATGAATTTTATTGGAGTTCTTAGCACAAGATAGAAAGTTGAAATATCCTAACATAATCACAGGTGGCAATCTTAGTGATAAAAAATGATATTGTGTAAAGACCTATATGATTGTAGTATTGAAATCAATAATGCATCAAATTTTACATTATGCTAGATACATTAGCATCTAATTTGATATTATCAAATACTGAAATTAATATGATGCAAGTGGTTAATACTATATCCAAGTAGATCGTAAAGTAACCTACGAATGAATTGTTTTCTGATTTACCTTCCAGATTAGAGATCGATCAAGTTGACAAACATCCTATGATGCCAGTCCAGAATCATTTATCTGCATAAACAAAAAAGAAACTTAAAATGAATACACTCTGGCAAGTGGTCCTCCCGTGAAAATAGAGAGGATGCAAGGGAAGGCACAACAAGCGCGAAGACCCGATAGCGGTGATAGAGGCCAACGATGAAAGCTATGTGTAGGCTCCGCAGAAGCTTAGAAATTTCCCACGGGCCATGGTTGCGCGCCCCTTTTTGCTCTCTCACTCTCTCTTTCTCTCCCCGCCTAATTTGCTGGGTCTCCTCCCCGGTTATGAAAGCAAAAATCTCAGGCTTCGTATATTGGACTACAACGGATACTAACATGCAACGTAAGCCGTCACTGTACACACGGGGGACGAAGGAGCCTCTAGTGACAAGGATGCTGCGGTCTGGAGGGGTAGGTGGCTAGAACGGGGGCTGATTCGAGGAAGGAAAAGGGGAAAATAGCCGGCAAGCTCATCGGCGGTGGGATAGTTGCAGAGCACGAGGGCAAGGAAGAAGAATATAGGAGATAACTGGAAGGGATTTGTGCGTCTTTGTTCCAGTGAGCATAAAAAGTGTACATCATTACGTAACGAGGGGGAGGAGGTTCCGGGATAGCGGAGGAAATGGACGGGGGTGAGGAGACGGAAGGGAGTAGAATTGCTGCCGGGTGAGGGGGTGGCGGAGGGGGGAAACCATTGAGGGCGGAGGGCTATTGAGGGCGGGTGAGAGGGGCGGCGGAAGACGAGCGGTCCAAACGGCTCGGAGGCTGCCCGATCGAACACAATCGTGGCGTTTAAGGGGCTGGCTACTGCGGAACTGCTGGGTGAGGGGGCGGCGGAGGGCGGGCGGTCCGGCTCAGACATTGCCAGATCGAATAGCGTGGGACGTCTCGTTGTCGGGTGAGGGGGCGGACGACAACGCGCGGATGACTCGGACCTGCTAGCATGGGATGGAATGGCGAGGAGATGGAGGCGAAGATGGCACCCGGAGGTGGAGGCGGAAACGACAAGCGAGGGGAGAAAAGTGAACGACTAAACGTGGAGACGATGGAGATCGGACGTCGCGGATGCGTTTGTTTCCACGTAAAATGGTTGCATGCATCAAGTTTTCCCGAAAATATGATCTTCCCCGTTATTTGATTGCACGTAAAATATTGGTCAAAGGAAAACGTTCTCCTTTGACCAGAGAGCAGCGATGATTTCGGCATCCCGAAATTTTAAAAGGAAACCGTTTTCGGACGTCTCAACTTCTATGATAGCCATCATAATAATTAAAATTTTCAATTGTTGTTTATGTTACCAAATAAAAAATTTATTTTAAAATTATTCTTACGTGTTTGATGAATAAAATATCTATCTTTATTGTAAAATTATTTTATCATACAAATTACTCATTTAACAACATTATTAATAAAATTTTAGCTGAAACTTGAGGCTGCAGCTATTTACACTATTTTTGTTGATTAAATTACTTGTATATATAAATTACAAGAATACTTTATGTTTGTACTATATTTAGTTGTCACTGTGCTTACGTAAATTTCCAAATTTTGAATTTTGAGTAAACTATTTTTTTGAAAAATTCTAGTTCTTAAAAAATTATTTATCATATACTTTATTTTAAAATATAACCTTGATATTTAGTAATTATTTATAAATATTAAAGTAAATAAATGATGATACTGTAATAAAAATTTACATACAGTTTAAAAAAATAAATTACAGAAATCTAAATGACTGGAAATAATTTGATAAATTTATTTTAAAATAAAAATAAGATATCTTGTTTTAGAAAAGATATTTTTACCAATATCTAAACAATAAACTTCATTTTTTATTTCATCAAAAATAATTTCACGTAAAATAATCTCTTAATTTATTTATGTACTAAAATTTTGTTACAAATGAATGATTTAGCGATATAAATATCGATAAAATTATCGTGTTGGTTGTATTCTTGAAACGTTTCATAAATTTTTTTAGAAAAGTAATTACACACAACCAAATGATGACCCACGTTTTCTATTTCCTTGAAAAGGGTTTTCAAGGAAAAAACTTTTTCCACGGTTTTGATTTTACAGCAAACCAAGTGGACCCAAGGGTAGGACGAAAAAAAGGGATTCCCGCTTCTTGGAGTAAGGTAGATACGTGAACATGAACCAATCATGTATCAAACATGTAGAAATGCATGGATCACGTATTAGAAGCAGACATACTGCACCACACAACAATTGCAAGAATCAATATATAGCAAGAATCAATACTGCACCACACATATTGCACGTATTAGGGCCTATTTGATAACTGTATTAAGTTATCCTATCAATATCAATTTTGATATTGATTGATAGGGGTGATAAAATTGTGTTTGGATATGAATTTTAGTTTTAAAATTGATATTGGAGAATTGTATCATTTTCAATAAAGCCGTCACCCTGTATTGAAAATGATATTGTGTCCGTGCTCTCACTCGACCGGTTGACGCTCAGGGCCTATTTGATCGCTCCAGAAACCTTTGCCTCGTCCCTCCAGAAATCGCGATTCTCTCTCGGTCGCTCGGGAGACAACAGGTTGCAGCGCGCTTTGCCATGACACTACATCGCTCTCTAGATCCGTGCCCGGTGCCAACGGCATCCCTGCCAAACTGTCATCTAGTCAACATTTTTGGGCTTCCTTTTCCACAGGTTATTAGCAGGCGTGCGAGGGAAGGAGGCGGTAGCAGCGGCAGTGTGGCGAAGGGGAAGGAAGAGAAGAACTGGGATGAGGCGGTCACTGATGACGCTGATGGAGGATGATTATGAGGTAGGACTTGATACACCTATCGCGTCCTATTCTTTATCACGAGCTCTTGCTTTTCTTGTGTATACAACAATCCATGAAGGTGGATTCCCTAGGGTTTCATGACAAGGGAAGGAATCTGCGCAATCCAGGAAGGGGTACTTGTTGTCGCTCGGAGGTTTTTGGACTTTGATACATAGATGTGTATTAGTTTCAACGTTCATGTGTGGAATGCTTCAAGATTTTGGAAATGGCGTGGCAGATGGCTCTTGTTTTTTTTTGTTTCAGAGAAGTCTTTTTCCGTTGACTTTTGGGGGGGTTTTTTATATGTTGTAGTGAGGTTCTCGGCAAGCAAAGCTAATTGAAATATGTTCATAATTATCTTGTATTTGGATGCTTTGTTAGAGGGAGTTATCATAGCAGCAGAGGGCGTGGAATGACTTGGTGAACTGACTCTCAAGAGTTTGGGCATAAATGACTTGGTGAACTTCGATTTTATGGATCCACCCTCACCCGAAGCATTGGTTAAATCTCTTGAACTACTTTTTGCACTTGGTGCATTAAATAGCCGTGGAGAGTTGACTAAAGTTGGAAGACAAATGGCCAAGTTTCCTCTTGATCCATCGCTATCCAAGATGATTATTGCATCCGACAAATATAAATGTTCAAAAGAGATTATTTCAATACTGGCAATGCTTTCTGTAGGGAATTCAATTTTTTTATCGACCAAAAGACAAACAACTACATGCAGACAATGCAAGGAAGCAGTTTCACATCGGGAATGTCAGAGATCATATTGCACTCCTTAGAGTGTATGATTCATGGAAGGAGACCAACTTCTCTACTCAGTGGTGCTACGAAAACTACATCCAGGTGCGGAGCATGAAGCGTGCAAGGGATATCAGGGATCAGTTAGAGGGAATTTTAGAAAGAGTGGAAATAGACCAAACCTCCAATCCAAATGATTTAGTTGCAATTAAGAAGGCCATAACATCAGGGTTCTTTTACCACACTGCTAGATTTGAGAAGATTGGTACTTACAGAACCCATAAAATTCTTCAAACTGTGCATATTTATCCAAGTTCTGGACTTGCGGAGGTGCTGCCCAAGTGGGTTGTTTACCATGAATTGGTGCTAACAACAAAAGAGTACATGCGACAGGTTACAGAAATAAATCCAAATTGGCTTGTGGAGATTGCACCGCACTATTATCAGCTGAAGGATGTTAAAGATGTTAGCTCAAAGAAAATGCCCCGTGCTCAAGGACGATCTGTGATGGATTAAGTTTTTTTTTTGACATCTTGGACATTTTAACATATCGTTATTGTTGTTTTCTTTGATTCAGTTGTATCTTATTCTTTTTCTTTTGGCATCATTCTTCTTAGCATCATGCCATATGTAAGTTTCTTCACTCAGCCTTGATAAAAGAAAATTGGACTGTTTGTATAAGAATGCTAGTTTAATTAAATCCAAAAGGAAGACTATTTTGGTGGAGCATATTCTATTTGCCATAATTCTGGAACTTCAAATTTGATTATATTTTTCTATTAATCTTTC
This sequence comes from Cryptocoryne crispatula var. balansae, assembly GCA_036172225.1. NCBI lineage: Eukaryota > Viridiplantae > Streptophyta > Magnoliopsida > Alismatales > Araceae > Cryptocoryne > Cryptocoryne crispatula. The sequence continues at coordinate 23,211,652 of CM069920.1, forward strand.
ATGTGATTGTGACGTTGTTGTTTCTTCAATTGAACAAGAATGTGAAATGACCAAGGAATGCTGGAGTTATTTGTGACAGGCTATCATTCTCTAAGGAAAGGGAGTAGTCATTCCCTAAGTTGACTTGCGGTTCAGGGATAGGAAATTTCTCCTTATTTTAAAGAAAAAAATATTGAAGGTGTTATAGATGTTGATGCTATATTTCTCCTTGATCCTATATTTCTCCTTGATCGCAAGGATCCTACCTTCTTAAAAGTTTATGCTATAGATGTTGATGAAGCTGATGAGGTGAAGTAGGATTGATTACCTTGAGTTCTAGTCAGTTTCTTTATGCTTTACCAATGCTCGCTTGTTTCATCTTATAAGCTAATTTTGTTAATCTCGTTGTAATGGTATGCAGCTTGATGATGCTTTGAGCGCAATGAGGCTGCAAGATGGCAGAATTAGAGTTTGGATACTGTTGGCGTGCATTTTTTTTTCAAAAAAAAAAAGAGAACAGAGGGGCTGACTTAGGAGCTGGGCCAACAGCCCAATGATCAGCCACAATTGGGCCCAATTAGGCACCCCAGTAGGAGCCTCATTACCTGGCCCATAATTGGCACATTTCAGCCAAGTTCAGGCCTTGTGCGCAGCCCATAGGAGGGCTTGGGCCGCAGTCTCCTTCTGGCCCAGGAAACCAGGCCCACCTGCGGTCAAGTGTAAGCAGCACCTGCCAAGTCAGCACTGCCACGTCAGCATCTGCCATGTCAACACCTACCATGTCAGCACTGCCACGTCAGCATCTGCCATGTCAGCACTGCCACGTCAGCACCTGCTATGTCAGCACTGCCACATCAGCACCTGCCAGTTCACCTCCATCTTGCGCACAACCTACTGCCACATCATCCCATCGGTCAGGTCAAGGCTGGGGGAAGGCCAAGGGACAGCCAATCAATAAATTCAGTTTAATGGTGTAACCTCCGAAGGGAGGCCAAAAGACCTGCGTACAAGCCCACCTGTTGGCTTTTCATCTCCCCTCCACTCTCTATAAGAGGAGGGGTGCGCACCAGCCAGGGGGAGGAGGCTGCTTCAGACGCCGGGAGGCTGCCAAACTGCCGCCTGCACCCTGCCACCTGCTGCACCTACGCCTGCACCTGCTGCTAGGAGAAAGAGGGGAGACTGCTGCTGCTGCCACCTGCTGCCAACCGTGCTCTGTCCCCTGCTACAGAAGCTGGTCTGCGGTCAAAAGAGGAAAAGGGGAGAAGAAGAAGACAAGGTAAGAAGAGATCATGGGTATGTCCATGTAGCCCTTTAAAGGGCCTTCTTTCCATCGATTCTACCAGCCATCTCCTGCCCTTATCCACCTGCACAACATGCCCCATTTCAGTCCATTCAAACCCCCCTAGATTGGACTGTAATCCCCTTGGGCCGAACCCATAAATCTGGCCCTTTCTGGCCCTTGTCCGGAGCAAAAAAAACCAGTCCCCTTGTGACCCGGTTTCAGCCCCAATCAAGACCCAAAAGAGCCCAATTTCGGCCTATCCAGACCCTCTGCTCGGCCCATACTTAGCACCATGCTGGCCCATCTTCAGGTCTTTAAACAGACCCCTTCAGCCCCCTCTACGGCTTACCAAGGCAGCCAGTGTGCAGGTCTCCAAACCGACCCCAAGACAAGGCCCTAGAAAAGCCCCTTTGTGGAACCCACTAGAGCCCTAGGTGAGGGTGGATGACCCGGGGATTCTTGGAGACCGCACGACGGCCCAAGTCTACTCCGGGCGGATCATCAAGCCCCTTTATGGCCATCCTTCATTCCCCTTACAGCCCCTTTGTAGAACCCAATAGAGCCCTAGGTGAGGGTGGATGACCCGGGGATTCTTGGAGACCGCACGACGGCCCAAGTCTACTCCGGGCGGATCCTCAAGCCCCTTGTTCTTATCCCCTTTGAACAACCCCTAAATAGGCCCAAAACCAGGCCCTCCAATAACCCCTTTGCGCAGCCCAAAGCCAGGCCTCCAAGCTGTCCTTTGTACAGCCCCAAACCGGCTTCTTAAAGCAGGCCATTTTCAGCCCCTTCTTGGCCCATGGTTCTGCCGCCACAGCAAAAAGGGAAGTGCTCCAAAGTAGTTCTGCAGAAGCCATACAAGCAGAGGAGAGCAGTTTGAAGGCAGCAGACCGGCTTGAAGGTGACGGCCCGGCACCCCTTGGAAACCGCACGACGGGCCAAGGGCATAGCCGGGTGGCCTTCCAAGCCGGTTTCACCAAGAAGCTCCAGCAAGGCAGCAGAATTTCAAGTAGGCCCGTTGAGCCTATGAAATTGAAGCCCGGCTTTGAACGCCGAAGGAATGGACCGGCCCGAACTGGCCTTCAGAAAATTAACAAATAAAAAATCAGAAATGCAAAAGCAACATTAAATTAAGGAGATTCACCCCTAGCGGGGAACTCCACCTTGGGCGGAGGTGCGGGCATGCATCCCGTAGCTGGCGACCCGGACGGAGGCGCGTGCATGAATCCCGTAGCCGTTGATCCTTCCCCTTATATGGCTAAGCTAAGGCTGGCTATTTTGGATGGGTAAATTTTCACTAAGTTGGAAAAATAGCCGGCATGCGTCATAATGCCAAAATTTTTGCGAAGTAGTGAAGATAAACCTATGTTGGGGGAAGGATCAATCACATTGTACACCGATGTACTTCATCCCATCTTTCAATGAAATGAAACTTTGATGTTCATATTGATGCATGAAATCGGGCATTCAAGGTGACCCGATGGGTCGGAGGCGATGCAAACCGCCAAAACTAAATTAAAATCACTTCAAGATAAATCTGGAAATTCAAACAAAAAAATCTGCCAAAACAGAAAATCAAATCTGAAAGTCATAAAATCAGAACTAAACAAAATCTGAAATTCAACTTATTCCGGTTCAACAAACAACCGATTTTCAACAAGATTGAACCGGTTTTGAAACAAACCAAACCGAAATCAGATTTCAAACAAAAATCTGCTAAAACAAAATCAGATTTCAACTAAATCTGTCAACATAAAAAGAAATCAGATAACCTGCCAAAAATCAGATTCTGAACCGTACTGAACATCAAAAATCAGGTTTTCAATAAAAATCTGTCAACCACAAAAAATCAGATTCCAATTAAATCTGCAACAAAAAAAACAGATTTGAACAATCCTTCAAAACAGATTCTAACCGAGTTCAAAAAAATCTGGTTTTAGCAATCTGAAAATTAATTTAAAATCCACCGAACCTTGTTCAAATAAATGACATAAATCAACCTTTTCAAAAGAAACCAATCAAACAACTTCAAACACCCAAAATGGATCAAAAAATCAACTCAAAATCAGAAATTTCAGAAATCAGAAAAATCAAAATCAACCAAATAAAAAATCCAAACATGCTTAAAACTTTAAGCACATCAAAACTGAAATCAAAACAAAAACTTGAACCAATCAAGTCCAAAATCAAACAAATCAAAACTAAACCAAAACAACAAAACCAAATCAATCAAACAAATTGATTCAAGTTCCAAAACTCAAAACCGACTTTCAAGTCAACCCAAAAATCAACCAACAAACGAAATCAACCCGAACAAATCGGTTTGCATCTCATCGGACCCAAAAGGCCGCTGCCCTTTTGAGTTCTTTACTTTTTGTGGATGTGCATGTCTCCAAAAACAGGTTGCCGCGACGGTTAATCAAAGGCGTTCGAGCCGTTGCTCGATGTAAGTTAACGCCGGGTACTCGCACCATCCGGTGGAGAAGGGTCAAAAATGAAATTTTCAAAGAACCCGAACCTCGGTTCTAATATTTTTAAAACTATCACCGGACTACCTATTATTTTTAGGATATCACATATTTTCCTAGAAAAATCCGGCGATGTCTTTCTTTCTAAAGAACAAACGCAAAAAAAAGGTTCACAAAAATGGCACGCCCGGTGGGACCCTTCTTTCCTTTCATCTTCCCGTCGTGGCAACCTGGAGATGTGCACATCCACTATCTTCAATTCTAAAAGAAAACCAAAACAAAACACTCCCTGCATTTGATCGAGTTGTTTTCATTTTCAACAGGAGTCATGGAAATCAACAGCGGAGTTCGCTTTTCCCAGGCCTACGTTGAACAGCGACGTATCAGCTCCGTCACGCCTGCCATCGCCTTTGGAGGCTTCTCGAAGACTGTGCTGTACCCCGACCGGCTCGGGGCAATGCCAGAGAAGCTGATCGCGGAGCCCGAAGTCATGCATCCACTGCTCCAGGTGTTGGCCGCGGGTCAGGAGGCGGTCGAACTCGTTGCCGCTCCACCGACTGAGACTCCACTGCCACTGCTACCGCTGTCGGTACAACCTTTAGTTCCGAGTGGGGGCATCCCCGCTGTGGGTCCCACGCCTAGGCCGACTGCTGCCATGAAGGCCCGGCGCCGCTATGCTGCCCGCCACGCCCTCGACGCTGGAAATCCCAAAAGCTGCTCCGAGCAACTGACCGACGCCATCGAGACTCCGGCCGACTTCAAAGGAAACGTCCTGCCAACGTCACCACTGGGGGCACTACCGCTCCACAATAAGTTTTCAGCATTGACCCTGCTCAGGAGAAATGACCGAGTTGAGGACTTACCACTTATCGTTAGGCCTTTGGCCGTCCGTGACGGAAGAAGGCCTTCTGATGCCGACTTGACTCCAGCCAGCTTCAAGCACGGGGGGGCATCTCCCCCGTGTAGGGAAGCAGGTGCCCCGTCACCTCCCGACTCCACCAAGGAAGGAATGGCGAGTTGTTCGCCCCAATATTCATGACGTACACTCCCACACCGGGACTGCTCGTCCTACTCAGGGACCCCCTGTGCTGGCTCCCCAACATGCTGAGGAGGGCGGTTTCTCACACCCCCTTGTCAACCGGGGGCACAATCTGGCCCTACCGGCCCCGCCGTTCAAGTCTGCCCGATCAGTCCAGGATGAACTCCTCCCTCTGCCCTCCGTGCAGGGGGCAAATTCGGCCCAAGATAAGGAATGGGGGCATCGCCCCGGAAGCCCCAACAACGACTACCAGCACCAGCCCGACGCTGTATTGAAGGCCCCACCTCCCGTGGGGTACGGGGTTCCGACACAAAAGAACTTCGTCTGCCTTGTTACGTTAAGAAGCAACGTGCCCGAAGACGCGCCGGAGGCATCCCGGACCACCGTCCGACCGAAACCTCGAACCCGCGCCGACACAGCCCAGGAATCGGCCGCAGCTGCCGAGAGGGCCCAGAAAGCTGATAATGAGCCAGTTCTCCAAGAACAAGAAGATGACGTGCCTCTCGCACCCACACTTGAAGACCTACAAAGAGAGAATCAACGGCTAAGAGCTCTGATAGCTAATGCCGGGCTTTTACGCCCTCAGCCGATTTACAAATCGGAGGAAGAGGAGGCCGTTAGGGCCCCCCAGATGGCCAGAGTGGACACACCGCTACTGCCGCCGCTTCCGGCCATGCCCCAGCCATCGGTCCCATGACCGCCAGCCCATGAGGAGGCCTTCGAGGGACGACGCTATCAACCTCCCCCGCCACCTCTACAGGAACCGTTGGACCCAGCTCAACGGGCCGTAATTGATCAGCTGATCGCCACGCGCCTCGCCCAGCATGATGAGGGGCACAATGTCATGGGCCTCTACCAGGTCCCTTACCCACTGCATCACCAGTACGTCCGGCTCCCGCAGGACGTTTCCAAAGTGCTCCATGTTCGATGGGCGTGGGTCCCCGAGAGAGCATTTGGCGTTGTACTTCGCCCACATGGGAGATTTGGCTTACAACGAGTCATATCTCCTAAAGTATTTCGCCACCACCCTTACCGGGACTGCCTTCGAATGGTACTCGAAGCTCAAGCCGAACTCCATCGCCGACTGGGCCGACATGCAGCGAAAGTTCGTTGAACGGTTCAGTTTCTCCGAGCGGCCGCACACCTTGGTCGAGCTTGCAACAATGACGCAGGGGTGCAACGAGACCGCCGTAGACTACATCCGGCGATGGCGCGATGTCTGCATGAAGTGTGCCAACCCACCCCTCGCTGAGGAGGCGGTGGCTCTGTGCAAGAGAGGGCTTCAACCCGACATCCAGAAGAAGGTGCTAGGTACCAGAATCCAGACCTTCGACGACCTCAACATCACGGTGGCCGACATCGAGCATTTCTACTACAGCCATCCGTCGACTACCACCGTCCGCCCGAGGCCGTCCAAAGATAAACAGCCGGCTTCAAGAGAGGTAAACACCATTGATGTTGCCTCACCTTCTAAGAATGTTAGCAGGGGAAATGAGAGAGCTGTCACAGCGTCCCCTCCTCGTAAGCCTGTCAACATCCCTCCAAGACCAACATGGGAGGAGCACACCCAAAAGCCTTACTCCTTCGCGCGCGATTACACGCGCAAGCTGTTCGAGGTCTGTATGCAAAACGACCTCATTAGTCTGCCTGCCAGCCGGTGCCCTGACGACGCCAAGAGGAGTAATGAGGCCAACTACTGCCCCTACCACCGACTGTTGGGGCACGTCATCGAGGACTGCTACCAGTTCAAGGACCTGGCGGAGAAGATGATACATGACAAAGTCTTCAACCTGGGGAATCGGCTAGTCCAGCCATCCCAGCCCCATCAAGGCGCCCGTCAACAGGCAAACTTCGTCGTCAACGTGGTGCACTGTCGTCATCCAGGTTCCGGGCCCAAGCGCCCTAGGACACCGTGTTATCAGGTAACACAGATACAGTCTCCGCGCCCTCGATCGGCACTGCCCCAGCAGCTGCCTCGGCAACAATCGTCTCCCGACGGACCTCCTCCACGGCAAGAGCCAGTCCCGCGCCATTCGGCACGCCAGATAGCCTCCAACGTCGCTACAATGTTGGAGGGATTCCGGGCCCGATGCGCCCGCCTGGAGGCCGATATCACGGCAGCCTTGGCTAATCTCCCCGACATCCTGGCTGGTAAGGTAACTTTTGAGGAGGTTTGCCGGCCACGGCAGCCTCCAAGATTCTCTGAGTCATCACTTGCAGGATCACGGCGAAAGAGGAGCAACCCCAAGATCTGCACAACAATCATGGTGGATACCGCAGGCGCGGTGCTGAATCTGAAGCCCCCTTTGACCGTTCCCGTGCAACGTCAGAGAGACATCCACCAGGGTCTCCCCAGAGGAAGCGCCAGCGGAGTTACACCTACACGTGTTACTCCTTCCCCCAGTTAATGACTCGGCAGCTGTTCGAGAAGGCTGCCAGAGAGGGTTTGATTGAGCCCTGCCCAGGGAGGGAGTATCACATCATGTCATTCCCTAAGGAAGGGTGTGGGTATCACAATACCTACTCCCACACCATTGAAAATTGCCGAGTTGTAAAGAGAAGCTTGGAAGAGTTGGTTAGGGGCGGAGTCTTAAGAATAGGCCGCTACTCGGTCCACCCGCCGCGGCCTCATGTCAGAATAGAGCCGGCTGGCTCCTCCTGTGTTATCAATGTCACCTCAGAAATTGAAGCTGTCCAGAAGACTGGGGCTAGAGATGTGTCTCACAGACCCTCTAGACCAGGTTATTTTTCCTGTTATGAGAGGCTCCCCCAGGAGCTAATCCAGATGAACATCGAGGCTGAGGCACGACTCCGACAACAGACGGAGAGAGTTGCCAGGGCGTCAGGGCCTCAGAGGCTGACCCCTCGCCAGAAGCTACAGAAAATGAGAAGCCGGTTGGAAGGATGCGCCCCAAAGCAACCTGTGGGCCTCCCAACACCGATGGAATTTACTTCCTGGGCCAAGTGGATCAGATACCACGATCTCGCCCGCCGCCTCAACATCCTTGAGCAGAGGGTCACCATTGGTGACGGGGCTGTAGAAGCCCAAGTTTCCCACTTATGGGGATCAGATGAGTATGAACCCGACCTGGAGGCACTTAGGAACCACTTCCAAGTGTTCTCCTGCAACATGGTGAACTTCGCTCCCCCGAGCTCCTATAACAAACAGCGTCCTTCGAGGCTAGGCCCGCGTGCCGAGCTTGTCTACCGGAGAAAGGAAAATAGGAAGAGCCAGCGCCAACAAGGGGGACAGAAATCCAACCCGGGGCGAGTCATTTATCTCGGAGATGAGGAGCCTGGCCCCGTGCCCGCTCCCATTGTCAGGCAGCCTCCGCGCCAGCAACCACACAGAGGTAACTCGGTCAACATCCGAGATCTCCCCAGTACCAGCACCGCGCCGCCCACTGTGCGTGCAGATATCCAGGAAGGCACTGAAGCTCAGATGGATGCACAACAGAGCCAACCGCAGCCGATGCCGCCCCAAGACGAAGACGAGGGCCCAAGCCCTTCGCAGCTCTTTGTCACAGCAGATCTGCCTTATTCAACTCCGCTTCCGTCATTACCGGAGGCCAAGCGAAAGGTGGACGACAAGCTACTCACGAAGATCAGACGTCTCCCAGTGCGCATCAGTGTCTGGGAGGCCCACTCTCTCAGTCAGGAACTTCGGGAGGCATTGATTGCTGTAATGCAGCAGCCCGAAGTCTATGAGGCGCAAGTCGCCGAAATTCAAGACACACAGGTCCTTCCCGTGACCTTCACGGAGGAGGATATGGTCTTTCCAGCCCCGTTCCACAACCGGGCTTTGTTCATGAAAGGGTCCATCAACGGACATGCAATGAACCGCATCATGATTGATGTCGGTTCGGCATGTAACCTTATGCCGATGAAAACATTCAGGGCACTCTTCTTGGCACCATACCTACAGAAAGCCCCCGGAGTCACTATCTCCGGGTTTAATCAAGATTCAGAGGAAGCACTCGGACGAGTGGAGGTGGAGCTAGACATTGGAGGGTTGGTTTCCAAGACCACCTTCTATATTATTGATGCCGACACCACATATAAAGCACTTTTGGGACGGCCGTGGATCCATGCCAATGGTGTCGTACCGTCAACATTGCACCAGTGTGTCAAGTACTCCAGGGATGGTGAGCAGTGCAGAGTCGAAGCCGACCAAGCGCCGTTCGAAGTTGCAGAGTGCCACTTGGCAGACGCCATACCATACTTCCAGACCGGGCCGGTGAAGCCCCCAGTCAGCAAAGGTAAAGAAAAGATGGGAGAAGAGACTCCCGCTGAAGTAGAAATCGAGGTTGATCAGGTCAGAACCCAGATGTTCAAACTCTCCTTGAAGACGAAAGGCCCAAGGATACAGTCATACAGAAAAGGAACCAGACCTGTTACCTACAATGCCAACTCCATCACGAGGGAGATTGAGGAAAGTATCGGCATGCCCCACGGCTTGCTATAGCTAGCAGGGGAGCGAGAGCTCCAGACAGTTGAAAAGCTCTCCATATTCCGGGTTCGTTACCCTAACGAGCCCGATCATGTTATGCATGGGGTTAAGCCTACCCAGAAGCGAGTCCGGGATGAGCTCGACTGGCACGAGCATTCCGACTCTTATTCAGTCACTATCCAACCCTCCCCGGGTGTGGCCCCCGGGATCATTCAGATGTACCGGAAGATGGGTATTCCTCAGAAGCAGTCCTGGAAAAAGGCCCGCGCCTTCCACGATATGTGCTACCCACAGGGAAACCACAGATCCACCAGCAAGCACCCCGGTGTGGCCTACGATTCAGACTACGAGGCGACGGTCCACTATGCAGTGAATATGGTGAATACACAGGAAGACGAGGAGGAGCCTGGAGTTCCGACTTCTACCCCTGACAGACCTTGCCAACAGGTCGAGCACCCGACTCCGAGTCCGGACAGTGACTCTGAGTCAACAACTGAGCTTATAGTACTCCCCGAGTTCATCGATCTACGACCAGCTCCGGAGCAGATTGAAGACGGCGGCCAAGCGACAGTCGATGACCTGCTCGAGATCAACCTCGGCACGGAGCAGGATCTGCAACCAACCTTCATCAGTGTCCTACTCACCGAAGAGGAGAAGGCCCAATATCAAGCCCTTCTCCAGGAGTTCAAGCACTGCTTTGCCTGGACTTACAGAGAAATGCCAGGACTGTACCCAGACGTGGCAGTCCATAATTTGGCCATCCTACCCAACGCCAAGCCGGTGAAACAGGCGCAGCGGCGAATGCGGGCAGAGCTGGAAATCAAGGTAAATGCTGAAGTGGACAAGCTCAGGGAGGTAGACTTCATCGAGCCATGCACCTACCCTGTCTGGTTAGCAAATATTGTCCCCGTCAAGAAAAAGAATGGGCAGGTCAGAGTCTGCATCGACTACAGGGACCTCAATCAGGCATGTCCTAAGGAAGATTTCCCTTTGCCAATCCCCGAAAACTTGGTTGACATAACTATGGGGCACGAAGCGCTGTCCTTCATGGACGGGTCGTCAGGCTACAATCAGATTTTGATGTCCGCCCAGGACAAGGTTTTCACGGCCGTCTGGACGCCCAAGGGAATCTTCAACTACAAAAGAATGCCTTTCGGCTTGAAGAATGCAGGTGCCACCTACCAGAGGGCGATGACGAAGATTTTCGACAATATGCTTCACGACATGGTCGAATGTTACGTCGACGACTTGGTAGTCAAAGCTAAGTCTCGGCAGGACCATTTATTCCATTTGAGGAAGGTCTTCGAGAGGCTGCAACAGTACAACTTGAAGATGAATCCAATGAAGTGCGCCTTCGGCGTCTCCAATGGCAAGTTTCTGGGCTTTATAGTCCGCTACAGGGGAATTGAAATCGATCCAGAGAAGATTGAAGCAATCTAGAGTTTGCCTCCACCCCGAAACATAAAAGAGCTGAGATCCCTGCAGGGAAAATTGGCTTATATCCGGCGCTTCATCGTCAATCTGTCTGGGAGATGTCAGCCCTTTTCCAGACTTGCAAAGAAAGGAGCCCCATTCCGATGGGATGATGAGTGTCAAGCTGCCCTTGACGGCTTGAAGCAGTATCTCCTCAACCCCCCTGTTCTGGGGGCACCAGTTCGAGGCCAACCATTGATCCTTTATGTCACGGCAATGGAAGACTCTCTGGGGGCAATGCTTGCCCAAGAGAATGCTGAAGGAAATGAGCAGCCTTTATACTACCTGAGTAGGAGGTTGGTCGGGCCCGAGCATAAATACTCTCCGATGGAGAAGACATGTTTAGCCCTCGTCTTTGCCGCCAAGAAGCTGAGGCATTATCTGCTAGCACACGAGGTTAACCTCATATCCAAGGTTGACCCTCTGAAGCATTTGCTGAAGCAGCCCGTGCCAACCGGGCGACTGGGGAAGTGGGCACTGATGCTCATGGAGTACGACATCAAGTATGTCCCTCGCAGGGCGATCAAAGGCCAAGGTATGTCTGATTTTCTTGCAGCTCACCCCGTTCCAGCCAACTCTCCTCTCAACTTCCAACTTCGGGACGAGGAGACGCTACACGACTCAGTACAAGAAGTCCAGCGTGTAGATATCAAGCCTTGGCAGCTCTTCTTCGACGGAGCCGCCAGAACTGAAAAGAAAATGTCGAGGAAAACCAAAAGTAGGGCAAGCGCGGGAATCGTGCTTCTCAGCCCTGATGGCGGGGTTCTCTATGAATCATGCTCCCTCACGGGGATCTACACCAACAACGAGGCCGAATATGAGGCGTTTGTCATTGGTCTCCAGGTTGCCCTCCACATGGGCATACAATGCATACAAGTGTTCGGGGACTCCATGCTAGTCATCCGACAGATGCTAGGTGTCTTCGAAGTCCGCAAGCCGGAGCTGGTGCCATACCATACGAAGGCCACCCACTTGTCACAGGGGTTCTATCTCTTCTGCATAGAACACGTTCGGCGAGGGCAAAATTCCCAAGCCGACGCTTTGGTCAAACTGGCCTCTGGCATCAAGCTACCACCGAAAGGTATGCTTGAAATTGTTGTAAAGCACATGCGTCTTCTACCTGGCAGGAGGCAGTTCGAAGATAGAGAAGCCGTTATAGAAGCAAACGTGATTGAAGACGATCAAGGGCCCTTTGAGCCGGATTGACGCCAGCCAATCATCGACTTCAAAAATGGCATTGTGCCAGAAGAACGTGCCCAGCGGGTGCAGATGGCAAGAAGAGCGACTTCTTACCAAATCATTGGTGGAGAGTTGTACCGGATGATGCCAGAGAAAGAAAGGGTAGTTTTAGCCAGGTGTGTCTCCAAACAGGAAGCCATCCAGATCATGAGGGAGGTTCACAGCGGTCTCTGCGGCGCTCACCAACCAGGACCCAAAATGAAGATTGCTATCAAGCTTAAAGGTTACTTTTGGCCAACCATGTTCGCCGATTGTGACAAATTTGCCCGAGCATGCCACGAGTGTCAAGCTTTTGGGACTATACCGCGGCGTCCGCATACTCAACTCCATCCAACTACCCCGACCAGGCCTTTCGCCGAGTGGGGCATGGACATAGTCGGACCCTTCAAGCCGTCTTCCAAGGAGTGCAAATTCATCCTGGCAGCAACAGACTACTTCTCCAGGTGGGCCGAGGCCATTGCAGCTCGAGAAGTTACAGGCGAAGTCGTATCACGCTTCGTCAGACAGAATATCATCTACAGATACGGCGTCCCTAGTCGGATCCTTTCCGACAATGGTACCCCGTTCAAGAACCACACGGTCTACAAAATGGCGGCTAAATTCCGCATTGATTGGAGGACGTCCACCGTCTACAATCCCCAGGCCAATGGCCTAGCAGAGGCATTCAACAAGACATTGTGCAAACTCCTGGTTAAAGTGGTTGGGGGAAAGAAGCGAAGCTGGGACGAGAAGATGCAGGAGGCGTTGTGGGCGTACCGCACAGTGTACAAGACCCCCACAGGGTGTTCCCCTTTCTCTCTAGTCTATGGGAGCGAGGCTGTTATCCCGGTAGAGATCGAACTGGCCTCTTACAGGGTAGTTGTTCATCATGGTCTCGCCTCCGAGGAGCCCGATGAAGCACACTGAAGGTTCATGGAGCTAGAAAGACTGGAGGGCAGCAGACATGAGGCCTACACACGCCTCAAAGCCTACCAAGCCCGGATGACCCGTGCCTACGACAAGTTGGTCAAGGACATAGCATTCCAGAAGGGCGATCTTGTCATGGTGAAACAAAAGGACGCCATGGCCGGTCGACCTAAAAACAAGTTCCTACCAAATTGGTTTGGTCCCTTTGTGATCCATCAGGTTTTTGAAGGTGATACCTACACAGTTGTCGACAGCAAAGGGGATGTTCCTTTCCCGCCGCTCAACGGCAAACACATCAGGAAATACTATGCTCCCGAGCATGAGTTCCACGACATTGGTGGCGGAAAACGTGAAAGTTAAAAAAAAAAATCCGGCAGAGGTGAAAACCCGAAAGGGCACCTTTGGCAAAATCGGATGACCCCGGCTGTGTGAAAACCCCATAAAGAGGCGCACAGGCAAAATTCAAAGGGTGTCGACCCGGGTTAAAACTCTTTATAAGAGCAGTCGGGCCGATAAAAAAATGAACACAAAATAAAACCAAACTATCCTCATGCCAAGTCGCCTTCCGCGCTTGGATTGGTCATTTCCATTGGAACCCTCGTGCCGATTTGCCTTCCGCAACTCGGACTGGTTCAAACCAAACGACCCTCATGCCAAGTCGCCCTCCGCGCTTGGATTGGTCATCTCCGTTGGGACTCTCGCGCCAAGTTGCCTTTCGCAACTCGGACTGGTTCAAACCAAACAACCCTCATGCCAAGTCGCCCTCCGCGCTTGGATTGGTCATCTCCTTTCGAACCCTCACGCCGATTTGCCTTCCGCAACTCGGACTGGTTCAAACCAAATGACCCTCATGCCAAGCCGCCTTCCGCGCTTGGATTGGTCATCTCCTTTCGAACCCTCGCGCCGATTTGCCTTCCGCAACTCGGACTGGTTCAAACCAAATGACCCTCATGCCAAGCCGCCTTCCGCGCTTGGATTGGTCATCTCCTTTCGAACCCTCGTGCCGATTTGCCTTCCGCAAATCGGACTGGTTCAAACCAAATGACCCTCATGCCAAGCCGCCTTCCGCGCTTGGATTGGTCGTCTCCTTTCGAACCCTCGCGCCGATCTGCCTTCCGCACTCGGACTGGTTCAAACCAAATGACCCTCATGCCAAGCCGCCCTTCGCGCTTGGATTGGTCATCTCCTTAACCCTCGCGCCGACTTGCCTTCCGCAACTCAGATTGGTTCAAACCAAACGACCCTCAAGCCAAGTCACCTTCCACGCTTGGATTGGTCATCCCCATTGGAACCCTCGTGCCAATTTGCCTTCCGCAGCTCGGACTGGTTCAAACCAAACAACCCTCACACCAAGTCGCCTTCCGCGCTTGGATTGGTCGTCCCCATTGGAGCCCTCGTGCTGATCTGCCTTCTGCACTCGGACTGGTCCAAACCAAAATGACCCTCGTGCCAAGTCGCACCATGCGCTTGGATTGGTCACCCCCTTTAAAAAAACAAAACAAAACAAAAAAACAAGAATCGATGAACGGGTTCTCTCCGTTTTATCCGGGAGGGGGTCCGAGTTGCCTATGATGAGCCAGCTTCCATAAAGCCCCCTGCCTAACGGCAGAAGTAGGGTGGGAAATGCCATAACTGAGGTGACAAGGAAGACCAGTTTCTTTCATGTCGTTTGACCGGTTGAACGATAAGGCCCTTCGAGCCCTTGTGTTCCGATCGATCGAATGTATTTGTTTTCCCCCATTTCCGGATTCAAGAAAGAAATGGCCCAATGCCCAAGCATTTCCACGCTTGCTTCTCGCAAAACAGTATTCTGGAGACCAAAACATAAACAAAGAATTCATTATTTTTATTTATTTCGAACAACGAATCATAACATAAGATGGAGACCTTTTCAGGACAGGCCCTGGAAGTCTGACAAAACAAAGGAGCAGCGAAAGGACTATGGCGGGCCACCGAGAGGATCAACCGGACGCTCCCGATCCAGCTCCGCCAACCGCGCTCGAAGTGCCTGCCCCTCGAGGACCAAAGAAGTCTGCTCCTGCAACACGGAATCCAGCCGCCCCACCAGGAGCTCATGAGCCGACGTCACCTCAGCTAGCTCCGCCTGCAGGCGCCCAATTTGGCCCTCAGCCGAAAAAAGGTCGCCCTGGAGCTGCTGCAGGGTTATGCCGGACAGCGCATAGGCCTCGTCAACAAGCTGCAGCCGAGCAGAAGCTGCCTCAAACTGCGGGAGGAACGTCGTCGTCCACCGGACACGTCGCTGCTCCTCGCGCCACTAGGTGCAAAACTCACCCCACAGGCCCTCTACTGCGGGGATCCACCGAACCATGGAGCCACCCATCTGATGAAAGTGAAAGGTGGCCAACCGTAGCTCCTCTCGAAGACCCTCCAGGTCGGCAAACAAGCCCGGCAGGGCTCCCAATGAGGTAAGGAAACTCTCCTCAAAGACTGCAGAAATCCGTCGACCTCCCTCCAACTGAGCAGGCCAAACCAGCCCCAGCTCTGGAAGAGGAACGCTGCCCTCCGAACCCGTCATCTCGGGAAGAGGGGAAGAGACGGCTGAGGAGGTCAAAGTAGCAACATCCTCGTGCTCTCCGGTTGGAAGATCCTGAAAAGAACAACATTGCAACTCCAGGGTAAGTATGATTGAAGGCTACTTAAAAGCAGGAAAGGACTTCGCAAAAGAATTACCGCGATTGGAGAAGAGCCCCCCATGATGGGCTCGACAACCATGGTTGTCAACTCCGGCACAACAACCGGTGGTGCCTCTGCCAGGCGAGGTGTGCTAGTCACAACAGCAACAGGACGAGGAGGCACTGCTAGCAACGCCTGGATGATCAGCTGTCCGGAGGGAGCCGCCAGGTCAGCCGCCGCTAATGGAGAGCTATCTGCGTAGTAGTAAAGAATGTCAAAACATAAAGACAGAGGCAATTCTGAAAGCAGCACGGGAGAGCTCACCGGGATCTGAAGGGACAACAACTTCAATATCAACCCGCATTGGGGAAGGTGACCGTATCGTGGAAGCCTCCGGTAAAGAAGCCTGAATCTTGGTTGACTCCCCCACCTCAACCGGAGGAGCAATCTTGTTACCAGAAGCCGCCACGTCAGGCCGCGGCGTTTCATTTCCCCCCGGACTGCCAGACTCGACAGGAGGAATAGGTGTGTCTCCATCAGCCATAGGAGGGACCATTGTCGCCTCCTCCTGAACAGAGGCCGGTAGATCTGCAGCGTTACCAATGGTAGCAAGTCAGGACAAAAAATGCAAAAGAATGAAGAAAAAGAAAGAGCATGGGTGCAAAGAAGCCAACTAGAAGCGGGGGTTGGAGAAAGTTCCTCCACCCTAATCCTTTTCCGGGACCGTGGAGCGTCAGAAAAGAGCTCCGAACGCCCAACGCTGTGCCTAGGCTCGACAGGGGTCCGAGTTCCTGCAGAAGAAGCACCGCAACCAAAAGAAAAAGAGCCAAACATTTAACCAATTCCAGAATGCAAAGAAAAGGAATACGCTCAAGGCAGCACCATTCCCGCTGATAATACCTGGAAGGGAGCTATCTGGCCCCGCGATGACCAGTAACCTGGCATCCCGCCCTACTTTGCGGGCAGCCTGCATCACGGCTGACCGGATGTCACCAAAGCAATGAGATTGCTCCACCAACAAAGCACATTCCAGCGGTCCCCACGACTGCACCAAACAACAGAGAAATTGACGCCAAGCGGTGGAACGGTCGTGAAGCTCCAACAATTCCCCAGAAGGAACAGACGGCCGGCCCGTGCAGTCAAGCACTATGGTCTTGTACCAGTCAGATGTGCGGGGAGGAGCCGGCTGTCTAGCTCGGTATGACGCATGCAGCGGCTCCGACAACAAATCAACAGCCCCGTTATACGGCCCAGGAAGAGGAGCTGTAGGCAGGCCTTTTTGGGCCCATCGCTGCTGACGCTCAATGACCCGGTCCCTCAAATCTTTGTAATGCGTGTCCAGGTATGCAAAGCTAACATCAGGGGGAGCACGACCTTTCAAAGATAGCCGTTTGAGCTCTGTGTCAGCTTGGGCTGCCGGTGGCCTCCGGTAGTCACTGCTATGGTGGATCCACCAGTTCCCGTAGGTGGTGTCGAACTCACCCACGGTCCCTAGAGGAGGGATGATCATAGCACTGCCCTGGTGGCTGCGAGAAAAGAAGTTCCACCATTCCGCGGCAACAAGGTGGCAGTCCTGCCCTGTGTAAACCCTGCTGGGAACATCAAAGTCCGCATTGGGAGTCACACTCTGGTCGTAGCCAAAGCACCTCCCGAAGCGGTGTGGAAAGTAGGACTCTAAAATAGCCTGCCGACCCTTTCGGAAAACAAGAACACTGGGTCGCGTGCTCAAGCACCACTCCCAGTCAACTGTCTCTGAGTAGCCGCCAACTAGGGAATCAATCCACTGAAGTTTCTTCCCCCGCTCGACTGCAGTGTGTGGGCGGTAACCCCTGGAGCAATGGTCGAAGGGAAGGGCTGACTCCCCAGCCTTAGGCAGTTGATACAGAATACGCCTTCCTTTGGACAAATCTTTTTGAAGACGCAAGCCAGGTGTCTCGACCAGCCTAAGCATCAAAGCCTGTGCTGGATAAGAACCACCGGAAGGAGTGGGGATCCCGTCAAAGAAAGAGGTTGCCCAGGAGCAGACATAATGAGTGGGCATAACTGCAGTACAAGCTCGAGGAGAAGGACTACTGGAGAAATTTGAAGATTATCCAATTAAATCATCCCATATAGATTATCCAATTAAATCATTATCATCATCCCATATAGATTATCCAATTAAATCAATTTGAAGATTCACTAATCTATCATTTATCTATTGATCATATAATATCATCATAATTCCAACCATTGATTTTACCACCAATCCAAATCACTCACCATGTTAAATCTGAAAATTCAAACTTAAAGTATAAACCAACCGAACAATGATCATGCATCATATATCAATCATTCGATAATCTAATATACAAATCAAGAATCTTACCTTAAGATTGATAAAAGAAATTCTTTATCAAGTGAAACCACAAGATCAATCAAACTTGAAATTCAGTCATCACAGATTAATTATTCAATTTAAAACTTTAATGACTTGATCACCCTATAATGATAAAACCCAATAAATCCAATTTGATAATCTGATCTTATAAACATAAATCCAAACTCCAAGATCCACAAAATCTGAAAATTAAATCATCATAAAATGATATCAGTATTTATCCAATGTAAACCTATAATAATCCAACATCAAACTTCTATGTCATTCAATCTAATAGACAACCTAAATTATTCAGTCTGCCCAAGATCATTTCTTCCAAACATCAATTTCCATCAAATCCAAACCGATATCATAAACTCGGGCTAGTCAAAAATAGACTTTAAGGCCGAGTTAATGCTCTGATACCAAGTTGTCACGCCCCGGATTTAAACCTGCACAGCGGAACATAATCCAACGACGTAACCGGGGGAAATAACTCCTAAAAATATATCGATTTGGAACAAATGAGACTAATATCACAATTCCCAAGATTCCTTCTAATATATCATGCTAATAATACAATCAAATAAAACATATACCAATCTATGACATAAAGATCATCTAATTGTCTTCTCGAGAATCGATCCACCACGCTTCCGCTGCACTACTCTGATTACCTGAAAATTTGATAAGAGGATTGGGATGAGTATGACGACTCAGTAGACACCCCATCATCCGCCAAATCGGATAGCTAAAAGGTCCTAGATGTTAATTAAACAAGTACCCAGACCTACACTCAATTATATAAGTATAGACTAGTCAATATAATAAATATTTGACTTAATCCACGCATTTTAAACCGCCAACCAACATCTATAGACACACCAACCAGCACCTATAAACATCTTAAGACGACCTGAAATGGTGAGATAAACACATGCGTAAACACCTACTATATGCTCCATAAGATGATATGCTATACATGGGACAAACCATACATACACCAAGCAACCGAACATGACAATTTAGATAAAAATGAAATACATCTCTAGACCACCTATACCATACCATGCAATAAGTGCACCTATCCTCTAATGAAGACCACATTCACATAGATGCACCTATCCTCTAATAAGAACCACACCTTTTTTTTTATTAGCAAGGAATGCGTCGTCTTGCCACCTCAACCAGCTACCACCAGATCTATCATATATAGCAGTACCATATAGCTAAACGAAATCTCATAGTGCACCTAGGCAGTGGTGGCACAGGGACAAACCGCGGTATCCGGGATCGAAGGATGCACCAGACTGTTCTAACCTCCGCTGCCCTCGGGTCACGACTAACTAGTCTGGTGTAGCTGTTTCCATTAGAATTTCAATGCATCATGCATTCACCTCAATCATGCCATGCCATGATCACACTTAAAAGATAAATGACATACACCATACCATGATATGACAAATATACCATCAATGTAAATACCATGACCAACTACACCTAACCAATATGTTTATGATGCTAGAACCATAAAATGACAATAATACATATGAGCTAATATGATACCACCACAGACTCTCAATCAAAACATGATATGAACAGACCCAATCAGACCATATCTTTTGGTTTAAAGACATAAACATGGCTGAAATCAAGTAGTTAATTAGGCTAGCTAAACAATATCTAGTTTAGTTACCTATCACCTTATATATACAATGATATTAACTCGAAAGAATAACCAAGGACTACCTAGATGTAGGTTATCAAAAAAAATGGACTATAATCAAGCAGGAACATGATGATTAACATGCTATAAACAACCTAAAATAACCCTAATACGACCTCCATTACATGCGAAAGAACTAATACCGCTAACCAATCTAACCACAACATACAGTGCCAACCTGACTAATTAAATCAATAGTAATCACTACAAGTCATGGAGGATTAAATAGAAATTTAATGATAATTAATAGACACGTCAAGAGTGCCTACCAGAATTGACGTTGAAAGAGTTGGAAATCGGCGACCAAATACGAACGTCGACGATGTGATGCACAACTCGGAGCCACCAACAGGTTATCTCCCATCACTAGGGCTGCTAAAAAAAGGTATTTGAACATGGAAATATGGCACTGGATTAGGAAAAAAAAAGAATAACAAAAAGAAGAATAAGATAATAGGAGAGAGAGTCTGTTTACGCCATCAAGGAGTTGGGGCGAATGGCGGCGCTGGGTGGAGGTGGTACATGGAAGAAGAGGCGACGGCGCATGGCAAGGGAGGCGCACGGAGGGGGGGGCGGCCAGCACACGGTGGCACGCGGCTGCGCGGGTTGCACGGCACTGTGAGGATGGCAGCGCAGGCAGGTGGCCGCGGCATGGGCGGCCGGCGACCGCCGAGGGGGGGGGGCTGTGGCGCGGGGCTCGCGCGGGCTGCGGCAACGGCGGCGCTGACTGCGCTGGTGGATGGCGAGGCGGCGATGTCTGCTTGGCGCGAGAATGAGGGCGGACGACAACGAGGCGGGAGGGCTAGTCGCTGGCGAGCGGCGCGCACGGGAGGCCGCGGCTACGTGGGGTGGCATGCACAAGGAGGCGTGCGGCGGCGTTGACCACGCGGTGGGCGGAGGCTTCAGCCGTGAAGCGGCGTAGGCGGGAGAGGCGGCGGCGCTGACTGAGGGCCGAGGGGTGCTGCGGCGGCTGGGTAGCGGGCGGCTGGCCGCGTGGCACTGCACGGCGGCAGTGCTCGGAGGCGTGGGCGCGCCGAGGTTGGCTGGCTGGGAGCCGATTGGTGGGGAAGACGGCGAGAAGAGAGAGAGATGGTCGAGGGCGAGATGGCAAGGGACGGCCGACGGCGCCGAGAGCGGGGAGGGGGGAGCAGACCGCGGCGCTCTCGCAGGAAGATAAAGAGAGAGAGGGGAGAAAAAAAA
Source organism: Cryptocoryne crispatula var. balansae (assembly GCA_036172225.1). Taxonomy (NCBI): domain Eukaryota; kingdom Viridiplantae; phylum Streptophyta; class Magnoliopsida; order Alismatales; family Araceae; genus Cryptocoryne; species Cryptocoryne crispatula. The sequence goes on from CM069920.1 coordinate 23,232,407, forward strand.
AAGGTGACGGCGCTAGGGTTAGAGGAGGAGAGAAAACGGAAGGAGGAATAGGAATAGAAGGGGAGGAAGGGAGAGATAAATTTACATTAAACGTAATTAACTTCACATCAAATATAGTAAATATTATTTAATAATAATAAAAATATCATAACGTTACAGTTCCCGTTCCGAGGACTTATTTCTGTTGGAGTCGTCGGAACAGATTTTCATGCTTCGCCGAGGGCGAGATCGTTCCGGGTCCTCGTTCTTGAAAGATGGATATCGTTGATTTCCACACCACCCTGTTAGTCTAAGAATATGTCAGCACCCGAACACGGATATGTTATAAAATTATTTTAAAACATAATGAAAACAGTAAATTAATTTTTTTTAATTGGATTTAGTTGAGGCGACCCAGTCTCGGCCCCGATCTGACCTTCGAGCACCTTTCCGTGCGACCATGCCGACGGTTTTCTTCCGGGAGCAGTTGGGGTAATAATACTCTCTCTGGTCTCGTCCAGGGTTTGGGGATCGAAATCTATGCCTGGAGTGGATCGATGCGTGTCAATCCCGGTCCGAATCAAGATATGGTAGACCGAGCCAACCGATCGGAGGCAGGAAAAACCTTGTCTAAAAGATCGTTCTGATGATCCGAGTCAATCGATCGGAGGATATGCGGATGTTGGTACCCCTATTATTTTCCCACCCTGAATGGGTCCCACCCAAACAGATCTCCTCACCCGTATGATCACCATTCCACCGGCTGGGAAGATGCAGAAAGTAGAAACAATCCCCCCCCCCTGAATCTTTTGTCTTCGTCCTCCCGACCTGAATCCCTCCACCGGATGCCGGAGCAATCCCAATCCCCTCCGGCTCCACCGCCGTGTCGTCACCCTTACGTCCCGCTGAGCGAATCCACGGCAGGGGACCCGCCTGGTCCAGGCCCATGTGCGTCGCCCCGCCGGCGTCTGGTGCTCGGGCGGCCGCGTCGCGGCGGCGCGTGTGCGGTCTCGGCTTCCTCGCCACCGCTGCGCGCACGGCGTTCCCGACGGTGGTCCCGCGCTCTCTCCCACTTGCTTCCTACCTCTTCGGAGGGGAGGCCGCCGCCGCCGACGGCGACGAGCCGACGGCGACGAGCCGACGACGACTTGCCCGCCATCTCCGGAAACCAAATGACACCTTTATGCTTATGGTCACCTCGTGGGCACCTAGCTGGTCGTGACAGCTCCATCCCGGCCTGTGCCAGCGATGTTAATGCTTCGCCAGAAGATCCATCGGGATCTCCGGCCGGAGGTTGAAGGAGATGCAAGAACTGAGCCAGAAAAGTCGGCCTCTCGCGTGTACCGAGTTTGTTTGACTCTTGAAAGAAGTAAAGAGTCAAGTTTGTAATATTTAATATATTTTGTTTTTTGACAAAAAAAAAGAGTTTGTTTGACACGGGGCCTGGGGGGGCTGCGCGCTGCCCAATGTCACATTTCAAATTTTCATTCAATCTTAATAAAAATTAATTAACCGGTCCGAAGCCTACATATGATGATAATGGTTTTGACGGATTATAATCATGTATATGTTAAAACTGTGTTGATTCTATCTCAACACCATAAATTTGAGTTTTATAAGATAGTATCAGAAGAAATACTTATCTTATTTTAATATTTAATTATCTTATCTCATATTTTCAACACCATGAGTTTGTAAAAAAATGTAATCATAATTTTCTTTGAACATATCATACTTAAGAAGTACTTTGCATTTCTTTTGTGACATGCAGCAGGTTGTAATTAATTAAGGTCGCCTTTGTTTCTACTCCGTAGGAAGGATTCTGGTCAAAAATCTCCCAACAATTTAAGAGAACAACAAAATATACAAACATATATATATATGATGGTAATGTTTTTGAAGTTCGCCCAACAAAAGTAAATTAAGGACAGATTTTGATAAAGAGGGAAAAATGTCGAGCCCTTCCATCGCCAATCTAACCTCGTCACGTCGGAAGCAGAGAGATAAAATTATCTTGTGGGGGAGAGAGAGGGTGATAAAGAAGTGGAGTATATATATATATATATATCTATTCTATCTATTAGAAACGGGAGTGCTCTTTTCGTCGACAAGCACCTGGTCACCCTTCCTGTCTGTATACATTTTAAGTGTCCGATGATTCCTCCCCTCCTACGTCTCTTTTCTCTTTGCGCTGCCCCGACTGTCACCTCCTCCTACGCCTCTTCCCGGTTCCTTCTCCTCCTACGCCTCTTTTCTCTTCGCGCTGCCCCGATTGGTTCCACCTCCTCCTACGCCTCTTCCCGGTTCCTCCTCCTCTTAGGCCTCTTCGCGCTGCCGCGCTGCCGCGATTGGTTCCACCTCCTCCTACGCCTCTTCCCGGTTCCTCCTCCTCCTAGGCCTCTTCGCACTGCCCGGATGTTTCCTCCTGCTCATACGCCTCTTCCCCCCCCCCTCGCCAAATCCGCGAGCCGGGAGCAGAAGATCCGGAGGTCACCCTCCGACCACCGCTTGTGCTGCACCAGCGTCTGCTCGAGCGTCAGGGGGGCCACCCCCAGGAAGCCGGCGCACGCAGGGTTGAAGTAGACGGACTTCCATCCCCTGCACTGGATTGACAGCCCCGTGATCACATCCTCCACCGGGCCCCGACTGTCACCTCCTCCTACGCCTCTTCCCGGTTCCTCCTCCTCCTACGCCTCTTTTCTCTTCGCGCTGCCCCGATTGGTTCCACCTCCTCCTACGCCTCTTCCCGGTTCCTCCTCCTCCTAGGCCTCTTCGCACTGCCCGGATGGATCCTCCTGCTCCTACGCCTCTTCCCCCCCTCCCCCCCTCGCCAAATAGGATATCAGTTCCTTGTTAACAACACCGAATAGGATATCAGTTCCCTCCTTTGCGGCCTTCCGACTTCCGATTGTTCCTCCGACGGCATCGACAACGGGTCGGAAGAAGGCTGATAGGAAACGACGGGCACGGTACTTACACCTCCTCCATCGCCGCCGGCGCAACTAAACGCTGCTTGACGTCGGCTTCATCTTCATACAATTGATTGAAAAAGGTATCACGGTACTTACACCTCCTCCATCGCCGCCAGCAACTAAACGCTGCTTGACGTCGGCTTCCTCTTCGCTTACATGTTTTTGTTGCTACGGTAGCCCAAGAGCAACCCTTGGTGTGCGGAACATCATCTGTGGACTTATTTTTGTCAGGTATGTTGTGGTCTATATAAAGATTCAAGGACTACAATTTCCTCTACTCTCACTTTAGTTTGGAACATCCTCTGAGAAAATATCATGTTCTCTTTTATAAACTGAAAACTAACTTCTTTCTTGTTACATACTCTGTTCTATCACACTCCTGCCTTACTTCTACGGCTACATAAAAGAAGTGCTGAAATATTCATTACAGTGTAGTAATTATTGCCCTCCTTTTGTCAATAAGTTTGTAAACACATTAATAAAATGTGTCCCCCTGGTAAAGATAAATTGGATTGTTCAAAAAAAATTTAACCATTAGCATAAAAATGAAGCAAATGAAACTTGGCAAAAAACATGAAATACACACAAAAAATCAAAACTAAAGTAGACCAAGAAAAAAGAATGTGATTAAGTTCAAAGGTCAGTAAACAAGGACTTACATGATAAACTTGATTACTATTCGAAACATATTACACCTTAGTTGATTTGTGATGAAGTCAAAACTGATAACATAACCTGCTTCAGGCAAAGAAAATGCATTTATCTGTCAAGCAAGATTTGCTCAATTCCCGATCCGAGGTAAGCGCTAACGTAACAAGTCACCGAGGAGATAAACGTCGTCTTTTTGAGTGATCGTGCTCTCTTGATCTGCTTCTAGCCCTGGATGATAGACCTCTGTCCCACTCGTCCTCACGATCCGGTTCACGCTATTTGTGCCTGTGATGGTCACTGTGTCTTTCTCTTTCTTCACGATACCTGTCCCTGTCCCTTTCACGGTCTCTTTCCCTGTCTCTTTCCCTATCTCTTTCACGGACCATTTCTCTCTCGTCGTGGTGCCTTCTTTCAGTCCTTTCGTGCCCAGTACTCGTGTCCTTCTCTCTGTCATTTCTATGTCTTCTGTCTGATGCTCCTGACCAATCAGGATCAGGAGCCCTATCTTTCCCATGGCTAACTTCTCCATACTGTTGATCTGATACCGCATCCTTTCCATAACTTGATTGTTCTTCACCCCCCATGCTGTTGCATTAGGATCTGACCACATCCCAACTCCCCCAGTTGGAATTCCTCTCCCAAAAAATGCTGGGTTAACATTGGGAGCCACTACAGGAGGGAATGAAGGAAGCATTCCTGGAAAAGGAGGTGCCGCAGGCCCTGCCGGAAAGCCTGCATACCCACCGGTCATTCTACTAATCGCTGCACCATATCCTCCAGTTGGATCAAAGCCTTGTCCCAACATTGCTCCAGGGTGTAACATCGGGGGTGGAGGTGGAGTAACAAGTCCACCATTCCCCATTATGCCTCTGCCTCCTGCCCCTCCCATTCTATTTCTCATCCCACCAACTTGGCCTCTCCCCCCCCTACCCCCCCCCCCCCCTCCCCCATTACCACCCCCCCCCCCACCACTGCCACCTCTTCCATGGCCCCCTCCAGTATTCATACCACCACCGCTACCCCTGCCCCTGGGCTGTGAAGGGGCTGACTGTGCCTGTGTCATCGACTGGTTCTTATTTACCTATAGAAGCCACTAGGACCACTAGGAGAGGACCTGTCTATCTCACACACCAAGGATATTCCCAAACAAGGAGTTAACCGTAGGCAGCCTTTCATCAAACAAGGAAACAAAAGCAGACAGTGGGCAAACACCCGCCGTTAATTATACCTTGTCTTGTTTCTCATGTGTAGCCATCAATGCCAGCCAGCAAGCAGAGATCACCATCTTTGCAGCCTTGCAGGAGATCAGTAGTCGGTGGTTTTCTTTTTCTTTTTTCCTGTGTCAATGGGTCGATATACATACAAAATCAACAAGAGCAACAGAAGGGAGCGGCTGGGTGGAAGTCAAAAACTCCAAACAGTAGGTTTCTATACTTAAATTGGAGGGGGGGATGCAGGCTGATTCCAAGAAAACAATCATTCTTGGTTTTTGATGTGCTGTATCTGTAGATCAAACAGAAACATGATGTGCTGGTTCGTTTGCATCCCTATGGCTCTGACAAGGAATAAGATATCTTTTACTGTGCAGCAAGAGTGTTACACTGTTTGGATGGTACAATAAATAGGATTCCAATAGTGATATTAGGATTTCAAAAATTTGTATGTTCAGTTCTTTCTAGAGGCCCATACTAAGCATACCAGGGTCCACACGGCGGAACGACGTCCGAGCAGAGAGAGAGAGAGAGAGAGAGAGAGAGAGAGGACTTTGGAGAACGATTAGATTACCCTTTTTCTTTCAATAAATAGGATTCCAATAGTGATATTAGAAATAATTCTTGGTTGCTTAGTATGGGCCTCTAGAAAGAACTGAACATAAATTTTAAAGATCAAATTTAGATGGTATACATAAAAATAGCCGTACGTGTACGATGATATATTGGCCTGGTTCACCCAATCAATTGATCCGGATCAGGATTGACCATAGCCCACCTAATCCAACCTGGATGGACCGATCCTTGGCTGATTCCAGATGGAATCAGCCAGTATCAGCCAAGATCCGCAAAAGTCTTTGGCTGATTTTTGTGTCAGGATAAGAATCAACTAATCCAAATTCGAACTTGGCTCTGCTAGGCGAGAGATCGACAGATTGGCTGATCCGGAACCGATAACGTGCTACCAACTCCGTCCCTTGTGGAATGGCCGGAATTGGCTGATTCCGGTCTAAGTCCAAGTCGAGCTGAATTAGCCCAATTCAGACTGATTCTTGCCTTCCATTGGATCGGGATCAGCTTTTGCTGATCTGGGGTCCAATTGCGGCCTTGCCTTGGCTATGAGAGCTCGAACCAATCAAGGTATGATCTTCTCGGGAAGGGGCTCGACTTTTTAAAGTTTCCTATCCTTGCAACCTAGGCACTATTCCTTTGCAAGGTCTCGGCATCTTCGAGCTCCCCGACCTCTCGCATTTCTATAAAATCTTCGATTTTTAGTACCGTGAAATGACAAGATTTCTCTTCAATTTTTACGTAACAGCCTTCCCTAAGTGTATCATTGTTACATATGATCTAGATGATATAATCATCTCTAAAGAAATAAATTTTTTGAACCTCAGACCTTCCTGATTTTATATTTTTTTTCAATTGCTTTTATTATTTTCTGCTTTTTTAGCTCGTAGAAATTCTCAAATATGTTAGATTTATGATTGTTTCATACTTTAGCCATTTACATCTTTCAGACATTTTCTGGCTTTTGGTTTTATGAGTTTCAAAGTTTGATATCTTTCTGGACTATAGACATTACTTTCATATTCTCATTGTTATTTATTTTTCTATTCTATGAGAACTCTGACTTTTATTTTACCTTTATATTTCCATAATTATGAACTTTCTCCGTTTGCAGATTTACAAAACTTTTTCAGTTTTAAAATTTCTGATTCAAGTGATATTATGATTTGTCTTGGACTTTATTATTTTATGATTTCGGGACTGTTTGGCAGTCTCTGTGGTCATAATTGGGGGATTGTGGCGGTTTGCTGAGATAAGTAAAAGGACATTTGAAAATGGTGGCACTATACTTCTTGGGTTTTTGTTTTTATCTTTGCACCGTCAAGAATCAAAATCCATGAATTGATTTTAACCCAACCAACAGATTTTTAAGGATTCTTTATTTTCCGTATGTTCAGTCCCATTGACATCAGTGCTGCTTTTGTTTGAGCTGACCAAGGACTATAGGATTCTTCTCCCTCTTATGGTGATTTTTCTGTATGTCATTTTTCTTTGTTTTTAAGGATTTTATAGAAGTTTATTTTTATTCTTTTAAACAGCTATCATTTTTATTCTAGGCTTTTGTACAACTTTATTATTCCTTATACTAAGAGTTGTTTTGTGGCTTTGACTGAGTAAGCATAGTTTTAGGCTTGTTTCATAGAAGAATACATAATTCCAAATTCAGATACTAACTTATTAAATAATATTTTTTTTGAAATTATCTATACCTATTTATGTTTCATTTATTTTGGAGAAAATGCTAATGACTTAATATTATTATAATCATAGCTCTTCAGATCCGTATAAAAATGCATGCAGTTTTAAAGGGACAGCTTAAACATTTCAAATAAAAATATAAACTTAAGGAATTAAAAATGGCAAGATGCAAGTTAATTCATACCAACACTAAAGAAGAGGAACCCAGAAGCAAGTTCACCGTCACTAATCACCACTGCGCTATAGAGCCAGAGGTCTTCTACCTCCGACGTTGTTGTGCAACATTGACCACCTTGAACTGACATCCGACACTACTTGAGCATTGCGGCCAATGTACGCCTACCGTTCCTCGGTGGAAATCATGCCTCAATTTGTTTTTATTTTAAATTTCTATTGTTCCCATGGTGGAAATTATGAGTCAATTTGTTTTTAGTTTAAATTTCAAGTATGTACATTCTTGGATTGAGACTTATTTATATAACTTTTTATCTGGTTTTTTATATTTAATTCTGATTTTGAGACTTGAGGTTTACATTTTTTTGTTTTGGATGTGTAGCCCGCCGCACCTTACCATCACTAATCCTCACCACACTACTGGAGCTGGACATCTTCTGCCTCCGTCGTCGTCACTGTGCAACATCAACCTCCTTGGATTGTCACCAGACAACACTACTTGAGCATTGCGGCCAAGGTATGTCTACTGCCTACCCTGTTTTGTATTCCCATTGGGAAAATCATGCCTCTGTTTTTAAGAATGAAAGATAGCTAAACAAAACCTCAACAAAACATGTAGAAACAGCAGTAAAAATCAAGTATGCCAGATCATAAGTAGTGTTCTCCTAATTGATCTAGATCAACCGTACTAGATCTCATCAAATCTGGATAAAGCAAGTATGCCGGATATCGGAAGTTTTAACTTTATATTTCAAATTTGGAATTGATGTGTTAGATTCCAGCTTTTGGTTCTTAAGTTCCATGAAGCGTGGGAAACTGAATATCAGATTTGATATCAGATCTGATTTTTTGACTAAATCCCTTTCCTTCAGTTCTGATTTTTAAAATATATGGACCGGAAGTTCCCTAATTTTTGCATCCATAAGGTTTTATCATCTTCAGATTTCTGCATCTGGGGTAATTCTTTTAAAGTTTTCCACCCCTTGTTCTCATTGAAGTACTCCACTGAGGTTGCTAAGTTCTGCACCTCGAGATGTTCACGGATTTTCAGATTTCTGTCATTTGAGATGTTTCATCTGGATAAATTAAATATAAAAACCACCTTCAGCTGTTACTGTTTATATTAGATATATAATGGTGATAATTAATTATATTGCCTGTTTTATTCACACAAATTGAACTATGACCTCTTATAATCATATTTACATCCGATTTAAGGTACTCAGACAGGGATCAACTGATCCTCAATCAGGATTAGCACTGCCACACTGGCCGATCAGATCCTAAGAGGTGGCTAATCCTGGTTTGAGCTTCCCTGGGGATTGATCTTGTCAGATATGCTATGATCTACAAATTCTAGACCTGCATTAGACAATCTCAATCAGATCCAGGCGTATCCAGTTAAACTGTCTCGGCCTGGGATCGGCCGGAACTGGCTGATCCTGAGCCTGGCCAATCCCTTTGGGATGGGCCAATTCTGGCCTGAAATCTGAAATCTAAAATCTAAAACCTGCAAATCTGAAATCTAAAATCTAAAACATGCAAGTCTGAAATCTAAAAGAAATCCAAGTGCGGAATCTGAAACTCTGTGAAATCTAAAGCCTGCCGAACCCAAAATCCGAAACACAACTTGAATCTAAAAATCTGAAAACAAAAATGTGAAATCTACCAACCGGCAGAACCCAGAGACAGAAATGAGAAATCAAAACACCCAAGACTAAATCCATGTCATTTCCAACCGTTTGAACATAAAACTCCACCCAGATCCGAAATTAAAAAATCTAAAAATCTGCAGTTTCTAATTCAAAAATCTGAACTCCAAGGATTTAAATCTGAATGTCTATCCAAAGATAAGAAGAATCCGGAATCCAAGCAAACTTGTAACTGAAAACTCAGAACCCTGCAAATCAGTAGCCCGAATCCGAAATCTAAGTCTTCACATAATCTGACCGTCCATCAAGCTCAAACATAATCAAATCAACCAACAAGATCTACAAACCGAATTAAAGTTATAACCCAAATCAAAGAAAAAACTCCAAACAAGATTCAAATCAGTTAAATAAAAAAATGAAATTCAAATGAATTCAAACAGATAAAAAACTCAAATAAATCAAACACAACCTAATTAAAAATTAAACTCAAATCAAATTCAATCAAATTCAATTCAATCCAAATCAATCAAGTCAACCAAAATAAATCTCTCAAATTAAATTCAAACAAATCAAATTCCAATCAAGTTTCATGGGATTGTTTTCTCCTATGTCCATATGTGTGTGAATGTCTATTTTTGTGGATGCATGTTTTCTGTTCCAATGGATTGCTATGACGTTTAATCAAGGGTATTCGAGTTATCTCGATGTAATTAACGTCGGATCTTCGCACCATCCGACAGGGAGAGGTCAAAACAAATTTCAAAGAATTTCTATTTTGCCAAATAGAAATTAACATTAATCTATGAATTTTGTTGGCATAGAAATTAACACGTGTATGGTGGTGTTGATGGTATACAAGCTTATGGTGGTGTTGCCATAGAAATTAACACATCTTATAAATCACATGCTTTAAAATCCCATGTGTGTTGGCATATTATAATCTGATTAATAATCTATGTATACAATTGAAATTAATAGGCTTCTGATGAATACAAGCTTATAGCTATTTCCTTAGTTACATGAACTAACTAACTAACCAAAACAGGTTACTACTTACCAGTTACCACTCTCCTAACCACAGTATACATATCATTATGTTTAAGTTTCTTTTTTTCCAGGTTTCAGACTCTTAGATTTTCTGTTTTTTCCCTGGGATTTTCAATGTTTTTGGATTCTCCAGGTTTATGGTTTTCATTGGTTTCAAAATTTTAAAAGTTCCCTTAAGTTTTAGAGTGCCCAGATTTTTGATGTTTCAGAATTTTCATAACTTTGTTGACTTTTTAAACTATGTTTTCAGGTTTATTTAACTTTCTATTAAAAAGTCTATTTTAATATAGTGCCCAGATTTTTATTTAACTTTCTATTAAAAAGTCTATTTAAACCAAAGTAAAGTGCAAATGCCTAAATACAAGTCACAAACCTGAGGATACAATCTAGATGTCAAATGCAGAACATAAAAGTTCACATTTGATGTTAACAGGATCATTAAAAAATTTATCTAAGCCCAATAATGGAGAGGGTCTTTAAGTTTATCTAAACCTGAGCCTTAAACTCTTAAACCAAAAAATCTTAAATCAAGAAAAAGGTTAAAATTCCTAATCCAAACGTCCAAACTAAAATAATCCAAGCCGGAAAAAATTGATGAATGGAAAAAATCCTAATTCGAAAGGTGACATGAAGTCAGAGAAAAAATGAGATACAAACATCCAAAAACCCGAAACTGAAACTGAGAATTCCTTCTCAATTATCAATTCTTCCACTGTCAAACCAAACTAAAACTTAAAGAGATCACCAGATGATATTGAATGAAAATAATTTTCAAATGATGGCAATGAGTGTACAGCTCATATACCAAAAAAGGTAGAAAGTTTAGGATCGACAAAGTCAAAAACCAAAATCTGTTATAGCTTCAAGTCAACTTATAATGGGAGGATTCTTTATTGAATTCCTTGTTAATAACTTTTATAACTAACATGCATTTAAAAAAAAATCTCAGATCTCAATTTTGAGACAAAAAATCCAAGGAGAAAAAATATCCAGATCTTAAAAAAATCTTTGAAAGCCAAAAATATTGAAAAAGAAAATTTAAGATTGAAAGTACTAAATTAAAATTTGATACATAGATCAAGTCCGGGAGCATACAATATGTCAGAATGGTTGTATATGAAGGTATTGATACTCAATGAACAAAACCTAAGGACATAATGAAAAATATTTGATTTAAGGAGAAACAATGAACTATACAATATGTCAATATGGGTGAAATATTATTGACAAAGCCTTCTGGAAGACAACTTGAATAAAATTCTCTTAAATAATTTTATCATAACTCATGCATGCAAAAATAGTAAGCATGCTAATTTTCAAGCATATGCTTCATATAGCATGAAAATTTTGTAAATATCCATGAGGACATCTTGGGTTCGAGTGGCTAGACTCAACAGAGTTGGTACAAGGGGAGATGAACTTCATTCTTAATAATGAAGTTCTGGTAATATGAAGAAGAAACCTAATATAATACTAAAACCTAATATAATACTAAAACCAATTAATTTATGATACGTGAACATATAATATTTTGAACTAATGACATTATAGACTATATTATAGTAACTTTTGATACGATTTTAATACTTTTGTTAATTTTTATTTTTCTAATCATAATAATTGTTAATTACTATCATCTCAGCCTACCTAACAATGAGCGACGACGACTATAATATAGAAACACATGCACTTTCAGAAAGAGAAGATATGGTTTTTTATTTAAACTATTAATTTCTTAAGTCAAATTTATCATTGACTCTGCCGTTCAAAAGATATTTTAAGGAATAGAAAATGCAGAAGAAGAGAAGTCTTTAGGGAAGCGAAAAGGCGTAGAGTATTGCAGGATTTATCCGTCAGGCACATTGTAAGGACTATTGCGGACTGTGTATACTGTGGAGCAACAAAGTTTGAACACGAACCTCCAACATTTTGTTGTTATAAAGGAGAAGTTTCCTTGAAGGCATCAAATTTTCCGGCAGATTTATTGAACTTATACATGTCAAGTGATATACAATCCAAAGAGTTCAGGAACTCTATACGTGCTTATAACAGCGTATTTGCATTTACCTCTTTGGGGGTAAATTTGGATAAAAGAGTTGCAGATATGTCAACTGGTTGTTACACCTTCCGCATTTTGGGCCAACTTCATCATCGCATCCCCTGTTTAGTGCCAAACGATAATGTTGCAAGATATCTTCAACTCTACTTTTATGACACAGATAATGAAGTGCATAATCGACAATCACATGCTACAAACTTAGATGCAACATTAATTGAGAGGTTAATAAGAATTTTGCGAATAAATCCATATTCTACGTTCTTAAGAAATCTACATGATTTGCCTTCCTTGGAGAAGATGGTGATTTCCATACGAACAGACCCTGGATTAGATCAACGTGTTTACACCGCACCAACTTCTGATCAAGTGGCAGCAATTTGGATTGAAGGGAATAATATAGAAGAGAGATATGTAACTGATATCATAGTCCATGGTAACGTGGGAGAAGTCATAAGGTGCAATCATACTTTGGTTGCTATGATCCACTTCAATATCCTCTACTTTTTCCTCGAGGAGAAACTGGTTGGCACAGAGGAATCAGGCGAACAAATTGCAAGTTAGATCACGAAAATTCAACACCAACTATACCAAATGATCATCACGCCTTCAGTGATAGGATGCAAGCGGAAGAAGGTATGTTCTAATTATTCATCAAATATAAATATTTGTTCCTACTTTCTACTTATCATATAAATAACCGATCAAATATTCTAATCAGATGCAGCTTCTCAAGGAGGGAAAAAATGTTTTGTATCTGCTCGTTAATATTATGCATATCTTCTGCAACAACGGAAAAATCTTTCGAACCATTTGTTGCTTGGAGGGCGATTGTTATAACAATATGTGGTTGATATGTACGTTAAAATAAAGACCGATCAGCTGGATTTTTATTATAGAAATCAACAACATATAAGAGCTGATCTTTACCAGGGAGTTGTGGATGCAGCCAAGGCTGAAGAGATGAACTGCAAAAATATTGGCACAAGAATTATTCTACCAGCTTCGTTCATTGGTGGCCCTAGAGACATGCGGAGGAGGTATCTTAATGCAATGGCTCTTGTACATTGGTTTGGAAAACCTGATATATTCCTCACCGTCACATGTAACCCCGAGTGGGAAGAAATAAGACAACAATTGCATCCATGGGAGGCTACATTTAACAGACCAGATATTGTTAGTCGAATTTTCCGATCGAAGTTGCAAGATATAAAGCATCTGTTATTCACAAAAAATTTGTTTGGTAATGTTGCAGCTCATATTCATGTCATAGAATTTCAAAAGAGAGGCTTACCCCATGCTCATTTCTTGATTATCTTGAAAGAAGGTGAGAAAATTGAGAATCCGGAGACATATGATACATTTGTCTCCGCAGAAATTCCTGATCCAAATTTTGACAGCGAACTATATGAGTTAGTTTTGAAGCACATGATGCACGGTCCATGTGGATCCTTAAGGCCAACTTCACCATGTATGAAAAAAGGATTTTGCAAGTGTAAGTATCCACGTGAATTCAGTGAGGTCTCGTTGAAAAACATTAATTCCTATCCGATATATCGAAGAAGAGATGATAGTCGAAAGGTTAAAGTTAGAAATGAATACTTGGACAATAGATGAGTTGTTCCATATAATCCTCTATTACTTAAAAGGTATAATTGTCACATAAATGTTGAGATATGTTCTTCTATAACAGCTATGAAATATTTATACAAATATGTGTATAAAGGTCATGATCGTGTCTCTGTGCATATCAGTGATGACAATGGGACAAATGTAGTCGATGAAATAAGAAATTTCCGAGATGGAAGATGGATATCACCGCCAGAAGCAACCTGGAGAATTTATCATTTCAATCTCAGCGAGATGTTCCCCTCTGTTGTTCATTTCGACTTACATCTCCCAGATAAACAACTTGTCACATTTAGCAACAACGACAATTTGCACAACATTTTAGAAACAGCTCGTTCGAGGAAGACAATGCTCACGGAATTCTTCACAACAAATGTTGCAGATGATGACGCACGGCTGCTATTGTACAGAGAGTTTCCGGAGAATTATGTTTAGAACAAATCAAAGTCATGTTGGACTAGAAGAAAACAAAGGCAAGTCATTGGACGTGTCAATGCAACGAACCCATCGGAAGGAGAGAGACATATTTTGCGAATGCTATTAAACGTTATAAGAGGTCCAACATCATTTGATGATTTGCGTACGGTGAATGGTTTCACATACTCCTCATTTAAAGAAGCAGCTCAAAAACGAGGTCTATTAGAAAGTGATCATGCAGTTTTCACTTGTTTTGAAGAAGCTATTGTATACCAAATGCCTTATTCATTACGCCGCTTATTTGCGATCATATTGGCATACTGCGATACAGATAATGTTAAATTGTTGTGGGATCGATTTCATAAGTATATGTGCGAGGATTATGAAAAATTTGGTGATATGTCACCCGCGGATCAAATTGTGGCAACGCTGAAGGATATACAAATGTTTCTTGAAAGTATGGGTAAGGATATTGCAGATTATGACTTGCCAAAGATACCTCAACATAACAATATATCGTTCAATACATCAAAGGAAGTCCTAGATGAACTCTTGATACATACTCCTCAAGCTGATATTCAATCTATCAATCTGCTGAATGCAGCTCAAAATAGAGCTTTTGACATAATAATGGATGTAGTCAATCAAAAAAAACATGGCATATTTTTTGTTGATGGACCTGGAGGTACCGGTAAGACATTTCTTTATCGAGCTTTACTTGCAAACATTAGAAGTCATGGAGATATAGCCTTAGCAACTGCCACATGTGGAGTTGCAGCATCTTTAATGCCTGGAGGAAGAACGGCTCATTCAAGATTCAAAATTCTTTTGAATATTAAAACATCGTCCGTGGGTAACATAAAGAAACAAAGTGCACTTGCAAGTTTGATACGTGTGGCAAAGATAATTATTTGGGATGAAGCACCTATGTGTAAGAAATATGCTATTGAAGCCGTTGACCGAACATTTCAAGACATTATGGATTCAAAACTTCCATTTGGCGGAAAGATCATGATATTTGGGGGAGATTTCAGACAAGTGTTGCCGGTGCTTCCAAAATCTACAAAACAACAAACAATTGATGCATGCATGATCAAGTCATATTTGTGGCAACAAATGAAGAAATTATACTTGAAAAGGAACATGCGTGCAAAAGATGATAAGGAATTTTCGGAATTTCTTATTCGCATTGGAAATGGAACAGAAGAAAGTATCCATCATGACTTAGTCCATATTTCAAGTGATATGTTGATTAAATTTGATGCAAATGAAGATATGCGGCTGCAGTTGATTAACTATATATATCCATGTATACAAGAAAATTACCAATGCCCT
Source organism: Cryptocoryne crispatula var. balansae (assembly GCA_036172225.1). Taxonomy (NCBI): domain Eukaryota; kingdom Viridiplantae; phylum Streptophyta; class Magnoliopsida; order Alismatales; family Araceae; genus Cryptocoryne; species Cryptocoryne crispatula. The sequence continues at coordinate 23,247,798 of CM069920.1, forward strand.
ACATATATCACAAGTAGAATTATATTGGCAAAAAAAATGAATTCGTTGATGATATTAATAACATTCTCATTAAATCATTTCCAGGTGAAGAACATGTGTACTATAGTTTTGACAGTGGGGTTGATGAGGCAAATACACAATATCAAGTAGAGTTTTTGAATTCTTTAACACCGAACGGTATGCCACCTTCCAAGCTGATCTTGAAAAAGTATTGTCCAGTGTTGCTATTGAGAAATTTAGACCCACCGAATGGTTTATGCAATGGGACAAGATTGGTTTGTGTTGATTTTAAAAGAAACGTGATCAAAGCACAAATAGCAAGTGGCCACCATATTGGGAATGAGATCCTTATTCCCAGGATACCTTTATATCCGGCAGAAAAAGATAGTTATCCGTTCCAATTTAGAAAGAAACAATTTCCAGTGCGTCTAGCATTTTCCATGACAATAAATAAGGCACAGGATCAAACAATTCCAAATGTTGGAATTTATTTGCCAGAACATGTTTTCTCTCACGGTCAATTATATGTTGCGTTGTCACGGGGAATTTCTAAAAGTTCTACCAAGCTACTTATCAAGCCTTTTGCAGTGAATAATGAAACAATACATGAGTACACGCGAAATGTTGTTTACAAAGAAATTTATGAAATCGCTCCATGTGCTTATAATTATCTACTTCATTATCTTCATCTTTCAAATTCGCTTTAATATTCTAAATTGTTGTTTACAAAGAAATTTATGATGTCAATCCATGTGCGTATAACTATCTACTTCGTTATCTTCTTCTTTATTTTACTACTAACGTTGCAAATATTTTTTACTCAGGATATGGCGCCATCAATCATAACGTTCAGAGATTTAGCAGCAAACATGACTGAATGGACAATTAAATGTCAACTGGTTGAGAAGAAAGCGCCATACATTTTCTCAAAGAATGACAGGCCTGGAAAAGTGGTTAACATGTGTTTGATGGATGAACAGGTAATAGTTATATTTTAAATATTACATCTTACCTCTTTGTTCCTGATGTTTTTTTCGTAATTTATTTCAGGGGACTCAAATGCAAGCAACAATGTTCTTAGACACAATTGGAAAATTTGATAATCTTCTAACAGAAAAAAATTATTACACCATTTCAAATGGTATAATAAAGTTGGCAAATCCAAAGTTCAATCTTGAATCAATCGCAACCACTGTTATATTCACAAAAGCTACACTGATCACAGAAGCACAAGCATTTCTTGCAATTCAACAGGATCACGGAGATACAAGTAAATTAAGGACTATTAAATAATTATTTGATTCAAAGATTGATGATGAAGTTATCGGTAATTCTTTAAACCTTTCTGCGTACTAATAACAATGCTTGATCCTAACATTACGCCCTTTTGCAGATTTATTGTGTGTGGTTATCAATACAGATGAAGCAACATCGGTTTCAAGAAGAGCAGATGGGAAAAACATTCAACGACAAACTCTAATATTAACTGATGACACGTAATATCGAATTACTTATTTATTATTTATCGACTATTTGAATATTACTTATTCGTCTCAATATCTTATTGTTTAGATGCTCAAGAACTATCATGCATACTATCTGGGAAAATTTTGTCAAGAATGAAGGAGCACAATTATCTGAGATCATTCAACAGAAACCTATACTTTTTGCATCATCCTTGCGCACTCATACATTTAGAGGTAATATGTTGTATCATTGTCAACATACATAAACTCTGACTTTCTAACGTAACCATATTTTGATTTATAGGAAACTTTGGATTGAGGACGACATTTGGTACCAAATTATTGATCCGTCCCGATACAAAAAGTGCAAAATTGTTGGAAAAATGGTATACAAATTTATAGTATTTTAATTTTTAAAATATTCATTTCATGTCATACTTATTGCATTACACTGATAAAGTTTTAACTATTTCAGGGTGACTAACAACGTTGACGAATTGTCAAGAAGGGTTTTTAGAGAAACAACGGAAGATATAATATCAATAAAATCAGAGGACGTATATTTACAGGAGATGATTGACAGCAAAACGACTTCTTCGTCTACTCATGTAAGTTTGACATATCTTGAAATTACTCTTTCCAATTGTTTGATATATATTCATTATTCTTAAATCTATTTGATATCGCATTATTTTTCCCTATTAATATTTTGCAGGTTGTATCATATGATGTCAAGGTAAAAATACAAGATATTATTACAAACAAGGATCCATGGTACATGGCTTGTCCTTTTTGTGCACAACTTGTGAAAGAGGAGAGGAACATTTATACTTGTGTAAAATGTTATAAAGATATATGCCCAGCTGAAAGGTTAGTAAACATACGAAAGTAAATATCATATCTTACTATCCATGCATCTGTATATTATAATCTTACTTTACACATGCACAACCATTGTTTTAACATTTTATTTATAGATATTGTCTGCGTCTCAATGTTGCGGATCATACAACAAATATGTGGTTAACATTCTTCAATCGTCAAGCTGAAGATATTCTTGGTGTACCAGTCCATACATTGAAAGAGTATAAGGTATACGTTGTTAACTTTTTAAAATTTCTTTGTTTCTTATCCTACACATAATGTTATATGTTATCATGCAGGAGAAAGATCTTCCTACCTACTTGAATAATTTGCAGAGCTTGATTAATAAAGGATATGTGTTGACTATAAAGTGCGTCAACAGAGGAATCAAAGATCCTATTAGTTACACATGTACACATGTCAAGCAGATTCTCGAGATGAATGAAGCCGATGATTCAAACTCACAAGCTACTGATGAAATCATACAACATCGAGGGAAAAAACAGAAGATCATGTGAATATCATCAAAAGTTTGAGGGCTAGAAGATACAGAAGTTCATTTCGTGCATTTGAATTTTTTTTGCAACTATTTGATTGAAGGGTGTAGATTTAGTCAAATATTTCTAAATTTCTTTCAATTGCAAATAGCTTTTGTTTTTTGACTTATTAGGTGACAGTTTAATTTTAATGTTGGATCAGACTTGGTTTAGTGTATGTTCTCTACCGTGGCTTTATTATCTTCCTCTATCTTGTCTCTCATTTTTTCTAAGCGATTGTTATAATTTGTGTTTGTTTCTCATCAATGGTCTTGTATGTATCATCTTTGTGGTTTTACTTATGATGTGGCTTTCATGTTCATGTATGACACTCCCCACCCCAAGAAATTCTCATCTTTGGGGGTTCTTCCTCCTGACATGCTACATACTCTCTCTTTTACATGTGTGTCCCTTGGAATTATAGATTGTGTATTCTTGTTGTGGTCATAATGTATTCTTTATTCTTTCTTCTTCTTCTTTCTTTCTCTTATTTTTGAGAATATGCGTTCTGTTTCTCCCAGATGGAGTTTACTTATTCCTTATTTCCTTTTGTGGAGTCGGTCTTAGTCTTAGAAGCTTCCTTCCGACGGTGGAGACCATCAAGTTTTTCCCTTGGTAAATTAAGGAAATCGCTTGAGCCGCCGGTGAACATTCTTTGGTTTTCTTTGCTGAATGTTGGTGCCGCCTGCTAATCTTGGGCTTGGTCCCCGAATACTGATTTCCAGTAGGTTGTTTTCGTGTGATGAATTTCTTTTTTGCACTAGGCAGTTCTCGAGAAAATGATTGCTGGAGATGCCATATTTACTCTTGTTGATTTATTATTGATCTTTTAGCCGCAAAAATCATCCAATGCAACTTCTATTTTTTGACTAGGATCTTTTAGTTGTTTTAAAGGTTGCAAGAGCTACAATTTTATTCAAAAGCAGGAAAATAGTACAACAAATGACTAAAAGAAAAAGCAAAGAACAACACTAGAGACTATTACCAAGATGGTAATAAATTTCAACAAATTAGAAATAATGTATTTTTACATGAGAAGCTTGTACCCATAGGAGTCTCAAATTGTGTCTAATCCAATGAAAGTGAAGCTGCATTCTTTAACAAGTTGGCTCATCCGATGAAGAATTCTTGAGGGATTCTTGAATTGATCCAAAGTATGTTGCTGTATAAAAATTGAAATACAAAAAATAAGCTCATCTCCAAAAGAGACATGTTTCCAGCTTTCAATGGTTATGGTGTAAAGCAAAAAGAGAGAAAAGTTTCTCTATCTGTTACAGCCCTTTGATGCAGTCATATAAAGATTGTTTATCAATTAGTCTATGATAACGTTCCCCAACTGTCCAAAATGTCAGTCTCTGAGGTATATCATAGATGTGATTATATCAGCCGGATGACTGAACTCCTTATTGGGTAATATATATATTTTTTAAGTAATACCCAAGAACATCAATTGCTGCATTTTCATATTGAAATAAGTTTTAACTTTAAAATTTACCACTCTTGATCATTTGGTCGATCCAGTTAGAATCATAAAAAAGGTTTTCATAATGCCAAACGCACAGAAGTATGATTAGCTATTTCAGAGAACAACCTTGGTGATTAGCTGATTAAAGTCTTCACTGTAATGCATTTGCAATTTTGCACACAATGTAGTTTTGAACTAATAAGATTGGTTCTAGGCTGTTCTTGACAGTTTAGAATTTTTGTGAATCTGGAACAGACTCCATAATTGAATTTGCAACAGGTCCTCTTCATGGGCTCATTTAACTTTTCAGATAATGTGACTGAATAGTGATTTATTTTGATGGCAGTTGTGGTGATGATGGCCATGTTCGTGGGTGGCGATGGAGCGATTTCTTGAGTTTTGGATCATCGATACCTATTGAGGGTAATTCAAGTTTGTATAACTTTCGGTCAATTAATCCGCATATTTTCTTTTTGGGATCTGTCTCTTCTCTGTGTATATGTGACTGCTTGTTCGTATGTCATGGCTAATGGCTTGCAGAAACAACCAATTTGTCTGTTTGTGTGTGCATTATCTTCTGAGTCAATAAATCAAGATTAAAATGGTCATCCAATCTTCAACTTCAATTAGGTAGGAAATATCTGATACTGCATGTTACACATCGTTCATGGGCTGGCTTCAGCTGAATTTGGTTCAAATCAAGCAGGACTGGCATGGCGAAGATTTTGGTCTGCTTATTTGGCTGAACTGGCACTGCCGGTTTGAGATTGGCAGATCGGTTAGACATGCGATATCTGTCCAGCACTGGCTGTTCCTGCCAACTTGCATTGAGTCGAACAGTAAGCTGAGCTCATGCTTGGTGGTATTGGTCACTCCAGGATCTGTTCGGCACCTGCTGGCCCAATCGGAGGTGGGGCGATCCCAAAAGAAGCTTCAACCGGATTGAACTAAACTTGGCTGCATCTGCTGATTCTGGACCGGTCCAGACCCAATCCTGTATGATCACTGCGGAGTGCAACCGCCACCACCCACCTGGCTCATTTTTTGTCGTGGAAGATGAACACGTTGGGTCTTGTGACCCCGTAAGTAGGGGATTCACAACTTGTTAGGGGGGCAGTGGGAGCCACCCTCCACCTTCACTGGCTGTGGTCCCTGTGGAATCGGGGTCGGATCAGTTCGACATTGCCTGCGAATATGGTTTTACTAATTTTTGTTTTTTTCTAAGTGTTGGAAGAGCCAATCTAGGCTGATCCTAAATTGGATTTTCTTCCCTCAGATTGCCCAACCCAGCTGGATCCAGGTCAATCCAGGGGAAATCCTGACCCACAAATCCTTGGCTGAGCTGCAGCCAAATAGGGCCAATGCTTGGCTTCTGCCAGATTGGACAATTCATTCTCAATTAACATCATGATTGGATCTGACTTATCCAATATCTGTTTTGAATCCCAAATCCTTGTTTTATGTGTTTGTGAGTGCATGTAATACACATGCATCACCATCTATGGGTGCATATGCTTTGTATTTACGACTCTACCTTACATATATGCATACATGTGTTTACATTATTGAGCAATTAACTCTGGATACAAGGGTGATAATTATAATTATTGTGATGTTGATCTAGCTGCTATACAAGTATGAAGCAAGTTCTTAGAACGTTATCAATTTTAACGTTTGTAATTAAAAATGTGGTATACATTTCAGTAAAAATAATGGGACCTTTTTATGCCTGTCTGCCATGGTTGATCCTGATCCTGATCCTGATCCCGATCAAGATCAAGATCGGATCGGTTGTCTTGAACAATTCGAGTTAAGAAAACCAATCCGGGGTTGGTTCTTCCAGAAACACATAAACAGAAAAAACATTACTTAATCCTACAATAGACTCACTGCTTAATAGTGGATGTAAAATATTTGGATTTCCTTCGTCCATCTTGTCATGTGTAGATTCTTCTCCTTCAGAAATTGCATCATCAAAAAATAAGTTTTCTCGCTGTGCGATTCTCCCACTTGTTTGCATCTTTCCCCACATGTTCATTTGGCATAATGTACTTCTCTGGACTAGCAATCTCGAGGAACATATCAAAAACCCCTGTTCTGATATCAACAAACTGCTCAAGATTTCCAGCTAGATTTCTGTAATGTTTTCCAGTTTGAATATTACAATTCATATTGGGGATACAATCTTTCTCATCTTTACAAGGATTATAACAAAAGGATCAATGTTTTACAGCAGCAACTTCCCTAGAATTCGTACCGTATGTTGCTGATAGACTAGAAGCACGTAATGATGCAACACGAACATCAGTAAAGCTTCTCCTTGCGATAAATTGTGCTTAACGTCTGTTTCAAAGCGAACATTTCAATAAGCTCTGCTACTATTTTTGGAAAACATATATTTGAGAAATAAAATGTGATATTTATTTTTTTATAATGTATACATTATACATATCATAAGAATTTATATTCAATTACCTTATGTTGGGGTTGATGTTTCCACTCTACACATCATATTCTTATGATACGTTTGGACCCCCGTAAAACATGACGTTGGTATCAACTTTTCTCGATAAGTAGATTACCAATTTTTTTGGTGAGATGTTATATTAAGGTCAACAAAAATTTGTTTCAATTGACCAACAAAATCACCAATTTTTACCTCCGTTGCAATACGGCGTACGCCGTTTTTTGGATGGAGGGCATATGCAGCTGTGTTCACACGTTTCATTGGAAGAGATGTGGATATTTTTAATTAAAAATATATTTTATAATATAAATTTATAAATATTCATATAAACAATATTTATAATATAACAAAATAAATTTAAAAATACATATTTATAGACAATACAATTTTGTAGTAAAAAATTAAAAGCTTATAAAATCTTGAAATTCAGTATATAGTTGATGTCATTTTCAAAAAAAAATATTTTGGGATGAAACAAATAATAGAAATGTATATTCTATATCATGAAATTTTGACTTCTACAGGGTCACTGATTTCCATTGAAGTGGCATTTTTTTCTTCATGTTCTTTATCTCCTTTCATATTAAAGGTGACACTTAATTTTTCTCTTCAGCGGATTATTTGTAAGATGATAAAGTCAATTTGCATGCAAGCATCATGTACTTTGTTTAATACGACTTTTTTTCGATTCTACCAAATTATTGAATAATATTATTTAGATTTTAGTCGGAGATAGAGATCTGTCTACTCAAATTTTTGTACCATATATTTTTTCGATTCTTAAATTTTTTTATAGAATTTCTCACAGTCACATTACAAATTTATATTTAATCAGTATAGAAAATATTACAAGAACACGTGCGAAGCACGTGATTTAACTAGTATATATATAAGTAAGCTCGAAAGATGAAGGGCACAAAGAAAAAGAAAGAAGAAGATCTCTCTCTCTATATTTATATCACGCATCTTTCTTTTAGAATATGAGTTTATTATAATAATTACAAAAAAAATTCGTAACAACTCAAACATGATTGGTAACAAAAACTTAAGTTTATTATGCAACCAGACATCCCATAAAATTCGTCATTTTGGATCGACGGAGATTCGATCAGTCGGCCAGCATCTGCCGGATGAGCTCGAGGTCGAAGGAGGGTATGCTCTACAGCGAGCAGCAGCCCTCGTCCGCCGGACCACCACCGAGTTTCACCACCGCCCCCTCCGACAACGACGATGACCAGAACGGGCCAGATGTGACCATTGTCTCTCCAGCCTCAGTCTTCTCCTCCTTCTCGGGATTCTTTCCCTTGGCACCCTCCTTCTTGCCTTTCCTCTGATCATGATTCAGCCTCTGGCGGGTGGCCTGAATCTTCACGTCCACCGACAACCTAAGCGTGCCAAGCTGCCACCCGGCGGAGGCACCGCCGCCCCTGAGCTCGAGGAAGTTGAGACGGGCGTAATCGCCCAGCAGCTTGTAGGCTGCGCGGTCGTAGGTATGGGCGGCCGCTTCAATGGAGTCGTAGGTGCCAAGCCACATGCGCGCTCGGTTCTCCGGAGTTGGGTTTGCGGAATCGTCGACGCAGACTAGTTGTTGCACTTGCGGAAGCTGGAAACAGAGGATTATGAGAGGAAGAAGAAGGCGCGCAGATATTTGGTGTGCCAAGTGAACACACCTTCATATTTATTGAATGCATACAAGGTATTACAATCATTGGACGATCGTGTGTGCACAGAAAGTTGTTACAACAGAAGAGGGGAGCAGGTGTAGTGGTGCTGAAGTCTGTCCAAAGGAAGGAAGCTTCTAGAGAGTGAATAGGGGTCTAATGTTGTGTCAATGTACAATTGCTTTTAACATTTTAACACTCCCCCTCAAGCTGGTTCAAAGATGTTTTGGACGAGTTTACTTCTGTGTATTCTGAATTGCTCATTCTGTAATGGTTTGGTGAATACATCGGCCACCTGTAAATTTGTGTTAATATAATTGGTCTTCATCAAACCTGTTTGGATCTTCTCTCTTACGAAGTGACAGTCTATTTCTATGTGCTTAATTCTCTCGTGGTAAACCAGATTATTGGAGATGTGCAATGCGGCTTGACTATCACAGTACAATGTTGTTGGCTTGGGCTTGATGTTGAATTCCTCTAGCAGGTATTTTATCCACTGAATTTCTACAGTTCCTATGGCAATGGCTCTATACTCAGATTCAGTCGAAGATCTTGAGACTGTTTGTTGCTTCTTTGCCTTCCAGGAGACTGAATTGCAGATGACATATCCTGTAGTTGATCGCCTGGTTAGGGGACATGACCCCCAATTTGCATCGGTGTAGGCATACACATCTATTGATGAGCTTGATTTAAAAAAGATCTCTGAACCAGGATTCCCTTTGACATACTTTACAATGCCCATTGCAGCCTTCATATGGTTTTCTTTGGGATTGGACATGAATTGAGCCAACAAATTGACAGAAAATGTGATGTCAAGCCTTGTCACGGTTAAGTATAGTAATCTTCCAATGAGCCTCATGTACCTGATGGGTTCTTTGAGCTCGGGGCTTTCTTCATAACATTTATGGTTTTGCTCCGTTGATATTTCATTTGGTTTCGAATCTAGGAGATCACAGTCGGAAATGATATCAAGGGCATACTTCCTTTGATTCAAAAATATACCTTCAAGAGATCTTGCCAATTCAATACCTAGAAAATATCTTGGTCTCCCCAAATCCTTGAGTTGGAACTTGTCACAGAGTGTTTCCTTTAACTTTTGCAGAATCTCAATGTCATCTCCAGTAATTAGTATGTCATCCACGTAAATGAGTATCATTGCCAAGAGACCATTTCTCTTATGTATGAAGAGAGAGTAATCAACCCTGGATTGTATGAATCCGACTGATTGAAGTGTATGTTGTAAGCTGGCAAACTAGTTCCGAGATGATTGTTTGAGGCCATATATGGACTTTTGTAATTTACAAAAGATATTCTCCCCCTGTCTTGGATGCCCTGGAGGCAAGTTCATATAGACTTCTTCTTCCAGCCTTCCATGAAGGAAGGCATTGTTCACATCGAGTTGGGTCAATGTCCAATCATTTGTGACAGCAATGGATAATAATATTCTAACAGTGACCAGCTTTGCAACAGGTGCAAAGGTTTCATTGTAGTCCATTCCCTCAATTTGAGTGTATCCCTTCGCAACAAGTCGAGCTTTATATCTTGAAATGGTCACATCAGAGTTGTACTTGATTTTGAAGACCCATTTACATCTTATTAGCTTTCTCCTGGTTGGCAATTGTTCCAAGGTCCATGTTTGATTGCTTCTTAATGCATTGAGTTCAGTTTCTATAGCTTCTCTCCAATGTGGTATGCGCTTCGCCCGTTCATAACTTTCAGGTTCTTGTTCTCTTGAGATAGTAGAAAGAAAAGCTAAATGGTCATCAGAGACATTGTTATAACTTAAATACTTTGATATGTGATAGACCTTTTTACCTTGATTGGGCATGGCATTGAAGCTGCTGGCGACATAGTCCGCCAGGTATTTTGGTTTCCTCCTGTTTCTGGTGTGGGAAACAGGTTCCTGATTTATGATGGGTTGGTCGGGCAAGTTGGGACTGTCATTGTGAGCATTATTGATTTTTGAATTGCTCATACTTGGGTGACTAGGAATTTCTTCTGGGATGCTTTCAATGACCAGGAATGGGATAGCAGTTTGGTTGCCCTCTTTGTTGTGTCAATAAGGAAAAGTTTCTTCATGAAACATAACATCTCTACTTGTGAACACATTTAGTATGTAAGTCAAGTTCTGATTAGGACTGTCAATGGGCTGGGTTGGGCCGGGCCCGGCCCGGCCCAATAAAGGCCCAGTTCAAAATATAACAAGTTAGCCCGGCCCGGCCCGTATAAAATTTCTGGCCCAACCCAGCCCGACCCGCATAAAATTTAAATTTGGCCCGGCTCAACTCGATATTTCTGATATAAAAATTATAAAAAGTTCAGAATAAAAAATATATACTTTTATGAAAAATAAAAAATGATATTATATTATTAATAAAAATGGCATCTGGATAATTTTATGACAAATAGCATTTATGCCAATGATTTATAATTTTAAAAGTAATTAAATTAAATCAATTCAATTTAAACACCTAATTCGATTTGATTTGATTTTTAAAACAAAAATATCATAAATGAGGCCAAGGGGAAGGCGCTGCTCAGAGAGGACGACCTGGAGCAGCTTGGCTACCTGAAGCAGGTGGTAAAGGACGTGTTGCAGCTGCATCCTCCGGGCCCCCTACTGGCACCACGCGAGTTGCTGGAAAACGCGGAGCTGCACGGCTACCGCATCCCCGCGAAGACTAGGGTCCTCGTCAACGTTTGGGCGATTGCGCAAGACCCCCGCTGGTGGGAGCAGGCGAAGGATTTCTGGCCGGAATGATTCGACGGCGGCGGCGGCGGCCCGTTGGACTTCCACGGGCAGCATTTCCAGTACCTGCCCTTCGGGTCCGGGCGGAGGGGATGCCCCAGCCGCCTGGCCTTTGCCGTCTCCCTCGTGGAACTGGCGCTGGCCAATATCCCGTGCTTCTTCGACTGGCAAAGCTCCCGAAGCTCGGAAGGGGAGGAGCTGGACATGATAGAGATGTCGGGCGTGGCCATAAGGAGAAAGTCCAATCATGTTCTCGTCTCTCACCCACCCTCGAAGAGGGAAGGGAACGGGAAGGGGAACTCGGCGTCGACCCACCCTCGGCCCGAGCACTACCCACCTTAAGCCTGCGGGCCATAGATAATGACCCGGATTCAAACCCTGGGCTGGCCCAGCCCGAGGGCCCGCGGGTCAACCCAGCCCATTGACAGCCCTACTTCTAATCTAGTGGATATCCTAAGAAGATGCAGGGTTTGGCCCTTGGGTTTAACTTTGTCTTTGTCAAGGTGGGAAGTTGAGGCGAAGCAAAGGCAGCTAAAGGTCTTTAATTTGTCATAATCTGGCTTCACCATAGACAAGAGCTCATAAGGTGTGGTGTCTTTTAAGACCTTTGAGAGATGTCTGTTTATCAAAAAACATGCCATCAGGACACAATGGCTTCAAAAAATCTTAGGTAAGTGAGATTGAAAATAGAGCTCTGGCTACTTGCCTACTTCTAGGAGATATTTGTGTTTTCTCTCAACAATCCCATTTTGTTGGGATGTATAAGGACATGTGCGTTGGTGTTATGCCCTTTTGTTTTATAAAATTCTGCAGTTCTTTATTTAGGAATTTTGAACCGTTGTCAGTTCGGAGGATTTTGACATGTACTGTTTTCTATGTAAGGGATGAAATCCTTCAAGATATATGGTACTTCAGACTTATAACTAAGCATGTGTACCCAAGTAAATCTAGAGAAGTTATCAACAATTGTGACAAAATACTTTGCTCCATTTCTAGATGCTATAGTGTAAGGTCCCCATAGATCAAGATGAAGTAGTTCAAAAGGAACATGTGTCTTTGAAGAACTATGCTTGAAAGGTAAACGAGTTTGCCCATAACGAAGTGAAAGGAATTGCAAGAGATGATAAAATCTTCTGTCTTCTCTTCAGAGGGATGTCCAAAACGAAGGTGCCATAGTTCAGAGTTGGAAATGTTGGAGACAAAGCACCATGGCAACTTGTCCTCAGCCTTGATGTAGTATAGTCCATCAGCTTTAAGGCCCTGCCCAATCGCGGCTTTCGTACTTGAGTCCTGTATCACACAGTAGGATGGAAAGAAAGTTACGGAACAGTTCAAATCCTTGGTCATTCTGCTCACGGATAATAAATTGTGCTTGAAGGTAGGTGCGTGGTATATAGTAGGCAAACATATGTTGTCTGAAATCTTGATGGAGCCAGAACTATGAATAGAAGTAAGGGATTCATCGGGTAGCTTTATACTTGTTGGGTGACTTATCTGGTTAACATATTTACCATTGTCTTTGTCAATCGGAGTGGAAGATATGTGCACAGTTGCCCTGAAATCCATAACCCAATACCTCTTATTGTCAATTTTGTGCACAACTGTGTTGGCTTCAATGTTTCTGGTCATATGGGTCCCTTGGATCATCTTAATGAGGTTAGCATAATGCTCCTCATTAAATGTTGTTTGCATTGCTTTGTTGGGCTGTGATTTCTTAGCAAGCCTATGTGTTGGTGGATATCCGTGGAGCCTATAACATTCTTCTCTGGTGTAACTGGGAATGTTACAATATGTGCACCTAGCAGCATTAATTTTATAGTATTGCTCGACCTCATGTCCTGATACGTTGCAATGGGTGCATCGCACCCTTTTGTCTCCATATTTGCTATTCTTGTTCCCCTGCTGATCTTTTCTTGCAAGCATGGCTGTAATCTCCATTTGTGCTGGCGCATAGATGGATCGCTGGGACTCATCTTGAAGGATTAATGAATAGGCCTTTGTCACATGAGGTAGAGGGTCCATTAGGAGAATATGACTTCTCACGTTCCCATATATGTCATTTAAGCCCATTAAAAATTGCATCAGGTGCCTAGTGTTATTGTTGTTTCTAGTGAGCTGCTCAAATTGAGCTAATTCATCCCACATTCCTTTCAGTGAGTTGAAGTATTTGTCCACCGAATCAGTTCCTTGCTTGAGGTTAGCGATGGATCTTTTCAAGCTATAAATCCTTGGACCGTTTGCATCAGGTGCCTAGTGTTATTGTTGTTTCTAGTGAGCTGCTCCAATTGAGCTAATTCATCCCACATTCCTTTCAATGAGTTGAAGTATTTGTCCACCGAATCAGTTCCTTGCTTGAGGTTAGCGATGGATCTTTTCAAGCTATAAATCCTTGGACCGTTGGATGGAGAGAATCTATCTTTAAGGTTCATCCAAATCTCATAGGCAGTCTCACAGTAGATGACGGAGGAAACCAAGTCTCTGTGGATGGAGTTCAATAACTGGGACATAACCATATTGTTGACACACTCCCAAGAGTTGTAGCAGGGGTCATTGAGAGACGGTTTCATAATGTTGCCATTAACGAAGTTCATTTTGTTCTTGGCAGAAAGAGCCACGGTCATCGCCCTCTGCCGCAGAATGTAATTTTCTCCGATCAAAATAGATGAGACCATAATGGTACCTAGACTATCGGAGGAAGCAAGGTAATACGGATTCTCCATGTCGTGGGCGTAGCTTGTAGGATCGAAGCCCCCCCTGGTGGAATGGAGATAACATGCAAAAAAAAGCCTCCATTAGTGGCGGATAGTCTCCTGCTCTGATACCAAGTTGGGTTTGCGGAATCGTCGACGTAGGCTGGTTGCTGCACTTGCGGAAGCTGGAAACAGAGAATTACGAGAGGAAGAAGAAGGCGCACAGATATTGGAAATGCTGCCTATGGTGTGCCAAGTGAGCACACCTTCATATTCATTAGGCGATCGTGTGTGCGCAGAAAGTTGTTACAATAGAAGAGGGGAGCAGGTGCGGTGGTGCTGAAGTCCATCCAAAGGAAGGAACCTTCTAGAGAGTGATTAGGGGTCTAATGTTGTGTCAATGTACAATTGCTTTTAACATTTTAACATCCGGCAGTCGGATTTCCGCCACCCACCTTCCCCAGTGCCGTTGACGCATGCCGCGGTAGTGCTTGGCCTCCTCCGGCTGCTCGCGACGTCGGCGGCCATAAGAACCGGGTGTTAGGAAGGGCCGCTGTTCGTTGGCAGCAAAACCGACGTGGGCATCTCCCGAGAATAGAGCACCCGCCGCCGCGGCAGTGGTGGTTGCCGGCCTGCCGCTGTTTTCATGAGCACCGGCGACGAAGCCCGCCGAGAACAGGGCAAGCTGTTGCTGCGGTGGCGGCAAGATGCTGTCCATGCGATGACGCCGAGGAAGAGGAATGGGAGGGCGACGCTGATATGATCTGCTCCTCCCTTACAGCAATCTTCAAGAGGTTTTGGAGGGGATAAAGATGCCCCTAACGCTGCCGCTGCCGCTGCCGGTGCCCAAGATGGTGACTGGTTTTTACGGAGGGACAAGGCGGGATTTTTATTTATTATCTTTGTACTGCTATGAATCGAGTATTCAACCAATGAGCCATATTTTATAAATATTTAATTTATATTTTCTTCTGAGCCACTAACAGAATTTTAGTTCACAAATTTGACGATTTAAATGTGTAAAATGTTTATTTTACTCATTTACTCACACCTTGGTAAGTTGTTTGGTTCAACCCCAAAGCTAACAGAGATCAAAGGAATCTGTAACATTTTAAAGTTGCAGACAGAAAATTGAACATGCCAAGTTTATATTACAAGCTAGGAATGTTCACTGGAAGTTAGAATCAAGATGCCCTACTTTGTTTTCTTCTTATATGTATAACTAACCTATATAATACTTCATGATAAATTTAATACAGAATAAAATCTTAGATGACTAAAGACATGGTATTATCATGTCTGATGAGATATGATAACAAAAAGAGTGAGGACATTTTACCATAAAAGGTGGGGGACCACAAGGGAAAAAAATAAAAGAAAGTTTCACCTCTTTTATTGTCCAGGAAATAATCTTTTACAAAAACCTATTTTTGTGATAATTGCCAAACAACTTTTTTTTGACAAAATTTTGTTACTAAAAAATTGGTCATGCAACCAAACACCCAGATTAACAATAGACAAGGAGCCTTGGAGGGTCCTTATCCATAGGTGCCAACTTTGTTCCACCATTAATAGTTTGGATGAGAAGAGATAATTAAATCCTTGGAGAATGTTTTTATGAAAAATCTCTTCTAATTTTAGTTCTTCTTGCCTTATCCTCTCCTCAGGTATAGAATGTTCAAACATAATCGTGTTCCAAAGATTGACAAAAATTATCTATCAGAAGTATAAAGTTGACTAATATAAATCTCTATATGAGAGAGAGAGAGATAGCAAATTGTTAAAAAAAGATATATATAATACCCCTTTAGGATGTCATGGCTTTATTGTACGTAACAACTAGTAGTTTAAAAATATATATATAAATAATGCTGGAGCACTTTTTTTTTCTGGAATTATCAGAACAGATTAAAAATCACCAAGCTTTGGCGACTTATATGTAAAAGAGTTCCCCTTACATTTTGTCTCTTCTTTCCGCAAGGGTTATTCACTGTGCAGATTGATCACTACTAATTAAAGCCCTTTTCTCATGGAATCAAATCTACCACATCATGTGATCGATTCTCTGTCATATTTACTTCATGAAGAGACAAAAGCCATGTGGGATACATTTTCAAAAGTTATCATAATCAATTTAAATTCAAGTGGAGTCCGTTGATATATATATATATATATATATGCATATATAGGTGCCTCCTCTTATTTTCTTTGTTTGGATGAATTAATTACCTACAATATCCTAGTCTGGTCACATATATTAATGGTCTACTGAAAATCATGAGCGGCCACCTACCCGTCCTTATTTGTTGGCTCTTATTAGCCTTCTTTTATTCATTCAGTCATGTGCAAATGAAGAATCTTATCTGATTTAATTAATTAGAGTTGGATAAATGATTTTCTAGTCAGTTCTCTGAGTCAGGAAAAGGGGGGATGACGCACATATGATTTTAGATAAAATATATATAGGTCATTAATTTGGGTAGAGAGGGTATGGGCCATGTCAATTACTTAATGCCCTGTTTGGAAACACTATTAGACTCCTATATCACTATTAATTTTAAAATTGATATTGATAATAATCACCTTGAGGTGTTTGACTAATAATACCAATTTTAAAATTTATAGTGCAAACAATACATGTTATGTAATACAAGTGTCCACTTGTATCAATTTTGATATTGATACTCCATCTTCTAGAAGTATCAATATCAATACTAATATAGTATCATTTTTGATACTCTAACCAAACAGGCCATAATGCCTTATTTGGTTATAGTATCATACCTGTTAGATGATTTGGTTCAATAGTAATAGAGGTGTTTAATATCGTTATCAAACATGACTTGGGTTAAGTCAAGGTTTAGACACAAGCATGTGACTCAGTACATACATTACTTTTTATAATTGTATCACTAAATATGATGCCACCTCTCTCTACATAAAGGAAATTTCAGCTACATTATTTTGCGGCACACAACAAAAAAACGACCGCTTTATTCGACTTTCAGCTATTTGTAATTTTTGTTTTGACTTTCAGAGGTCTAAAAAACGTCAAGAGTCTTGTTGGTTCACTTTATTTATCAGGATGGCTTACCTTTTGTTTTTAATAACGTATCATGTCCTGGATGAACTTGAACTGCTTTTCCATAAGAAAAAACATTACTAGAAACAAATTTAAGATTTTTAGAATTAACATAAATACAAAGTCATCTCACTTCAAGCAAATATCTACTTCTCGTTCAATAGGGCTTTGAAAGCCATCTTAGTTGTAAGCAGTACGAAAAGTTATACACAAAAAAGAAATAAATAAATATTGGTTGTCCATCTTATGATTATTTATTTAGTTGATAAAGAAACAACCTCCATAGCACACAGGACAATCAAATGTCTATATAGCCTGTCTATATGCTGTATTTCAAAACAAATCCTATTACTCATTCCTGATACTAGAAACTGCATTTGCCTTCTGTTCTGCCTTTGTAAAATATCAGGCTGGCCTTAAAAAGCCAGCGCAACCTAATATGGTTTCCTCACCGCTCATATTTTTAAGGCCGACAAGAGCCAGCTCTCTCTCACGACCAATCGGATCTCTCATCATCTAATAGCAGCTAAACAACGACTGCTGCTGGGGCAACTGTGTATGTTGGGGAATCTCCTCCGGAGGAGACAATGTCAGGGAATCTATCGGCTTCCCGGTGCTTCTCTCTGTGCACTCAGTTTTCCTTGATGGCTGCTGCCTAAGTGAGCTGGGCAAAGAGTTGGTTGCAACTTCGACCGGATTTACTCTTTTCCCTAGCCTGGGAGCTTGTGCAACTGTTGGTGGGATCTGCAGTTGATATGCAAGTGAGGATAGTTTAGTTGTTGGGAAAATCTAAACCCGAATCAGTTAGCTCTACATGGTTTGTGTTGTTAATCAGTAGATTACAGGAAAAGTGTGGAAAAGTAAGTTGTGGGTTTCGAGGACTCTAAAGAAAGCACAATGAGGCATGATACAGCAAAAAAGCATTATTAATCTAACACTCGAATGACCACCACTGAATGAGCTCTTTCTTCCCAATTGAGTCACCAGTATTCATGGAGCCATTCGGATAAAAAAAAAACTTGATTTCAGATTGCATTTCAATCAGATGCAAAAAATTTGACCAAAAATCACACGATCAGGGCCCATGAATGCTACCTAAAAAAAAGAAAATGCCATGTCTGGAGGATGCAAATCAGAGGGTCCACCAGTACAAAACAAAAGTTGTCAAGGAGGAATCAGAGGTCTAGTAAACATGTCTGGAAAATGCCATGTTTCTTTATCAATGAACTGAAAACCATTTGTGAGGGACTGAGGAGACAAGTTTTGCATAAACTTTCCACTATATCCAAGCTAAATCATTCATGACCTTCGAATCATCTCAATCTAGCATCAACTGGGCTTGTTAGCTAACTATGAAATCATTTATTGACAGCATTATTTCCCATGCTTTGTTAGTAACAAAAAATAGAATCATTAATGCGAAGATACCTTCTTGATCTCATTCTTTTGCGGTTGAGTCTTTCGATAAAAGTCTGGGATTGGCCTTGCCTTGAACCCAACGCCTTGTCTCATTCTTTTTAGTTCATTCTCAGATATTTCCTAGCACAGGATTGAGGTTAGAGTCAAACACCGCACATATATAGCCTTAGGGCATAAATTTTAAATGTACGGGATAAAATTGGCTTGCACCCAAATCTTTAAGGAAAATCTGAGATGTATGATATATGTATGTGATGTAACATCAAAATTCAAAATTTATTTTGGAAATTCATTTTCCTGTTTGAATTTGAATTAGATTTGATTAGACCTTAGCATTGACTTCTTAGGAAAATAGATGGTATTCCATAAAAGTACTAACTAGGGTCAAAATTATATGTTGAGGTTGTTAGGTTCTTTGAAATTGATTTTGACCTCTCCCCGTCAGATGGTGCGAAGATCCGACGTTAATTACATCGAGATTACTCGAAAACCCTTGATTATCGTCATAGCAATCCATGGAAATAGAAAACATACATCCACGAAAAAAGGCATTCACACATGCGAGAAAACAGCCCCATGAAATTGACGGAATGCAAGCACTTAATGTGTTTTAAATTTAATTTGATTGATTTGACTTGAATTGGTTTGATTAATTTGAATTGGTTTGAATTTAGTTTGAGTTGAATTTAATTTGTTGATTGCTTTTGGTTTGGGTTGGAGTTAGATTAATTCAAGTTTGATTCAATATGAATTTGTTTGTTGATTTAAACTTGGTCTGAGTTTGATTTAGTTCGTTTATTGTTTGATTTTGAATGGGATTTGTTGGAATTGAATTATTTAAATTTAGTTTGATTAGAGTTGAATTTGAATTTTGCCTTGGTTAATTTGGATTTATTTTTATTGAGTCTGACTTTGGTTTGGAAGGTTTGATTTGTTTTTGAGTTGATTTGATTTAGTTTGAATTTGTTCGGATTTGTGTTGAATCTAGTGAATTTAATTTGGGCAGGTGTTCGGTAGATTGTTTGATTTAATTTGAATTTATTTTGTTCATTTGAATTTATTTAGTTAAAATTGGTGCTTGACAGATTGCTTAAACTTGGAATTTCTGATTAACAGATCCGTTATCAATTTTGGTTTAATGTTTTGTGATGAGATTTATTTGAATTTGCAACTGGTTTAGGAGTGTGAAGATTCAGGTTCCAGATTTTGAATTTTTTTTATTTTTTATTTTTTTGTTTTGTGTTGAGATTTAATGAGTTAATAAAATTTGTTGATCTTTCTGGTTTGAGAGTTTAATTGGAATCTTCAGATTTTCTTGAAACTTACAGATTTCTGATTTGCTTGAGCCTCCTTTTATTAATGTTTGGATCTTACCCGGTCTGGAGAAAAATTAGTTTGGATGTATGGTACCAGGATTGGATTTGGTTCAATTATGGTTCAATCAGGATTACTCTTTAAAACTGCTTGAAATTTAGCATTGTTGGCTCATGTTTAATTAAGTTTAAGGCTAATCCACTTCATAATTCATGAATTGCTTGGGACTGACTTAAAGATGACCAGATTTGAACGTTTTGGATGAGATTCGGTTTGATTGAGGCCTAGTTACAGAATTCTGGTTGGATTCAGAACTGGGTGGAGCTTGATGTTCAATCGGTTGGAAATGACATGGATTTAGTCTTCAGTTTTGGAGGTTTAAGTTTCTGATTTTCTGTTTCTGAGTTCTGCAGGTTGGTAGATTTCACTTTTTTTTGTTATCTCCTTCTTGACTTGCTGATCATTTTAGAATTTTCGGATTTCAGATTCATTGAAATGTGTTGGCTTTGTGAGTTTATTTAAATTAAGAGTTAAGAACTTGTTGTTTGGATTCAATCCAAGAGATTTGGTCTGGGTTCATCATTATTCAACTTGCACTACCTGTTAATTTTGATCCTCACTGTTCGAGTAATTTCTGGCTTCTATCCTGCATAAATCTCAAACCCCCTAGTCCTCGGTACTTCAGATTTTTTTAGATTTTTAAATGGCGGTTTGGCACATGAATTCAGATTTAAATTACAGACCTATATGTTTAAGTTCAGATTTCAGATTTTATGGTATGTTCAGATTTCTGGTTTTCTGGTTCTTGAGCATATTTTTGCAGGTTCAAACTTCAGGTTTCCATGCGTTTTCAGAGACTTTATTCTGCACCTGGCGGATTTAGATTTTAAATGTTTCAGATTTCAATCTTCATGCTCAGAGATTTCCAGATTTCTGGCATCCGAACTTCAAATTTTAAATTTACAGATTTTGTATGTTTTGAGTTCAGAGATTTTTTTATTTCAACAGGCTGATTTATTGTTTTCTGGTCTCTGCAAAGCTGGCAGGCACTGTTCGGAATATGCGTCTCATGATCTGATTTGCAGGTTTCAGACTTATCAAACTTCAGATTCTGCAGGTTTGATCTACAGACTTGTGTTCAGTTTTGGGATCTCTTCCTCTTTTGATGGGCCGAGCACACCCTGCCCTCCCACAGGTCGAACTGGTTCCTCCCCCATCATCACTTGATCAGCTGAAGGTTGCTCAGGAGATGGACGGCTTCTGTACATTATAGCTAGACTTCTACAACAATGGAAGTCGAGAGAAGGGGATCATCATCCCACCAAAGCTTGGATAAAATCGACACTTGTTGTAATGATTTCTTTTTTTTATGTAAAACCTGCGGATGTATTACCTAGAAACCGACAAACGCAAATGATTGTTATTATTTTTTTCTGTTCTCCCTCTCTCTTTCTGCATTGTTTGACAGATCGGATTGAGTTCATGGGATGTAAAAAAATTTGATCAACGACACTTCTTTATGGCGCCAAAAGAAAATTTATTAACAGGGGCATATGAATATACCGCATGTACGGAAAAACTTAACTCCGAGTTAATTTTTTTCATGGCCCTGCATGGGCATAAAAAGAATAAAATCAACTAGCATAACAATTTTTTAAGATTAAATTTCTCATAGCTCTTTGTGAGCATCAAGAAACTTATCTCGAATGAATTTTGGGTATCGAGAATCGACCCCACAAAAAAATTTAAACCTCATACAGCCTTTTTATAGGCGTTAAGAGATTGAATGGATTTTGGGGAATTTGAAGCTATCCCCACTATTATTAAAATTTTAAGGGAAAGTAGCTCCGGTCCGTAAGGACTTGTAGAGGACTTCCCAAGGATGCCACCTCATCAACTCATGGACTCGCACACGGCTGCCCACGGCTGAAGGATGAATATCCTTTTAATTCATGATTTCATCGATCATACGTTTTTATTAACCGATTCAAATCATTCTCGGTGCGTCCCTCTGTCGAGGACGATGTTCTCTTCCAGGTGTCGACTACGCCCGGCTAGTTCGACTCCCTCTTCCCCATGAGTCTTACGGCGCCGAAAGGAGAAGTCGCCCACTCGGTGGTTAAGTAGCGAGCTCACGACCACGCCGGCTCCTGCCACCCGCATCTTCGCAACCTAGCGGAGTTCTCAGAGGTGAACCGGCCAGCGGGACCTGGCTTCCGGCGACCTTGCAACCCGGCAGAGTTCTCAGAGGTGCACCGACGGCAGGACCTGGCTTCTTCCACGACGGCTTCAGAACTTCGGGCTTCCTCCACGACGGCCACTGGACCTCGGAGGCTTCGGTGGCGTTGGTGACGCGCAATTGGTCGCCGGGGCTGGAAAGATCGGGAGAGAAGACGATGGGCGCCGGGGTAAGCAGTCCGCCTTCTCTTCCTGCTTCGCGATGCTCTGTCTTCCGAAATCCCGCTTCTGCGATCCCCCACACACCCCTCTTATCATCCGAGCTCCTCCGCCAAGAAATAAAAGGTTGATCCGCCTCCATCCCGCCGGCGTCGATTGCGGGATGGAAGGTCCTCCGGTGCCGCGACTTGCCCCGTATGGCCTTGTGATAATGGGGGAAGTCCTGCCTGCATCGCAGGCCGCTTGCCTTCCTTGGGGGGGTGTCGACGACCCACCCTTCCTCGTGGTGGATTCCCTGCTGTTTTGGAGGAGCTCGCGACGGGATGCCCATATATGCTGACATGGACCATAGTGGGGGAAAAATAATCCACCCTCCCCCACGCGACCGGCTGGCAACTCGCGACTGCCCTCCTCGGCGATGGTTGACGGCGGAGGCTCGCAGCTTCCTTCCCCATCCGTGGCCTTCTGGAGTGTCTTCGGTAGTTGGCCGCTCCAGACTGCAGCGACAGTGGCGGCAGGACCCTCGCTAGTTCGCCCAAGTCATCGGAGGGGTGAGAGCAGGGCTTGTTGAAAGCGTGGGAGGCTTCAAGCGGGGATAGAGGGCTTCGTCCGACCGGCGCGGGAAGTTCGTCGTCCTGAGGAGATCATCGAGGGGGGCCGTCAGTCATCGCCGAAGAGATAAATTTGCCTCCCCCTTTTCCTCACCGCGTCCTTCTCTGGCTTCCCAGGCTGCCGTCCCGATTCATTTCTTCTTCCTCCTCCTTCTTCTTTTTTTTTATTCTGGCTCTCTCCACCATTCGCGGCCCGCTCTGCTCATCCGACCATGGCAGTAGCTTACGGTGGAGAGGGAGAGCTCGCGACGGCTGCTGCTGCAGAGGAGGCTTCTGGTGGTCACCGCGTCGGCGCTAGGTACTCCCGGCGCACAGCACACTTCTGGCGGACGCAGCACCTGCGGGAGGAAGGGTCCGACGGTTTCAGCCACTTCGGGGGAATCCGACAGCCTCCACAAGGTTCCAGCTCTCCTCTCTCCATTTCCTTCTTGGCACGAATTAAACTGTTCTTTTCAATTGTTTCATGTATCTCTCCTTTTTTTT